>JANUWF010001287.1:10197500-11397500 GCA_026120185.1 Voacanga thouarsii | reverse complement strand
TCCTAAAGAGGAAAAGCGCTCACATTAGGGTTTTAGCTCAGTGGTAAAAGCCCTTCCGATTGACTGGAGAGGATTTGGAAGAGAAAGTTTACTACTTAAAACCCTAGAATCCATTTTCGGTCCTTTCTCTTCGTGCATTTGGATCCGTAAGTTTGCTAATCTCTGTTTCTCTTTGCATCCAAAACCATATGATGTGGAAAAGCGAATTCACTATTTATACTCTCGTTTTATTTCGAGGAAAGTGATGGCAACAGTACCAGGTCAATTGATTTGGGAGATCGTTAAGAAGAATAACTCTTTCCGGGTGAAAGAGTTTGGCAACGGCACAGCCAAAGTCCAGTTTAGCAGAGAGAGCAACAACCTCTACAACCGCCACTCCTTCAAGTATTCAGGTATCTTCTGCCGCTGCAAAATCATAATTTTGACGTTTGGGGGTAGAAATTTCTTGTTATTTTGTATGTTTCTCAGTTTTTGTATTATTTGTGTAATATTTTGGGAAAATTTTAGGCCTGGCCAATAAGAAGACTGTGACCATTCAAGCTGAGAAAAAAGATTCATCAGTGTTGCTAGCAACGACGAAGACTAAGAAGCAGAACAAGCCAGCTGCATTGCTTCACAAGTCCGCCTTGAAGAAGGAGTTTTCTAGGATGTCGAGGGCCGTTACCAATCAGGTATTTGATCTTTTTGAGCTGTTCTAGTTCGATTTCTGCTAAGCACAAATTTGATTTTTTTTTCTCTTTAAAAAAAAAAAAAATTGACTACGTTGTTCATCCTGCCCAATTGTTGGCAATTGAAGTATGTGAGATTCTTGTTGCCTGAGGTGGTTGAGGGTTTCGATTCTCCACAGTTGTTTTAAGTGGAGTGTGGGCAATTGTTGTGGTCTGAATGCCAATGAATTACAAGATATGATGAGTTCATTATGGAGAAATTGGATATTGGTTTTTGACCGTTTGTTTTGTATGCTCATAATTTTAATTGATTTCAGGTGTATGGAATGTTATTTCTTGTTCTACCTCTTTTAATACCATGCAGATTGAACTTCTCTTTCCTTTCTTTGAGATGTATATTAATTATGTTAGATGATTGTGGTGATCTGGGGCAAACTCACATTGTTTGCAAAGCCCATTGATGAAGTCATTGTAGATTAAGCCCCCTTCTTGGTGATGTTGCTGTTGAGACTTCCTTCATGTGGAGTTTCCCGCTGTCAGCAGGCCTCTCATATCGAGCAGATTCTCTGCCCTTATCTATTGGAATAGATAAGGCCATGAGGATGACACACTGATGCATGCATGCTTCATGTACATAATACTCATCATGTACACAATTTCTTTTTAACTGGAAATTGAATGAGGGAGCTTTGATATTTTATGCACCATTTGTAAAGGAAAGGACACTTCTTGAGGCATTGATGAGCCATTAACATGTGAGGTGATCCCTCGTGCAGGGTGGCAGAATCAGGAACTTGGGGGAGGGGGGAAGTTATATGAAAGGATATGTTGAAGGACAAGGTTATGATTTTTGAAAATTTTTTGGGAGATATAATATAAAATTTTAAAGGATCTTCTTATTTTCTTTTTTCTAAGGCAAATTAGAAGATTTTAAAAATATTTTTTGGACCGCTCCCCCCCCCCCCCCCCGGGGGGTGGCCCCTCCTCTCTCCCTCTCTTTAATTCCATCTCTGTGAAATGTACTTGTTATGCTTGACTTCTAAGCTCTTACTTTAGAAGAGGCAATTTTGACTTTTACATATAAGCTAAGATAGAAATTACGTCAGAATATATTACTCCCTCCGTCCCATAATATAAGTCGTTTGATTTAATTTCACACATATTAAGATTCTTAAAAATAAGGTGATTTTATGTTTTTTCTTCCTAAAACACTCCTATTTAAATGTCTTGGAAACAAGAGAAGAGAGAAAGAGAGGGAAAGAGAATAATAAATAAGGACAAAAATGTAAAAATAGTTTTAAAACTTTCTTGAAAAGTACTTATAATTTAAGACAGCAAAAGTAGTCTCTAACGATTTATATTATGGAACGGAGAGAGTATATTTTATCACTCACTTTATTCATGACCAATGCTACGAGTGTAAGGGCAGTTATGGTTCACGTAGATAGTTCTGTTCTGTTGAATTCTTTGCATTTATAACCTGTTGGAGTATTAGAATAATGTTGTTACAGATTTTGAAGAAATCTATAGGAGCTACTGTGCATTTTAAATTAAATTTCTCCAATTTTAGAGGAGCAAAGGAAAAAGGGAATGCAGCTTATGTTAAATAGCCTTTGGCTTTCTGTATTGACAAGTGTGTCCTTTAAATTCTTTCTTTCCTGCAACTATTTTCCCTCTCTAAGCATTTTTTCCTCATTTTAGTACTTCCTTTTCCCTTTTCCCATGCATTTCGATTTGCAAGGAAAATAGAGATGAGATGGCCTTCCACTCAAACTTTGAGCCCTGTGGAGTTTTGATAGTAGTTGAAATCTTCATGTGGGAATTCTTGTTCTTTTTTGCTTGAGTCCTTTTTCCTTTTCTTCTTCTTCACCTCTTATCTCTTAGGTTACGTTGCTATGCTCCGCAAGTGTGTTTAAGCTGGCCTCTCTTTCTCAGACCCAGACCTGCCCTTTCCTTTATCTCATGATTAAACCTCAATTAGATAATGATTTTCTGTTACCTAGTTTTTGGTTATGTAAAAAGCTTACGTCATGTGATTTTTTCCTCTCTTTCTGTTGGAATAAAAAGGATATATAATTGGCTCCTGGAGTTATTGGTCCAGGCCAAACAGATGTTTTTTGCCTACCGATTCTACAAGAACACCATACTCTAATGAAAAAAAACACACAAAGGAAAGGTGGGTAAACAAGAAGGTGGGGGCAGATTTAAAGAGGAACATGCTTGCATTAGACAGAAATAACATTGTTTAAAATATATGCACTGATATTTGGAAAAACATATATTCTCTATTAACTTCACTATTTTGTTACAGGTTGCGGATAACTACTACAGACCAGATCTGAAAAAGGCAGCCCTTGCTAGGCTTAGTGCTGTCAATAGAAGTTTGAAGGTTGCCAAGTCTGGAGTGAAGAAGAGGAATAGGCAGCTATAACGACTAGAAATGAGAATTTGAGAAACAATTATATATTACCCTTTCTATGTTCACGGTGTCGTTAACAACTCTTATGTCTAAAAATTGTCATGATATTCCAAACTTTTTCATTGTTTGAACTTGATCAGGTAGTATTTTCTTGTGGGCTGATAAAACTTGACATTTTGTAAAGCAGGGCGTGCATGTGTGTGCATGCACGAGTGTTAGGCTTACTAGGAGAAGCTCTATGGATTCTGCCAAGCAGAGATGAAGAATGTCCCCAATTCTCTGGCATGGCATATAACATCACTACTTACCAAGTTACCATGGGTTGTTCATCATGATCTTGGACCTTTACATGCACTCGTACTGTCGACTACGAGATATGCTTTTTAAGGTACACGTGAAGGCACGAATGAATCGAGCACAATATTTGGGATAAAAGACTTTTGACCGCTGTGGCTGCGTAAACATAGACATGGCCGACTCAATCCTAGCTTGCTTCTCTGATCTCCAGGGGGCAAATTTGAATAATGATCACCTTTGTTACTGTAGCTGGGCCATTTTAGTTTTCAGCTCTCTCAACCACTGTAAAAGGGCTGACGAAATTTTTCTTAGTTCTGTTTTCCTGAAAACTTTAAAATATGGCTTCTTTACTCAACTAGTGGGAAAGAAACTTCTGCACAACTATCCCATTAAATCACTTTCCAGATTTTTTAACTGAAGTTGTATCCTAGGCCCGAAAGAAAGATTTTTCAATTTTTGAATTGAAATTGTTTCCAAAGCCCGTAAGAAAGATCTTTGCAAAACTGCTGCTGGGAAGCATGTCTCTGTTTGTTCTACTAACAAGAAGGGTCAAACCCAGTTGCTTAAGTTGAGGGGCCGAGCAGCTTAAGAATTGAATCCAGAACTTAGCCCAAATCTCTAGGCCCATTTAAATTCATCGCTTGACAATTTTTTATCCTCCAACAACCTCCCAAATCCTCCGGGAAATTGAAAAAGAAAAAACGGAAAGAAGGCATCGTGTACAAAGCGGCAAATAGGCTGGAGACTGACACTCTGGTATTTCCCGCCTCTCATATTTCCCGCTCCGACCAAAACCCTAACCCCCCAAAACCATGGGAACCAAGCACCAGTCATCATCCAACCCAATCTCAGACCCCAAGAAGAAACGCCGCGTCGGATTCTCCAAAATCGGTCAGTCAATGACTTCAAATTTTGCTTCATTTTCTTTCAATTCGCTCTCCCGCCCCCCAGATGGCACCTTGTCAGATTTTTGTTTTTTTGTTTTCTTATGACATTATTTCTCTTTGTATTTTTTGGGTTGCAGATGCTGGTGTTGAAGCTAATGAGTGCATCAAAATATATTCGGGTATGTTCTTACTATTTTAATTGAGAGAAATCGTCTGACTTTTATGCACGAAATATTTTTTTCCTGGTATTAGGACTTTTTTCCTGAAAAGTCCTTTATGGGGTTCTTTATTTACTTTTAAATTTGGTAAGAACGAAATGTAATTTAAAGTCTTGCCGGCCTCGCCGAATAGGTGCTTAAGGTGTGTGGTAAAAAAATTAGTTATTTGGAAGGTAGGATTCCTTGACAAGAAGCAGACCATCGTGGCTGTTGAGATGGCCAAACTTGTGTCTAATTTGGCTTATGATAGACTTAGCATAAAGGGTATAGAGTACAAAATACCACTAACAGCTATTAGGAAAGGAATAGACACAGGAAAATCGAAATGGTTAGACCACTAACAGCTATAAAAATGAAAGTATGTTCTTTAACATGTTTCTAGGAAGTAAGAATACTTGTATAAATAAAAAGGTAAAAGAACCGTGAATTGCAATGGTAATGGATGTGTGGAATGATGGATTGTTTTTCTCTTGATCATTTTTGTTCCCATCAGCTGTGTGTTTTCTAGAACAACTGTTAATTTATTGTTGTTTGTAGTTTCAAACAAAGATGAAGTCAGTTCTCCGGATGCTTTCTGTATAAAACCAGTTGACTTGAATAACTTCTTTGAAGATGATGGAAAGATCTATGGTTATCAGGGTCTGAAGGTAACATATACGTTGGCTTACTGTTCAATGATTTGATGTGTTTTGTTCTGTCCTCTATTCAAACTATGGTCTTGATTTTCAGTAGCCAATATTCTAGTCATTCCTACTGATTGCTTTCCTTTCTAACTCACAAGCTTGTCTGCGAATAGCTTAGAGTCAAGAAAACTCATGCATTTATATAATGGACTTTTCATAAGAGATATTGATTTGAACCTGTTAGATGTTAGGTGCAAGTGTGTCTCGTCCAATATTCATGGAGGATGATAGTGTTTAATGTAACACTGGAGTCTCATGATGGGAAACTGCATTGAAATGCACGAATCGTTGCAAGATTGTAGCAGTTGAAGTTCTCAAGAGCAACTTTAGTCACTTCTTTGTTTGAAGTATGGAGAAGGCGACCATGAGGGAAAATGTAGTTTTTACAAGCAATAGAGAGTCACGCTTTATTTTTAGTATCCAATGTTTAATAAGTTATTTTTAACAGCAATGAAAGATGGGCTACTTATAATAGATAACTTGATTCTTAATGAAATCAAACAACAAAGTTATGTTTATGGACCAAGATTTCTAAAATTTCAAGCCCAATAGGGAATTATGTTCTCCTTTAAAAAAAAAATGATGAAATGCCTAGCAAGTCAGTTCAAGTGAGGTCAGTTTGATTTGGCCAAATTTCAGTTTAATTTTGGTCCTGCCAGATGGCCTTTAAATTGGAAATAACCGATAGTATAGCACGGGATTCAGATATGTAAAATTTGGGGTTGGTTATTTTCTTGATTCTATTGAATTTGTGACGATCTCATCCAGGCTACTCTAAGGAGTATAATTAATTTATGTTATGAACATGCAGATTATCATCTGGGTTAGCAGCATATCTCTTCATGCCTATGCTGATATTTCTTTTGAGAGCACTTCTGATGTAAGTATTACCATCTACTTTTAGCAATCACTGGACTGAATTGATCTTTGACATTGAAAAAGTTTATCATGTCTGCATCAGTACTTCTCATAATTTGGAAGTGTTTTTTAGAACTTTTAGTGATGAGTAATAATGTAGAAGTCTTAGTACAATGACCCTTAAATGGGTTTTGCAACTATTTCTTTTTTCATTTTCTTTCATTTTTCTTTATGATATAGCTCATTGGGAATTGTGAATTTAATTTCTCTACTTCAGTTCTTGCTACAAAAGTGCCAAGGATGATGTATGGATATTCGGCCCATGAGCCTGACTATTGGTGAAACTTTGGAAGTGTTAATTTTCCAGGGTGAAACAAAAATAATTCATACGTTTTTAGTTCTTGGATATTTTTTGAGTAATCTCTGTAACTTATTGTTGTTAGGGAGGCAAGGGGATCACTGATCTTAAAGCTGCTCTTCAGGTACTGTTGTCTGTCGACATTAATATTCTTTTTCGATTGTCAGTTGATGATTTCATTACCTTTTTTTAATTATTATTATAACAGAACGGCATTAATCTAACTTTCTTTTTCTGCAGAATATTTTTGCTGAGAATCTTGTTGAGAAAAAGGATGACTTCCTTCAGACCTTTTCAACTGATCGCCATTATTTCAAGTATAATCTGTGAACATCGTGCTTATGTTGTTTGCATCATTGTTGTCGACATGATTTTTCTATCAAATGAAAAGCAATACATTCAAGCTCCTTTTTTACCACTTCTGAATTTGCACTTGCATACAGATCCGTTGTTGCAAATGGCCAAGTGCTACAACTGCCAGCTATGGATGGATGTGATGGAGATTCTGGTCTGGAGGTATCCTTAGCTACCACATTGTACTTACTTTTCTTAACAGTAGCCACCATGATGGCCAATTATAGCATTTTATGTGCATGACCATGATGTGCATTTTCTTGTTAAACTAGGAAGCACGCTGAATGTATCCATTGTTTCCAGATTACTAGTTTCATTAGCCTGAAATATTTTTTTTGGCTTCTAGTTATGTGGTGTGATGTATCCAATCACAAAGTAGATAGTCCAAATGAAGCATGTCATACACACTTTTCTTTTATTTGGTTTTTTGGCCATCTTTGGGGGGACAAGTTTTAAAATATCAAACTTTTTGGATAATTTAATGAAAATTTGAATGTACTTTCCTTACTGGAAGAAAATGGCATGTCTGTCTTTTGATTCCTATCATGTAATTATTGCCAACCATTGGTATGACCTGCAATTTTCATTCACTCAACTGTGTCATTACAAACTGAAAGGCAGATGCAATGGTCAGCCTTTTCGTTTATTTTTGTTTCAAATAAAAAAGACAACCTTTTTATTATGCGCCAGTACCTCATCATTTGAATTTGAGACCCATGGTTGATACAATTTTGCTCATGTGGGCCAGGTTTTCCGAATTGTTGGTACACCAGTTGGGCATCTTTACAGTCGATTGGTGCCACTTGTGCTTCTGCTTATTGATGGTAAACGTTAATCAATGTCCTGGATTTGGCAATTCGTGGTATCTTAAATTTTTAAACCATGCTACTTTTGAGCAGGCAGCAATCCTATTGACATCATTGATCCCAGCTGGGAACTCTATCTATTGGTTCAGAAGGGAGCTGTTGAACAGGAGGATAATGTTCTTAGTTTACTTGGTTTTGCAGCTGTTTACCGTTTTCATAAATACCCGGATAGTATGCGCTTGCGGCTCGGTCAGGTTTGCTTTATATCATGTATATCAGCTATATCAATTGGAAAGACTTGTTTTAGGCAATTTGTAGTTTTGTTGTTGACTCTATTAGCTCCCTTTCTTTTGCATGCTAAAATATGTCCCTTAGAGGCCCCAGATGTAATGAGATGCTTGTCAATGGCAGATACTGGTACTACCTGCTTACCAGCGCAAGGGTTATGGCGGTTGCCTCCTAAAGGTGCTTAACAATATTGCAATTTCTGAAAATGATTATGACCTGACTGTTGAAGAACCAGAAGACACCCTTCAACATGTCCGGACTTTCATTGATGTGCAGCGCCTGCTTGTCTTCAGCCCCATTGAGAAGGTGCTTAGTTCAGTTGTAGCACGGCTTAAAGAAGAAAATCTTTCAAAGAAAAGCTACTTGTGCCAATTTCGTCCACCTTCAAGTGCTATTGAAGATGTAAGGAAGAGCTTGAAAATCAATAGAAAACAGTTTTTGCAGTGCTGGGAGGTTCTAATCTATCTTGGCTTGGATCCGATTGAGAAGTACATGCACAACTTCCGTACCATCATTTCAGCTCGAGTAAAGGCTGATGTCATAGGAAAAGATTCTGAAGGTGCTGGGAAGCGGATTGTTGATGTCCCAACTGAATATGATCAGGAAATGTCCTTTGTAATGTTCAAATCACAGAATGGTGAGGCCGCCAAACCTGAGATGGATGAGAATCAGAACAATCAAGAGGAACAGCTGCAGCAACTTGTGGATGAAAGGATGAAAGAGATTAAGTTAATTGCAGAAAAGGTATCGAAGGCTCGCTGAAGGGGACTTGTTTAGCAATGGCATTGTGCTTTGCTTCTGGTCACTCTTTATCGAATCTGTGCAGTCCGGAGATTGGCACACGGTATACCTTTGGGGTATATTTGGATGCTCATATCTTCAAACAAATGACTTCTTGTATCAGAAAAGAAAAAAGCCGAATGACTTGTGCTCATTCCCCTGAATTTACTAACCTGCAATTATGTTGTTCAGATTAGCTGGTAGCTTCTCATTTTGCCTTAGGCAAGTATATCCCGATTTGAGTGTTGTTCAAGTTCAGTGCAGCATAATTAATATTGGGCTTCAGGTTTATGTACCATAATTTGAATGACAGAAGAGTTTCTTACTGCTAAATCATTATCATATGAAATTACGATCCGGCGTTGGTTTACAAATTCTATACCTTGTGCTAATATTTCTCCCAGGGCCATTATTCTTCTAGCATTCTAAGGAAATCTGAGGATGACATGTTTACTTGAAACAGAAAGACTTAACCATATTCAAGAAAGGGTAAAATACAGAAAAGAAAGGATACTACAGACCAATATAAGAATATCATGATATTGGCGGTGTCTTCCACTAATTCATTACCACGTGCAATCTTCCCCTTTTAGTTTGTGAAGAAATCAACATAATTATCTAAACAAGAAGCTTTATCCACGCAGACTCGCAGAGGCTATATAAACTTTTCTTGAAAGTTGAAACTCATCGTAGTAGACATTTTCATCCACAGTACCCTTTACTTTTACAGCCCAAAGATCCAGTATAACAAGTCAGGACACCATAAATCATAGAGTGAAAATTTTCTTTACAAATGACCAGATCTCTGTCGTTCTCCAAATTCTATTGTTTCCCAAATGCACGAGTTGACAGCTTGCTCTTGTCACACAATCAAGCATTAAAATGATATTCTATTAGTCTTCTTTTAATTAACTACTCGTAACATTTACAAAAGAGAACAGACCATCGAGGAAGTAGGAATCACGTGTTTTGCTTTCCCCACTAGGACACCTTTAATCATATGCAGATCTTTGGCAAGTCACTTTCAGTTGTAGCACACCTTTAATCTACCTTGAATGCTCAATATTTGTCCCTAAATTTTGTGAACAGCATAACCTGCGTCCTCTGTTGTCAAGTTCTCCCTCCAGTTCTCAAATTCAGATCCACCGAAAACAACTTGCTTGATTCCAACATAGCTGTTTGAAAAGCCATACATATTGTTAAGTATAAGAAAAGGGGGAGGAAAAAATATATATATATATATATATATATACAATGGGCAGCAGTTACAGATAAAATTTGTAAATGCACATCCAGATAGAAACTGAACTTGAGAAAAGAACAAAAATGAAAAATAAAGATAAAAAAGGACCATAGAAAATAGAATTAAGTTCTTTGCTTTAGTTAATCCAAGTATCATGACAAATAGTCTGTAGGAATAAACAGTCCATAGGGTATTCAGAAATTTTGCGCTTGAGAATACATGTTCTATCTGGAATAGAAAAGATGTTCAAAAACAATATAAGCTTACTCTGAGCTTATCTGTGTCAGTGCATTGATCAGAACATCCAGAAGCAATGGCTCACTAGTCCCTATATCCACCCTGTCAAAAGAAGTTAAAATTGCAAGCAAACAGAACTATTTTCCATCTCAGACAAACTGGTCTGAGCAAGTGACAATTTCTCATCCTAAACCCCTCACCAGATGCGAGCTATGTTATCTTGGATCTCAAGATCACCAATGTTATAAAATGTGGTTGGTGAAACATTTGCGCCTTGAATAGCATCATAACTTGGCCTTTTATCCGTAGGAGATTGTGACAACTGCAAATAACATGATTCAGAGAGTGAGTTTGAGGTACAGCAGTCAAGTGTAAACTCAACAAGAAGTATTTATTTTCCCCAATAATACTTGAGCAGTGAGTGTTCTTTATCCAGTTACATTGTTGGACACTGAAACTTCAGTCTAATCCTTTTCCCTTTCTGTAACCCAAAAGAAAAAAAAAAAAAAGAAATATAGAATGTGTTCCTCGGTACTTTACTTGCATATTCATTGAATTGCATCCCCCAAGTCGTCCGACTATGTGCCATGATCGAATTGTCTACACAGGATCCCAAATAGCTATATCAGGGAGATTTCACCAGAAGAACTTTTACTGAGAGTGAAGGGGAAATACTTACATCGCATATCAATGAAATGTCTTTTTCCAGAGGGGAGTTGTAGAATTCAAACCAAATGTATGAATTTGAGAAGTCAAATCTGTATAGTTGATAGAAGGCAGAATTTTTGAGTAATCCATGATTCAAAAAATGCAAAAACTAAATTATTCAAGAGGCCAAAAGCGCTCCCATATGTATGGATCTTCAAAAAATTCATCCAAGAAAATGAACGATAAGGATGCTGTATTCTAGAAAAGTCTCTACACAAAACTTAAAATTCATCATTCTAAATACTTGACATTATGCAGGAACATTTTCATTTCTGTTATTCAATCATAATGTTTCTTAAGCCATCAATTTTTTATTATTATTATTTTTGGTTAATTCAATATCAAAACAGGACACAAAAGGGATCTTGAACACAATGTCTAGAACTTAGGTATCTATGAGGCAGTACCACAATAATTACCAAAAAGAGTGAAGTAGCGATACAAGGATAATCATATTAAACCTCAAGAAAGTAAACCTTAAATGCACCTCTACCACCCTCTTCTTGAAAAAAGAAGTGCAATGTGCACATAAAGATTCTAGCACAAGGAAGGATATGTCATCCTTGGAAACCATAGCCTTCTGTGACTGTTGATCTGTTTAGTACATTTTATATTTCTTAAGATTTGTGCAAATTTATAAATGTCAGAAATCCGGAAAACTTGAACCTAATCAATTTTCCCTGAAATTCTTATCAAAGTCATTACCAGCATACTATGGCGCACTCAATAGAATTGACAGGATTACATGTAAACCGAAGGAAACAATGCCTATCCATAAGCAAGCAAGTGAACTTACTTGTTGAATACCACTTTCATGGGTATCGCTGAACCTGTTTTTGTGTGTAATATTCTGTTCCTTTTCTTTCTCAACCTTTCCTCCATCTGATATTTCAATTAACCAGATTAATCAGTTATCATGTCACTTTTTCTTTCTCGTAAAAATACAACATTTGCTGTACAAATACAAATACAGACACACAACAAGCAAGCAGAGATCCTTTTTGCATCCAATTCCCATGCAATAAGAGTTGTAAGAGAAATGAACTTACTTTAGACCTAGCTTTATCTGGATTATCAAGACAACTCCCAAGAATCTCAGCAAACTCGGGGTCTCTATCATAATCCTTCTCCTCTTCTTTCCCTCTAAACCCTCTTCGGTATGAAAATTCACTCTCATCGTCGTCCTCGTTTTCTTCACCATCGTATGTTTCCTCATTCGGTTCTTGCAAATCTCTGGTTTTCACTCGCTGGTTTCTTGTAGCTTTAGTGGTATATGTAAATTTCCTGCTATCTAAACGGGTCTGAATCGCAAGGGAAGCAGTTAGAGATGGCGGGTAGTGATTCAATTTGAGCGAAAATGCAGGGATTGAAATCTCTGATAATGGAAGACATGATGCGTACGGGTTTAGAGTCAACATTTTTGGTTTCCAAACAGGGTTTAAGGTCCCTCGTTTGGGTATGGAGAAGTTTCGTGTTTACCTTTTGATTTAATTATGAGACCGAGATAAGATTGTTATAAGATTTATTACGTCCGAAAAAAAGAAAAAATTTGTTGTGATGTAAATACGTTGAATTAGTGGAAGTTCCACTTTTACTAATTATAAATTATATGAATGTTCATCATTTAATAGAGACACCACTAATTTATATGAGTGAGATATGATGTATTCCACTAAACAAGAACTCTATAAATAGAATTATTCTCTAAATTTGAAATGTATTATCATTTTTTGTGAAAGAATTGTGAGAAAAAAGAAAGAGAAAAATTTGAACAAATTCTTGTACAAAGAATAGTTAGAAATTTCTTATTGTGTAAATTTTATTCTAACACTACTAAAATTTCATAACATGTTATCAGTACGAGTCTCTACCGTTACACAAGTCAGAAGACAGTCTCTACCGTTACGCAAGCCAGAAGACAAGTATGCATTTATTGATCTCTATGACTAACCTTACTAAACTCGAATTTATAACCCTTGATATTCTTGGAAAGAATTATATGTCATGAATTCTCGATTCATAAATGCATCTAAATACTCAATGTTTTAGTGAAACTATTCAATAAAATAATAGTTTATTTGTACAACAAAAGGCCAAAGTTTTGATTTTTATCCGTCGTCATATCGACTAAAATTTGAAAATGGAATATCTTACCAAAAAAAAAAATTCATATGTCCTGTGGATAAATTTAAAAAAAAGATTTGACCACCTGAAGATGGGCGTACTACCCACGTACGGTATGAATGGTTACACCTGAAATTGTAAGATTTTAAAACCGTGAATGAATATAACTCTGCGATGTATAAAATTACATCTCAATTAAAATTATGCGGAAAAAAAATTACCGATGAAGATATATTGAAGAAGACATTCTCCATCTTTCATGTCTCGAATATTGTCCTGTAACAACAATATCGAGAAAAATAGTATACAAAATTTACTAATTTAATTACTGCCCTCCTCATTGCAGAGAAAAATAATGAGTTATTATTGAAAAATCATGAAGCCAGACCAACTGGCTCAATAGCACTCTCAAAAGTGAATGTTGTTAGCTCCAATAGAAGCCATCGTTATAGTCGTAGTCGTGGCCGTGGCCGTGGACATACTCGATATTTCTCTTATCACAGTAATAATCAAGTTGTGAGAAATATTGACTACCTGAAATGAAACAGAAAAGATAATAAGGGAAAATAAAAAAAAATTGAAGAAAATTATGAGGATAAGTGTTATAGATGTGGTATGAAAGGTCATTGGTCACATAACTGTCATACGGCCAAGTATTTAGTGGAATTATATCAAACTTCACTGAAAAAGAAAAAAAATGTGGAAGTAAATTTTTCTCAACATCCCGTAAATGATGTTGAGGATGATGATATTGATCTTGAAGATCTTAATATCAATATTACTCATATGGATGTAATTGATTTTTTCGAACATCCAAACAGTAAGATAGACCATTTAATTGGTGATGGCAGTGTCCAGAAGAACTAATACCTTACATTGATATTTTTGAATTTTTATTATATTTTAATAATATTTACGTTTGTGTGTGTGTGTGTGTGTGTGTGTGTGTGTGTGTGTGTGTATATATATATATATATATATATTGTTCAGATAGCTGTTGTTAATGATGATGTATGTATTATTGATAGTGGAATTACACACACCATACTAAAAAATGAGAAATATTTTTTTATCTCAAAATGGGATAAATAAATATTTATATTATAAACGGTAATACAAATGTGATTGAATGCTCCGGAAGAGTTAGTATATTGTTGCCTGAAAGAACAACAATTACTATTGATAAGGTATTATTTTTCTCAAAATTTAGAAGAAATTTATTGAGTTTTAAAGATATCCGCAGAAATTGGTATCATATTGAAACAAATGAGGAAAATAGTATTGAACATCTTTATATTACTTAAATTCATTTGGGTAAGAAATCTGTATTAGAAAAACTATCGTCTTTTTCTATTGGCCTATATTTGCAAAAATATGTACAAGTGAAATTCATCATTTAGTAAATTAGAAATTTACTGATCCTACTACTTTTAGTATTTGGCATGACTGGTTGGGTCATTCGGGATCTACCATGATGAGAAGAATAATTGAAAATACACATGGTCATCCCTTGAAAAATAAAAAGATATTAACATTTGAAAAATTCTCATGTGCTGCATGTTCCCTAGGAAAATTAATTATTAGACCATCACCAGTCAAAGTATGAATTAAAAGTCCTACATTTCTTGAATGGATTTACGAAGACATTCGTGGACCTATTGATCCATCATGTGGACCGTTCAAATTTTTTATAGTCTTAATTGATGCATCATCCCGATGGTCACATGTTTGTTTATTATCTACTCGCAACCTAGCGTTTGCGATATTACTTGCTCAAATAATTAAATTATGAGTACAATTTTCTGACCATCACATTAAAAATATCCGTTTGGATAATGTTGGTGAATTTTCATCACATATTTTTGATGCATATTGTATGTTAATTGGGATTAATGTTGAACATCATATAACTCATATTCATACACAAAATGGTCTTGCTGGATCTTTTATTAGAATATTACAATTAATTACTAAACTATTATTAATGAAAACAAATCTCTCAACATCTACCTGGGGACATGCTATTTTACATACTGTAGCACTTATAAGTATAAAGTCAACTAGTTATCATAAATTCTCTCTTCTGCAATTAACTTTTGGTTCAGAACAAAATATTACTCATTTAAGAATTTTTAGGTGTGTTGTCTATAGGGATAGGATTCATCTAGCTACATGGAATATAGGATCTTTGACCGGTAGATTGACAGAGCTAGTTGAGGTAATGCGGAGGAGAAAGATTAGCATTTTGTGTCTTCAGGAAACCAAGTGGGTAGGTGAGAAGGCGAGAGTAGTCGCTCCATGGGGTTATAAGCTTTGGTATTCAGGTAGAGTTAGAAATAGAAATGGAGTCGGGATTATTATTGATCGTAAGTTTATTGATGATGTGGTTGAAGTACAAAGGA
This sequence comes from Voacanga thouarsii, assembly GCA_026120185.1. Taxonomy (NCBI): domain Eukaryota; kingdom Viridiplantae; phylum Streptophyta; class Magnoliopsida; order Gentianales; family Apocynaceae; genus Voacanga; species Voacanga thouarsii. The sequence goes on along the minus strand of JANUWF010001287.1, from coordinate 11,382,170 downwards.
AGAGTGATAGGATTTTGAGCATCAAGATCATGATTGGAGGCGAGATTATTACTGTTATTAGTGCGTATGCACCGCAAGTAGGACTCGATGATTCGGTTAGGCAACAGTTCTGGGATGATTTAGATGAGATTGTCCAGAGTGTACTGTGTGTAGAAAAGCTTTTCATTGGTGGTGATCTAAACGGATATGTAGGTACTGATAAGAGCGGGTGTTCATGGAGGTCAAGGTTTTGGAGCTAAAAACGAAGCAGGAACTGCTATTCTTGATTTTGCATTGGCCTATGATTTGACCATAGCAAATACTTAGTTTAAGAAGAGAGATTCTCACTTAATGACCTTTAGAAGCGTGTTAAATGCTAGTCAGATAGACTTCTTTATTATGAGGCGTAGGTTTCGTAGTGGGTGTACGGATAAAATTATTCCATGTGAGAGTGTAGTTACGCAACACAGGCTGTTGGTCCTCGATTTTAATTTTAGGAAAAAGAGTAAGTAGCAGAATTTTTGAGTTGACTCTAGGATTAGGTGGTGGAGGCTTCAGGGGGATGAAAGAATAGCCTTTGTCAATAAGGTAGTTGAGGCGGATAATTGGTCTTCTGATATGGATTCAGATCCAGATATTATGTGGAGAAAGATGGCTCAATATATTAGGACAGTAGCTAAGGAAGTGTTTGGGGAATTTAAAGGAAAAATACCTCTTAACAAGGATGTGTCGTGGTGGAACAACGAAGTGAAAGAAGCCGTAAGGAGTAAATGAAAGTGCTATAGAAACTTAGGAAGGTGTAGGAGTGATGAAAATTTTGAGAAATACAAGGTCGCGAGAAGAAAAGTTAAAGAAGCTGCTAGAAACGCAAGAGCCATAGTTTACAAGGATTTATATGAAAAGTTAGATACCAAAGACGGAGAGAAAAATACATATAGACTGGCGCGTTACAAGGAGAAGAAGACGAGGGATATAGGTGTAGTGAAATGTGTAAAGGACGAAAACCACAATATTTTAGTTAAGGATGAAGAAATAAATGAGAGATGGAGATCATATTTTGATAAGTATTCAACGGGAGTCAAGTCCAAGTTTCGAGTGTAGGTAGCCTAGCACTTTCGAACGAATAGGTTAACCGTGCATGGATTCGTCATATTCAGAAGCATGAAGTCCGTGATGCCCTTAAAAGGATGAGTCCAAAAAAAGCTGTAGGACCGGATGGTATACCGATCGAGGTTTGGAAGTGTTTAGGAGATATAGGTATTACGTGGCTGACAAGTCTATTCAACAAGATATATAAAGTTAATAGGATGCCTACAGAGTGGAGGAAGAGTACTCTAATTCCTCTATACAAGAATAAAGGAGATGTCCAGGATTGTGCCAATTACCGTGGGATTAAACTCATGAGTCATACTATGAAGCTTTGGGAGAGAGTGATTGAACAGAGGTTACGGGGCATTATACAAATTTCAGATAATCAGTTTGGTTTTATACCTGGGTGTTCCACTACGGAGGCAATTCATTTATTACGGCAGATGATTGAATATCATATGGAAAGAGGTATTTATTGACCTGGAAAAAGCCTATGACAGGGTACCTAAAGAAGTAGTTTGGTGGATGCTGGCCAAGAAAGGTGTATCAATAAAGTATATTACTCTCATTAAATATATGTATAAGGGAACATGTACAAGTGTAAGGACTGGCGCCGGAGTGACTGCAGAATTCCCTATTAATATCGGGGTGCATCAAGGATCAGCGCTTAGCCCTTCCCTCTTTGCAGCCGTTATGGATGAGTTGACCTGCACTATACAGGAGGTTGTGCCATGGTGTATGTTGTTTGCGGATGATATTGTATTAATTGATGAGATTAGAGCCGGTGTAAATGCTAAATTGGAGTTATGGCGGCAGACATTGGAATCCAAGGGTTTCAAAATTAGTAGGAGTAAAACATAGTATATGGGATGCAAGTTTAGTGATAATAGAAACATAGCCCAGAATGTAACTTTGGAAGATAGAGATATACCGTTAGTTGATTATTTTCGCTATCTAGGATATATTATTCAGAAAGACGGAAAGCTCGATAGCGACGTTGCACATCGAGTTAAGGCAGGTTGGTTGAAATGGAGGAGTGCGACTGGTATTCTTTGTGATCGTAATGCACTGTTGAATTTAAAAGGAAAGTTTTACAAGGCAGTCGTACGACCTGTTTTGTTATATGGTACGGAATGTTGGGCAGCTAAAAGGTGTCATATTCAAAAAATGAAAGTAGCTGAGATGCGTATGTTACGGTGGATGTGTGGATATATTAGGAAGAATGGAGTTAGAAATGAGATCATTAGGGAAAATGTGGGTGTGGCATCTATTGAGGAAAAGATGAGAGAAAGTCGTCTGCGTTAGTTTGGACACGTTCAGAGAAGATCGAGGGATACTCCTGTTAGAGCGATGAAGAGAGTGAGGCAGGATAGGTTAGACAGAAGTAGAGGTAGAGGTAGGCCTAAAACGACATGGATAGAGGTAATTAAGAGAGATATGTATTTGTTAGATTTGGATGAAAGTATGACGTTCGATAGAAGAAAGTGGCGAGAGAGGATTCATGTGGATGACTACACGTTGCCTGACATTGGTTCATGTAGCCGACCCCAAGTTACTTGGGATTAAGGCTTAATTTGTTGTTGTTGTTGTATATATTCTAATTGCATCAAACCAACGTACAAATATGGGTTCTCAAAGAAGAAAGGGGATATACATTGGATATGATTCTCCCTCTATTATCAGGTATGTTGAATCCCTGACATGAGATGTATTCACAGCAAGATTTGCTAATTGTCATTTTGATGAATCATTATTCCCTAAATTAGGGGGAGAACATAAACATCATAAAAAAGATCTTACTTGGACAACATCATTAAATTATCTTGATCTGCGCACAAGCACATATGAACTTGAAGTTCAAAAGATAATTCATTTACAAAGTATTGCAAATCAAATACTAGACGCTTTTGTTGACTACGGAAGAGTTACAAAATCGCATATTCCAATTATAAATGCTCATATTCAAATTGAAGTTCCAGCAGAACAAAGGATTATACCTAGAACTGTTGAGTCAAAAGTACGTCAAAAGCGTGGCCAACCTCTTGATTCTAAAGATAAAAATTCTCGAAAGAAAATAGGATTAAATGATTATATTAAAGAAATGAATGAAAAAGACTAAGAGATAACTTATGACAAAGAACCAAAAGTTGATGAAAGTAACACTAAAATTTCTATTAATTATATCACTTCTGGTAGAAATTAGAATCAGATAGAAACAATTATTGATAATATGTTTGCATACAATATATTTATTGATGTTATACAAGATAATGATGATCCTAAACCAAGATCAATTGATGAATGTCGGCATAAAAAAGATTGACTACAATGGAAAGATGCGATTCAATTTGAGTTAAATGCACTGATAAAACGTGAAGTCTTCGGACCTGCAGTCCGAACACTAGAAGGTGTAAAACCTGTTGGCTACAACTGGATATTTATGTGAAAGTGCAATGAAAATAATGAAATTGTACGCTATAAAGCACGGTTAGTAGCTCAAGATTTTTTACAAAGATTAGATATTGATTATGATGAAACTTATTCTCCTGTTATTGATGCTATTATACTTCGATATATTATCAGTTTGACAGTACATAAAAATATAGATATGCGCCTATTAGATATTGTCACTGTTTATTTGTATGAAAATTTAGAAAATGATATTTACATGAAAATTCCCGAAGGATTTCGCATGCCTGAAGCATATAAACATTATCCTCGTGAAAATGATTGCATCAAGTTGCAGAAATCATTATATAGCCTGAAGCAATCTGAGCGCATGTGATTCAATCGTCTTAATGAATATTTATTAAAAGCGAGATTTAACAATGACCAGATATATCCATGTATTTTTATTAAGAAATCTGATTATAAATTTGTGATATTAGCTATATATGCTGATGATATTAATCTTATTAGAACTCCTGAAGAACTCCAAGAAACAATTGATTATTTAAAAAGAGAATTCGAAATTAAGGATTTTGGTAAAACTAAATTTTGCTTTGATTTACAAATTAAACATCTGAAAAGTGGAATATTTATTCATCAATCAACATATACAACAAAAGTTCTAAAAAGATTTTACATAGACAAAGCACATCCATTGAGTATTTCAATGATCGTCCGGTCATTAGATATGAATAAATATTCTTTCCGACCTCAAGAAGATGATAAAGAACTCCTTGGTCTTGAAGTACCATATCTCAGTGCAATTGGTGCATTAATGTATCTTGCTAATCATACACGATCTGATATTATCTTTGCTGTCAATTTATTAGCAAAATTTAGTTCTTCACCAATATGACGACATTAGAATGGAATTAAACAAGTCTTTCGATATCTCTAAGGTACAATTGATCTCGAATTATTTTATTCAAATAAAACTAGTCCAACATTGATAAGTTATGCAAATGCTGGTTATTTATCTGATCCACATAAAGCACGTTCTCAAACGAGTTATCTGTTTACATGTGAAAATACTGCTATATCATGGCGTTCTACAAAACAATCTATGTCAACTACTTTTTCAAATCATGCTGAAATTATAGTCATTCATGAAGTAAGTCGAGAATGTGTATGGTTAAGATCAGTTATTCATTATATCTGAGAAAGTTGTGGATTATCATCTATCAGAGATATTCCAACTCCTCTTTATGAAGACAATGCAACTTGCATAACTCAATTACGATGAAGATATATTAAAGGATATCGGACAAAATATATTTCACAAAAATTCTTCTTTACTCATGAACTTCAGAAGAAATGTAAAATTGATGTACTACAAATTCAGTCATGTGACAACCTCGCAAATATTTTCACGTAATACTTTGCCGACTGCCACATTTGAAAAGTTGAGATATAAAATCGGTATGCGTCGGTTAAAAGATTTAAAGGAATCATCTCATCAGGGGGAGCAATAAATAGATATATAGAATAGTGTACTATTTTTCCTTCATTAGATTTTTTTTTCCCACTAAATTTTTATCTAGTAAGATTTTAACGAGGCATATTCTTTATGTAATGGACATCCAAGAGAGAGTGTTGTAAATATGTTGAATTAGTGGAAGCTCTACTAATTATGGATTATATGGATATTCACCATTTAGTGGAGACACCACTAATTTATATTAGTGGAAGATTGTGTATTTCACTAAATAAGAACTCTATAAATAGAGTTATTCTCTAAACTTGAAATGTACCATAATTTTTTGTGAAAGAATTGTGAGAAAAAAGAAAGAGAGAAATTTGAAGAAATTCTTGTGCAAATAATAGTTAGAAATTTCTTATTATGTAGATTTTATTCTAACACTACCAAAATTTCATAACATTTTGAGAATTTTTCTATTTTTTTCTTTCAATAGACGATGTGGATATAATAATAACAATAATAATAATAATAATAATAATAATAATAATAATAATAATAATAATAATAATAATAATAATAATAATAATAATAATAATTTAATTCTAAATAAAATTAAGAAAACAAAATATAAAAATTAATATTAAAAAAACTATAATAAGAGAGAGAGATGAGAGAATCACTTAAATTCAATTGATTGATTATATTTATTTACATAAGAATTCTATTTATAAAGGTTTGGATAAATCATCTAAAAAGATAAAAAATGAATGTAATAAATACAATCTTATCTTATCCATTAATAATCTTAAAAAAAACAAACGGTCACATCTATCTTCAAGGTAAATAGATGGCATCAGAAAATAAATAATCATTTATTATTTTCATAACTCTCCCTTTTACATGTTTATTTTTAAACTCTCGAAAATATCTCTTTTAAAACCTTCCTAACAAAAACCTAATGAAAGGAAAAAAAAAGTACACTTTTCATTTTAGAGAGAACACTGCTTTATTAAAAACCTAACTTAGAAAAAATCCAATAGAAAAAAAAAAAATCTTAGATAGGAAAAAATAGTACAGTGTTTATACTCCCCCCTCTTGATAGCATTTTTAAGATACTTCATATCTTTCAACCGACGCATTCTAAGTTTACGTACTAATTTTACAAATGAAGTTGTCGGCAATGTCTTAGTAAATAAATCCGTCAAATTATCACATAATCGAATTTGTTGCACATCAATTTCACCGCTTTTCTAAAGTTCATGAGTAAAGAAAAATTTTAGTGAAATATGTTTCGTCCTATCTCCTTTAATATATTCACCTCTTAATTATGTTATACAAGATGCATTATCTTTATAAGAGGTGTTGAAATTTTTATTTTAAATGATAAACCACAATTTTCTCGAATATAATAGATCATGGATCTCAACTATACACATTCTGGATTTGTCTCATGAATAACAATAATTTCTACATGATTAAAATAAGTGGATGCTATAGATTGTTTTATAGAGTGCCGTGATATAGTAGTACCACCATATATAAATAAATAACCAATTTTAAAACACGCTTTCTGTAAATCAGATAAATAATCAATATCTGTATAACCAATCAACACTAAGTTGGTTTTATTTAAATAAAATAATTTGATATACATTGTGCTTTGGAGATATCTTAAAACATGTTTAATACCATTTCCATGTCGTCGTATTGGATAAGAACTAAATTTTGCTAATAAATTTATATAAAATGTTATATCAAGTTGAGTGTTATTAGTAAGTACATTAATGCATCAATTGCACTGAGATATGGTACTTTAGGATCAATAAGTTTTTCATCATCTTCTCGAGGTCAAAATGAGTTTTTATTTACATCTAACGACCTAACGACTATTGAAATACTCAATGAATGTACTTTATTTATGTAAAATATCTTCAAAACTTTAGTTGTATATGTTGATTGATAAAAAAAAATATCATATTTCAAATGTTCTATTTGCAGACCAAGACAAAATTTGATTCTTTCAAAATATTTAATTTCAATTTTTTTATTCAAACTATCTCTTGCCTCTTGAAGCTCTTCTGGTATTCTAATAAGATTGATATCATCAACATATATAACAAGTATAACAAAATATGATCCAAAATTCTTAATAAATACACATAGACATATTAGATCATTTTTATATGGGCAAAATATGTCAGCCACCCTTGAACTTTCACAAATTTTGATTTTCTCCCTCGAACTTCTAAAATACATAAAAAAAAAAAAAAAATTCAACAATAAAAACTCAAGTACAATACAAACTCACTAGATTTTAGCTCTCATTTTTCTATTTTTTATTTCTAAAATATTATTCTTCAACTTTAATTTCGTTATCTTCTCTTTGAATTAGCTATTCCATCAATTAAAACTATTAAGTGCTTATGGAAGTTCATCATATGATTTCCACATGATCTATTTTATAGGTATTTTCATTTACTCAACTCTCACAATGTGGTGTTATCCTTCTAATTCTTATAAAGTAACTTCTATATATGACAGAAAAAGACTGCTGCGATTTGCGCATCTCTCACTTCTCTTTTTAATTTTTTTTTAAATAATTCACTTATACTTTCAAATTTTTTCTTCCTTCCTGTAGAGATGCCAAGAAAATTACTATTCCTTAAGAACTGAATCGGTTTTTTTCTTCTTCATCTTTATGTCTTAGTTTTATTTATTAAAGGGTAAAATATGTTATTTTTGTTATATGGTTAGATTCGAAAAAATGCAAAGAGTAATCTCAAGATTATTGAGTCGCATAAAAAGTTTGAAGTTATATCTTAAAATTGTTGTTGATAAATGAAGAAATTCGAAGAGAAGAGAGCGAAATTAAAGTTGAAGAATAATATTTTAGAAATTAAAAATGGGAAAATGAGAGCTAAAATTTGGTAATTTTGTATTGTACTTGATATTTTATTGTTGAAAATGCTATTTTTTAGGTGTTTTAAAAGTTCAAGGGCTAAAATCAAGCATTTTAAAGTTCGATGGTGAAAATAAAAATTTGTAAAAGTTCAAGAGTGGTTGACATATTTTGCCCTTTTTATATCCTAATTTTAATAAATATTTATTAAGATTATTATACCACATACGTCCAGATTGCTTTAAATCATACAATGACTCTTGTAACTTAATGAAATAATTTCCATGAGGACCGGAATTATATACTTCAGCATACTGAATTCTTTTAAGATTTTTATATAAATATCATTATCAAGATTCTTATATAAATAAGCAGTTACAACATCCATTAGACGCATGTCAATCTTTTCACTTATTACTAGACTCATAAGGTATCTGAATGTAATTGCATATACCACGGATGAATATGTTTCATTATAATTAATACCCAATTTTTGCGAAAAGCCTTATACCATAAGTTGTGTTTTTTACCTTACGACTTCATTATTTTTATTCCACTTTCGCACAAAATACCCATTTATAACCAATTAGTTTTACAGCTTCTGGTGTTCGAATTATAGGTAAAAAAATCCTCGCTTTGCAAATGAGTCTAATTCCGATTAAACTGTATCTTTCCATTTTGACCAATTATTTCTATGACGGCATTCTTCAACTGATGTTGATTCAAGATCCTCATTATCTTTTAACACATCTAGTGCTATATTGTATGTAAAAAATATCATCAACAATTAGTTTCATTCGATTTCAACTTTTGCTAGAAGTTAGTATTTGGTCCTTATTTCTAATTCTTTAATTTGATCATTCTAATCATTTGCTTCTCTTTTCTTTCGAAGATTTTTATCTCTTGAACTAAGGGATCGTCCACAATTCTGGCGTATTTTTTATTCAGCAACTATAGGAATTTCATTTTGTCATGTTAAAACTTCTATCGAAATAGGAACATCTATAGTTATAATGTGCGATTTAGTTACTCTTATAAAGTCAACAAAAGAATCTGGCAACTGATTTGTAAGTCTTTAGTCTTTACAAATGAATTATCTTTTGAACTTTTAGTTCACTCGGGCTTGTACGCGGATCTAAATAATAATAATGTTTTTGTCCAGACAAGTTCTTTTTTATGTGATTTGTGTTCTATTCCTAATTCAAGAAATAGAGTTTCATCAAAATAACAATCAACAAATCTTATTGTAAATACATCATCTGTCAATGGCTCAACATATATAATTATAGAGAGAGAATCATATCCAACACATATCCCCAATCTTCTTTGAGGACCCATTTTGATACGTTGATTTGACGCTATTGGTATATATACAACATGCTCAAAAATTCTTAAATGAACAATATTTGACTATGAACATAAAGCTAACTGCAAGGAAGATAATTTATGATAACTTGTTGGTCTTATTTGTACAAGTGCTGCAACTTGCAAAATAATATGTCCCCAAACAGATGTAGGGAGATTTGTTCTCATTAACAACGGTTCAGCAATTAATTGTAATTTTTAATGAATAATTCAGTTGGACTATTCTGGGTATGAACATAAGCTATTTGATGTTCAATGGTAATATCAATCGACATACAATAAGTATCAAAGGTTTGGGAGGAATATTTTTTAATATTATCTAGACAAATCCTTTTAATAGGATAATCTATAAATTGCAATCTTAAGCGAATTATTTGAGTAATCAATCTCGCAAAATGCCAGGTTACCAATTGATAATAAATTGACATACGACCATTGGGTGGATGCATCAATTAAAATCATAAAGTATCTAAATTACCCACATGGTGGATAAATTAGTCCACATATATCATCATAAATTCTTTCTAGAAATGATGGAGACTCAAACTTCATTTTTATTAGAGATTGTTTAATAGCCAAATTTCCTTGAGAACATGCAACGCGTGAAAATTTATCTAACGTTAAAATCTTTTAACTTTTTAGAGGATGATTATGTGTATTTTCAATTATCCTTCGTATCATAATAGCTCATGTATGGCCCAAACGATCATGCCAAATGATAAATATAACATGATCAGTAAACTTCTGATTTACTGAATGATGCACTTTAATTGCATGAATTTTTATGTTATATATGCTAGATGAAGAGGTGGTACCTTTTATAATAAAGATTTCTTACCCGAAATAATTTAAGTAATATAGAAATACTCAAACACATATTTTTCCATTGTTTCAATGTGATATCTATTTCGGCGAATATCTTCAAAACTTGATAAAATTTTTCAAGATTTTAAAGAAAAATAATGCTTTATAAATAACAATACTTAGTCCTCAGGTATAATATATTAGCCTTTCCAGAGTCTTCAATTAATTTTACACTACCGCTTATAGTATTAATAGTTATGTCTTCCATCTTCAGGTAAGAGAAATGTTTTCTATCTTCCAATATGGTGTGTGTTGTACCACTATCAATTAGGCATATATCTTGAATACCACTTTTGTATCCAATAAATGGAATAATAGCCATTTGGACATAATAAAATATTTATAAATTTAAATATTTTAAATAATAAAATAAAAACTTAAAATGCAAATTACTATTGCAATGCAAAAAATATTCAATATAAAATAAAAATATTAAAAGTAAACTTCTAATTTTTTTTGGATATTTCTATCACAAATTAAATGATCAATTCTTCCTTCTAGATGTTCAAAGAAATCAACCACATCCAAATGAGTTATATCAACATTAACATCAACAAGATTAGTATCATCATCATCATCATAAAGAGAATGTTGTACAGTTAAATTAACTTCAACATTTTTACCTTTCTTTTCAATAGAAGTGTGATAAAGATAAATAAGATATTTTGTTGTATGACAGGTACGAGACCAATAACATTTCATGCCATAATGATAACATTTATCTTCATAATTTGTAGGGACTACCTCCTTTCATTTTCTTTTCTCATTATGTTTTGGCCACTTCTGGTGGTTATCATTATTTTTCGTAACTTTGTTTTGACTTTTGTAATCTAATAAATATTTATATTACGAATGCGTGCACGTTTATAGCCACGGCCACGACCATGATCACAGTCTTTTCTGGAGCCAAAATCACTATTCTAACTATATTCACTTTTGGAAATGAAGTAAAACTTATTGGTCGGGCTTCGTAATTTTTATCAATAGTTCATTATTTTGCTCAATTACGATAAGATAAGATATTAATTTTGCATATTTCTTAAATCTCTTTTTTAGATATTGTTGCTGCAAGAGCACATTCGAAGCATGAAAAGTAGACAAAGTTTTTTTTCAACATATCTTCATCAGTAATATTTTCTCTTCACAATTTTAACTGTGAGATAATTTTAAATATCGCAGAATTATACTCACTGACGGATTTAAAATCTTGTAATCGTAGGTGTATCCAATCATATCGTACTTTTGGAAGGACGACCAATTTCTAGTGGTCAAATCTTTTTTTTTAAATTATTTCATAAAATAAGTAGATTTTTCACAGTAAGATATTTCACTTTTAAATCTTTATGAAGATGATGATAGAAAAAAATCGTAACTTTAGTATTATTTTGTGATAATGATGTATTTCCTTTTACAATGGTATATGCCTGACCAATTGTACTTAAATGCATTTTAACATCTAATATTCAGGATAAATAATTATTTTCGATGATATCTATAGTTGCAAACTCAAGTTTAGTAAGATTTGTCATGCTAAAACAAAATTAAATAGAAAGAGTGTCTTTCTTTTTTTGTTTAGTACACTTCAAACAAAACAGACTACTTGATTGTATTGATCAAGAGAATATCTTCGATGGTGTTGACTTAATTATAAACTTTAATAGAACAATTTCGGTACAATCTTATGCTGATAACATATTGTGAATTTGATTCCAAATAGAATCAAGAATCAATAAAATAAAATATAAAAATTGATATTAAATAAATTATAAGAAGAGGGAAATGAGAGAATTACTTAAATTCAATTGATTGATCATGTTCGTTTACATAAGACCTCTATTTATAAAGGTTTAGATACACCATCTAAAAATATAAGAAATGAATATAATAAATATAATCTTATTTTGTCTTATCCATTGATATAACAACAACAAATTAAGCCTTAATCCCAAGAAACTTTGGGTCGGTTACATGAACTAATGTCAGGCAACGTGTGATCATCCACATGAATCATCTCTCTCCATTTTTTTTTATCAACCGTTATACTTTTATCCAAATATAATAAAGACATATATCTCCTAATCACATCTATCCATGTTGCTTTAGACCTGCCTCTACCTCTATCTAACCTATCCTGCCTGCCTCCCTTTATCCTCCTAACAAGCATTTCTCAATCTTCTTTGTACATATCCAAACCAACGCAGGTGGCTTTCTCTCATTTTTTCCTCAATAGATGCAACTCCCTCATTTTCCTTAATGGTCTCATTTTTTACTTTATTCTTTCTAGTATATCTATACATCCACCGTAACATACGCATCTCAACTATTTTCATTTTGTGAATATAACGCATTTTAACTGCCTAACATTCCATGCTATATAGTAAAGCAGGTCTTACGGCTGCTCTATAGAATTTTCCCTTTATATTCAATAGTATATTACGATCACATAGAATACCAGTCACACTCATCCATTTCAACCAAATTGCCGTAACTCGATGTGCAACGTCGCCATCAAACTCTCCGACTTTCTGAATAATAAATCCTAAATATCGGAAGTAATCATCTACTAGTATATTTTTACCATCCAAAATTACACTATGAGCTATAGTTTTGCTACTACTAAACTTGCATTCCATATACTCTATTTTACTCCTACTAGTTATGAAACTATTGGATTCCAATATCTGTCGCCAAAACTCCAATTTAGCATTTACACCGGTTTCAGTCTTATCAATCAACATAATATCATCAGCAAAAACACATACACCATGGCACAACCTCCCGTATAGTGCAGGTCAACTCGTCTATAACGGCCGCAAAGAGAAAAAGGTTAAGCGCTAATCTTCGATACACCTCGATAGTAATAGGAAACTTTACAATCACTCCGAACAACTCCTTATACTTGTACATGCTCCTTCATACTTATCTTTAATGAGAGTAATATACTTTAGCGATACACCTTTCTTGGCCAGCACTCACCCAATTACTTCTTTAGGTACCATGTCATAAGCTTTCTCTAGGTTAATAAATACCATATGTAAATTTTTATTTCTTTCCCTATAATATTCAATCATCTGCCATAATAAGTGAATTACCTCCACAATGGAACGCCCAAATATAAAACCAAATCGATTATCTGAAATTTGTATAATGCCCTTTAACATCTGTTCAATTACTCTCTCCTAAGGCTTTATAATATGACTCATGAGTTTAATCATATGGTAATTGGTACAATCTTGAACATGTCCTTTATTCTTGCACAAATGAATCAGAGTACTCTTTCTCCACTCTGTAGACATCTTATTAACTCTATATATCTTATTGAACAGACTCGTCAATCACATAATATCTATCTTTTCTAAACACTTACAGACCTCAATCAGTATACTATCTGCCTATCTGGTCCTACTGTTTTTTTTTTTTTTTTATCTCATCCTTTTAAGGGAATCTTGGACTTCATACTTCTGAATATGACGAATACACGCACAGTTAATCTTCTCGTTCGAAATCGCAAGGCTACCCACATTCAGAATTTGGACTTGACTCCCGTAAAATAAAATATCAAAATAGGACCTCCATCTCTCATTTATTTCTTTATCTTTAACCAAAACTCTGTGGTTATCGTTTTTCACACATTTTACTACACCCATATCTCTCATCTTATTCTCCCTAAAACGCGCCAGTCTATATATATTATTCTATCCGTATTTAGTATTCAACTTTTCATATAAATCCTTGTAAACTGTGAATCTTGATTTTCTAACAGCTTATTTAACTTTTATTCGCGCGACCTTCTATTTCTCAAAATTCTCATCACTCATGCACTTTCCTAAGCTTTTATAACATTCTCTTTTACTCCTTACGACTTCTTTTACTTCATTGTTCCACTATGACACGTCCTTGTTTAGAAGTACTTTTCCTTTAGATTCACCAAGCACTTTCTTAGCTATTGTCCTAATACGTTGAGCTATATTTCTCCACATAATATTTGGGTTCGAATTCATATCAAAAGACTAATCATCTGCCTGAACTACCTTATCGACAAAGGCTACTCTTTCATCCCCCTGTAGCTTCCACCACTTGATCATAGGGTCAATTTGATGATTCCGCTGCTTACCATTTTTTTTAAAATTAAAATCGAGGACCAATAGCTTGTATTGCGTAACTACACTATCGCCTGAAATAACTTTACAATCCGTACAACCACTATGAAACCTACACCTCATAATAAATAAGTCTATCTGACTGACATTTAACCTACTTCTAAAAGTCACTAAGTGGGAATCTCTCTTCTTAAACCTAGTGTTTGCTATGGTCAAATCATAGGCTAAGACAGAAGAATAACAGTCCTTACTTCATTTCTAACTCCGAAACCATGATCTCTATGAATACTCTCAAATCCGCTCTGACTAGTATCCAACCACATATCCGTTTAGATAACCACTAATGAAAAATTTCTTTATGCACGGTACACTTTGTACAATCTCATCTAAATTATCCCGAAACTGTTACCTAACCAAATCATCAAGTCCCACTTGTAGCACATACACAACAACAACAACAACAACAACAACAATAATAGCTTGTTTTTTGAGTCAATTGGGCTCATGTTTATTACATGACAATTAAGGCCCATATTTCTTCCAAAATAAAGTCAATTTGATTATAAATGAAAATGTAATTTACTCTTGAAGTAACAAAATAATATAAAATAAAATCTTTTTATTTTTTTAAAAATATCATATATCATACAACTCTTTAAACTAATATTTACAAATTATAAAATTATAACATTACAACAATATATGATAAAATAGTAATTAATTGATTAATAACAAATATTCAAATTATAAGTTTTAAGTTTTGATTCTGATTTAAATTTCTCTTGCGAGATGTAAAAATAAAAAAAATATTTAAATTAAAAATTATATTAATTTTTAACAAAAAAATAAATATAATTTTAAATTTTATATAAATTAAGAACACATTTATCAATATTTGTATCTATTTAAAATAAATATTTATATCACTATTTTATTAATAAAATTTATTTATATTAAATTTGTATTTTTTGGATGAAAATATATCTAAAATAGTATTTTAAAAAAAATGAAAGTACCATTTGTCAACGTACTAGTACCACAGCATATTTACTGTAGATCCTCCCGCAGCTACAAGACCAAGTCAAAGGTGAAAAGCATATTAGCGACAAACTGACTCACTGCCGGAGCCAGTGACGGGAAGATGGATTTGTTACCGGCGGAGTCGTCGGAGATTGTGAAGAAACACAAGAGTAGGTTTCGTTCGCTGAAGCTCGTTAATGTTAACTTAGACGATGCGTTATCGGAGAAGCCGTTCGGAGTGGACTACGGTAGACTCGAAAATGGGCTTACGTACTATGTCCGATCTAATTCCAAGCCCAGAATGAGAGCTGCTCTTGCTCTTGCTGTCAAGGCCGGGTTGGTATTCGTTCTTTGTGTTTAAGTAAACCTTTTCTGAATCTTTTTTTTTGGGTGGGGGGTGGGTTTCCAGTGTGCATTTCTTCTGTAATAAAATACTCTAGTTTCCGCGACGGTGGTGTTTCTGACTGGGTTTTTTTTATTTTATTTTTTGGAAGATGCAGTTCTAGGTGATTGTAGGTTTTTTTTTTTTTTTGTGGCTTTAAAATCGTGGGCATTATTTATACTAGGGGTATTTAGTTGTGCAATGTTTTTGGGGAAGGGGTATGCAATGTTTTTGGGATGTTACTGCTGAGTTGCGAAATTGTGGGTTTCTCTGGTTTGTGATTGTTTTTTCTTACTGCAGAAATTGTTAATTAGTTACTTTAGTCTTGTAGTTTGGAATTCGTTCAAATTTCATAATTTTTCTGCATTTTAGTTTAGTTCATTTTTGCCTTTTGATTGTTATGGATTTTGGAAAGTTTCTGTTAGCAAATCAAAATTCTTTGTTGAATTTAGGCTTTATTAAATCTACATAAAAGAAAAAGAGAAGAAAAGATGATGTACTAAAAGCATTACAAATATGTTGAAGGAAGTGGAACTGACAAGATGAAATTTAAGTGAAACCATAACTGGGAAAGAAAATATTCGGATCCTGTTGGCTGGACACATGTCAGTTTGAGCTATACGGGTATGCGCAAATAAGAATGTGTTTTATTGCTAAATTATTTAGAGCCATATGAAGGAGAAATAGGACAGTGTTTCCCATCAAAGAATGTATTCCTAGTGTTTGAGCTTATGAAGAAGTGCTAAAATTCCTGTGCCCATCAAAATGACCCCATTAAAACAAACATGAATTTGAAGTTCGCCAAACAATGGGATGGAAAAAGATTCTAAAGCTACTGTTGCTTTGGCTTTACTGATGTCAGTGGCCCAATTATCTTTTGTTTGAAACATGTTACATAAAACAAATGGAGCCTTAGCATGCATTCAGTTACCAAAAATTTAAACTGGAAATATAAAATTACTCTATAACTACTCATCGGACAGGCAGGATTTTCAAACTCAGAGATGATCATTTTTTCAATTTCAAGTTTATAATACTTGCACAACCTTTTGTAGTTAGCACAGGCAAAAATTTGCTTTTAGTATAGACTGATTTACCAGTGAGGTGATTTGCCTGTCCTGGTAATTCATGATTGAATGGAATCAATAAGATCAGCATGGTTGTAAGCATGAAAGAGTGCGTGCATATTTTATGTTTTGCATGTTTACTAGAGAGAGATACCGAAAGCATGCACTTTTAGCAGGACGCCCTTCCTGAATTTCTTGTTGATTAACTTTGCTTTTACTCTATATTTAGAATTTGCCTGCTCTTTGCCACATACATTATAGACATATGTAGCCAGTTTTGAATCATTAGTATGTAGTTGCCGAGCTCAGTTTTCTGATTCATGGCAGCTCAGTTTTGGAAGAAGAGGAAGAGCGTGGAGTTGCTCATATAATTGAGCATCTTGCTTTCAGTGCCACTACAAATTACACAAATCATGATATCATCAAATTTCTTGAAAGTATTGGGGCAGAATTTGGTGCTTGTCAAAATGCTTTTACATCAGCTGATGAAACTGTGTATGAGTTGTTTGTTCCGGTTGACAAACCTGAATTATTGTCTCAGGCTATCTCAGTCTTAGCTGAATTCAGTACAGAGGTGGTTATATTTTTTCACATTTGATAGCTTTTGATATTAAATCTCAAAACTCTGCATTTTTGTATTTTACTTTTGTTGCTTTTGATCTAAAGATTCGTGCATCTATGGATGACTTGGAAAAAGAAAGAGGAGCAGTCATGGAAGAGTACAGAGTAAGTCGAAATGCCCACGGAAGAATGCAGGATGCTCATTGGATTCTCATGATGGAAGGTTCCAAGGTAGTGCCCTTATTTCTTTACTTTTGTTTGTTTCCCTGCTCTTCCTCTCTTTCCTTTTCCTAATTTTTCTCTTTAAATCTTCCTTTTTTTCCTCCCTCTTTCTTTAAAACGTTTCCTCTCCTAAGTTTTAGTTCCCTGTTGCTTCCTTACATGTACAAAATAGTCTTCTTGAAAATAATGGGAAGGAAGAAAGGAAGGCTAGAGAAAACAGAAAAATGATGGCAGAGTTTGTGAGATTCTTTTTCTTTTTGACAAGGATCTTGTTATCAATATTAAGAATTTTGTATGAGTTAATGGATTATTTGAGCTGAATTGAGCTGTATTTTCCTTTTTTCTCATCATTTTTCATCCAGTGTGAAACCCTTTGTTGAACCATATTCGAGAAAACAAAAAACCTTTTCTATTTGGGGGGGGGTTGGGTGGGTGGGGGGTGGTTGGAGGGAAGGGAAAAGCGAACTACGGCAGATTGTTTGCAATCGAACCCTTGGAATTTCCCAATAAAATTGTTCAGGGAACCTGGTCTAAGTTTCTACCTCAGGGTTGGAATAATTGCTGATCCAATATCACAGGTTAATGGTGGTTAGAATTGGCCCTTTTGGGTCTTTTCCCTTTTCTCTTTTACTGCCCGAGTACCTTTTCTTTTGGATTGGGTTTGCTTTGCTGATATAGTTGTTGTATATTTTACTTGGCTACATCAGAATTATGGCCTGATGTTTCTTCATGATGTCAGTACGCTGAACGCTTACCCATTGGATTGGAAAAGGTAATTAGAACAGTTTCGGCTGAAGTCATAAAGCAGTTTTACATAAAGTGGTATCATCTGCAGAATATGGCCGTGATAGCTGTTGGAGATTTTCCTGACACGAAGGTATGAGTAATATATCATATTTTGATACCTTTTTGTGATTGTCTTTTAGAAACTTATTTTTTAGTGTCATTAAGGTATTTATAATAAAGATTTATTGACTGATTTTCCTCCTTACCATTCTCTTCCTTGTAGGTTGTTGTTGAGTTAATAAAAGCTCATTTTGGTCATAAATTTTCAGCACCTGCCCCTCCACTAATACCATGCTTCCAAGTTGCATCTCATCAGGAGTCACGCTTTTCGTGTTTCATTGAATCTGAAGCTGCGGGGGTTAGTTTTTCACAATTGTTTTTCTAGTTAAGCATAGACTTTTGCATTTTCATTTTTCATTCATATCTATATGCATGTTTATATGGATATGTATGTTTGCAGAAGTCCATTTGTGTATATTAACTTTATTTTTGAACTGGATTACAACAGACAGCAGTGATGATTAGCTGCAAACTACCTGTGGAAGAGCTGAAAACTGTGAAGGATTACAAGAATTTGCTTGCAGAGTCCATGTTTTTTCATGCTTTAAACCAGAGATTCTTTAAAATATCCCGAAAGAAGGATCCACCATATTTTTCATGCTCAGCTGCTGCAGATGTCCTTGTTCGTCCGACTAAGGCCTACATAATGACTTCATCCTGTAAAGAGAAGGGGACTATTGAAGCACTTGAATCAATGCTCACTGAGGTCTGCTCTCTAAATAGTGTTATGGATTCCCTTTATGTATGTTTTGCTGATACCTTAAGTTTCAGATTGCTAGGGTACGTATACATGGTTTTTCGGAACGCGAAATAGCTATAGTCCGTGCTTTATTAATGTCAGAGATTGAATCTGCCTATTTGGAACGGGACCAAATGCAATCTACTATCCTACGAGATGAATACTTGCAGGTATTATTCAGGACCTCTGTCCCTCTTTGCACATTCCCTCTTTCCACCACCCTTTCCCTGCTATCTTTTCTTGTTCAAATGCATTGGCTTTAAAGATCCACATGCTAATCATACAGCTTTGCTTTTATTCAGCATTTTCTCCGGAATGAACCAGTTGTTGGAGTTGAATATGAGGCACAACTTCACAAAACTCTTCTACCCTGTGAGTACCCAAGTTCATTTCAATTTTAGTTATTGACAAGAAACCAAGCTTGAAAGTCTCCCTGTAACCTTTTCTCCTATGAGTAGATATTATGGCATCTGAGGTATCCAGATATTCGGAAAATTTTCGGACATCATGTAGCTGTGTTATAAAGACAATTGAGCCTCATGCAACAGCCACAGTGGATCAATTAAAATCTGTTGTTTCACGAATAAATTCTCTCGAGGAAGGAAGAGCCATTTCTCCTTGGGACGATGAGCACATCCCAGAAGAGATCGTTAGTGTAAAGCCAAGTCCAGGGTAAGTTTATACACTGCTTGTAGCCTTGGAAAGTTCATTTTATTTTCTGTAATAATGAATTGGTTCTTATTATTCTTGTTTTTGTAATTTTTTCTTCTCCTCTCAGATGTGTTTTGGCTAATCCATGATAAATCAAATTGCAGTTAATAAGGTCATGATCTTTTCTGCTGATAAGTATTAGATTTAGACGATCTGTTTGTATTTGACCGATATTTGATATGCATGGCTAAGACAGTTTCTCCTAAAGCACAATAAAGAAATTATTTTTGCCTCTTTCACAAGTTTCTTCTTCTTCTTATACTATTTCTTCATTTGTGTGTTTTGCCTGAGTTGAAAGAGGAAAGTTGAGTTTTTTTTTTGTGCGTGTGTGTGTGTGTGTATGTTGGAATTTAATTAGATTGGATGATAATGTTCCTCTCATTCAGTTGTCTGTTATGCAGTCTTATTTGCACATTGCCCTGTTGGGGAAAAGAAGAAGAATTTACCCCAAGTATAGGTTTCTAGAGTCCTTTATTTTGGGCTGGGGTGGATCAAGTGTATTATCATCACTAATTCTTTAGTGAATAAGAGTTCTGAAGTCCGGTATTATTGGTATTGTATAATCATTTGCATTATTTGCATCTATTAGAATTATATCCTGATCTAACATAGACCTTAATGCTGTCAAGCCTTCACAAACAGCTTCAATGATTTCTTTGCATGAAAAATATCATAAGATTTATATCATCTTACATTTCATTCTCTTTTGACTTTCTGGCTCATTGCTTCAGAATTTCAAAACTTATTTTTTCTCTTATGTTTACTTACAGAGCTGTATTAGAGCAGATTGAATATTCAAATATTGCAGCAACAGAGTTGATTTTATCAAATGGCATGCGAGTTTGCTACAAATGTACTGATTTTCTTGACGACCAGGTATCACTATAGTCAATAATATCAAATGAGACAAGTTTGTTTGATTTGGAACTTTTTTCTGTGCAGTGATCTATGGTATTCATTCTTTAGTTAGTTCTTCTCATTCAAGTGTTTCTAGAAAGGCTGATTTTCATATTATTAACACTTACTTCATTAATGGGATTACACGTGATTGTATACTGGAAAGAGTCTAGCCATGCAGAAACTAGTGAGACCAACCTCTGTTACTCTTCTAAAAGAAATGCAGACCCTTCTTCACGGGGCCCCATCCACATAGCTGAATATATTTTTATGGCTTTATAAATAATGCTCAATCAAGGAAAAACTTGTAATGTTATATCTTTAAGATAATTACTTCTCCCGAGCACTAGATTTGGAGGTCTTGGATCTGGCCTTTGTAAAAGGAGGTTTTTACTCAATATGGAAGGTTAGCTATGGTTGTGTTAACAATTGGTTGTTTTCCAAGAAATTTATACTTTATATCTTTAATTGGATACTGAAAGATTCTTTTTAAGACATACTTTAATTGAATTTATATCTCTTCAAAAGTAGTGATAATAATGCAGATTGTTACTATTAACTTTTTGTTTAAATAGGTTTTATTCACAGGGTTCTCATATGGGGGCTTATCCGAGCTTTCAGAAAGTGAGTATTTCTCATGTTCAATGGGTCCAACTATTGCTGGTGAAATTGGTGTCTTTGGTTATAGACCTTCTGTACTTATGGATATGCTTGCCGGCAAAAGGGCTGAAGTTGGTACGAAGCTTGGAGCTTACATGAGAACCTTTTCGGGTGATTGTTCGCCTTCAGACTTGGAAACTGCTTTGCAGGTTTTGTTTCTTTTTCATTTTTTTTTTCCTTTTAACTGCCTTATCCGTGCTTACTGTGGTCAATGATGTTTGTGTAGTTTTTCATCTGAAAGGAACTTTCATCTTTTCCTTTATTGCAAAGCTCTTAGAAACATCCCTTTTTATTAAGGCCATGCTCTTTACAACAGACGGTCCTTTTCCTGAGAGTGGAGTTTTTTTTTTAATTTATTTTTTTTCTATTTTTTTTGGGGTGGGGGGGTGTTGTTGTTGGGGGGTGGGTTAGGCTATTGAAATTGGTGAATATTTCACATTTGACTGGTATGCAGTGTATAACTTACTTCCTACTTATTGCACCTTTGCAGCTTGTCTATCAACTTTTCATGACAAACCTGGAACCAGGGGAAGAAGATGTCAAAATTGTGATGCAAATGGCAGAAGAAGCAGTTCGAGCTCAAGAGAGAGACCCTTACACAGTATTTGCAAACCGTGTAAGGGAGCTCAATTATGGGAACTCCTATTTTTTCAGAGTAAGTGTTATCTACTGCTTTGGATCTTTTATCTGGTTTATACTACTGACAAATTGAATTTTCTCTTGCAGCCAATTAGAATTGGTGACCTTCGAAAAGTTAATCCATTTGAAGCCTGTGAGTTTTTCAGCAATTGTTTCAAGGACCCAGCTACATTTACCCTGGTGATTGTTGGAAATATTGACCCTGCTATTGCATGCCCCTTAATATTGGATTATTTGGTAGGTGACATCACTTTTAACGTTGGAAATATCCGGACTTAAAGGTACAAAGCATATCAATTTACAAGCTTCAAATTGGTTGTGCAGGGAGGGATACCAAGGCCACCTGAACCAATTTTAAATTTCAACCGTGATGACCTTAAAGGCTTGCCATTCACTTTTCCTTCAACTATAGTTAGGTATGTGTAATTTCAATTTCTGATGCTAAAAGGAGACAATGGTTTTTCTGCATTAATTTTCCTTCTGAATTTGAACAGAAAAAGTTCTCTCTCTTGACTCTCTCGCTTTTTTTTTTTTTGTTGTGTTGGGGGTTGGGGGTGAGGGTGGAGTGGGGGGATGTTTGGTAAAGCACAAAGCCTCATTTTGCCTTTTTATATGCATGCATATGCAGAATAATTCTACAATTACACATCCATGAAACAAGCACTTTTTTCTGAAATCCAAATTTATATACTTGCAGAGAAGTTGTTCGCAGTCCCATGGTAGAAGCACAATGTTCAGTTCAGCTATGCTTTCCTGTTGAACTGAAGAATGACACTTTGGTATGCACTGCCCTCTTTCATGTTTGCTATCTATCGGAAGTTTTATTTTCTCTGTGAAGTCTATATTGTATCCTTTTCCCCTTGATTGGCAGATGGAAGATGTCCATTTTGTCGGATTTTTGAGCAAGCTTCTAGAAACAAAGATACTACAAGTTCTCCGCTTTAAGCATGGACAGGTTTTTGTTGTCTGTTCTTGGCTTTCTTTACTTTGTAATGTGCACTGTTCTGTGACCTGATTCTCCTTGAAAATTATTTTTGTATGCAGATTTACTCTGTTGTAGTTTCTGTGTTCCTTGGTGGTAATAAACCTTCAAGAGTTGGAAACATTCGTGGCGATATCAGTATAAACTTTTCATGTGATCCAGATATATCGTCTACTTTGGTGAATAATTTATTCCCTTGTAAATTTTTTGCTTGGTATTTATGCACTTTATGTGGCAGAATCTTAGTTGGATTATTTTTTTTAGGTTGATCTTGCTTTGGATGAGATATTACGTCTTCAAGAGGAAGGCCCTTCAGACGATGATGTCTCAGCCATTCTTGAAATTGAGCAAAGAGCTCATGAGAATGGATTGCAGGTCATATTTGATGCTGAACTGTCAACCTTATGGCTTGATTTGTTGTCCACAGAAAAACACTAAACACTGACATTATTTGGCATATTTATTTTAACATTGTTCTTATCCAATCAAACAATTTATGTTATCACCAGTGTGATGAATGCACATGGTATATTTTCTCCTTGGCTGGTTACTTTCTGATTTTTCAGGAAAATTTCTATTGGCTGGATAGAATTTTGCGGAGCTACCAGTCAAGGATCTACTCTGGTGATGTTGGTTCTTCTTTTGAGGTTGGTCTCATGTTGATTGATTTGGTTTGTTGCCACATCAGAAAACTTATTTTCATGGATGTATGTTAGAAAAGAATCTATAAATCCCCCCCCTCCCCCTTTTTGAATCATGTAATGAAAACCTGCATCTACTGCCAATCTCTGCCCATGCCAGGAAGTCAAAGTGTTTCCGATAGATCTAAGATATCTGGTTTTTTATTTTGCTTATTTGTAAGAACTATTGCTACTAAGAATTTGATAAATTGTTGGAGACAACCTCGTGCAAGAAGAATTTCAGCTTTTCTGGAAAATCCGTTGCATATTTCAGCTAGAAGTAGTTGGAGATGAAAAATTAGAACATTAGTTGGTGGTAAATATGAGAAACATCTGAAAGTTTAATTAGCAGCCAGTTTTCTGCATCAAGCAAGCTCTAAAAGCACTTAAACAATGCATAAGTAGAGTTGTTTAAGAATTTGGTGCATGGTGCTATCAAGTTCTCTAAACCTTACAAGGCAGCTTTTGGAAGATGCAGCCTTTCTATTATTTGATTTGCCACAATTTCACTAAAATTTTCTTGCACAGATTCAAGATGAGGGTCGTTCCAGAGTAAGAGAAAAGTTGACACCATTAACAGCGCAGTTAGCACTGAAAAGAATTCTACCTTTTCCTTGTAAAAAGCAGTATACTGTTGTAATTCTGATGCCTCAGGCCTCTCGATTGAAAAGGGTAAAGTCATTGATCTGCTCTGGGAGAAATCGTTATGGTAGTGATGCAAAGGTAATAGATCTTTGATCTATGTATATATTCATTGGTTATTTATTTACCAACTATTTTCTCTATTTAGGATTAAATGTCCCCGTCTATGTTCAGGATTAAGGCTGTACTTGGACAATAACTGGTTTGAGATGAGTTTATTTGAATATAATGAAAAATTATTAAATTTGTGGGGTAGATGTGTGGCGAAAGAAAGAGAATATGATGTGGTATTAGTATATGACAGTTTTTGAGAAACGAAATTTATTTAAATTATTATTATTTTAAATTAAAATAGAATTTTAGTTTGGGAAGAGTAGTTGTCCACTTATAACCTAAATGTCCACGTCTATTTTAAGACGTACAGAAATAAATGTCCACTCTCTTAAACTAAAAAATCTGTAAACTTCTATAACTAATCTCCTTCACTTATGGGATATAAGTTCCACGAACTGGTGGGTCTTAAAGTGGTAACTTGTCTATGGTCAAATGCTCTCCTAAATCTTTGTGCAAAGCCAAAATAGGACAATTAGTTCTTGGCTGAGGGAGTACATTTTGTCTTAAAACTTTCATAATATTTGGTTTACTGGACTTTTGTCATGTACAAAACACCTTTGAGATATCTGTGATTCTATAAAGTTCGAATGAGGGTTCTTCTTTTAATTAAGGAACTCCACATAGGATTCTAAGTTTCATCTTTTCTTTGCACGTATTTTCCCATTTCCCTACAAATGAATAATGTCAATTAGTTTCTTGTGTTGCAGTTTTTAGCTGGCATTGCTGGTTTGGCAGTTTTGGGACTCAGTTTATGGAGATATTCACGAACCACACTAAGGTCATAGTGGTCCTTCTTTCTTCGTTTCTTTCTGGACTAGTTTATGTAGTCCGGTACACAAGTTTTTTGACTGGACTGTGAATCAGAATATTAGCTACTTAATTGTAAGATCAGAGGTATGGGTGAGTCATCTGAAAGGAAAACATTGGGCTTTACAGCCGATTGAGCTTCAAATTATTTTCAGAGATGGTTTGTAACCTTCGAACTACTCATTCTAACCAGATTCAACCGAGCTGAAACATATAATGCGTTAATAGAGATACCTTGTGGTTTTTGTAGGCCTGGTATCTTGAATAACATATGAGGTCAAACTTTATGGAATGGGTATATTGGATATTTGGTTGGCCTGATTAAAGATCAGGAGTCTGAATGTATGTGGGATATTCCTTGATTGTAGATTCTGCAAGATCTCATAAAGATTTCTTGTGTTGGTTGCAGGCCAGGAACTGTTATGTTGTTTGAATAATGCAACAGTTTTATTCAATGTCTAGTGATTATTCAATCAGAGTTTTCATGGACTAGTGTGTCCTCTTCAGATGAGTTGTATAAAGTTCAAGTCCATGGTTTAGAATTCAGAAATATAAACTCTGATATGTAATGTGGTGCATCTTTTGAATTGGTTGATGCATCCTTTTGGCTTGTACAAAACCTATCATTTTTTTAGTGGTAGTGGCAAATCATAAAGGCTCTTGAACTTTTTCCTGTTATGATTTTTCTTAATTTATATATTTGTGGCAGCTAAATATGTTTGATGAAATATACCAAATCCTTGCGTGATCGAAAAAGAGGTTAAAACTGCAGGCCTACGGTTTTTGTGAGGGGGTCCAGATCGACTTCTCTTTCATTGTCCAGAATCCAGATGCAGCGAACCTGGCAGCATGGTTCTGGGATGACAGTGTAGAAGGTTTTCCGAGTAATGTTCGGCTTTCACTGCACGAGGAAATATGTCATTTTGTTCTTTATAACACATCACCAATGGCCATTGAAAATGAAAAAAGGGAATAACATAGCACCAAAGCCAGTCCCCGATCTAGTAGACTGGGAGTCCTCTTACATATATAAAAAATAGTTGCTAAAGTATTTATTTCCATGTAAGCATGCAGTAATCACCTCCCATTATTGTAGGTTCTGATTTTATATATATATCTGTTCTTACGATTACCTCTAGTCTTACAAAAAATTTATAATATAGGCTTTTGATAAATAGTTTCTTCCGTATTCATCTTTTACTCAGGAATTTTTATTCCATTCTTGTATAGCGTACAATTCACTTCAGTATTAAAATTATAAATTATTAAATTATGGTACTTTTATAAATTGAGGTGAATAAATGAACTCAAAATTGTTTATTAGTATATTTTTGTATAACGTATAATTCACTTCAGTATTAAAATTATGAATTATTAAATTATAGTACTTATTCTTTCTCTTTAATTCATTGTATTTCTCATTTACATAAGATAATATATGAAAATAATTATAAAACCTCTACCGAATAACAAAATATTTTTATGAAATAAACTTGCTTTACTTAAAATTTATAATGGCGGTCGGGGGATTTCACAATTTTCCCGAGCTTGTCCGATTGGCTTAATTATAAGACGAAAAGCGTAAAATTTTCCCAAGCCAATTTCAAGGAAAATGGGCCCGTAGAGCCCAAGACCTAACTGGTCCGTAACCCTAGTTTTAATCTCTTTTGTCGCCTCCCCCAACTTCTGCCTTCTTTCTCTGCTGTGGCTCCCTCCCTTCTCAAACCCTAGCATAGCAGGTAAGTTACACTATCTCTCTACACAGACGCTAACAGCATTGAAGTATTCGCACTGCGCATTTCCTTCTCAGCAGTGAATAAGCTCACAAATAGAAATTGATTTGTGATTTTTTTTTTCTTTTTTTGTTCTTGTTTCGATTTGAATGCAGTGGTAGAGAAGTAGAGAGACAAAATGGTCGAGAAAACGAAGGGAAGAAAAGAGGAGGTCGTGACTCGGGAGTACACCATCAACCTGCACAAGCGCTTGCATGGCTGGTAAGCATCTTTTCTTTCGACAATCATTTATAATTAGCTCCTCTCCACTTCCTCTTCTTGCTCAGTACGTGGTTCTGGATTGTTTTGTGCTGATATTGAATGTGGTTTAGGGAAAATTAGACTTTTTTCCGGCCTTTCTATGTGTTCTTGTTAGTTTTATCATTGGGTACTGAAGATGAAGAGTTGCGGTTGAAATGGAATGTAAAAAGTTAATGCTGCCGAGGCTACTGCTGTTTGGATCACATTATGTGTATAAGCTTTTTTTCGTTTCCACCTTTATGTGGCTTCTAAGTCTCTCATCGTCCTTGCATTGTTGTTCTTTCTTGCGAATAAATTGATAGGGCATGACCTCATTATGAAACAGGAATAAAAAAAACTTCAAACTTGAATAAGTTGATATTAATGCACTATAAGCCTTTTTGAGTTCTAATATCATGTTAAATTGCATATGTTTATCTTACTCTGGCTAACAAAATCATATTACCTACACTGTTCAAACGTTGTCCTCAACATCCTTCTGCCTATCACCTTGTTGAAAGTGATGATAGGCAAAGTCAAAGCAAATGAAAACACCTTGGTTTTCCTTTGCTCTTTAAACGCCAACAAAATTGTCTTACTGCATTTAAGCTAGTACATGCAACAAATGAGAACAGTTTGTTAGGAATTAGGAATATTTATTTATTTTGGCTGCATTTTCTGCCCCTACTTTAGGGGTGTTACATATCTGAGGTATTCTTT
The DNA here is from genome assembly GCA_026120185.1 of Voacanga thouarsii. Classification (NCBI taxonomy): domain Eukaryota; kingdom Viridiplantae; phylum Streptophyta; class Magnoliopsida; order Gentianales; family Apocynaceae; genus Voacanga; species Voacanga thouarsii. The sequence continues at coordinate 11,354,305 of JANUWF010001287.1, read as the reverse complement.
TGATAGATATTCTCTTTTATATTGCTGATTACTGATCTATTGACTTCGATGACAGCTTTTGGTCTAAATTTTGCGTTTCTGCTTACAATGTTATTTTAGATGTGAATGGTTCCAGTGATTTGCTGATGTTTCTTTTTACCTGGCTCTGTAATCAGCGTAGCATTTTTGCTGTTATTTTGCAGAGTTCTTACTAGTGTTTGCAGTTTGGAATATTTCTGTCCTTTTTAACTCATCTATTGCTTCTTTTTTTTTTTTTTGGTTTTCCCCTCAACATCTGCATTTGTGTTGACAGCACATTCAAGAAAAAGGCTCCTAATGCCATTAAGGAGATCAGGAAGTTTGCCCAGAAAGCAATGGGAACAAAGGATGTTAGGGTGGACGTGAAGCTGAACAAGTATGTGTGGAGCAGGGGTATTCGAAGTGTCCCAAGACGGGTTAGAGTTCGTATTGCACGTAAGAGGAATGACGATGAGGATGCAAAGGAAGAGCTTTACTCCCTAGTAACTGTAGCGGAGATCCCAACAGAAGGCTTGAAAGGTCTGGGAACCAAGGTCATTGAAGATGAAGAGTAATTTATCACGTCTGATACAGTAAAATTTTAAGATATGTTGTTTTCTGAGTGTCATGACAACAAGCAGAATTTTAAGATATCATGTGTTTCATCAATTACCAGCATAGGTTGCTTTTTTTCAGAAAACATGGCCGCCATAGTTTTGTTGCTTTCACTTTGCAATGAACAACCCCTCTCACCGCTTAAGTTGTTGAATTTAAATCATTTCTTTTGGGTTGCCGATCTAGATAATGCTCAGAATTTGGCATACTCAGTTACATCAAACTGCCAAATTTTGGTACTTACATTATTGATATAGAAGTTGTTCTTGCTTCTAATATTTTATCGATTTTGAGGCAAAAGAATGGTCTGTTATTCAGAGTATTTGCCTCATTCTCCTCGAGCAACATGGCTTCGGTAAGGGTAAAGCCCAAGTAACATAGCCTTGGCAAAGAATAAGCACTTCCGTAGCCGTAACAAATAACTTTTTCCGGGTAAAAGTGAGAACTCAATTACTATACATACGGGGCAGCAGTTTCCAGCCTTTATTGTTTCTATATGAGGTTTTATGAAAGCTTAATGAAAAATCAAGCACTCACAGGTTCCTATTTATCAAGTATCGTAATTAACAGCAGTTGGAAGTAAACTAGCAAAATGCAGTTAGTTACATTGTTCGGTATCGACTATGCAGATCATTATCACCTACAAGCTTAAGGAAAAAGAAAACAATAAACCAACCTAAGGTGGCAATGTACTCTAAAGCAGAAGAATGTCCATAAACTGTTTACTCGTATCATCCACTAAAGGGATCTCTTCCAAGACTAGAAAAGTTCTTCCACAGAGTCGCAAAATGAGCCACATGCACCGCAAAGCCTTTCTATGAAGGTCATTGTTGCCCCTTCTTGAAGAATTTGAAGAAAATTTAACTGGACTTGTACGAATACATATACCCTCGAAGCTTTCTAACTTCTTCAGATGACTCATCAAGTAAATGGTACACATAAAGGCAGATGCCAGCACCACTAAAAATTCATGTGAAATATTTTATCAGGAAATTGAATAGAGGAATGGTGAATAGCATAGTCCAAATCCAGACTCACCTCAATGGACCAAGTGAAAGCCATATCACATCCCACCTAAACTTTGACAATCTGCACAATATAATAAAAGTAGATGAAAGCACCACAATTGATATTATGTGCTAAGAGATCAAGTCTATATGAAAGTGCTTAACTGTTTTCTAGTTCGGCAGAAAATTCGATTGTAGGTGTTCGGTCTATTTTAACTTTTGGGCAAAACTGTTATTGCTGGAAGTTGATTTAATATAATTTTGCATAAAATGTTAGTAGTTACTAGGGCTGTTAAGAAAAATTAAAACCCGAACCAACCCGACCGACCTAACCCAACCAATCCAAAATTTGATTTTTTGGGTTGATTTGGGTTGGGTTGGGTTAAGAACATTAGGAATCAATAATTTGGTTCGGGTTATTAAAATTATATACCCCAACCCAAACCAATATAATTAATTAAATTTTTAAAAATTTATTAAAACATTAAAAAATAAAAAACAAAAAAAAAATTGAATAAGACAAATCCTAAAATCTAAATACCCTTTTAGATAAAATTACTTCAAAGTGTCTCTATCTCTCACGTTCGGTCATTTCTGTTGTTATGCTACTGTGCCACTGATCAAACATCTCTAAGTCCACTCTCTTATTGCTATGCTACGATGCTGCCTATTTAAAGAAAGTCTCTATCAAAACTAATTCAAAGTCATCTCCAAAGCTCATCAGTCCTTACTTCCTATTCCTAGTATATATAAAAAAAATGTATAATTGTATGAATCATCATTTTTGTTCAAGAAATGTGTTTTACTTGTATTTTTTATACTCTACATACAAAAATTGAGTTTTCAAGATGCCAAAAGCGGTGTCTCAAAAATTTCCTTGCCGAAGACTATCAAAGTAAGAAGAGGCCTTAAGATCACAACAAGAACAACTACTTCAAAGAACATTGAGGTTGAAAATGAATTAATATCAGATGAATGATGATATTTTTGTTGGTATTATTTAATGTTATTTTTTGTCTATTTATGAGCTTTTACAAAGAGCTCTTTTTGGTTTACAGATAATAAATAAAGAATTGAGATTAATTTGCATCATTCTTTTTTAATTGCAATATTTGATTATATTTATTTATTATAGAATTTTCAAGCTCTTCGTGCACGGAAGTAGCTGAGACATTTGGAGAAACAACTCCAATTGTTGATGATTGAAATTTGCTTTTCATATCCAGGCTAATCATAATAGCAGTCCAACCAAATGCCTACGAGAGATTTCCAGTGTTCATCATTTTTTGCTACATTCGCTAATAGACTAATTTGTTACTGTGTGGGCATGCACTCATATGTCTTATACTTTTCATATTACTTTTTATTAGTATGTCTCAGATGCATATTTTGTTTATAAAATCAGAAGTATGTTCTAGGTAGGAGGTTAAAACCTTGCTTGGTAAATTATGTACAAACCGATCAAACCAAACCAAACTGAACTGAACTAACCCAAACCGAACACCACCTAAATCGACGGTTTGAAATTTTAAATAGTTTGATTTGGGTTTAAAATTTTCAAACCGAAATATTTGAGTTGGGTTAAAAAATTGAAAAAATCGAACCAACCCAACCCAACCCATGAACAGCCCTAGTAGTTACTCTTGTAACCTATTCCTCCATGAATAAGTATGTGGCATGCCATAATGGCCATAATTCCAAGCAACTTTTGTGCATTTGAAGCAGTTTTAGACATCAATACCAAATTCTTGCAATTCCAATCAAAGATGGTAAACAATTGCGCATGAAATTTTCATAATTGTGTAAAAACCAACCTCATCATGTGGTACAACCAGAAGAATGCCAATAATAGGCCCAGAAAGCAGGAGAACCAGAGCCATTGTTTATGATGCTTTGAGTTATTCAGTAACCCACAGATGGTGATTAGGCAAACTAAAACAGCTACACAATCTGTCACATGTTTTAGAGCCATTATAACAATTAGCAGGCACACCTGGAATGCTATGACCATGAAATTAGAAACATCATCTTCAGCATATTTATTGGCAACATAATACCAAATATAAGTCAACTGCATCAGAAGTTTCACCATGTTTTAAATTTATAGGTAAATCATCTTCAATTAGACTCATGGCCTGCCTTTATTTATATAATTGGTTAGCAATATCCAGATGCAGTAGGGATATTCTGGAATCAGCTGAAAAGAGTGGCACTAAATAGGAGAAAAGGAAGAAAACAAACCTGCAACTATGATGCTCCTTGAATCAAGCTCGTACATAAAGTAAGCATGATAACGCTGTTCATCATTATAGAAAAAGAAGAATATACATGAATACTACCTATATTGGCATTTTTAAGGAAACAATCAAAGTCGGAGTAAAAGAATAGCTTGATCGCATTGGTCTTTTAATGACAATATTCTTAGAAGAAGAAAAAAGCGGCAATCATGGTCACTACATCCAGATATGATGAGGCGTTGTTTTAATTTGTTTAATCATCTAATCTCCTTGGTGACAACTAAGCATCAATTTGGGGGGAAAAATAGATATATAACGGAAAGACACCATCATGCTATAAATATCCAATACATCCCGATACTGCCCCAATGGTGTTATATATTCCAACCCAAATGCCTGGAAGCACAAATGGTGATTACAGGCAAGATTAAATTAACCAATTATTAAAAATTTACAAGGTGCAGTCATTGCTCATAGTCAAGGTATCCTAAATATGGTGTCAGCATCTGAACTTAGACCAAAATGTAGAAAATTTTCAATTTGCACCCATGGCAAAAAGCAACTAGGAATTGTAAAAATATTCAATTTCCTTGAAAAATGCTACTGAAAAAAAAAAAATTCATAAGTTGCCAATTACTAGATGTAGTTGACGACAAAATTAGTCCTTCATTATTTCAAGGGTCTGTACAGCAGTCAGCCATAGTTTTAGTGGCAATGTCTATTATAAACACAGTAAATGAGCTTAGCATTAGCTTGCACTTCTAATCATCTAATTAACAGGATAGTGAAGTGAACTGCACATGAGAATTTCTTCCACTAGCCCAAGAATTCAAACTTACTGAGAATGGATGAGGAAATGGAATTAAATATTGAAGGGGGCTTCCAAATCTTATTCAAGAAAAGAGAAATATAAAAAAATTGTCTTTTCTTTCTCCTACCCTTCTCTGAACTCTATTCCACCAAAATAGCTATGTGATAAACACCTATAGACCATAGTGATGTTCCATCCAAAAACCAAGAAAACAGCTAATGTTTTGAAACCTCTGTTATTTTTCTCCAAAAATATGACTATTAAATTTCCTGTACAGATAATATGCATATGCATTTTACTCCATAATAGTAGTAGCGAAAGGCAATAGAAATACCAATTCCCATGGAAAATTAGCCTGCTGATAAATTGAGTAGCTGATGAACAACACGTAAACAAAGATTATCCCGGAGAACACAGACTGCGGATAAAATAAAATTTTAGAAATCCAGCGTGGAAAAAAGTGTGTATTAATATATGTAACGGTGCTGGTGAATTGATAAATACCCTCCAAACAAATGACTGCTGAGAATGACTTCTCTCGATTGATCGAACCAGCTCCTCCTGTTCTGCAAATTCAAAATCCAATATATGTTAGGAAGAAACCCTACAATTCTATTCTGAGGGGGAAAAAAGTTGTATTAACATTATATTCAGATTCAGTCGCGCCATTCAAGAGAGATAGACAGGGAGAGACCATGGGTGTCCAGGGGTTGGAAATCGTCACGAGTAGGCAGAGAGAACTTATCGTCATCGTCATGGCTATGGCGAGACTCTCTCCATTTTCTCCTGAGCTTCTGCATCATTTCTTCACCTGTAGAGTATATCACTTTGTACTTTGTCTTCCAATTCTCGAAAGCAGTAGACCAGTACCTCTCTTCCTTCTATTTGATCGAAAGCGGAACGGGGGCCCGTCGATTTATATGCGATTACGCTTTTTTTTTTTCTTTTTCTTTCCATTTTTTGGAATAGATTCCAAAAAAAAAAAAAAAAAAAATTGTAGCAGGAAGATGGGTAGTTCATTGGGTAAAAAACACAACTTAATTTTGGTTTGATTCTCAATAAATTATATCCCTCTAAATATCAATTAATTCTACTTTAGGCATAGCATTAATACCATAATTCACTTAGTTAAAAATATGAAATTCGAGTTACAAATTTTTAGAAGATCTTTAACTTTTCAAATTATATACTCTCTCCATCTTAAATTATCCGTCTACTTTAATCGATTATGCAAGAATTAAAAAAATAAAAATTTTAATTAATTAAACATTATCTTTTATTTTTACCTTTAAAATTCAATAATAAATATTAAAAAATATACAAATTTGTTATGAATTATTGGAATCTCCATTAATTAGTGGAGGCTCCACTAATTATGGATTTATGTGAATTATTAGAAGATTTTTATGGATGTCCACCATTTAGTGGAGACACCATTAATTGAGATTAGTTGAAGATGATGTATGCCATGATGTATTTCACTAATTAGAACTCTATAAATAGAGCTATTCTCTAAGCTTGTAATACACCATCATTTTGTGAAAGAAATATTAGTGAAAGAAAGATCAGAGAAAGAATTGTGAGAGAAAGAAAGAGAGAAGTTTGAAGAGAAATTCTTGTGCAAAGAATAGTTAGAATTTTCTTAGTGTGTAGTGTGTAGATTTTATTCTAACACTACCCTAATTTTATAACACGTTATCAACACGAGTCTCTGCCGTTATTAAAGCCAGAAGACAGGTACGCATTTATTGATCTCGCTAAATTCGAATTTGTAGCTATTGATATTTCTGAAAAAAAAAATTTATATGTCATACAAAAATGCATCTAAATGCTAAAAAAAAAGGAGATCCATATGTCATGTGGATAAAAAGAAAGATTTGACCACCTGAAGATGGTCGTACTACCCACTGCACGGTATGAATGGTTGTACCTGAAGTTGCAAGATTGTAAAATCGTGAACTCCGTGATGTATAAAACTACATCTTAGTTAAAAATTTTACGGAGAAAAAGTTACTGATGAAATTATATTGGAGAAGACATTCTCCACTTTTCATGTTCTACAGTAACAATATCGAGAAAAGGGGTATCCAAAATTGATAGCTTTAACATGAGTTATTATTGAGAAATCATGAAGCCAGATGAACTGGCTCAACAGCACTCCCAGAAATGAATGTTGTTGGCTCCAGCAGAAGCCATCGTTATAGTCGTAGTTGTGGCAGTGGTCGTGGTTATGGTCATGGACACACTCGATATTTCTCTTATCATAGAGAAATACTGGCCACCTGAAGTGGAACAGAAAAGATAATAAGGGAAAAAGATATTTCCATTAATAATAAGCATCACATCTTTTATTCATATCACTAGTGTTCATATGAACTTGATGATACATGCTTATAGTTGCTCTTTTGTAATTGAGCTGACAAATGTAAGATGAAGGTTTGTAATTGTTCTTTTTCAATATTTACATTAGAGGACGACAAACAATTAGTAATTATGGACTTCAGCTCCTCTTTTTCGACATCCTCCTCCTTTTCTTTTCCCTTTGAGCCAGCATCAAGACTAGCAGCAGAATTAGCCGTAAAATTACTGCGAAATGAGTCTTGAGATTTTATGATCTCCTTAAGTTTATTATATTTCTTATTATATTTGGCCTTGAAGCATGCTTGTCTCAATTTCTGTGTTTGGTCTTTTAACTGTGTATTAGGACTTTCTTCCACCAACTGTTTTTCACATTCCAATATCGCAATGGCTTCTTTTAATTTCTTCTCAGCCATATGTCCTCCTTCTTCTTTATTTTGCATATCCTGTAAATCGAAGTGATATCATCGATTATTTACTTATAAATCTTTTATAGTTTCATACTTGCAAATTATAAGTATGTATGAGAGAGAACCTGGACATTCTTGATTATGGTCTCCAAGCTCACCAATTTCCTGTGAGGCCATCGACGAATTCCTAACTCCCTACATCTTTTCTTGAGACGGGTTATGCCAATATTCAGTTCTTTGGCTGCGCTCTTGATTGGTAGGTAAAAGATCTTGCGAAATTGTTTCTCTTGATAGTGTCTCGGGAGTTATTGCCCTTCTTCTCTCTCTGCCTCTTAATCATCTTCTTCTCCTCAGGAATTTTGTCTGCAATAATATCTTGAACTTCGATATTATGCATTTCATGAGTACTTACTCCGACTTCGTTGCCAAGACCACTCATTATTTCTCCTAGAAAAAAAAAATAATATCAATAAAGGTAATACCATTCAAAATTCATGTTTAAATGTATAATAACCTGGAAACATATTATGGTTTTGTTCAAAATCCATTAGAGAGTAGAAAGGATCATGTACAAGCGTATCCTCATTCAAAGGAATAGCATCAAGAAGAACAGTATAAAAAACAGTCTCTTGTAGGGGCAGATCAACTTGGTCCAAAGCAGTATGTTCAAAACTTCCACTGATTTACATAAAAAACAAACCAAAAGAGAGTTTAATTTCATTATCAAGCATACTAAAAACAAATGAAAGCCCTCAAAGGTATCTCACCTGAAATTAGGAGGAAGCGGTTGGTATGGAAAGGAAAACATATCAAAATCTTCTGCGTTCGAATTAGGCAGAAGCGGTTGGTTTGGAAAGAAAAATACATCAACATCTGCTGCAGAAACCGAGTCAAAATTTGACCATGTCTCAAATGAATTACGAGTCTCCATATCTGCTTTGTGATTTTTGTTTTTGATGTTTACTAATGATCGATAACTGAGATATATATCGATACATTTATATATATATATATATATATATATATCTGTATGAGGAAGAAGAAGAGGTAGATGGTAGGTAGAGGGTCGGAGGAGAAGAAAAGACAAGAGATGAAGAGGAAAAGTCGGTACCGGGAAGAGTGAAAAAAAAAAAGAGATATTTTTCTTGGCATTTTCTGCTTGTCATCATTTTCTTATATTTCTTTTCTTATTCTCTTGTGAAATCATTATTCCCTAAATTAGAGGGAGAACAGAAACAGTACAAGAAAGATCGTGATTTGACAACATCATTAAATTATCTTGATCCACATACAAGCGCGTGTGAATTTGAATTTCAAAAGATAATTCATTTGTAAAGCATTGCAAATCAAATGTCAGACACTTTTGTTGACTCTAGAAGAGTAACAAAATCGCATATGCCAGCTATAAATGCTCCTATTCTAATTGAAGTTCCAATAGAACAAAAGATTTTACATATAGCTGCTGAGCCAAAAGCATGCCAGAAGTATGGCCGACCTCTTGGTTCTAAAGATAAAAATCCTCGAAAGAAAAGAGGATTAACTGATCCAGAAGATCATATTGAAGAAAAGAATGATAAAGACCAAGAGAGAACTGATGACAAAGAACCAGAAGTTGATGAACGTAACACTCGAAATTTCTATCAATTATACCACTTCGGTAGAAGTTGGAATCGGATAGAAACTGTTATTGATAATATATTTGCATACAATATATCTCTTGATGTTACACAGGATAATGATGATCCCGAACCAATATCGATTGATGAATGTCGGCATAGAAAAGATTGGTCGCAATGGAAAGATGCGATTCAATCGGAGTTAAATGCACCGACAAAACGTGAAGTCTTCGGACTGCAGATTCAAACACCGTAAGGTGTAAATCTTGTTGGCTACAAATGGATATTTGTGCGAAAGCGCAATGAAAAGAGTGAAATCGTTCGATATAAAGCGCGATTAGTAGCCCAAGGTTTTTCACAAAGACCAGGTATTGATTATGATGAAACTTATTCTCCTGTTGTTGATACTATTACACTCATGAAGACCAGGTATTGATTATGATGAAACTTATTCTTCAAATCATGCTGAAATTATAGCCATTAATGAAGCAAGTCGAGAATGTGTATGGCTAAGATCCATGATTCATTATATCCGAGAAAGTTGTGGATTATCATCAATCAAAGATATTCCAACTCCTCTTTATGAAGACAATGCAGCTTGCATAGCTCAATTACGAGGAGGATATATTAAAGGAGATCGGACAAAACATATTTCACCAAAATTCTTCTTTACTCATGAACTCCAGAAGAAATGTGAAATTGATGTGCTACAAATTCGGTCATGTGACAACCTCGCAGATATTTTCACGAAGACTTTACCGACTGCAACATTTGAGAAGTTGAGATATAAAATCGGTATGCGTCGATTTAAAGATTTAAAGGAATCATCTCATCAGGGGGAGTAATAAACATACATATAGAATAGTGTACTATTTTTCCTTCACTAGATTTTTTTTCCCACTGGGTTTTTATCTAGTAAGGTTTTAACGAGGCATATTCTTTATGTAATGGATGGACATCCAAGGGGGAGTGTTATGAATTATTGGAATCTCCATTAATTAGTGGAGGCTCCACTAATTATGGATTTATGTGAATTATTAGAAGATTTTTATGGATGTCCACCATTTAGTGGAGACACCATTAATTGAGATTAGTTGAAGATGATGTATGCCATGATGTATTTCACTAATTAGAGCTCTATAAATAGAGCTATTCTCTAAGCTTGTAATACACCATCATTTTGTGAAAGAAATATTAGTGAAAGAAATAGTAGAGAAAGAATTGTGAGAGAAAGAAAGAGAAAAGTTTGAAGAGAAATTCTTGTGCAAAGAATAGTTAGAATTTTCTTAGTGTGTAGTGGGTAGATTTTATTCTAACACTACCCTAATTTTATAACAAAATTTTAATATAACTCCTAATTACTTCCATCTTCTAAATATTTAATTTAAAAATAAACTAAATTATTGATAAGTATTCAGTTCTCTCTCTAAATTATTATTGATATTTGTTAAGAATTAACAAAATAAGTATGAATAACAAAACTCGTAAAATAAAATTTTAACTATATATTAATATGTTTAAGATATAAAATATTATTGAATATGAATTAATTTAAAATATTAAATTTTAATTTTTTTAAGAAACAAATAATTTAGATTAAAGATCTAACTAAAAAATAAACTAATAATTTAAAACGAAAAAAGTATAGTATTTTAGAATTTTAAAAAGACATTTCCTCTTATGTTTAATATTCTACCGTTGTTAGTATTATTATTATATTTTCACTAAACCTTATCATCAATTATTTTACATATCAATTTTTTAAATAAATATTTTTTCAAAAGTACATAAATTTTAGAATTTTCTTGTCCCTGTGAATCTGTGAATGTTGCTAATGTCTCACATTTTAAACCACATGATTTTTCGGCATAGAAGAGGAAAAATAGGACGACAAATCACCAACCATAATACCGACAAGGAAAAAAAAAAAAAAAAGACCACAATAGGAGGACAAAGACGCACAAAGGGCATTCAAGGCCAAGCAATATTATCACATGAAATGGAAAATTCACTATCACATTTATGTATTTCAGTAGCTGCTAAATTTTGCGAAGATAAGAATTAAAAGATTAATTAATAAAGGCTATTACTAATTACGAAATCCAATTCTTCAATGAAAATCCTTGTGTGTGATTTTAAAGGTCTGCTCTTCCAGGATATCTAGGGAAGGGAATAACGTCTCTGATGTTCTCAATTCCTGTGGCAAAAAGTATCATCCGTTCAAACCCCAAACCAAAACCACAGTGTTTAACAGTCCCATATCGCCGCAGATCCAAATACCACTCATATGGCTCAAGTGGCAGATTCATTTCCAATATTCTGCAATGACGTAAAAAGATTTCCTCAGAAATGGACTAATTGTCAATCATGGGGAATCTAGACAAAGAGACACAAATGCAAGAACGGGAATAGTACAAGAACAGAATAATGTGAAGGCAAGGAGGCAGAGGACTGATACGTTTACCAAAGAAAACCAGCGGCATCTCATACCTTGATCTCAAGACCTCATAATTCTCTTCTCTTTGGCTTCCTCCAATTAGTTCTCCCACCTGAAGCAGGACAATACAAAACTTACAACATTGCACCATATGTTAAAAAGATTCCTGTCAATTGTGAACACGCTGGAGAGAGGAAGAGAGACCGACTCTACACCTATTGGCATCAACTTACCTTTGGGACAAGCACATCCATAGCTGCAACTGTTTTCTTGTCATCATTCACCTTCATGTAGAATGCCTTAATTCCTTTTGGATAGTTATACACAATTACAGGACCTTTGAATTTCTCTTCAGTCAAGTACCTAGCAACCAAGCAACCCATGCATCAGGATACAATTGCATACAAAGTCAATCCAACAAATCTGTGATGTGCAACCATGTTACCTCTCATGTTCAGAAGCCAAGTCAATTCCCCATTCTACTTTATTCTCGAATTTCCACTCTTTAGATGCCTCCTCAAGAATTTCAACAGCTTCAGTGTAAGTTATTCTGAAAAAGTTGCTTGAGGCTACAATTTTAAGTCTATCAATGCAACTTTTGTCAATAAACTTGGCCATGAATTCCATGTCATCAAGGCAATGATCAAGCAACCACTGGCACAGAAATCTCACATATGCTTCTGCGCAGTTCATGTCATCCTACAAAACCATAAGAATCAGCAAATGCTAGAACCCACAAACTCCTGGTGAACTGATTGACAGGGTCTTCAATGACCACTAAACCAACATGCCCCCACCCCCCCAAAAACAAAACCCAACCCCCCCCCCCCAAAAAAAAAATGGGGGACCTCACAAGCAGTGGGAAAAGAATAAGAGAAGAAGACAGTAAAATAGAGTCATGAAGACTAGTCACCCATAGCCGCATTTGTGACAAGGATACATACATCCCAAGGAAATAATTATTCAATAAATGCTGCTTGATATAAAAACATATAACTTACCAAAAAAAACACTTTTTAGTACCAAGATTAGAATAAACATTGGATGTAGCAGAAAAAGAGACAAGACCCAAGTGCCAAGAACATACAATCAGACCATATTTTAATGTAGACAAGATTAATATTTCAGGAAACTATAAACCACAAACCTCTGATTGCTTTTAACTTTTCAATTTCTGAGTTTAGAAATAGTTTGTGCTCTTCTCAAACACTTACCTGGATATCAGCAAATGCTATTTCAGGCTCCACCATCCAGAACTCTGCTAGATGCCTTGAAGTGTGTGAATTTTCAGCTCGAAAAGTTGGTCCAAATGTATACACACTGCTAAGTGCACATGCATATGTTTCTACCTGAAGTTGCCCAGATACAGTCAAAAATGCCTGACGAGCAAAGAAATCCTCTGAATAATCAATCTTCCCATCTTTTTTGGGGATACCAGAACTAAGACTGCATCTCTCTCCCAATCTGAATCTCTCTTGCAGCTTTGCAAAATTCTCTTTTGCCTTAGTGAGCTCAGCAACAGAAGCACTAATTTCTTCCTTGCTTGCTTTAGCAGATTTCAATTGGGCAACAGCTTCTCCTTTCTCCTTTACAAGGAGTTCAGCAGCTTTTAAGTCGTCTTCTGAAGGAGGGGGGTTCTCTTTCAGCTCCTTCTCCAATTTTTCTGCGGCACTAATCAAGGTTGTGACTTGAAACATCTCACCAGCACCCTCACAGTCACTGGTGGTTATGATGGGAGTGTGTACATAGAGAAAACCATGCTGTTGGAAAAAGGTATGGGTGGCATAAGCCAGGGCATTACGTATCCGAGCTACGGCAGAAATCTACAAAACAATAAACAAAGATAAATTAAACATAAAATATTGATAGCAAAGCACGATACTAACAGCAAAATGTGTAAGCATAACTAAAACAACAATCCTCCAGTGACCATGCAAACATTGAGTACACAGATGTGCAGAGGGAAAACAGGTTAAAGATCATTTGACCAGTCATTTCCCAAAGATTAAATGCAACCACCAAATAAAAAGATCTTGGCCAATGAAATAACCATGTTAGGTTTTCAAACAACAAGTACTTCCAATTAAGCAGGTGATATAGGTGCTTCAGCATCCTATATGCTTGAATTTATGTATGATGTGTTAAATTCTCAATCATTTTAAATTTGCTGTTATATCAAAATGATGCAATGCAATTCACTTTCACAATTTTGTGCAGAAAATGGAGGAAGTAAACAAACTAACAGTCATAAAGAACATAAGCCCTGGGCCCCTAAAATCAAGTACAGAAACAAAATAAAGGGAGGGAGAAGTACACAAAATAAGTACATTACTTGGAAAGCAAGCCTATTCAAGTAGTCTAATAGACTATTATCAGGACAATAACTTATAGTGTGATCCATATCTGCCACCTCAAAAGGTTAGCATCCAGATTGCTTTGTGCAGTCTGCATCAACACCTAACTGAACTGAAGAAAATAAAGCAATCAGGGGGGAAAATAGATCTTTATCTTTAAATTGAAACCAAAGGAATGCATCCTTGACAAATAGGAATTGAAAAATACCCCAATTTCCTTAACTACATGCTCTTAAAAATGGAAAATCGAAACTTGAAATGCAGAAGAGGTAGATAAATTTGTAATTTCACACAGTTTCCTATATTTTGCTCCCTAATTTACATTGAACTGAAAGAAAAATTGAGAATCTTCTTCCTTTCCTTCCTAACTCATTTCAGTGTTCAAGACAAAACCTTAATGCTCTCGTTTTAAGATCTGGAATACAGAGTAAAATTTTCTTCCATATAAATTTGTATAAACACATAAATTAGAACAGTATGTATGCAAGCCAGCAAATGTTGAAACACAAGCATCAGCCAACACGCATAAGCATACTGAGAGACAGGGGGTTAAGTTCTTACAGTATTAGTTCTAGAACGAAGGTGAACAACATCTCTGAGAAACTCAAGCGTAAGCTTCGTCTTGGGTAACGGATACTTAGCCGCATCAACAGTACCAACATCCAAAACCTTCTGAACTCGAAGCTCAATTTTCTGTTTGGTACCTTCAGGAGGCTCCTTAAGTTGTCCCTCCACATGCACACACGTACCGGTAGGAACCAAATCGCCGAGCTTGTGAACCGAGGCATCGACAATCACCTGCAGATTCCCAGGGCACGAGCCATCACTAAGCTCCAAAAACGCAAAAGAGCCCTTCCCCTGTTCTCTGCCAGTTTTCACCCATCCTCCGATCTGAACAACCTGACCAGCAAGTCCCGCCCCACCATCAGGCCTGCCCAATATGGAGCGAATCAGGACGCGCTGAGAGAATTGAGCCTTCTCTACGGTGGAACCTATGGTGAGCTTGTCCAACGGTGGCGTGGAATCCACTGACATTGTCGCCGATGGATTGTGAAAGTCTTTTCTCTGCTCTTGCTGTGTGGGGGTTGGTGTGAGAGAGAGAATTCCAGTGGCTTTAGTTCGACAAACCCTAGTGAGAAGTGAACGTGCTTTTATTATCATTTTTATAGGAGTATAAAAGAGTGTGTGTGTGTAAGAAAATAGTTACTCCAGTGAATCGGGTTCTTGAAATATATTCTATTCGGGTCGAATCTTTTAGGTTTAACGCTATCTTAGCGAATTAAGTGCTTCCACTTAAAGCGAAAAAAGGGATTCCTCGGCCGGCACTTTACATTTTCTTGGGGCCCAGAGATTTGCCGGGCTGGACAATTTGGAATACTTTCCATTTTGTGGGGCGCGGGAAAATTGAATGTAAGGCCCAACCCAAACCCTAATTTTGGATCTGAAATGGAAACCCAAAAACCGCTCACCAATGTTGTGGACTGATTGCCGGGAATATCTGCTACTATAAATTTCCCAAATTCTCGAAGGTGCTGGATCATGGATCATATTCTGTCTTTTTAGTGCAATTCCAATTTCTTAAAGGAGATTTTCAAACTACACCTGCGCAGAATATTTATTTAATGAATTTTTTTCTCAAAATTAAATACTTTTATTTTTATTTTAAAATACTTATTTTTAAAGTACTAGGAGTATATTAATTTTTAACTTTCACAAAAAAAATTTTTATTTAAAAAATATTTAAATCTATTAATGTGAGCCCAAAAACTTCCTGTCCTTTATGGGCTTCTTGAGCTGTGGTTGTTTTTAGTTAGTGGGCTTAGATTCATGTGTAAAAAGGGCTTTAGAGTTTGTATTTTAAATTAAGGGGTTAAGTAACAATTATTTTATTAGAGAGTTTTAGTTAGTTTCTTATTAGAGGTTCAGATATAACGTCAGTTATGTTGTTTCTTCAGTATCAATGTCAGAAGAGACAAATGACGAAGAGATAAGAGGGGGTGAAGAATTTAAGAAGAGACTTGAGTCGTTGACATAAAATCTTGGTAAGTTAGTATTTCTTTTGTTGATTAATGTGTTTATAGCATAGGATTGAGACTTACTATTCTTGAATTGAAGTTAGCGTGTTAAGGTTCTAAATTGGAAAAAATCGATTAGAGGATTAATTGTATTGTTTGGGTTTCAATTGAAGGTGAATAAGTATTTGGTGGCTTGAAGGGAAGTTTTGGGAGGATTCTTGGTGGTTGAATTCTTGGGTAAGGAAATTTGGTTTTTTTTGTATTTGGTACTGGTTACTGTTTTATTTAAAATCAATGATGTCTCTTGATTTCTGCATGAAAGCGGTATTTTAATTATATGAAAATGGTATTGGGCATGATATGCTAATTGTTATTTATGCGCAAATGGTCATGTTCATTGAAAATTATGAGTTTAAGCGAAGTCCTATGTCTATGTTCTGTTTTTCTAATTCATGTGATGTTTAATGCTTATGGATTTCATTTTGGTAGCGAATTCTCCAACTTTATAAGTTATAAGGCCCTACTAGAAGGATACAATACCTAGGATAAGTCAAGACCCTTATTCCAATGTGATATAATAATTGGAGGACTAATCAATTAAGCCAAATCAAGGTCTCCAAGCATGAATCATCTTTGTGAATTAAGTTATGTTTAAGTGTGTATATGTATGTTTAAATGGTTTATGGTGCACAAAATTGGTGTTTTCCTTGGGAAAGGGGATGGTTAGATTGATTCATGAGATTGAGATGTTGCAGGTTGGCTTCTGGGTGTTTTGAAAATCGTGCCCGCGCATTCCAGAGTGCACCCAGCACCAACCCCCTCGCTCACGGCCGGTGCCAGCCTAGTGCGCCGGCCGTGCTTCTCCCACACGACGCCGAGTCCACTCTGTTTTAACTCCGGCGCTGATTTTCTTCTATTGAAACGATAGTCTTCTTGCTTGTTTCGTTCACCTTTATTTTCACTGAATAAATAACACCGGTTCGATATTCATGTGCCAGATATGCCTCATTTGATTCAGTATTGAGTAAGGTTAACAGATTCATTATTCCTCTTTCCCTCCCTCTTATTTCTTTGTGTGATATTTCGAGACAAGGATAAACCCGCGACTACACGAGCTCTAGGGCAGACTAGCCGGGTAAACAGGGGTCAGAGTTCGTTCGCTACTGTGTCAGCACCGCATAGGGCAGGGAATCATTCTGCTAGGGTTGAACTTCCCCCACCTCCACCATTTGTGCCGCCAGCTGCTATGATGGTACTACTAGTCACAGTCTCGTCTAGTCCTAGTGCACCGATGGACATGCCGACTGTATTAGCTATGGTGGCTCAATCGATACAAAGTCAGTAACTGCTATAGTAGGAGTAGATCAGAGTTCAGCAGGAATAGCTCAGATTGCAAGTATAGTAGCAATATTAGTTTGCAGCGAGCGTCGATTCCCGTGGAATGACTCGGGAGCTCGGTCGCTTTACGAGCTGATGAAGAGAATAGGACTCTAGATGTTTAATGGTATGGGAGGGCTGGAGGGAGTGGATCAAAGAACTGTAACATCATTTTGAGATGATGGAAGTTTCGGAGGAAGTCAAACCGAAGGTGGCAGGCCCATTTTTTGTTGGTGAAGCGCTGCAGTGGTGGAAATGGGTGAAACCCATTTATTATCAGGGAAGCGAGTCGTTTACATGGGAAAAATTCAGGGAAATATTTCTAGAGCAGTACTTTCCTGAACACCTTCAAGATTGAGAAGGAGAACCAGTTATTTGAGTTAGTTCATACAGAACAGATGAGTGTGGTTGACTACACACTCAGGTTTAATTTATTAGGCAAGTATGTGTCTACTCGAGACCCTATTTCGAGGACCAACCGATTTGTGCATGGATTGTTGGTTAGAATTCGTAGAAGGTTATCTGCAATCAAACCCAGTACTTGCAAGGAATCTTATCAGAGGAAGAGACAGGAACAGGAAGATCGAATGCAGACAGGAACATGAAGAAACCTAGATCAGTATTTAGCCAGGGGCAGGGGTCCAGGCTAGTGGTCAATCAGGGTCAGAGTACTATGTCAGAATCCAGTCAGAGGTTTAGACCGGCATCATCGGGCCAGCCTGATGCTAAGAGGAGAGTTTTTCCTGGTCAGCCTAGGCCAGCTATTTCAAGGGCACCAACAGTGAGTGTAGCAGGATCTACAGCTTCGAATGTCAGCACTTTATTTAAGGAATGCACAACTTGTGGTAGAAGGCACTTGGGGGAGTGCAGATGGAAACTTGGAAGCTGTTTCAAATGTGGCAATATGGGACACAAGATTGGTCAGAGTCCTGAGCCAATAGCAAAACCGACCCAAGCAGCAGTTAGTGTTCAAGCGCCTAAGACAGGGGAGCAGCGGCAGAAGAGCAATGCTCGGGTGTTTGCTCTTACGCAGGAGGAGGCTGATATAGCTGATGATGTGGTGACATGTATACTTCTGATTAATTATGTGCCTACTATTGTGTTATTTGATTGTGGAGTATCGCATTCATTCATATCCCGTAGGTTTGCTAAGGCCTTAAAGTCAAGTCCTACCCATTTAGTTTACTCATATAGAGTAGTAGTACCCAATGGAAAAGTCTTGGTGTCTAACTTGGTACATAAGGGATGTTGGGTAGCAATTGGTGATGAGGAGTTTGATGCCAACCTAATCCAGATTAGTATGGTTGATTTTGACGTGATTTTGAGTATGGATTGGCTGGCTAATAATCATATTTTAGTAGATTACCGAGAGAGGAAGGTGCTATTTGCTTTACCTGGCAGAGTTGTCTTCCATTTCCAAAGTGGAAGTAAAGTAGTGGGCAAGAGGTTTATACTAGTGATTTTCGTGGTTAGGGCTCGCAAGAATCTACGCAAAGGATGTGAGGCTTACTTAGCTAGTGTGGTGGAGACAAAGAAGCAAAAATCGTGAATTGAGGATATACCAATAGTGAATGAGTTTCAGGATGTGCTTCCAGAAGATCTGCCAGGAGCACTACCCGAGAGAAAGGTCGACTTCGAAATCAACTTGATTTTAGGAACGGAGCCAATTTCGAAAGCACCATATTGCATGGCACCAGTTGAGCTCCGGGAATTGAAGTGTTCAACTTCATGAGTTGTTGGACAAGAAGTTTATACATCCTAGTGTGTCTCCATGGGGTGCTCCCATCTTATTTGTGAAGAGGAAAAACAGAAGTATGAGGATATGCATCGACTATAGGGAACTGAACAAGATCACAGTGAAAAATAAATACCCACTTCCCAGGATTGAAGATCTATTCGACCAGTTGAAGTGAGCGAAGGTGTTTTCTAAGATCGATTTACGTTCCGGGTATCATCAGTTGCGGATCAAACCTGAAAACATACCAAAAAGCACTTTCTGAACTCGATATGGGCATTATGAGCTTCTAGTCATGTTATTTAGATTGACTAACGTGTCAGCAGCTTTTATGGAGTTGATAAATTGAGTCTTCAAGGATGAGCTGGACAAGTTCATAGTGGTGTTCATAGATAATATTCTAGTATATTCTCCATCTGAGGAAGTGCATCGGGAACATTTTAAAATGGTGTTGCAAAGACTTAGAGAGCAGAAGTTGTATGCTAAATTCAGCAAGTATGAGTTTTGGTTGGGAAGCGTGACTTTTCTGGAGTATGTGATTTTTTAGGAGGGAGTGTCTGTTAATCCTAAGAAGATTGAAGCAATAGTTGATTGGCCTAAGCCAACTAATGCGACGTAAGTTAGAAGCTTCTTTGGGTTAGCTGGATACTACCGGAAGTTCGTGGATGATTTATCTAAGATCGCTACTCTATTGACTTAGTTGACCCAAAAGAGACTTCAGTTCACGTGGAGTGAAGCTTGTCAGAGGAGATTCCAGGGGTTAAAAAAGTTATTGACGTCGGTTCCTGTGTTAGCATTACCGTCTGAGGTAGGGGGATTTACTATCTACAGTGATGCTTTGAAGAACGGGTTGGGTTGTGTGTTAACACAGAATGATAAGGTGATTGCCTATGGCAGTTGAAGCCTTACGAGCAAAACTACCCAACTCATAACTTGGAGTTCGTAGCCGTAGTGTTTGCACTAAAGATTTGGCGACACTATTTGTACGAGAAAATGTGTGAGATCTTCACTAATCATCACTTATCAGAGTTTAAAGTATCTGTTTACACAGAAGGAACTTAACATGAGGTAGAGTCGGTGGTTAGAGCTGCTTAAGGATTATGATTTGAAGATCAGTTACCACCTTAGGAAAACTAATCGGGTAGTGGGTGGTCTTAGTAGGAAGAGGTCTGGCACTTTGGCAGTTCTACTTACGAATCAGAATCATGGAGTTTGAGAGGTTAGAATTAGAAGTGGTACAACCGACTGCGGGGTGTTTAGCTACCTTAGTGGCCCAGTCTCCATTGGTGGAAATAATCAAGGAGGCTCAACTAAAGGACGTGAAACCAGGAAAAAAGAGAGATTTGACGCTTGGAGGCAATCAGCTGGACTTTTAGATGTATACAGATGGCAGTTTACGTTTCAAAGGTAGATTGTATGTTCCCAATGATGAAGTATTGAAGATCGAGGTACTTAAGGAAGTGCACAACATGAGGTTCTCAGTTCATTCTGGAGGAATCAAGATGTACAAGAATTTTAAAATGAACTTTTAGTGGAACGGTATGAAGTAGGATATATCAGAATATGTGTCTAAGTGTTTGGTGTGTCAACAAGTTAAGGCGGAACACCAAAGACCTGCTAGACTACTCAAGCTTTTGGAGATTCCGGTGTGGAAATGGGAGCATATCACTATGAATTTCATCATTGGATTGCCTAAGTCCAAGGCGGGGAAGGATACTATTTGAGTTGTAGCGGATCGTCTAACCAAGTTAGCGTACTTCATGCCTATAAAGGTAACAGCTTCTATGGAGGAGTTGGTTAGAATGTACATGGATGAGATTGTCAGGTTGCATGGGGTGCCAGTGAGTATAGTGTTAGATAGAGATACCAGGTTTGTATCCTAATTTTGGAAGAGTTTCAGCAAGGCCATGGGAACCACTGTCACACTTAGGACAACGTTTTCTCCTCAAACCGACGATTAGTCAGAGAGGACAATTTCGACATTGGAGGATATGTTGCGGACTTGTGTGTTGGAGTTAAAAAGTAGTTAGGTTGACTGTTTGACACTAGTAGAGTTTTTTTTATAACAATAGTTACCAAGCTAGTATTGAGATGGCAACATATGAGGTTCTTTATGGACGAAAATGTAGATCGTTGATCAATTGGGATGATGTAGGGGAAAGGAGCATTGCGGGACCAGAATTAGTTCAAATTGCTTCGAAAAAGGTGCAGATCATCCGCGAAAGGTTGAAGGCTACTCAAGATTATCAGAAGAATTGGGCTGATAGCAAACGAAGGCCATTGGAGTTTCAGTGTGGTGAAAAAGTATATCTGAATGTATCACCGACGAAGGGGGTAATGAGAATTGGAAAAAGTAGAAGCTAAGTCCAAGATATGTAGGTCCGTATGAGATCCTTAAGAGAGTAAGTGAGCTAGCTTATTGATTAGCCTTGCCACCAGCATTATCTAAGATTTACGATGTCTTCCGTGTATTTTAGCTGCGTCGGTATGTGCCCGATTCGAGTCACATTCTGGAGATATCGCCCTTGCGAGTATGGGAATATTTGACCTATGAAGAGATACCGATAAAGATTGTGGATAGGAAGCTTCAAGTTCTGAGATGAAGGACGATACCCTACGTTAAGGTGCAGTGCACAACCCATTCTGAGCGTGAGGGAGTTTGGGAGTTAGAGGAAGAATCATGTAAAAAATATCCTTTCTTATTCAAGAACCAAGGTATGTAAGTTTCAAGGACGAAACTTTTTGTAAGGGAGTGGAATGTAAGCCCACGAACCTCCTATCCTTTCACTACAAGAAAGTCAGCAAATTGCGACGGATTTTTGCGACGGCCAAAATCCGTCACAAATTTGCGACGGCTCACCGACGGAAAAAAGGAAAAAGGGATGTAGTTGACCGACCGTCGCAAATCCGTCACAAAATTAGCGACAGAAATTATTTGCGACGGATTTAGAGATTCCGTCGCAAATCCATCTCAAAATTAGCAACGAATTTGCGACAGAAATTAATTTTTAATAAAAAAATTGTAGATTTTTTTTAAAAAAAAAAGCTCTAGCAAATCCGTCGCAAAATTAGTGACTGATTTGCGACGGAATTTAATTTTTAATAAAAAAATTGTAGAATTGTTTTTAAAAAAAAAGCTCTAGCAAATCCGTCGCAAAATTTGCGACGGATTTAGGGATTCCGTCACAAATTCGTCTCAAAACTAGCAATGAATTTGCGACGAAAATTAATTTTTTAATTAAAAAAATTGTAGAAAACAAAATGCTCTAGCAAATCCGTCACAAAATTAGAGACAGATTTGTGACGGATTTAGATATTCCTGTCGCAAATTCGTCTCAAAATTAGCGACGGAAATTAATTTTTAATAAAAAAATTTGTAGAAAAAAAATTTTAAAAAAATGCTTTAGCAAATCCGTCACAAAATTAGCGACAGAAATTATTTTTTAAAAATAAATTGAAGAAAAAAATTTTAAAAAAAAATTGCTCTAAGCTAATCCATCGCAAAATTAGAGACGGATTTGCGACGGATTTACATATTATGTTGCAAAATTTGCGACGGATTTGCGACGGATTGGTGTTTTCTTTACAGTTGCAACGGATTGATGTTTTCTATAGAATGAAGTTTTAAAAAAATTATCGTTGTAAATAATTTTAATCTAAAATATTTAAAGTTACTTATTAAGGCTTTTTTTGTATAATTTTGTATACTATATACACATGAGTGTTATTATCATAGAATATGTGCATGATTTTCTTACTAATATTGTTTATTGTATAAAATATTCTTACATGTTCTTTATAGATAATTTTATAAATTGAGTAATAAGGAGTTTCATTAATTATTAAGAAAACTTCATTAATATATATATATATATATATATGAATATATATGTATGTATATGAATATGTCTATGTATGTGTGTGTGTGTGTATATATATATATATATATATATATATATATATATTTGTGATTATGTTTGTATATGTGTACATATTTACATATGTATATGAATATGTGTGTGTATCTATACATATAAATAAATGCTTGTGTGTGTATATATAAATATATAATATGAATATATATATATATATATATATGTGTGTGTGTGTGTGCGTGCGTGCGTGCGTGTGTGCTTATGATTGTGTGTGTATATGTACTTTAATATATATGGTGTGTGTGTGTGTGTGTCTATGTATAAAATATGTATGTATATATATATATATATATATGTATATATGTATGTATATTTGGGTTATTGTTGGGGATATGCCCTAAAGTCAATTTGTACTTATACTATTGTCATTATGTTTTATACAATAATATGAGGTTTTCCTTTTCATGAATAGTGAGTTTTGTTTTGTTGGTCATCAAGTACATGACTTGATAGTAAAACCCTACAATGAATACAATGACTATTCTAAAACTGTCCCTGATCGATTATTATTATTGGAATAATAATAAATTAAGATTAGTATGTTTGTGACTTGATGGCTATATTTTACTGGTCATGGATATTTGTGATATCGAGTCAATACATAAATAAATGTTAGAGAACATTGTATTGGACATGACCCACTGTGAGAGTACTTCATGGAATATGTCATAAGTATTTTCTAGCCATAATAATATTGAAAGTCCTTCGACCTAAATTCATCATAGTTTCCTACTTGATAAATTTTATATTTTGACATTGTCTAAAGTTGTCTTTAACCAGATAATAAATTAGACTACTGTTGGATATAGAATAAATCAAGGAGAGGAATATGATTGATTGTGAAGGAATTTGTCCCTCTCAGTTATGGGAGAGATATCCATGGGCCCCTTGATAAGTTAGACTGTTAAAAATGCATGACCGTGCTCAAATATATCAATCTAAGATATTGATATCATTTGTTTGAACAGTCTACTATGAAATCAAGAAATAATTGATTAAGCTTAATAAGAATGACATGCTCTGTGCCTTATGCTTAATCTGGATATCGTGTGACAAAAGGACTAAATATAAAATTATGGTTTGGTTCAAAGAGATCACTGATCTTCATTTAACCTGGATAGTTATAATGTTTTGCTAGAAACCGCTTATAACTTGTGGGTCATTTAAATATGATTTAGGCACACTGTCAGTGTTAAATGAACCTATAGAGTCACACAATAAGCGAACTTGTTAGGTTATTTTTCTGGTGACCAGATTTGATGAATCTGGAAATATGTTTAAGTTAATCGTACTTAGAAAATTTATCAGATACAATGAATATGAAAATATGTCCACATTCGATGTATCTGGATGATGTCCAGATTATAAGAATCTGACTCGGTAAATTAATTAGTTAAATTACCAAGATAATGGCAGAATCTTATCATATCAGTTTAAATTTCCGATAGAGGACGTTCGCATACTGCAGCGTCTGGTGATTGTTCGGGTTGAACATACAACAGCGCAACCAGAATCGAAGGATTTCGATTACAGCAACCAGAGGTAATTCTTAAACCTTAGATCATCTTAATCGTTTACTTGGGTCTTCAGGAGGGATTCGTGGATGTTTTTCACGTTTAGGAGTCCACGAATTCTAACAGTTATATTGTATATGAATTTATGTGTATATTTATATACATATATACATATATATGTAAAAATCATTTACTAAAAAAGATAGTATATAAATATATAAAAATATTTTTTTATTTTTGAATAATATAGTTTTATATTGAATATAAATATACAAAATTTTGTTGTGTATTCTGTGGTTAATCTGTGATTATTTGTCACGAAATCACAAAATTACAATTCATTTATGATAAATTCATGACATTTTTTTTTAATTTTTTTTCCAATTTTTTTAAAATAATCTACCAGAAAAAAAAAATTTGAACAACCACTTTTCTTCTTCTCCCTCCCTCCTTCTTCCCCCCCTGCCCGCCTCCCGCTACCAGATCTGCATTTTCACTGAGCTTCCCCCCTCCCCCTTACCACGCCGTTTCTCTTCCTGTTGCCACCCCCGCCAACACTACCCCCCGCCACCCCCTCCTGCCTGCACTACCTCGCGCGCCCCCACCCGCCGCCGATCCTCGCTCGCGCACCCCTCCCCAGTGCTGTCTCCCTCCCCTCTCCCCCGGCCGTGCTGTCTCCCCTCCCCACGACCAGCCGGCCGGCTCTCCCCTCCCCGACTCTCCCCCCCCTACCCCATCTGCAGACAATCCCCCTTCTCTTATATTATTTTTCAATTTCTGCCCAAAACACTTACAACCTGCTTCTTCACACTCCAAATTCGAAGCATTCTCCACGAATTGCAGAATTCAAGAAATTCAACCAGGGGAGACTAAGGTTGAATCATCAAAGCATATCAAAGGCCTTAGTCATAACTCAACATCAGTCTCCAAAATAAGTAAATATCATTCTTTTTTTAAACTCTTACATCGTTTTTGATTTTGAGAACGCTAGTAGCAGGTGATATTTTGTGATGGAGAATGGAAGAATATATTACATTGGTTTGTTTTCGTACAAGGATGGGATAAAAATTGTAATGTGGAGATATATTTGGTATAATAAGTAGTTCAACGTGATATGTGAGATGTTTATGTGCTTAGCAGTGAATTTACTATGTGGTATGTGATGTGTATTATAAGCAGTGAATTGCTTAAATGTTAACTACTATGCTCACTATTAATAGTATTTACTAGTATGATAATTATTAGTTCTTATTACTTGTTGACTATTAAAACTGCTATTCCATAATATTAATACTTTTATTAATATGTTTATCTAATATTATTATTGACTGTTTATTGGAATTTCTATTTATTAAATATTAGGGGGGCAAAAAATTATTTTCAATAGTATATTAGCATTACTACTAATATTTTTTTATAACATTATTTTTTAATATAAAATTGTTTGATAATAATTACTATTTAACGTTTAGTAGTATACTGCACGTCAATAATTAATACTTACTATTTTTTAATGATAAGTTGGCTACCAACAAATACCAGTTACATCCTTTTTTCTTTTTTTTTTAACTTACATGAATGGATCCCCGTGAGTAATGGGTTATCATTTCTCGTGAGTGATGGGTGATCATTCCCCATGGGTAATGGGTGATTACCCTTACATTAGTCATATTGAATAATTGTTTTGACAGTTAATATATTTTTTTCAATATTGTTGATTTTGTGGTGGCTTGGTGCCTAGAAACATCCAGTATATAGGGGAAATTCTGCCGAAATTTCTAATGAATTTTGCACTGGTGGTTGTGTTTATGGTTGTTGGTTTAACATTAATTTTGATTGTTAGTTGGTGGCTGAGTTGGTTGATGCTTCATGGTTTAAATCTAGTTGCTTATTGAGGTATTGTCAGAGAAGTTAATAATTTTAATTCTGTGCTAAGTATATTAGGTGTCTATATAAACATGATTGGGAAACCGATTAGTATTTTGAGACGATGATTCACCATCACAAGCCCACGTATGATGCACGATAAAGAAGTATATATAAATTACTAAAAAAGTATTTCATGAAACATGTAGTTGGCTATTCAGGTATTTATAATTGTTGTTTATAGTAACATGAAGAGATTGTTGAGGGGGGTGAAAAGGACTCAGTAGTGAGTGATTATTATGGGGTTCTTAAAGAGATTGTTGAAGTAGAGTTTCCTGGTAATTCATCACAAAAAGTTGTCCTTTTTAAATGTGATTGGTTTGATCAAACAGCAAATCGCGGTGTTAGAATACATAAGGAGTATAAGATTGTTGATATTAATTGCAAGAGGAGCTATCCAAAATATGATCCGTTTGTATTAGCTTAACAGGCATCTCAGGTGTACTATGCCTCATATCCAGGATGCAAAAGACCAAGATCCGACTGGTTAGCTGTGTGTAAAGTAAAAGCTAGACATGGGATTCATGCACCTGTGATTGATAAAGCTTACCAAGAAGAGGTGGATATTCACAATGCAATGAGTATTTCCTTAGTTGTTGATCTTGGTCCCTTAGCTCATGAAAAGGGCACAAGTGATTTGTTGGATGTTCAAGAAGAAGGATTACTTAGGGATACAAATGAACTTGAAGATGAGGATGAAGACGAAGACGAAGACGAAGATGAAGGTAACTGGAGTACAAATAGCACAACAGAGAGGGAAGAAGAAGAATATATATAAGAGGATGACTCGAGTGATTAAAGTACATTTCTAATACGTTTGTGATGTAAAGTTTAAATAATTCATGATGGTTGCTTATATTGTTGATCAACAATTTATGTTAAAATTTCAAGTTTTACTAATTTATTGGATGATCAATTATTATACCATTTTTTGTCCTTTTTATTAGCTTAAATATAGTTAAGTACGAGTTAATGTTAATTATTTTCTTTTCCACAGGTGTTCTTTGCATTTCCATAGGTATGCTTCCTTTTTTTTTATTATTTAAATACAGTTAAGTGTTAGGGGAGACTCTAACTATTTTTTTTTCCACAGGTGTTCTTTGCCTTTACATAGGTATAATTTAAAAAAAAAATACAGTTAAGCATTAGTCAATGCTAACTATTTTCAGCTCAACAGGTGTTCTTTGCTTTTCCAAAGGTATATATTTTTTTTTCTAATATATGGACTTGATCCCCGTGAGTGATGGGTGATCACTCCCCGTGGATGATGGGTGATCATTCCCCGTGAGTGATGAGTGATCACTCCTCCTAGGTAATGGATGATTATCCTTAAGTTAATTGTTGTTGTTGACATTGACTTTTTATTATAGATGTCTTCTTTGTTAGAATATAAAATCTATATAAAAGCTGTATAAAAGAACACACATTTCGTTATCTGATGGCTTTGATCCATTGACAAAGGAAGAATCATGCACTCGCCCTTCAAAATACTTGGAAAAGGTTACAGACTTATGTGCAAGAATGAAGCCATTTTGAAAGAAAATAAAAATAACAAACCTTTTCTTTCTCAAGTTGTATAAATGGCCAAGTTTCTACGTATTCCAGTTTATCTATTGGCAGTTAATTTTTTGTTATGGAGAATGTGTTCAATGGATACAGGTTTTGTTGTAAATGTTTTGTGTGTTTGATGTGTTGATGATACTTGGAATATGTTTGAATGTGGCATTAATGCCTGGAAAATGACCATTTTATAGGGGAGACTCTGTCAATTTTTTTTATAAATTTACATTTATAACTTGTTCTACATATATATTACAAATATGTTTGAAATTTAAATAAATTTATTTTAAAATTAGGATGTCTGGCGATGGACAGTCTTCTGGAGGTGCTGGAATAGACCAACATACCCATCCTCCTGATACCACATCACCATCACACGCACGGCGCCTCTCCGTATTACGATCCCAAACTGGTTCACCTTCACAATCAAGAGGTGCTTCTCCAGCAGATGCTCTTACTTCTGCATCACACCATATTGGATCACAGGCCACAGACGGCCGACCTATGATTATTCCTCGAGGAGAAGGGTGTGTAATTTATAATTATTGATTGATTTCCAATTCAACATATCTCATTTAATAATCATATTACTTTCCTTTCTGGTTATACAAAATAGGTTTGCTGGTTCAGATAAATGTGTGAGAGAGATTCAAGGCATATTCAAGAAACAATTCAATGGTTCATACGCTACATATTCACATGTCCCGATACACGTTCGGGACATGTGGTTCGAGGAGTGGGGAGTATGTTTCTTTTACTTTCTTACAAATTTAATCTCATGTATATGTTATTGAAGCTTATATGCTCAAATGTCATTTGTTGTATTTGCAACCAAATTTACTTTAAACTATTAATTTAAACTTTAACGGCGATGGTTTACTATATTTGTAGAAGCTATTTCATTGGGCTCTCAAGCATGGTCCCCAAATACGGAAAATTTGGGAAAGAAAGTGTGCAAAAAGGTTTTCCGATACTTTGTCGAAGACCCGAAAGAGCACGCCTACTAATTCATGTCCAACTTAGATTGACCCAACTCATTGGTCAGAGATGAACAAACATTGGTTGGATCCCAAATATCAACGAATCGTGCAGTCTGCAAAGCAAAATCGGTCTCGTACCGGTGTCACTCACACATGAGGTTCCATCTCTTTCATTGAGCACGAGGAACGCATGGTAAATTCAATTTTATTAACTTTTGTATATTTCAAAATTGTCAGAATCATTCACTCGCATTCAATATAATATTCTTTTCTATTAATTAAACTACAGGGGATACGTGAAGGGGACACATTTAGCTATTTGGACATATTCAAAAAACTACATATATTCCAGAACGGGGAAAGGCATGGTCAGTTTGTGGGCGAGCGTCCGCAGAAGATATTGGTAAAAATAATTTATTCTTACATTACTTATTGTAATAGGTCTTCTTTTAATTTTTATAAACTCACGTTATTTCAGGAGACGGCAAATGTCACCAAGGAGTGCTACTCTCAAATGGAGTCTAGCGGGTCCGTCGACTCTATTGCTATGCTAAATGACAAAGCCATTATCATTGAGGCAGCTGGCGGATTCAACAGGGGTCGTGTCTACGGGTTGGGATCAGAGGCTACTCGCATTAGGGAGCAGATGCATGCGTCTCATTTATTAGGATCATCTTCATCCACTCCTGTTGATATTGACCAGATAGTTGAGACTAGGGTTCAGCAGAGGATTCAAGAGGTTGAGGATTGATGGAGGCATCGAGAGAGGAGTCGCGTGGACAAGTATAAGCACCTTGAGAATAGGATTAAGAAGAATTTTGAACATAAAGTTGCAGGAATCACTTCTTGGATGGCAGTTATGTCCGAGAAGATTGGGGTTGTTATGCCACAGCTGTCTTCGGTATTTGAGGATGAGGACATGGATGGGGATGAGGATAAGGACGAAGACGAAGACGATGATTTATTTGTTTCCCTACCTGATCATCACCCCGGTCCTAGTACTAGGTTTGATGGTCCTCCCGCTCCCCCTTCAGCTAGTGCTCCTAATCCTTTAGCTACATGATTATATTTTGAACATTATTTATCTATTGTGATACTTATGTGTATACACATATTTGGATTATTGTAGTTTTATTTTATGATTTGGCATGCAATTTATTATTGGTTTTGAAATTTTATTTGTTTTATTAGTTTCACATTACAGATTTGATATTTATGAGAAAAATTGTTTAAATATTTGTCACAGGTTTTCTAAAATTAGTTTATTTAAAATCAATTTTGACACATATTTGTCACAAGTTGCTACGGATTTGCTACGAATTTTTTTAATTATTTTTTTGAAATTGCAATTAATCTGTCGCAAATCGTAGCAAATTGCTACGGATTTGCTACGAATTTTTTAAATTTTTTGAAATTGCAATTTTTCCGTCGCAAATCCGTAGCAATTTGCTACGGATTTTTTAATTTTTTTGAAATTGCAATTAATCCATAGCAAATCTGTAGCAATTTGATACGGATTTGCGACATATTTTTTTTAATTCTTGAAATTCATATTTTTCCGTTTTTAAATTTTTTGAAATTGCAATTAATCCGTAGCAATTTGCGACGGATTTTTTTTATAATTTTTTGAAATTGCTATTTTTCCGTCGCAAATCCGTAGCAATTTGCTACGGATTTGCGACGGATTTTTTTTTATTTCTTGAAATTCATATTTTTTCGTAGCAAGATAGATTTTTTTTCACGTTTTATTTTTTTCAATTATTCCGTTGCAAATCCGTAGCAACTTGCTACGGATTTGTGACGGCTTTTATAATCTGTCGCAAATCCGTAGCAAAATGTAGTTAGGTTGACCAGAGATTTGGCCGTCGCAAATGTGTCGCTATTTGCGACGGATTTGCGACGGAATTAGTTTTCCGTCGCAAATAGCGACGCTCTTATTTGCGACGGCCTAATCCGTCGCAACACTTGATTTGCGACGGATTTGGCCGTCGCAAATAGTGTTTTTTTTGGTAGTGTTTATGGACTTCTGGGGCTATGGTTGTTTGTAGTTAGTGGGCTTGAATCCATGTGTAAAAAGGGTTTTAGAGTTAGTATTTTAAGTTAAGGAGTTAAGTAGCAATTATTTTATTATGGAGTTTTAGTTAATTTCTTACTAGAGGCTCAAGCATAACGTCAGTTACATTGTTTCTTCAGTATCAGTGCCAGAAGAGAAGAACGATGAAAAGATGAGAGGGGGTGAAGAATTTGAGAAGGGACTTGAGCCGTTGACATCAAATCTTGGTAAGTTGGCATTTCTTTTATTGATTAAGGTGTTTATAACGTAGGATTGAGACTTGCTATTCTTGAATTGAAGTTGGTGTGTTAGGGTTCTAAATTGAAAAAAATCGATTATAGGATTAATTGTATTGTTTGGGTTTCAATTAAAGGTGAATAAGTGTTTAGTGGCTTAAAAGGAAGCTTTGGGAGGATTCTTGGTGGTTGAATTTTTAGATAAGGAAATTGGGTTTTCCTGTATTTGGTACTGATTATTGCTTTCTTCAAAATCAATGATATCTCTTGATTTCATCATGAAAGTGGTATTTTGATTATATAAAAATGGTATTGAGCATGATATGTTAATTGTTACTTTTGTGCAAATGGTCATGTTCATTGAAAATTATAAGTTTAAGCGAAGTCATATGTCTATGTGCGGTTTTTCTGATTCATGTGATATTGAATACATGTGGGTTTTATTTTGGTAGGGAATTTCCCAACGTTATAACATATAAGGCCTTAGTAGAGGGATACAATACTTAGGATAAGTTAAGACCCTTCTTCCAATGAGATATAATAATTGGAGGACGGACCAGTTAAGCCAAATCAAGGTCCCCAAGCATGAATCATCTTCGTGAATTAAGTTATGTTTAAATATGTATATGTATGTTTAAATGGTTTATGGTGCACAAAATTGGTGTTTTCCTTGGGAAAGGGGATGGTTGGATTGGTTAATGGGATTGGGATGTTGCAGGTTGGCTTTTAGGTGTTTTGGAAATCGCGCCTGCGCATTCCAGAGTGCACCCAACTCTAGCCCCCTCGCTTACGGCCGGCGCCGGGTGTTCTCCTATATGGCGCCGAGTCCACTTTGTTTTGACTTTGGCACCGATTTTCTTCTATTGAAGCGATAGTCTTCTTGCTTGTTTTGTTCATCCTTATTTTCACTGAATAAACAACACCGATTTGATATTCATGTGTTAGATATGTCTTATTTGATTCAGTATTGAGTAAAGTTAAGAGATTCATTATTCTTCTTTCCCTCCCTCTTATTTCTTTGTATGATATTTCGAGATCTTCATATGATGCGACCAACCCACCATAAAGATATTCTAAAACCCCATGAGTTGTGTTTTATCCTAAACTCCTAAACTCTTTTGAATAAACGTTTTGTAAATGTATATGTATATGTAGCATACTCAATCCCAAGTAAGCTAAATTTTCTTACTGAGCTAGTGAGCTCACTCCTTAGTCAACATTTTGCATGTTCTCAGTTAGATGAGAATGAGTTGGAAGAATGGTTTGAAGAGGATCTAGAGTGACTAGTTGTTTTTCATTTCCGTTCAGTTTTATGTATGTTTTGTTTTGGATTTAAAGATGATGTAAGGATGTTCTCTAAGTAGTACTAGAATGTTATGTTTTGGCTATTTATGGTATATAAGGGTTCGACATTTCTTTTTTGGGGTGTTGCCATATCATCCTCAATTCTAGGGTGTGACAGTTTCAACTTCAATTTGTGTTCTTGATCTTGATGTATTTAATCTTTCCTCTTTGTTCGTTGATCTCAAAAACATTGCTAACATCAAGAAATGAAATAATCGAGAATCTCGAGTAATGGGCCAAACCAATAAAGTAGCTAGGCGAGATTGGAGTATATTTACACACACACACACACACACACACACACACACACACACACACATATTAAGGGACAATGTGTAGAACAACCTATTAGTCTTCGTGTCACTGTATTAATTAAAATGTCATGTACAATATTCATAATTGTTTATATTTCCATTTCACACCATTCTACACCTTGTATATATCAAATCTCACTTTTTTGACATTTAGGCTATGTGCTATTTATTATAGTTTTTATTACCCTGGGGAAAATTATGTGATCAGCAAATTTTCCAAGGAATAAAGCTGACTGGATAAGACAGCATACAAGCATTTGCCTAGACTATAAACACTGTTCTATCACTATCACTTCATAGAGTGGACACACCAGATAAAAGAATTTTATTGTTCTATTTGATGAAAACTAAATTTGAGATACACTTTCCAAACTAAGGAAAATACAAATTCGAGATACACATTTCAGAAGAGGCTTGGCAAATAGGGATGTAGAAAGAATGAACATTAATAGGAAAAAGGAAAATATATATGCAATGGTCAATACTGTCTCAACAATAGGAAGCCAATACACTATGTTCCCTATTCCATGTTATCCAAGCATATATGTAATATTCCAAAATAAATTTATAGAAAGGAAAAATGCATTAAAAAAGTATTAAAATTTTTTTTTTTAAGAAAAATAACTGAAGGAACCATTTAAACAAGCAAATTTCCCAGTATATTCTCCTTTTCTAGAATGGAAAGCAAATACCAAAGAATTTAACAAGAAGATATGCGAAGGTGCGTGTATTTAATTGCCACTAGTATGGCTTTCCTATCTTAATATTGAATTTCACAAGGAAATTGTTATAGAATGATAACAACAATACGATTTCATTCAGTGTCAGTACTAATTAGATTCTGCCAACAACAAAAACAAAACTTAAGTAAATTTCAGATTATCATTAGTGACCAGAAGTTCAATAGATTCATTCATTCTATTGAACTTAGGTTTTGTTTATATATGTATGCTAATGACACACAAGCCACAAAAGAACAAAGCTATAGATTGGGAAAAGTTTTTAGATGGTAACTTGTTGAATATCCCAAATATTTTTTCTCGAGAACATATAACAATACTTGTAAATCAAGACGATTCAATTTTGTTGCATTTTCTTTGTTGGGAATATGCCCTCTTAGACTAGGTTTCTAGTGTAAATATCGAATGTTTTAATAAAAGAATATATTTTCAGAATTTGTTTGTGAATTTATAATTTTATTTGTGTACAATTACGTTTGGAAAAGACCCATTGTATTTAAGTAAGTGATCAATGTGAATGGAGGTCTTTCACAGTAAGGTATAGATCACGGGTTACTTAACACATAAACTTTTATTCTTAATCGATTGATAAAAATAAGAATCTCATCATATCTTGGTTATTATGTTGTGAATTCTAAATGGGGAATGGCTTACCTTTAGTCAGTGAGTAGTCCACTTACTTCATGACATAAGTATATTTCGAATACGTAGAACATGACCTGTAGTAGTGGTTTCTAAAAGTATTATATGGTAAAAACCTGGACTACTACCGCTATAGTGTGGACTAGTACTCTATGGCTTGAGTATGAGTTGGTGGTCTGACGAAACTGGAAGCATATACTTTGATATGCTATAGTTGAGGTTCTATCGTAAGGCCAATATGTAACACCCCACGACTACGTACCCTAAAAGGGCGGGGATGTCACCCCGTCCCGTAGGACAAGGGGTCTTTAGAATGAGGTATAAAATATAAAGACAATCTCCAAAAGGATCAACTTAGATAAATAAAGAAATACACTTACTACATCAGGCTCAACTGGGAGCAAAACGGAATAAAACAAAATATTGTTTAGAAGTATAAGCAACAAATGTCTCCTAGAACAGATAGAGAAAATAGCAAAAGCTTCAACTATTATATGCCCCGCTGACTCAGCACAGTCTATCCCCTGAAAACATGATGTAAAATGGTGTGAGAA
The DNA here is from genome assembly GCA_026120185.1 of Voacanga thouarsii. Lineage (NCBI taxonomy): Eukaryota > Viridiplantae > Streptophyta > Magnoliopsida > Gentianales > Apocynaceae > Voacanga > Voacanga thouarsii. Next base: position 11,319,538 of record JANUWF010001287.1, on the reverse strand, counting down.
TAAATCTCAGTAAGTCCTGTGTGTGCACATGGTGTTTTAAATAGTTCGTGTATGCAAAGTGTAAAACATTTGTAGAAACAATTTGGCAAGTTATAAACAATCTCTTTTCGCAAGGAGTGGGTTTTTCTCATTGTCACACTTTGTACAAAATAAATTCTCCACTCGGATAAAAGTCATGTCACCACACGTTGGGCTCCATGAGAACAAATTGGCCAAGGCACCACACTTTGTGCACCTTGTCCGGATCAGATTACCACACGTTGGGCGTTCTGATCAAGGTGAGTGTACAGCCCACCGGGTGAGATACTCCTCCATCTCTACACCCAACAAAACCATCCGGGTGTCCACGCCGGGAATATAAGTGATACCATACCAGGTACACATGCTAGCTCGGACTGGCCTGACCAACCAACACTGTTGCCTTTTCAAGCAGAGTTCATCTTCTGGAGGTAGCCTCCTGCCAGAAGACTTACGCTAGCCCTCCAAGACTAGTAATGTTAGCCTACCCTTATTGAGTACTCAATGAACATAACCGTCAATTCCTGATTCAAAATATTTCCAAACTTTGGCTTTGTAAACCGTGGTTTTCTTTAAAAGAGATTTCTAAAAATTTAAGGAAAAGAATAGTTTTCTTGATAAAATCATTAGTTTGACAAAACCGTTTAAAGAATAAATATCCACGTTTACAATCCAAGCATACATAGTTTAAAAATAGCTTTACAAAGTTTCACAACATGGACTTTCCATCACAACATTTAACAAAACAGTTTATAAAAGGACTTACCATCACAACATTTAATAAAAGAGTTTATGTAAGGACTTACTTGATATGCCTCGGATAACGAGATAAAAATCACAGCTGGCTTTCCTCAATTATCCACCTGATCTAAACCATATAATATCATGATCAGGGTCTCAATTAATTCAAACATGCTCTAATCCCATTTATTTTCACAACAATTCGCAATCCCCTATTTAATTCCAAGTAAGCTATTCAATCCCCAAAGATCATATACTACGACCACATGTTTATCTCGCTAATAAACACCATTAAACTTTACTTTCGGCATCAAGGGAGGGTATTCCCTTACCTTGCAACTACCGGGTAATGAGGTCTCGATGCTCCTATGGTGATCGTCCCGAGTTCGCTTGAGAAGAAGAGAAAAGCTACCTCCTTTGCTTCTCTTGACCGAAAATTAAGGAAGAAGAGGAAATCAGCCTCTATAGGGCGTGATTTAAGGGTAGAAGAAAGAGAAAAGAATCATTAGAGAAAACGGCATCAAGAGGTTGAAAGGATTTATGCTTACCTTAAGGTGTGTTCGACTTTTGGCTTAGAATAGCTCTTGTGTTTTCGAAAATTTGCAGGGAGATGTTGCTGAAATTTTCATGTAGAATGGAGAGGGTAGACAGTTGCTATGATTTAGAGTTGGAGAAGATTGGTTTAGGGTTAGATGGTGATGTTTAGAAAGACTCCTAATGGCTTTAGGTTGCATGGACAGCAAAGGCGAAATTTCAGCTTGTTGCGTGTCTTCTTGCTGCCGATTTTAGGGGAGTTTAATGGAGGAAAAGATTCTGCAATTTTGCTCCTTTATGTTGGCCGAAATACTGCTCAAAAGAAGGGCTGAATGTGTTCAGAATTTTGGGCCAAACAAGGAAGAGTTTGAGTGAGTTTTGATGACTGAAAAATCCTGTGCAAGTGCTATGAAAATTCTTTGCAAGAGTAACAAGTTTTGGACTGTTTTGGTTGCTATAATTCTACCGAAATTTCCAGAGGAAAATTGGGGGTTTTGGGCGCTGAAAATAGCTTGATCAGCTGGGGTTTTTCAGTGGGTTATGTGTGCAGAATTTCGGTTGGAGTAGGAGTTCAAAGCTGGCCGAAATTCCTGCACAAAGCTGACCGAATTTTCTGTGTACAAGCTGGACGAATTTCAGTGTTTTTGTGTGAATAAAATTCTGGTTTTGTGCAGCTAAGGTACCCTGAATTGATAAGGAATATTTAGGTGTTTTGAGTTAGGATTTACAGAGTTGGATTGTAGCTAAGAAGCTGGAATTTTCGGACAGCTTGTGGTGGGACAAGGCTGCCGAAATTCAGCTAGGAAAAGGAAGAAAATTCTAGTTGAATTTGGATTGAAATAAAATATGATTTTATCAAGGATTTGGATAGGATTTCCTCTAGTCCTAGAAGAGTTTGGATTGAGCTAAAAGTCCTCCAAGAAGTGGCGGCACTTGTTGGAATTTTTTTTTCCAAATTTTTAGCTAACATTCTAGGATTAAAATCAACAAGATTTCCTACTAGGAAAAAGACTCATTAATTCCACCTATCCATGGCAACATCTATCTAGCTAAAATCAAGCTAATATTTTAATTACTAGCTAGGGTTTTTTCGAAAATCCTAAGGAACACAAGTTGAAAATTAAAGGTGAACTTTATTCACATCAAAATCCTTGAATTTAGGAAATAAATATAGAGACTTATTCCCTTGGAGTAAAAACACTAAAATTTCTCTAGGATAGCTAGATTCTTTTTCGGCCAAGATAAGAAATGGTTTAAGGAAAAGAATTTCAAGAGGAGAAACTAACCTCACAAAAAGTAGGATTCGAACTCAGGTCACCAAAGGAAATCACCAACCTCCCCGCTATTCCAAAACAACTCCAATACTAATTTTTCTACAAGAAGTTCTTACCACCCCAATACTCATCCTTCCAAATCTTCGACCAAACCTCCCTTATCCAAATCTTTAACAACACAACTATTTCACATCAATTAATTCAAATGCAAGAGCAACGGAAAATTCACATGCATCCATGCAAATACAATTATTCTAGCTACCACATAAAATGCAAGATGCTATGCAATGCATGACTTTTCCCCATAATCAAAGGTGGTTTTGGGCGGGGTATTACACAATATACTTGCATGTTGGGTATGTGTGACTAGTTAGTCAAGACAGTCAAGACAGACTTGTATAAGATAGTTTCTATACTATATCGCCCCTTGTGGTTGTCTGAATGATCTAAGTATCCATGGCCATAGGAAACATGATTTGGATGTTTACTTTAGGGTAGCTCCCTTGGAAAGCGGAAATAATCCAGGAGGTCATGAATTATTGGACTAGAGGCCTAAGGATGGTAAATGTCATTTAGAGAGGTGTTAGTGCATTTCTTCCTCTCTAAATGTACGGCGATGTATAGGGGGGTATTTTAGTCATTACACCTGTAGGTCGGAAACTTTGCTAACGCAGCACTGTCCTTGGGGTCAATATTTTCTTATGGTGATATTAGGGAATATTTAAAATGTAAAATACAACTATTTATATGGCAATATATTTTGGTCATTTTAATAGTCAATGCGGTGTGTCGTTTGGTCCCCAGTATATAGACCATGAGTTCTAATTAAATACGGGCTAAGGAATTAAATTAAATTAAATAGAATTTTGTTATAAAATTAGGGTAGTGTTAGAATAAAATCTACACACTACACACTAAGAAAATTCTAACTATTCTTTGCACAAAAATTTCTCTTCAAACTTCTCTCTTTCTTTCACTAATCTTTCTTTCACAAAATGATGGTGTACTACAAGCTTAGAGAATAGCTCTATTTATAGAGCTCTAATTAGTGAAATACATCATGACATACATCATTTTCAACTAATCTCAATTAATGGTGTCTCCACTAAATGGTGGACATCCATAAAAATCTTCTAATAATTCACATAAATCCATAATTAGTGGAGCCCCCACTAATTAATGGAGATTCCAATAATTCATAACACTCCCCCTTGGATGTCCATCCATACATAAAGAATATGCCTCGTTAAAACCTTACTAGATAAAAACCCAGTGGGAAAAAAATATAGTGAAGGAAAAAGAGTACACTATTCTATATGTTTGTTTATTACTCCCCCTGATGAGATGATTCCTTTAAATCTTTAAACCGACGCATACCGATTTTATATCTCAACTTCTCAAATGTTGCAGTCGGTAAAGTCTTTGTGAAAATATCTGCGAGGTTATCACATGACCGAATTTGTAGCACATCAATTTCACATTTCTTCTGGAGTTCATGAGTAAAGAAGAATTTTGGTGAAATATGTTTTGTCCGATCTCCTTTAATATATCCTCCTCGTAATTGAGCTATGCAAGCTGCATTGTCTTCATAAAGAGGAGTTGGAATATCTTTGATTGATGATAATCCACAACTTTTTCGGATATAATGAATCATGGATCTTAGCCATACACATTCTTGACTTGCTTCATGAATGGCTATAATTTCAGCATGATTTGAAGAAGTAGCTGCTTGGAGATATCGAAGGACTTGTTTAATTCCATTCCAATGTCGTCGTGTTGGTGAAGAACTAAATCTTGCTAATAAATTGACAAAGAAAAGCAATATCAGTGTCTTGTATTATTAGCAAGATACATCAATGCACCAATTGCACCGAGATATGGTACTTCAGGACCAAGGAGTTCTTCATCATTTTCTTGAGGTCGGAAAGGATCTTTATCCACATTTAATGATCGGATGATCATTGGAATACTCAATGGATGTGCTTTGTCCATGTAAAATCTTTTTAGCACTTTTGCTATATATGTTGATTGATGAATAAATGTTCCACTCTCCAGATGTTCAATTTGTAAACCAAGGCAAAATTTGGTTTTACCAAAATCCTTGATTTCGAATTCTCTTTTTAAATAATCAATTGTTTCTTGGAGCTCTTCAGGAGTTCCAATAAGATTAATATCATCAACATATATTGCTAATATCACAAATTTAGAATCAGATTTCTTAATAAAAATACATGGACATACCTGGTCATTTTAAATATCGCTTTCAATCAATATTCACTAAGATAATTGAACCACGTGCGCCCAGATGGCTTCAGGCCATATAATTATTTCTGTAACTCGATGGAGTAATTTTCACGAGGATAATGTTTATATGCTTCAGGCATATGAAATCCTTTGGGGATTTTCATGTAAACATCATTTTCTAAATTTCCATACAAGTAAGCAGTGACAACATCTAATAGGCGCATATCTATCTTTTTCATGTACCGCAAACCGATAAGATATCTGAGTGTAATAGCATCAACAACAGGAGAATAAGTTTCATCATAATCAATACCTGATTTTTGTGAAAAACCTTGGGCTACTAATCGCGCTTTATATCGAACGATTTCACTCTTTTCATTGCGCTTTCGCACAAATATCTATTTGTAGCCAATAGGTTTTACACCTTCTGGTGTTCGGACTGCAGGTCCGAAGACTTCACGTTTTGTCAGTGCATTTAACTCTGATTGAATCGCATCTTTCCATTGCAGCCAATCTTTTCTATGCCGACATTCATCAACTGATATTGGTTCAGGATCATCATTATCCTGTGTAACATCAAGAGATATATTGTATGCAAATATATTATCAATAACAGTTTCTATCCGATTCCAACTTCTACCGGAAGTGGTATAATTGATAGAAATTTCAGTGTTACTTTCATCAACTTCTGGTTCTTTGTCATCAGTTCTCTCTTGGTCTTTATCATTCTTTTCTTCAATATGATCTTCTGGATCATTTAATCCTCTTTTCTTTCGAGGATTTTTATCTTTAGAACCAAGAGATCGGCCACGCTTCTGGCGTGCTTTTGGCTCAGCAGCTATATGTAAAATCTTTTGTTCTGTTGGAACTTCAATTAGAATAGGAGCATTTATAGCTGGCATATACGATTTTGTTACTCTTCTAGAGTCAACAAAAACGTCTGGCATTTGATTTGCAATGCTTTACAAATGAATTATCTTTTGAACTTCAAGTTCACACGCGCTTGTATGCGGATCAAGATAATTTAATGGTGTTGTCCAATCACGATCTTTCTTGTACTGTTTCTGTTCTCCCCCTAGTTTAGGGAATAATAATTTCACAAGAGAATAAGAAAAGAAATATAAGAAAATGATGACAAGCAGGAAATGCCAAGAAAAATATCTCATTTTTTTTTATTACTCTTCCCAGTACCGACTTTTCCTCTTCCTCTCTTGTCTTTTCTTCTTCTCCGACCCTCTACCTACCATCTACCTCTTCTTCTTCCTCATACATATATATATATATATATATATGTGTGTGTGTGTGTGTGTGTGTGTGTGTGTGTGTGTGTGTGTGTCGATATATATCTCAGTCACCAGTCATTAGTAAACATCAAAAACAAAAATCATAAAGTAGATATGGAGACTCGTAATTCATTTGAGACATGGTCAAATTTTGACTCGGTTTCTGCAGCAGATTTTGATGTATTTTCCTTTTCAAACCAACCGCTTCTGCCTAATTCGAACGCAGAAGATTTTGATATGTTTTCCTTTCCATACCAACCGCTTCCTCCTAATTTCAGGTGAGATACCTTTGAGGGCTTCCATTTGTTTTTAGTATGCTTGATAATGAAATTAAACTCTCTTTTGGTTTGTTTTTTATGTAAATCAGTGGAAGTTTTGAACATACTGCTTTGGACCAAGTTGATCTGCCCCTACAAGAGACTGCTTTTGATACTGTTCCTCTTGATGCTATTCCTTTGAATGAGGATATACTTGTACATGATCCTTTCTACTCTCTAATGGATTTTGAACAAAGCCATAATATGTTTCCAGGTTATTATACATTTAAACATGGATTTTGAATGGTATTACCTTTACTGATATTATTTTCTTTTTCTAGGAGAAATAATGAGTGGTCTTGGCAACGAAGTCGGAGTAAGTACTCATGAAATGCATAATATCGAAGTTCAAGATATTATTGCAGTACAAAATTCCTGGGGAGAAGAAGATGATTAAGAGGCAGAGAGAGAAGAAGGGCAATAACTCCCAGTACACTATCACGAGAAACAATTTCGCAAAGATTTTTACCTACCAATCAAGAGCGCAGCCAAAGAACTGAATATTGACATAACCCGTCTCAAGAAAAGATGTAGGGAGTTAGGAATTCGTCGATGGCCTCGCAGGAAATTGGTGAGCTTGGAGACCATAATCAAGAATGTCCAGGTTCTCTCTCATACATACTTATAATTTGCAAGTATGAAACTATGAAAGATTTATAAGTAAATAACCGATGATATCACTTCGATTTACAGGATATGCAAAATAAAGAAGAAGGATGACATATGACTGAGAAGAAATTAAAAGAAGCCATTGCGATACTGGAATGTGAAAAACAGTTGGTGGAAGAAAGTCCTAATACGCATTTAGAAGACCAAACACAGAAATTGAGACAAGCATGCTTCAAGGCCAAATATAATAAGAAATATAATAAACTTAAGGAGATCATAAAATCTCAAGACTCATTTCGCATTAATTTTACGGCTAATTCTGCTGCTAGTCTCGATGCTGGCTCAAAAGGGAAAGAAAAGGAGGAGGATGCCGAAAAAGAAGAGCTGAAGTCCATAATTACTAATTGTTTGTCTTCCTCTAATGTAAATATTGAAAAAGAACAATTACAAACCTTCATCTTACATTTGTCAGCTCAATTACAAAAGAGCAACTATAAGCATGTATCATCAAATTCATATGAACACTAGTGATATGAATAAAAGATGTGATGCTTATTATTAATGGAAATATCTTTTTCCCTTATTATTTTTTCTGTTCCACTTCAGGTGGCCAGTATTTCTTTGTGATGAGGGAAATATCGAGTGTGTCCATGACCATAACCACGGCCACTGCCACAACTTCGACTATAACGATGGCTTCTGCTAGAGCCAACAGCATTCACTTCTGGGAGTGCTGTTGAGCCAGTTCATCTGGCTTCATGATTTCTCAATAATAACTCATGTTAAAGCTGTCAATTTTGGATACCCTTTTTCTCGATATTGTTACTGTAGGACATGAAAAGTGGAGAATGTCTTCTCCAATATAACTTCATCAGTAACTTTTTCTCCGTAAAATTTTTAACTAAGATGTAGTTTTTATACATCACGGAGTTCACGGTTTTACAATCTTGTAACTTCAGGTGCAACCATTCATACCGTGCAGTGGGTAGTATGACCATCTTCAGGTGGTCAAATTTTTCTTTTTATCCATATGACATATGGATCTCATTTTTTTAGCATTTAGATGCATTTCTGTATGACATATAATTTTTTTTTTCAAAAATATCAAGGATTACAAATTCAAATTTAGCGAGATCAATAAATGCGTACCTGTCTTCTGGCTTTAATAACGGCAGAGACTCGTGCTGATAACGTGTTATAAAATTAGGGTAGTGTTAGAATAAAATCTACACACTACACACTAAGAAAATTCTAACTATTCTTTGCACAAAAATTTCTCTTCAAACTTCTCTCTTTCTTTCACTAATCTTTCTTTCACAAAATGATGGTGTATTACAAGCTTAGAGAATAGCTCTATTTATAGAGCTCTAATTAGTGAAATACATCATGGCATACATCATCTTCAACTAATCTCAATTAATGGTGTCTCCACTAAATGGTGGACATCCATAAAAATCTTCTAATAATTCACATAAATCCATAATTAGTGGAGCCCCCACTAATTAATGGAGATTCCAATAATTCATAACAAATTTATTTTATTTAAGTAGCCTGATTTAATTATTGGGTAAGAATAAAATAAAGGACTATGGAGAGAGAATTAATTAAATTAATTTAGTGGGTTAATTAATTATTCAGGGCTTTGACCCAATTTGAATAATTAAAGATTAACCTGTGACTAAATTAATATAGACTTATTTATTTGACTAGTTTATTTGGGTTGGAAAATTAATTATTAATTGGGACGTTTATGTGATTCTAATTAGAATAATTAATTAAGCCCAAAAGGTTAAATTAAGAGTCTAATGGCCTAGTCCAATTTAACCTAAATAACCTAGGGTTTTATTTAAGTTAAATAGGAGGATTGGAAACAACGTTGTTGTGAGAACACACACTCTCTGAGACGGCTTCTTCTCTGTGTAAAGCCAGTCGTCTCTCTCTCTCTCTCCAGAAAAAATGTTCCTTAGTCTGTAATTATTCACCAAACGAATTTAGGCAGGTTATATATTGGAAGATCGAGAGATTGTCGTTCATCTACATGCAAAGACGAAGTAGGAGACTTGCAGGAATCGCACCAGAGACTTCCACCAGCGTACTTACCCCTGGTAGTACACATTCTGATCCAGCCAACTCTTAGAACGAGAAAAAGAGGTAAAAAAAATTTTTAACCTCGAAGTCCCGCCAAAGCACAACCAACGCCGACTTTGATCGAATTCCCCTGTTCTTCAGTTTTTCCAATTTTTTATCTTCGCTTCCGCTATGTGCCCTGTGTTTTCCGTTTTCTATGCCTTCATTCTTAACCGTTATTCTTGTAGAAAATGCAATCAGTGCTGATTTAAAATGCATTTCTATATGCCTTTACATACACTACAAAAATTAATGCAATACAAAATACACTTAACAATCAAGAAAAGTTAAATTCCTTATCTGGTACTCATCTAGAATGACATTACTCACTTATTTGAGCTGCCAGCCTTCCGCACTGCTAATCTTAACAACTTGAAGTGCACAAAGAATCAGATTTTAACAAATACAAAGCTAAAAAGCTTTTAACAATTTGAAGCTATGAGTAAAGATTCAAGATCAATACAGAACTATTACATACTCTTTACTGAACATGTCTAAAGAATTAGAAATCATAAATCTTGCATTATTTCTTGCCTACACCCTAATATTTATATCAATTGTAAGCTAAAAATTTTAAATTATATGCAGCCATGCTTAATAAAAAACTACAAAAAATGAAAAGTACAAAAACATCATAGGATATTATGAGAAAAAAACCAAAGCATCTAAAAATGATATTACAGAAAGTACAAGAAGGAGCTAACCTGTAAAACTGAAATTAAAGAGATTGTAGACAGGGTTTTGACGACTTGGAAGAGGGATTAACAGAATATGCTGTAGGAGGGGAAGTGCCGATTGAAGAGAAAGCCAGAGAGACAGGGATGGGGAGTTCAAAAACATCTAGCGTGAGAAACGTAGGGATGGGCGAGGAATCTGGGTAGGAAATTTTCACTTAGCAAATTGGAACCACACAAACTGAATCTAAAAATATCTAAATTGTCTAAATTCAAACCAAGAGAAAAAAAATAAAAATATTATTAAAATGACTAAACTAATCACAATGACCATGAATCCACACATCTAAAGAATAATATAATATAATTGATAAAATTTTATCCGTTCATTACAAAGTTCTAAAATTTAAACTATTAGATTTTAAAATTAAAAAAAATTATTAAAATTGTTATGAATATCTTAAAATTATTGGAAGCTCCATTAATTAGTGGAGACTCCACTAATTATGGATTTATATAAATTATTAGAGAAGATTTTTATGGATGTCCACCATTTAGTGGAGACACCACTAATTAAGATTAGTGGAAGATGATGTATGCCATGATGTATTCCACTAATTAGAGCTCTATAAATAGAGCTATTCTCTAAGCTTGTAACACACAATTATTTTGTGAAAGAAAGATTAGAGAAAATTGTGAGAGAAAAGAAAGAGAGAGAAATTCTTATACAAAGAATAGTTAGAGTTTTATTAGTGTGTAGTGTGAAGATTTTATTCTAACGCTACCCAAATTTTATAACATGTTATCAGAACGAGTCTCTGCCGGTACAAAAGCCAGAAGACTAAGCACAAGTTTCTGCCGTTACCAAAGCCAGAAGACAGGTACGCATTTATTGATCTCTATGGCTAACCTTGCTAAACTCGAATTTGTAGCCCTTGATATTTCTGAAAAAAATTATATGTCATGGCTTCTCGATGCAGAAGTGCATCTAAATGCTGAAAGCCTTAGTGAAACTATTTAAGTAAATAATAGTGCATCTGTACAACATAATGCTAAAGCTTTGATTTTTATTCGTCGTCATCTCGATGAAAATTTGAAAATGGAATATCTTACCGAAAAAGATCCATATATCCTTTGGTTAAATTTAAAAGAAAGATTTGACCACCTGAAGATGGTCGTACTACCTACTGCACGGTATGAATGGTTGCACCTGAGGTTGCAAGATTTTAAAATCGTGAATGAATATAGCTCCGCAACGTATAAAATTACATCTCAGTTAAAATTATGTGGAGAAAAAGTGATTGATGAAGATATGTTGGAGAAGACATTCTCCACCTTTCAAGCCTCGAATATTGTCCTGCAGCAACAATATCGAGAAAAAGGGTATACAAAATTTACAGATTTAATTATTACCCTCCTCATTGTAGAGAAAAATAATGAGTTATTATTGAAAAATCATGAAGCCAAACCAACTGGTTCAACAGCACTCCCAGAAGTGAATGCTGTTGGCTCCAGCAGAAGCCATCGTTATAGTCGTGGTCGTGGCCGTGGCCGTGGTTATAGTCGTAGACATGCTCGATATTTCCCTTATCATAATCATAATCAAAATGTGAGAAATATTGGCCACCTGAAGTGGAATAAAAAAGATCATAAGGGAAAAGAAAAAGAAATTGAAGAAAAGTATGAGGATATATGTTATAGATGTGGCATGAAAGGTCATTGGTCACGAAACTGTCGCACGGCTAAGCATTTAGTTAAATTGTATCAAGCTTCATTGAAAAATAAAAATGTAGAAGCAATTTTTTCTCAACATCCAATAAATGATGCTGAAGATGACGATATTAATTCTGAAGATCTTAATATCAATATCACCCATATGGATGTATCAGATTTTTTTGAACATCCAGACGGTATGATAGACTATTTAATTGGTGATGGCAGTGTCTAGAAGAACTAAAGCCTCACCCTGATATTTTTATATTTTCATTTTTATTATATTCTAATAATATTTATGTTTGCATATATATATTTGTGTTCAGATGGCTGTTGTTAATGATGATGTATGCATTATTGATAGTGGAACTACACACACCATACTAAAAAATGAGAAATATTTTTCTGATCTCAAAATGGGAGAAATAAATATTTATACGATAAACAGTAGTGCAAATGTGATTGAGGGCTCCGGAAGAGCTAGTATATTGTTGCCTAAAGGAACAACAATTATTATTGATAAGGCACTATTTTCCTCAAAATCTAGAAGAAATTTATTGAGTTTTAAAGACATCCGCAGAAATGGGTATCATGTTGAAACAAATGAGGAAAATGGGATTGAGCATCTTTATATTACTCAAATGCATTTGGGTAAGAAATCTGTATTAGAAAAACTGCCGTCTTTTTCTAATGGCCTATATTTTGTAAAAATACGTACAATTGAAATTCATCATCTAGTAAATCAGAAGTTTACTGATCCTATTACTTTTAGCATTTGGCATGACCGGTTAGGTCATCCGGGATCTACCATAATGAGAAGAATAATTGAGAATACACATGGCCATCCTTTAAAACATAAAAGGATATTAACATCAGAAAAATTCGCATGTACTGCATGTTCCCTAGGAAAATTAATTGTTAAACCATCACCACTAAAAGTAGGAGCTGAAAGTCTTACATTTCTCGAACGAATTCACGAATATATTTGTGGACCTATTGATCCATCATGTGGACCGTTCAAATATTTTATAGTCTTAATTGATGCATCATCCCGATGGTCACATGTATGTTTATTATCTACTCGCAATCTGGTATTTGCGAGATTACTTGTTCAAATAATTAAATTACGAGCACAATTTTTTGACCATCACATTAAAAATATCCGTTTGGATAATGCTGGTGACTTTTCATCATATGTTTTTTATGCATATTGCATGTCAATTGGAATTAATGTTGAACATCCTGTAGCTTATGTTCACACACAAAATGGTCTTGCTGAATCATTGATTAAACGATTACAATTAATTGCTAGACCATTATTAATGAAAATAAATATCCCAATATCTGCCTGGGGACATGTTATTTTACATGCTGCAACACTTGTATGCATAAGACCAGCTAGTTATCATAAATTCTTTCATTTGCAATTGGCTTTTGGGTCAGAACTAAATATTGCTCATTTAAGAATTTTTGGATGTGCTGTATATATTCCAATTGTACCAAACCAACGTACAAAGATGGGTCCTCAAAGAAGAAAGGGGATATACGTTGGATATGATTCTCCCTCTATTATCAAGTATGTTGAACCCCTGACAGGAGACGTATTCACATCAAGATTTGCTGATTGTCATTTTGATGAATCATTATTCCCTAAATTAGGAGGAGAACCAAAACAGTATAAAAAGGATTTTGCTTGGACAACATCATTAAATTATCTTGATCCGCATACAAGCGCATGTGAATTTGAATTTCAAAAGATAATTCATTTGCAAAGTATTGCAAATCAAATGCCAGACGCTTTTGTTGACTCCAGAAGAGTTACAAAATCGCATATTCCAGCTATAAATGCTCCTATTCGAATTGAAGTTCCAACAGAACAAAATATTATACCTATAGCTGCTGAGTCAAAAACACGCCAGAAGCGTGGCCGACCTCTTGGTTCTAAAGATAAAAATTCTCGAAAAAAAAAGGATTAAATGATCCAGAAAATCATATTGAAGAAAAGAATGATAAAGACCAAGAGAGAACTGATGACAAAGAACCAGAAGTTGATGAAAGTAACACTGAAATTTCTATCAATTATACCACTTCCGGTAGAAGTTGGAATCGGATAGAAACTGTTATTGATAATATATTTGCATACAATATATCTCTTGATGTTACACAGGATAATGATGATCCTGAACCAAAATCAGTTGATGAATGTCGGCATAGAAAAGATTGGCTGTAATGGAAAGATGCGATTCAATCGGAGTTAAATGCACTGACAAAACGTAAAGTCTTTGGACCTGCAGTCCGAACACCAGAAGGTGTAAAACCTGTTGGCTACAAATGGATATTTGTGCGAAAGCGCAATGAAAAGAGTGAAATCGTTCGATATAAAGCGCGATTAGTAGCCCAAGGTTTTTCACAAAGACCAAGTATTGACTATGATGAAACTTATTCTCCTGTTGTTGATGCTATTACACTCCGATATCTTATCAGTTTAGCAGTACATGAAAAGATAGATGTGCGCCAATTAGATGTTGCCGTTGCTTACTTGTATGGAAATTTAGAAAATGATGTTTACATGAAAATCCCCGAAGGATTTCATATGCCTGAAGCATATAAACATTATCCTCGTGAAAATTACTCTATCAAGTTGCAGAAATCATTATATGACCTGAAGCAATCTGGGCGCATGTGGTTCATACGTCTTAGTGAATATTTATTGAAAGCAGGATTTAAAAATGACCAGGTATGTCCATGTGTTTTTATTAAGAAATTTGGTTCTAAATTTGTGATATTAGCTATATATGTTGATGATATTAATTTTATTGGAACTCCTGAAGAGTTCCAAGAAATAATTAATTATTTAAAAAGAGAATTCGAAATCAAGGATTTTGGTAAAACCAAATTTTGCCTTAGTTTACAAATTGAACATTTAGAAAATGGAATATTTATTCATCAATCAACATATACAGCAAAAGTGCTAAAAAGATTTTACATGGACAAAGCACATCCATTGAGTATTCCAATGATCGTCCGATCATTAAATGTGGATAAAGATCATTTCCGACCTCAAGAAAGTGATGAAGAACTCCTTGGTCCTGAAGTACCATATCTCAGTGCAATTGGTGCATTGATGTATCTTGCTAATAATATACGACTTGATATTGTTTTTGTTGTCAATTTATTAGCAAGATTTAGTTCTTCACCAACACGCCGACATTAGAATGGAATTAAACAAGTCCTTCGATATCTCCAAGGTATAATTGATCTCGGATTATTTTATTCAAATAAAACCAGCCCAACATTGATTGGTTATGCAGATGTTGGTTATTTATCTGATCCACATAAAGCACGTTCGCAAACGGACTATCTATTTACATGTGGAAATACTGCTATATCATAGCGTTCTACAAAACAATTTATAGCAACTACTTCTTCAAATCATACTGAAATTATAGCCATTCATGAAGTAAGTCGAGAATGTGTATGGCTAAGATCCATGATTCATTATATCCGAGAAAGTTGTGGATTATCATTGATCAAAGATATTCCAACTCTTCTTTATGAAGACAATGTAGCTTGCATAGCTTAATTATGAGGAGGATATATTAAAGGAGATCGGACAAAACATATTTCACCAAAATTCTTCTTTACTCATGAACTCCAGAAGAAATGTGAAATTGATGTGCTACAAATTTGGTCATGTGACAACCTCGCAGATATTTTTACGAAGACTTTACTGACTGCAACATTTGAGAAGTTGAGATATAAAATCGGTATGCGTCGGTTTAAAGATTTAAAGGAATCAACTCATCAGGGGGAGTAATAAACAGACATATAGAATAGTGTACTCTTTTTCCTTCACTAGATTTTTTTCCCACTGGATTTTTATCTAGTAAGGTTTTAACGAGGTATATTCTTTATGTAATGGATGGACATCCAAGGGGGAGTGTTATGAATATCTTAAAATTATTGGAAGCTCCACTAATTAGTGGAAGCTCCACTAATTATGGATTTCTATGAATTATTAGATAAGATTTTTATGGATATCCACCATTTAGTGGAGACACCACTAATTAAGATTAGTGGAAGATGGTGTATGCCATGATGTATTCTACTAATTAGAGTTTTATAAATAAAGTTATTCTCTAAACTTGTAACACACTATTATTTTGTGAAAGAAAGATTAGAAAAAATTATGAGAGAAAAGAAAGAGAGAGAAATTCTTATACAAAGAATAGTTAGAGTTTTATTAGTGTGTAGCGTGAAGATTTTATTCTAACACTACCCAAATTTTATAACAAAAATAATATTTTAAGATATTTCTATCCCTTCTTCGTTCTTAATATATACATTTAGATTAACTAAACCTCAACCAAAAAATCAGAGGAGATTTGAGCATCGGCCCATTAGAGCTACAGACTAAGCATGGCCAATTTGTACCGAACCCCACTCAATTAGCCTTAAAATTGATACGAGATCACGTGCCAGTTAAACATCGACTCATATGGCCCAGTGAAAAGATCGGACCGATCTGGCACAAAATCGGGCTGACTGACCCAATAAGCATGGCTACCTAGAGTTTTGTAAAAACAAATTTGAATCGTCTAAATTATTTTATTTTTAAAAATATAATACCTTGCATCTGTTAAATGCAATGGAATGGGCCTTCCGACGGCCCAATAAAATGACATCACGGAGTGCCGTCCTCCTAATTGCCAAAGCAAGAATGCCGCCTGCAAACACGGAGGAATCTCATTCAGCCCTGAGTTAAAAAAACGAGCCCATTTTCGATGTCCAATCCAAAAGCAATTGGAAAGGCCCGAAAAATGCTAGTTTAATTTTAATATAAAAATGATAGTACCAAAAAGGGCAGGGAAAGCGGGTAGGAAACATAACGGCAGCTTTGGCGCCTGTGAGGAATTGGATTGAGAAAGGCGTTACAACACTAACCTGCGTTTAAAGAACGCACTACTCCGCCGCTGCACCGTTAACTGTCCGGTTTACTGCAGTTATTTCCGGAGATGGGTGAAGCCATGAAGGACAATCTCTTGTCTTCTGCACGATCAGCAGTGTTCAAGGTATCAGAAGCCCTGGAAGGCAAGTGCCGGAAAATCGAGGGTTATGATTTCAATAAAGGAGTGGACTATCGGGAGCTTCTCAATTCTATGGTCTCCACTGGCTTTCAGGCGTCTAATCTTGGCGACGCCATTGAGGTCATCAACCAAATGGTTAGTCAGTTAATATCTTAGTTTTGCTCGAATAGTGGAAGAAACCAAGTGAGAATTTTGTGAATTAATTCGTCCAAAATTTGCGAATTGCTTTGTTCTAGTTCGATAGCTTTCATTGTTTGCTATTGAACCAACGTTTTCATGTTCACTTCCAGTACCAAATGCTTCAAATGGATTTACTGTCTGTGTTCTGAATTGAAATTTGTTTTTAAGGATTTTCTGCATAAATTTTGAAGTTTATTTTGATTTTGGTTTAATGGGTTGAAGCTAGATTGGAAGCTTTCGGATGAGTCTCCAGCTGAGGATTGCAGTGAAGAGGAAAGAGACCCAACATTTAGAGCGTCGGTGAGGTGTAAGGTGTTCCTTGGATTCACTTCAAATCTTGTTTCTTCAGGGATCAGGGACACAATCCGGTATCTTGTTCAGCATCATATGGTGAGCAGCATTATGCAAGTTTTGCAATTTGTAGATTGGCCCTAGTAAAGTACAGTTTGTATAATTCAGGAACTCTTTAACTCTAGGTAAAATGGTTAACCACTTGAAATTTAACCCAGAGGTCCGTGAATAGTTTTATTGTTGGAGTATTCTGCTTCTAAATTTACAGTTCATTTGGCATGAAGGTTGATGTGGTGGTTACCACTGCTGGTGGTATCGAAGAGGATCTAATCAAGTGCCTTGCACCCACTTATAAGGGTGACTTTTCTCTTCCTGGGGCTGCCTTGCGCTCACAAGGGTTGAATCGCATTGGTAACTTGTTGGTACCTAATGACAACTATTGCAAATTTGAGGACTGGATTATCCCAATTTTTGATAAGATGTTGGAAGAACAGGCATCAAAGGTATTCCTACATGTTCAGATATATGGCCTATAACATACATTGATAGTTCTGAGGTTACTCTTTTTCAATATTTTTCTCATTAAAAAATGGCTCCCAAAATTGTATTTTAGCAGTCAGATCAGTTTTACCAACAATGGCATATTTCCAATTATACTGTTACTAATACGGCATCATAGTTTTGTGCATGGTATGCTGTTTTATTGTCGGCACTTTCTACACAATTTATGGTGATTAACTTCCTTCCAGACTGAAGAGCTATAACATGAGATAAGTCTGTCTAAATAAATATTGCAGTTTTATACTTATGTCTGATTTATTTCAGCTAGTCATTTATATGATCTGTTAGCAGGGGCAAGTTGTTGGGTGATTTGACTGATTTTAGTGGTTACATCATTTTCCTTGCATCAAGCATTAAGGTTTTTGATTGATATTCTTTTAAGCTTCTGTTTTACTGGCGTAATAATCCTCTTTTCCTTCATCTGCAACTATTCTGCCTCTTTCCATTGAAACTGTTAAAATTGAATTGTTGGAAGAAAGCATTATGCAACTCATGCCACTTTTCCATTTTTGTTTTCCAGAATGTATTGTGGACACCATCTAAAGTAATCTCGCGCCTGGGAAAGGAAATCAATGATGAGAGTTCTTACTTGTACTGGGCCTACAAGGTAGATATCTGGTGTCGTCTGCGACATGCCATCAGTTTCTGTTGCTTGCACTAAATATTAAATGAACTTAAGTTGGAGACATCACCACTTTTCTGCATTATATGCCCTTTTTTGGGATATTCAGCATTTTTTTGTTCTATTATGGTGGCCTTTTTGCTCTAGTTCTATATATCCTGTAAACTACATTGGAGCAGATACCCATTCTTTAATGATTTAATATTCTGATTTCTCCACTCACCTAAAGAAATGTCTCCTATCTACAAAGTAGGTTGGTTTATCCTGATCTTTAGTAGGATATTCAAAATGACTGAATGTGCCATTAGCAAGATTTCTTAGATATGTCAACTAATTAAATTTGAAGGAGAGATTTATTTAGTGTTCTGTGTATTTTCATTTAGAAATGCAATAAGTCAGCACTCTTGATGTAATTCTAAAATAGAGGAATCAAAATCAACTCCAATAGGTTTTGCCATTTTAATTTTCATATTGACCATACAAATAAGCATGCGTTCATTTCTATACCTCTTTATTTCCTTGGTTCTGCTTGTCTTCATTTATTTATCAGATATTTTTTCTTGTTTTAAGAGAAATTGAAAGTTTTTGGACGTGGTCTCAAATTTTATATATGCTTGATATCATGTTTTTAGTGAGATACTTTTAGAAGTGCTTTTAGATGCATTTGGATTTCAAGAGACCTCTTTCTTTTTGGGAGTGTGTTGAATTGTGGGAGAGAGAAGAGTGGGCCAGGGTGGGGGAAGAACATTTTTCTTGGTTATAAAACATATTTGTTAGCTTTATTTTTGGGTTATTTGAGTTTGAAATGGAGAATGGAGAACAAGCAAAATAAATACATTTTTCTATGATTTTTTTTTTTATGTCACTGGTAAACCTCTTTCCAAAATACAATCTAAAAGGACCCTGCAAAGTCTGCAGAATATCGTCTAGACTAATTCTTGTACAGACAAGAGGTTGCAGGTCTATTTATTGAATATGTTAGATTTGTGAACTTGGAATGCACCATTGTTGTGCAATTGGCCTTTCACCGAGCTAGTTTTCGAACACCTTACAGGTGCCTTTTCTCATAACCTTTGAAAAATTTACCTTTGTTGATTATGCATACCATGATCAATTTTGACAGCTACAAATTTTCTATGCAATCATTAGATTTCCTTTTGTTACTCATTTTGTACGTCTGCCTACTAATTAAAAGTTGATTCTGTAATCTTTTTGTTCTTGCAGAACAACATTCCTGTCTTCTGTCCTGGTTTAACTGATGGCTCATTGGGTGACATGCTATACTTTCATTCTTACCGCAATCCTGGTCTAGTTATTGATATTGTGCAGGGTAAACACATATTGAAATTATTTAAACATATATGCACATGTCCAAGTACATTTTTGTATACTATCTGCATACTTGTGCATTTTGAGATCTGTGTATGAAACAGTTTCTCTATGCAAACAGATATTAGGAACATGAATGGTGAGTCTGTCCATGCTGGCCTTAGGAAGACGGGAATGATAATTCTTGGTGGGGGCCTGCCCAAGCATCATATTTGTAATGCAAACATGATGCGTAATGGTGCAGATTTTGCTGTCTTTATCAACACAGCACAAGAGTTTGATGGAAGTGATTCTGGTGCCCGTCCAGATGAAGCTATATCCTGGGGGAAAATACGTGGTTCTGCAAAGACTGTGAAGGTTTAAATACTTCTCTCTCTCTTTCTCTCACAGATGCTTTGTGACATACTAAAAGCTGATAATATGTATCTGTTTTTCCAATCATCATGTTTTGTTCTGGTTGCTGTTCGATTACTAGCTTGTTCCATTAGCATTTCAGCAAAAGCAGTGTGTGCTATTTTCTTCAAATTCTGATATAAATGTCTGCTAAAGTTGTTTCTGTTTTTTGAGCCAGGTGCATTGTGATGCAACAATTGCTTTTCCTCTCCTTGTAGCTGAAACATTTGCTAGAAAGAGAAATAATTTGGCCGAGACGAGATCTGGTCTTGACTAAATTTGATTGGTTGCTGCTCCTTTTCATTGATTCCGGGAGAATTGATGACTCTACATGACCCTGCGTGTTCTAGTCATGTTTTGGGGCAGTTCAGAGCAGGTGAAAATTGTTACAGTGGTGACCTGATGATCAAATTTCCTTTGGGCATACAGTTGCGAAGAACAGATCATGGTGAAGATCGATCCAGGATCAAATTGCGCGAACGCTAATTTTTCAAATTTTGGGAAACCGAGAGTTTTGTAACTTTGTTGTTGTTTGGATGGACCATAAGGGAGCACCGAGGACAACCATAAATCACTGTAGATTCTATCTTGAGGCAAGAGACTTTCCAGACCTTGGCTTTGCTACTGGATTAGGAAAGCCACGAGTTAATTAGTTCCACAAATATTACACGGACATGACAATTGGTCAATTTTAATAAATTAGTTTGATGTTTGTGCAGTGATGTAAAATAAAATATATTAAATAAATATTTTTTTTCATGATTTCATAAAATTTTTAAAGTTTATTAAGTGTTAAATTTTATTTATAATTTTATTATTTTTTAAAAATTAATTAAATATTTATTTATTAGATAATATTTATTTGAATTAATAATTTTTTATATATATTTTTAAAAAATATTCATTTGAATTTGACATGTCAAATGTCAATAAAGGACATGGAAGTCGGCTGTCATATGTTCAACAAGAGTTTTTTATAGCTCTTATTATATATATACAAATACAGTGTGATTCCTGTTTACCAGCAAATTTTTTCCTGTTGATTTTCATTGATTTGCGATCCCCTTGGGGAGTTTTTCATTGGTTCTATGATTCCATCCCATATTCCTGGGCGTTCATGTGCTTGTAATTTGGATGATTTTCTTGTTTTAGTTGAAGATATTCCATCACATTAATCATTGTTGTTTTAACAGAATTTGAACAGAACTAATCACCTCGACGAAGTCAAAATATATTAAGTTTTAATCTTGAACTCCCAAGTACAATCACCAGTAACATAAGTATCCAACATCTGCCATATTCAGATTTGTTATTGAACAAAACACACGAGTTCAAAGCCCATACCCATAAACTTGAGGTGGAGATATTCATCGGAGACGCCTGCAAATGGTAATCCCATCTCCTAAAGGAGCTTGGGAGATTTGAACGCGAGGATCAGCTGCAATGAACTTGTTGAACTCCATTATAATCCTCCTCACTTCTCTGATTCTAAAGTCATCAGGGACAGTCTCTTCGGGCAGGGCTACCGTACCGCACCAGAGTGTGTTATCATACACAACTATTCCACCAACCTTCAACAGCTTTAGGAGTTTCTCGTGATATTTCCCGTAACCACTCTTATCCGCATCCACAAAAGCAAAGTCGAAAGATTCGTGATTATTTTGCTGCAAAACAATCACCTTTAATCTCTTGAAAAAGACTAAGATTAATCAATCCCTGCTTTACTTTACGTCCTACTTTTATTTATTTATTTATATTTTTTTTCCAATGAAGTGGGGTCAAGGTAGCAGAGGAATCCAGTAATTGAACCATAAAGCCATGAAGACACTTGACCCTTGTGTATTCTCCTTAGTTTGCTTTCCAAATGGCCACTTTCATTTCAAGTTATAGTGCTGTTCAATCAAATTAGAAAAGTTGTTTTGAAATGGAAAAAGGCAGCAGGGTGTTCTGAATGCTCACATCTTCCAGAAGTTCATCAAGGACCCGATGAGCATCAGAGTTGATGAAATTGATCTTGTGTTCAACTCCTGCTTTCCTAATAAATGGCAATCCTATGTCATATGCCTCCTGATCTACGTCAATGGCCGTAATCTGCAATAATGAATCCTGAATTAGCACTACACAACACAGGCAAAACAGAATGGCCATAGGCAGAGCATAGAATAGAAGGACTGGGGCAAAGCCGAAAAACACATAGGGTAGCAAATGCATGAATGCTGACCTTGCCATCCTCGGGTATTGAAAGAGCAGTGAGAAGGAGGGAGTATCCAGTGTAGACTCCAATCTCAATCGTCTTTTTTGCATTCATTGTCTGCAAGAGCAGGGACAGAAACTGACCTTCATCCGGCGCTGTACCCATGAAGGACCTGTCAAGAAGAAAACATTTCGTACGACGTTTTCTTAATCTCTGCTTAAACAAGAAAGCTAAGGTTAACGTACTAATCGTGCAAAGGATCCTAAGAAGGAAACTTACAGTGGATGACTGTCAGTGGCAGCCCTGAGCTCCCTGAGATGCTCCGATTCACGCGGATAGACACTAGTCTCCAGGAGATACTTTCACCACATAAGCAAAATTTGAGAATAACAAACATAAAAATGAATCAAAAACAATAATTCTTGCATTGACCATGTGATCATATTACAGCCAGAACAAACCCGACAAAAATTGAGAATAAGAAACATAAAAATGAATAAAAAACAATGATTCTTGCATTGACCATATGATCAGATTACAGTCAGAACAAACCTGATACAGTTCTTTGCTCTGCAACAATCCATGCTTGGTTAAAAGTGCTTTGGCATCCATTCTTCTTTAGAGAGAGAGAGAGAGAGAGAGAGAGAATGTGGGTGGGTGACTGAGAAAGCACTCGGTTATATTCTTATTCGGTTTGTGCTCGAGGAAGAAGAGAACCCTCGTGTTTCCCATATGGAAATACCATATACGATATGCCAGCCGGCCTTCCCGCTGCGGCGAGGTCCTGTAGTCTCGGCTTGGAGCGTGTAATTTGGGTATGAAAATTACTATATGATATTTTACTATTTCGATAAAAAAAAAATGCATTTAATGGTGATAGAAATAATTATATCTAAAAAATATTTAAATAAAACGATATTATTTTTATCGTTCTAAAATTTGTGCATAATATTCATTAATATTTATAAATTGTGTTTAATATTTATATTTTATATAATATTCATATAATAATGTATAATATTTACAGAATTATATATAATGTTTATAACTTTTTGCACAATTTTTATATGTCAATTTACATGACATCGTATCCTATAATATTTGAGAACTTATTCTTTATATCTAATTAAATTGTCATTATTTTTTATTAAATAGTTATAATTATATAATTTATATATATAATTAATAAAAGAATATTTTTCCCTCAAAAATTATTAAAACTATATTTAGGTAGAAACTCGATTTAATTTAAAATAATATTAATTTAAATAATTTTTATTTTTCGATAACGATTATATCCTCACAAATTATTATATTCTCTCTATCTAACCTTATTTAAATCTCACATATTTAATATTTTTTATTATATTCAATTAAATTCATTTTAAATAAATTTCTATTTATTTAGACAAATATTTTTAAGATAGAATATTCTTTTTTTATAGTTTCGACAGCTGTGCTGTCTGTTTGACTTTGACCCATGAGCTGCCTTTCTTATTTATATTTGCAGGTGGCCCCACTACTACCTAATTTTGATCTCTAATATTGGTTGTTACAGCAGAACGAGATTCGTGCCTGCGGTCCAGGTTTAAAATAATCAATTAGCTCGAGAATATATATATATATATATATATATATATATATATATATATATATATTTATTTATTTATTTATTTATTTATTTATATATATTCTGCCATACCTCGATTTCTACGATGCCTTTGACCTTGGGATTTATTTTTCTCAAATATGGCTTAACATATAGTATTATTTTCATTTTGTTCTTGGTATGTATGTGATAATACCTTTTCTCCATGTAAGGTGGGCCCATCAAAGTAAAATTATTGAATTAAAGTTGAGTGAGAGAAAGTAAAAAACACTGAATGTTATAAAATTAGGGTAGTGTTAAAATAAAATCTTCACACTACACACTAATAAAACTCTAACTATTTTGCACAAGAATTTCTCTCTTTCTTTTCTCTCACAATTTTCTCTAATCTTTCTTTCACAAAATAATGGTGTATTACAAGCTTAGAGAATAGCTCTATTTATAGAACTCTAATTAGTGGATTATATCATGGCATACATCATCTTCCACTAATCTTAATTAGTGGTGTCTCCACTAAATGGTGGACATCCATAAAAATCTTCTAATAATTCACATAAATCCATAATTAGTGGAGCCTCCACTAATTACTAAATATTCCAATAATTCATAATACTCCCCCTTGGATGTCCATCCATTACATAAAGAATATGCCTCGTTAAAACCTTACTAGATAAAAATCCAGTGGGAAAAAAAATCTAGTGAAGGAAAAAGAGTACACTATTCTATATGTCTATTTATGACTCCCACTGATGAGATGATTCCTTTAAATCTTTAAACCGACGCATACCGATTTTATATCTCAACTTTTCAAATGTTGCAGTCGGTAAAGTTTTCGTGAAAATATCTGCGAGGTTATCACATGACCGAATTTGTAGCACATCAATTTCACCTTTCTTCCGGAGTTCATGAGTAAAGAAGAATTTTGGTGAAATATGTTTTGTCCGATCTCCTTTAATATATCCTCCTCGTAATTGAGCTATGCAAGTTGCATTGTCTTCATAAAGAGGAGTTGGAATACCTTTGATTGATGATAATCCACAACTTTCTCGGATATAATGAATCATGGATCTTAGCCATACACATTCTCGACTTGCTTCATGAATGGCTATAATTTCAAGCATGATTTGAAGAAGTAGTTGCTATAGATTGTTTCGTAGAACGCCATGATATAGCAAGTATTTCCACATGTAAATAGATAACCCGTTTGAGAACGTGCTTTATGTGGATCAGATAAATAACCAGCATCTGCATAACCTATCAATGTTAGATTGGTTTTATTTGAATAAAATAATCCGAGATCAATTGTACCTTGGAGATATCGAAGGACTTGTTTAATTCCATTCCAATGTCGTCGTGTTGGTGAAGAACTAAATCTTGCTAATAAATTGACAGCAAAAGCAATATCGGGTCGTGTATTATTAGCAAGATACATCAATGCACCAATTGCACTGAGATATGGTATTTCAGGACCAAGGAGTTCTTCATCATTTTCTTGAGGTCGGAAAGGATCTTTATCCACATTTAATGATCGGACGATCATTGGAATACTCAATGGATGTGTTTTGTCCATGTAAAATCTTTTTAGCACTTTTGCTGTATATGTTGATTGATGAATAAATATTCCACTCTCCAAATGTTCAATTTGTAAACCAAGGCAAAATTTGGTTTTACCAAAATCCTTGATTTCGAATTCTCTTTTTAAATAATTAATTGTTTCTTGGAGTTCTTCAGGAGTTCCAATAAGATTAATATCATCAACATATATAGCTAATATCACAAATTTAGAACCAGATTTCTTAATAAAAACGCATGGACATACCTGGTCATTTTTAAATCCCGCTTTCAATAAATATTCACTAAGACGTGTGAACCACATGTGCCCAGATTGCTTCAGACCATATAATGATTTCTGCAACTTGATGGAGTAATTTTTACGAGGATAGTGTTTAAATGCTTCAGGCATATGAAATCCTTCGGGGATTTTCATGTAAACATCATTTTCTAAATTTCCATACAAGTAAGCAGTGACAATATCTAACATGCGCATATCTATCTTTTCATGTACTGCCAAACTGATAAGATATCGGAGTGTAATAGCATCAACAACAGGAGAATAAGTTTCATCATAATCAATACCTGGTCTTTGTGAAAAACCTTGGGCTACTAATCGCGCTTTATATCGAACGATTTCACTCTTTTCATTGCGCTTTCGCACAAATATCCATTTGTAGCCAACAGGTTTTACACCTTCCGGTGTTCGGACTGCAGTCCGAAGACTTCACGTTTTGCCGGTGCATTTAACTCCGATTGAATCGCATCTTTCCATTGCAACCAATCTTTTCTATGCCGACATTCATCAATCGATTTTGGTTCAGGATCATCATTATCCTGTGTAACATCAAGAGATATATTGTATGCAAATATATTATCAATAACAGTTTCTATCCGATTCCAACTTCTACCGAAGTGGTATAATTGATAGAAATTTTAGTGTTACTTTCATCAACTTCGGTTCTTTGTCATCAATTCTCTCTTGGTCTTTATCATTCTTTTCTTCAATATGATCTTCCGGATCATTTAATCCTCTTTTCTTTCGAGGATTTTTATCTTTAGAACCAAGAGGTCGGCCACGCTTCGGCGTGTTTTTGACTCAAGCAACTATATGTATAATATTTTGTTCTGCTGGAACTTCAATTCGAATAGGAGCATTTATAGCTGGAATATGCGATTTTGTAACTCTTCTGGAGTCAACAAAAGCGTCTGGCATTTGATTTGCAATACTTTGCAAATGAATTATCTTTTGAACTTCAAGTTCACATGCGCTTGTGCGCGGATCAAGATAATTTAATGATGTTGTCCAAGCAAGATCCTTTTTATCGTTGTTTTGGTTCTCCCCTAATTTAGGGAATAATGATTCATCAAAATGACAATCAACAAATCTTGCTCGTGAATACATCTCCTGTCGGGGTTCAACATACCCGATAATAGAGGAGAATCATATCCAACGTATATCCCCTTTCTTCTTTGAGGACCCATCTTTGTACGTTTGTTTGGTGCAATTGGAATATATACAAGACACCCAAAAATTCTTAAATGAGCAATATTTGGTTCCGACCCAAAAGCCAATTGCAAAGGAGAGAATTTATGATAACTAGCTGGTCTTATACGTACAAGTATTGCAAGCATGTAGAATAGTATGTCCCCAGTGCAGATGTTGGGAGATTTGTTTTCATTAATAATGGTCTAGCAATTAATTGTAATCGTTTAATCAAAGATTCAAGCAAGACCATTTTGTGTGTGAACATGAGCTACAGGATGTTCAACATTAATCCCAATTGACATGCAATATGCATCAAAAGCATGTGATGAAAATTCACCAACGATTATCCAAACGGATATTTTTAATGTGATGGTCCGGAAATTGTGCTCGTAATTTAATTATTTGAGCAAGTAATCTCGCAAACGCCAGAGTTGCGAGTAGATAATAAACATACATGTGACCATCGGGATGATGCATCAATTAAGACCATAAAATATTTGAACGGTCCACATGGTGGATCAATAGGTCCACAAATATCTCCGTGAATCCGTTCGAGAAATGTAGGACTTTCAGCTCCTACTTTTACTGGTGATGGTTTAACAATTAATTTTCTAGGGAACATGCAGTACATGCGAATTTTTCTGATGTTAATATTCTTTTATTTTTTAAAGGATGACCATGTGTATTTTCAATGATTCTTCTCATCATGGTAGATCCCGGATGACCCAACCGGTCATGCCAAATGCTAAAAGTAATAGGATCAGTAAACTTCTGGTTTACTAGATGATGAATTTCAATTGTACGTAATTTTACAAAATATAGGCCAGTAGAAAAAGACGGCAGTTTTTCTAATACAGATTTCTTACCCAAAATGCATTTGAGTAATAAAAAGATGTTCAATCCCATTTTCCTCATTTGTTTCAACATGATACCCATTTCTGCGGATATCTTTAAAACTCAATAAATTTCTTCTGGATTTTGAAGAAAATAGTGCCTTATCAATAATAATTGTTGTTCTTTTAGGCAACAATATACTAGCTCTTCCGGAGCCCTCAATTACATTTGCACTACCGTTTATCGTATAAATATTTATTTCTCCCATTTTGAGATCGTAAAAATATTTCTCATTTTTTAGTATGGTGTGTGTAGTTCCACTATCAATAATGCATACATCATCATTAATAACAGACCTATCCGAACACAAATATATATATGTAAACGTAAATATTATTAGAATAGAATGAAAATGAAAATACAAAAATATCGTGGTGAGGCTTTAGTTCTTTTGGACACCGCCATCACCAATTAAATGGTCTATCCTACCGCCTGGGTGTTCAAAAAATCCGATACATCCATATGGGTAATATTGATATTAAGATCTTCAGGATCACTATCGTCATCCTCAGCATTATTTATTGGATGTTGAGAAAAATTTGCTTCTACATTTTTATTTTTCAATGAAGCTTGATACAATTCAACTAAATGCTTAGCCGTACTGACGCTTTCGTGACCAATGACCTTTCATGCCACATCTATAACATATATCCTCATGCTTTTCTTCAATTTCTTTTTCTTTTCCCTTTTGATCTTTTCTCGTTCCACTTCGGTGGCCAGTATTTCTCACAGTTTGATTATAATTGTGATAAGGGAAATATCGAGCGTGTCTACGACCATAACCACGACCACGGTCACGGCCACGGCCACGACCACGACTATAACGATGGCTTCTCGCTGGAGCCAACATCATTCACTTCGGGAGTGTCTGTAGAGCCAGCTTGGTCCGGCTTCATGATTTCTCAATAATAACTCATTATTTTCCTCTCGCAATGAGGAGGGCAGTAATTAAATCTGTAAATTTTGTATACCCATTTTCTTGATATTGTTGTCTGCAGGACAATATTCGAGGCATGAAAGGTGGAGAATGTTTTCTCCAACATATCTTCATCGATCACTTTTTCTCCGTATAATTTTAATTGAGATGTAATTTTATACATTACGGAGCTATATTCATTCACGGTTTTAAAATCTTGCAACCTCGAGTGCAACCATTCATACCGTGCAAGAGGTAGTACGACCATCTTCGGTGGTCAAATCTTTCTTTTAAATTTACACATAGGCCATATGGATCTTTTTCGGTAAGATATTCCATTTTCAAATTTTCATCGAGATGACGACGAATAAAAATCAAAGCTTTAGCCTTGTGTTGTGCGAGATGCACTATTATTTGCTTGAATAGTTTCACTAAGGCCTTCGACATTTAGATGCATTTCGCATCGAGAACCCATGACATATAATTTTTTCCGAAATATCAAGGGCTACAAATTCGAGTTTCGCGATGTTAGCCATAGAGATCAATAAATGCGTACCTGTCTTTTGGCTTTGGTAACGGCAGAAACTCGTGCTTAGTCTTCTGGCTTTTGTACTGGTAGAGACTCGTGCTGATAACGTGTTATAAAATTAGGGTAGTGTTAGAATAAAATCTTCACACTACACACTAATAAAACTCTAACTATTTTGCACAAGAATTTCTCTCTTTCTTTTCTCTCACAATTTTCTCTAATCTTTCTTTCACTAATCTTTCTTTCACAAAATAATGGTGTATTACAAGCTTAGAGAATAGCTCTATTTATAGAGCTCTAATTAGTGGATTACATCATGGCATACATCATCTTCCACTAATCTTAATTAGTGGTGTCTCCACTAAATGGTGGACATCCATAAAAATCTTCTAATAATTCACATAAATCCATAATTAGTGGAGCCTCCACTAATTACTAAATATTTCAATAATTCATAATACTGAACATATTTTCATTTTTTTTCCTTTCTTAGTAGTATGTATGTACATAATAATGTATTTTCTCAATAGAAGAAAAAAAAGGGCTGACTCGGCTTATTAACACTATCGAAGCAAAGCTTAGTGAGAAAGAGTGTCATAATCCAGAGAACCATCTTGATGAGATCTTAGTATTTCTCTTTCATTTTTCTATATCTTCTCAATAGATACATGATAATGATTTTTTTTTAAAATACATATATATAAAATAACGTCTTTTTCTTAATAAAGAATAAAAGAGGCGGCGAACTCAAGCCTACTTAAGTGAGAGAGTCATAAACAAATGGGCCATCTCCAAAAGATCACACCACTCCTGTTCCTTTTCTGGTCATTACGAACATGATAATCTCTTTTGCTAAAAGAATATTACGTACCAAACTGAAGCCTAGCCTAATCACTATTCACTGGTCTCTCTGGATTGTTGAAGAAATGAGGAAGACGCGGAAAAGCAATTTGCAGAGAATATAATGGAGGAAAAACAGAATTCAATTTCATTGCCTTATTCAATTGATACAAAATTGAGACATATATATATATATATATATATATATATATATATATATATATATATACATGTGCTTACCTCAACTAACTTGGATCAAGAGGATCCTCTATATGTAAAAATAAAGCAGGAAAAAAAATATATACAAAAGAATCTACGCATAATGCATGTGATAGCTAAACTGATGTGAAGGCATTTCTGGTGTGAATCTCCTGTGTGCACCTATGTTGTTGAACTGTCATCCATCCAGGTGGCTTGTGTTTTCTGTCATCATATTGATGTGGCTGTTGATTTGGATCATGATGTGGCATTCTCAACATCCCCCTCAATCCAAGACGTGCATCAGAGTATGCGTAAGGATTGATAGATTGTTGATGAACTAAATTGGCAGCGAGACTTTTAGTGAAGATGTCTGTAAGTTGAGCTAATGAACAGATTGGAAGTGGCTTAATGAGGCCTGCTACATACTTTTCTCTAACATAATGACAATCAATTTCCAAGTGCTTAGTACTCTTATGAAAACTTGTGTTTTCTATAATATGTAGTGCCCTTTTTATTATCACAAAAAATGGGGTGTAGGTTAATTAGGTGCAAGCTGTAGTTCTTCAAGCATGTATGTTAACCATTGTACCTCACCTGTAACTTGCCTTGTAGCTCTGTATTCTGCTTCTATGGAGTTAAGAGAAACATTGGTTTGTTTCTTTGATTTCCAAGATATTAATGATTCTCAAAGAAAATTGCAAAAATCTGTTACTAATCTTCTTGTTTCAAAGTATTCTTCCCAATTTGAATAAGTGTAAGTTGTTAAAGTTTTGTTTGAAGTAGCAGGGGAAAAATGGACCTTGTCTAAGAGCGGCTTTAAGATATCTCAACACCCCATGAGCTGCGTGTAAATGATTTTTATTTTTTTTTTGGTAGTATTCTCTAAATACTATGATAGTTGTTACACACTACAACAAATGTCAGGCCTAGTAGTTTTCCAATAAGCAGTTTGTAAACTGTGTTTGAAACCAATGCTCCAGGTTCAACTGTGTTCTTACTTCTATAATCCATAGGTGTAGAGACAGGTTTGCTCCCCAAAAAACCAAATTGATCCAACATATCAAGAGTGTATTTTCTCTGACAAAGAGAAGTCCTTCCTTTTGTTCTTGCTGTCTCCATTCCCAAAAAGTATTTTAAAGTCCTTAACAGTAAATTCTTGATGCAACTGCTGTTTCACGTTTTCAATTTTAGTAAGATCATTGTTTACCAAAATCAAATCATCCAAATATACCAAGCAAGGTAAAGCTGCATTTATACCTTCTGATAAACAAATTGGGATCACTATAAGCATTATTGAAACCTTGTTGTAGTAGAAAGTTACTAAATTTCTGATGCCACTGTCTGCTTGCCTGCTTAAGACTATACAATGATTTTTGTAGTTTACAAACCAGATTAGACTACTAAGTTTTAAAACTCAGTGGCAATTCCAAATATATATCTCTTCAACCACCATGCAAAAAGACATTGTTAACATCTAATTGGTGAAGAAACCAACCCTCTTGTGCTACTAGTGCTAACACAACCTTGATTGTAGTCATGCGGACTACTGGGGAGAAAGTCTCAAGAAAATCTATGTCAACTTGCTATGTATAGCCCTTTGCCACTAATTTGGCTTTATACCTTTCTATAGTACCATCTGCTTTGTGCTTGATCTTATACATCCACTTGCAACTAATAGCCTTTTTATCTAGCGGTAATAGTAACAAAAACCAGGTTTGGTTTTGCTCAAGAGCCAAAATCTCTGTTCTCATGGCTTCCTTCCATTCCTCTGACTGTAAGGCCTCATGAAAACTGTTAGTCTTTTTGTGTAATGTCATATTCATTACATAAGATTTATACTCAAGACTAAGTTGATGCAAGGTATAAACTGACTATATGGAATGTGGAGTAGTATGATGTGAAGAATTACAGACATAGTCATTGAGATATGCAAGTTTGTGTTTCTCTATGATGGACTTTCTTGGAGGAGAAAAATATTAGGGTTGTTGACTTGAAGCACCTAAAGGTTCTGCAGTATGAGTAGGTAGAATAGGGAGTATAATGATATCAGGATACTTAGTTGAATACAAGGAAGCATCAATAGTTAAATCATTTGGAACCTGAGTAGAAATCAGATCAGTAGTAGGCTTATTTTTGAAAGGAAAAACAAACTCATGGAATACCACATCTTTGGAAACAAAGATGTTGTAGGATTTGAGATCAAGAAAAAGATAGCTTTTACTCATAGTTGAGAGGCCTAAATAAATTGAGGGTTTTCCTTAAGGATCAAATTTTGAATGATTTGGTTCAAGATTTGCAGTAAAGCAAAGACAACAAAAAACTTTGAGTTTTTCATACCTAGGGGCCTTTGAATACAAAAGCTCATAAGGACTCTTATTGTTTAGTAAGTGTGTAGGTGTGGTGTTAATAAGGAATGCAACATATTGAATGCAAAAATCCCAGAGGCCAATACAGATTTTAGACTGCAATTTCAAAGTTCTCCCAACATTAAGGAGATATTGATGTTTTCTTTCCACAATACCATTTTACTGTGGGGTATAAGGACAGTTTTTTTGGTGAATAATGCCCCTAGATTGATAAAAACCAAACATGTTGAATTTAACGCCATTATCAGTCCTAATGTTTTTAATTTTCTTGTGAATTGAATTTCAACTAAAGTATATAATTCATGAATTAGTTGCTATGATTTAGCCTTATACTTCATAAAGAAAGTCTATGTAAATCTGGTTTTGATCATCAATTATTGTCAAGAAATATTTTTAAGCATAAATGGTGCTGTGTGTATATGGACCCCAAATGTCAATATAGATTAAATCAAATGAATCAACAGAAGTAGATAAGCAAACAGGAAGATTGAGTCTGTGCTGTTTGGCAATAGGATAGATTGTACAAGTATCATACTCAGTATTTATTACAATAGAAGCAGCATCCTCAACATTTTTAAAAATGCTATCAAATACATGACCAAGCCTATAATGCCATAGCAAGGATCTAGGAAAAGTTAGGAAGCAAAAAAGTTGGGAAGCTGGAGATGTTGCAGCTTTTGTCAAGTACTATATTCCTTGATGAAGATTAGCTAATCCAATCATCTTCTGCCTAGAAGTGTCCTAGATAAGACAGAAATTAGATTGGAAGATCAACCTGCAATTCATTTGTTCAATCAATCTAGAAATGGAAACAAAATTGAAATGGAAGCTAGGGACTAAGAAAACATTAGTAAGAATTAAATGATTATTGAGTTTAATGGTTCTTTTATGAGTGACTTTGACTGATTGGCCATTAGGTAGACTAACAAACATGTTGGCCACAGAGATATATGATTCAAAAAACTGCAATGATGTGCAAACGTGGTCAGAAGCTCCTAAGTCTAAAATCCATTGTAATGAAAAAGAATTACACAAGATACCTAAACATTTCTCATTTAACCTAGCAGTAAAAATAGTAGCTTGGTTTGCCATTGGATCAGAAGTTGTGACTCCTAATTCATGTCCTTTTCTTTGTAGTAAGTTCATCAGTTGTTGGTATTGAATGGCTGTTAAACCATACAAGCCAATTGCTAAAATTCCACTGTCTTGAGAATTTGGTTGTGTAACTCCTATTTTAGCATAATTAATTATGCTGCCTTGATTGCCTGCACTTCTCTTTCGTTTGTGTCCAACAAGTTAATCATATTTCTTATAGCACATTTCTACAATATGTCTATTCAACACACAATATGTACAATGTAATTGTTTTCTATTAAACCTCATAAATTGCCCCATAACATTAGTAAATTGAGCAATGTGCTTAATGAAGTTCCATTCGACTATATATTCTTATTTTGTGTGACGTGCAATATTCCTGATGAACCTATAGACCCTTCCATAACAATATTATTTTAATTCACAATCCCCACAAGTAAGGTAATGTTCAATTTATTTCCAACTGCCATAACAAGATGATCCATTGACTAAACAAAATTTCCAGAGGTTGAATTTCTTGTTCCTCTTTCAGTCTTAAGGGCCATTGAAAAAAATTGATTAATGCTAGGCAAATGAGACATTAACAGAACTTGGGATTTCAAAGTGCTAAAATTATCATTGAATTCTTTCACAAAACGTATCACACAATCACCTTTCACATATTTCCTAACATTGCTGGTTTCAGTGCAAGTGTAGCAAGGAATAGGTCTCAAGTCAAGTATCTCATCGCATAGTGATTTCAAATTAGTGAAGTATTGAGTTACAGAAGAACTACCTTGCCTTAAGTTATGTAGTTCTTTTATAAGATCTAAAAACCGGAGCATCGCACTTTCGTGGAATCTTTCATTTAGCTTCTTTCACATTCTAGCTGCAATTTAATTATATAGCATGGACCTAGCAATTTTTTGTGTACAAGACTTCATCAACCAAGCCATGACTAGGTTATTGCATTATTTCCATGGTTCATGCATCCTATCATCAGAAATCAGTATAGGCATAGATGGATTTATGAATTGTTCTTTGTGTTTGTAGGAAAGAGCTATTCACATGAATCTACTCCATGTTTGATAATTGTTTGCAATTAGAAGTGATATTACCAGTGCAAGTGAAGGGCAATCGTTGTGGTTAGAGCTGTATTCAAATACGAACGAACCGAGTATCACATTTTCGAGTTCAAGTTCGAATATAATTGAACGCTGTTCGAGTTCATTTATTATTTGAGCTCGAGTTCATGTTTGAGTTCGTTCAATTATTGTTTAATAATGTTCGAGTTAGTATAAGTTTGAGTTCGAAAAACTCGATTAACGTTCGAGTTCGAATTGTTCGAGTTCATTTATTTTATATTTTTTATTTTAAAATTTATAAAAATAATAATTCAATATTTAATTAAAATAATTAAATATTAAAATATTAAATAAATATATAATAATATTATTAATATTAAATATTAATATTATAAGATTTATTAAGAATAAATCTTAATATTATAAAATATAAATAAAATAATTAATATAATGTAATTAATTTTAAAAAATATATAATATCTTCGTGAACGTTCGAATATGTTCGTGAATATATTCGAGTTCATTCGTTTATTAAATGAACGAGCTTTATTCGAACACGAACGTGTTTGAGCGAGCTTTTGTTCGTGAATGTTCGATTCGTTTACAGCTCTAGTTGTGGTGTATATAATATGGATTGGAAGCTACATATTCTGCAGTTGGAGGTGCAAAATTCACCATAGTTGTAGGTATATGAGATTAATACTGGAAACAAAACGAGCAAATCAAAGCCCAGAACACTTTGGAAAAAGCGTTGATACCATGTTGAGGTAATGAAGAAGACGCTAAAAAAGAATTTGCAGAGAAGCTAATAGAGGAAAAACAAAATTCAATTTCATTGCCTTATTCAATTGATACAAAACTGACACACACACACACACACATACATACATACATACATACATACATACATATATATAAACATTTGCCTTCCTCAACTAACTTGGATCTCAAGAATCCTCTCTATGTAAAAATAAATTAAAAAATACACACACACACACACACGCACAAAAAGAATCAGAGCACAATGCATGTGATCAAGTCAGTTAAACTGATGTGAAGGCATTTCTGGTATGAATCTCCTGTGTGCACGTGTTGCTGCTGAGATGTCATCGAAGTGGCTTGTGGTTTCTGTCTTCTTCAATTGTTGATGTGGCTGCTGATCTAGACCATGATGTAGCATTCTCAACATGGATGAGACCATGTACCCCACTTTTAGGTACTTATGCGCAATCGATTTAACTCTGACCACTTAAGCTACTGTTTCTATGATTATTTTTCCATTTTTATATGTTGACGTGTTTTCTGTTTGCTGTTTGGTTACTAATCGTAGGCAATGCAACAAAAGTAGAGTCTATCATTTTACAAAAATGTTTGTGATGAAAGACCAAGTTACTATAAGAAGAAAAAAAATACGATACTACCACAAAAAGGTAGAAAATTTGACGGTGAATGAAGAGGATATGTAATTTTCTCATTTTGTCTTTTAGTATTTTAATTATGTGACACTCATATGTTTATCTCTATCAACAAAAATAGACAAGAGATTTGTAAAAATGAAAATAAAGATTTATACACTTAATTATTATAATAAAAAGATTAGAGGGGGTAAAATTCACCTATTTAAAATTTAAATCCACACTCCTAAACTATAATTACCTTGTGTGGTTATTACTATCCTTTAACTTTTTCATTCTTAAATTCTTAAATTATTAATTCTTAAAATACCTCTTTAATTTAAAAAAATCTAATAGAAAAATCAGTATTTTTTACTCTATTCATCATCTCACTTCATCCATCTTATTTTTCACATAGATTGCACTAACTAAATTTTTGAAAAGTTGAAGGATTTGAAGAGATTTTAAAAATTTCACCCTCACATATCGTTTCTTTGTGACTTATGAGTTGTAGAGTTTGAAGAGGACTAGAATAGAAGGGGGATTTTAAAGGTTTAGGGGTGTAAGGTCAATATGAGTTTTTTTTTTTTTTCTTGATCAAAGGAATAGTAAAGATGAAAGAATCCAAAAATAGTAATGACTATACAAAACAACTATAGTTTAGTGCTGTAAATTTAGATTTTAGGGGTATGAATTTAACAAATTTAGATTTTAGGGGTATGAATTTAACCTCTCTCAAAAATTAAAATAACTATTTGTCTTATATATGTTTGTGAGGAGTGATTTGGATAAGGAAGAAAAGGAATGAAGAATTCAAATATCCCCCACAAAAAAAAAAAAAAACCTTTTAATATATAAGCTCCCTCATAGAATTTTTAATCCAAACACACATCTTTTATTTTTTATATAAATACATGAGAAATTTCTCTCAATTAAACTCGTTCCGGACCAAAACTAGGTACAACTTCTCCCCCTTCCTCTCTTCTTCCACAGTCCCAAACTAACTCAAGATTGTGTGTGTTTGTCCAAGCAAGACACTGTGACGCAACTATTGCTTGTAGCTGAAACATTTGCCAGAATGAGAATGATTTGGGATTCGGGGCGTGGCTCTTTTGCGGCCACGATTTGCGGACCCAGCATCTTGCGAGCAAAAGGGACCACGCCAGAAGATCAAATTAAAGGATTAAACGACGTCGTTTTGCTGCTATTTTGGCTCAAGCTTGGAGACATCCCAAGTCAAGACAATGAAAAACTCCTAAAGTAAATAGTGTCGGTTGGATGTTTGGCATTGTGAGTTGATTTTTGTGCGCCAAACGAGACGAACTCTGCAGAGAAATTTTTTTCCCTTCACGCCACCTCTGTGAATCCCAAAACCACCGAGTTTTTTTCTCTCTGAGTCGGGCCGATCACCATCCTTACTGTCAACCTCTTCCATCCCTCCTCTCACCCTTACCCATTCTCTTGCTGGCGTTGCAGTGCCTTTCGGGACCATACAATCTGCCTTGGTTTCCATCCTCCCCGCTATTCATCTGTTCTCTTTCTTTTTTCATCCTTTTGTTATCTCTCTCCGTTCATTGAA
Source organism: Voacanga thouarsii (assembly GCA_026120185.1). NCBI lineage: Eukaryota > Viridiplantae > Streptophyta > Magnoliopsida > Gentianales > Apocynaceae > Voacanga > Voacanga thouarsii. The sequence goes on along the minus strand of JANUWF010001287.1, from coordinate 11,281,820 downwards.
GGTAAGAAAGAAGAGGTATACACTGTGCAATCCATGATCATGAAAAGAAAAGGAGTTTTGTTATTCGCAATGATGGACTTGCTGATGCCGGTAAAATTTATTTTTTGTATTTCCTGACTTCTATGTTTCTTTGTACAGTGGCGTGGAATCGTTAGGAGAAAAAAGGCAAAGGCAATAGTTGATCTCCGGGCGACTACTATAATCGATAAGCCAGTGAGCCTGGGTGATGGCTCCTAGTAAACTTGGGTGGATGTCTTTCTATACATTCTACAATTTATTCTCTGGTCAATTGTTATTCAGGAATTTATGGATTAATGGATAATGCAGGGAAGTATCTGGCTATTTAATTATGATTATACATATATAGTATAGCTAACATTATGTCATCTTATTGGATGTGTTTACATGATTTTGGTAGTTTTATTACTTGAATTTACGTAGAACTTGGTTACCAATTTTGTTTTATTATAATCATTTTATTTTCTATTATTGCCTCTTTAATCTCATAATGTTTTTTGCTCGTACAAATTTTAGTACTCTCCACTAACAATGTTGTTGTACTTATCATCAATAGCTAACTGGAATAATCATATCTTGCCAATTACTTATCAATTGCTAGAATGCAGGTTTCTACACTACTTTGCCACAGCTTTTGATATTCATGGCTCCCTTTCATTTCGTTCAATATTCCACATTGCTACAAGATAAACCTCTTTTAGAGATTTCTGTTGGACTTAGATGCCAACTAACTAGACCTCATGAGCTTCCATGTAAAGGGGTGTTTATTGCACACAAACCAAAAAATCATTAGGAATAATAGCAAGTGTTGTGGAGAAAATATTGATTGCACATAAGAAACATTCTTGTGATCTTTGTTGCATAGTCATTTACTAGGCACGTGGGCATAGATAGTTAATGAGTCAAAAGTGCTCAAAATGTATTCTTCCCCCATATAGATAATGCACTTGTTTGCCCAGATATATTCGATAAACTCTGTCAGCTACAAAGAGTAAATCACTTATGTGTATCTATATAGAGCATTTTCTCAAGGAATTTGTACACGGGCAGTCACGGATTCAGTAGTTTGCTTTAGTGGAATGCTTATTACAGTTGTTCTGTTCATTTCCTTTTCTTCTTTAATGGGATGTTACAAGTTTGTCTCACTCATTGGAAAATGGAAGTGTTGTTTGTCAGTGGTAAGTGTATTAGCAGAAGCCTGTAGTACTTGATTTCATTGCTTTATTGTGGCCTATTTTAAAATTTGTGATCTTCTATCCTTGCTGTCCCTTCTTATTATACTCTATCTGAATCCTTATGTCATTCTCCAATTGATTCTGTTTATGAGTAGGTTAACAGTTGTCAGGGATTGCACAAAAATAAAGATAAGACTGTCCCACTTCTCAAACAAAAGTTATGATAAATTCATTGAAAGGAGGACTCTTAACTTGTTTTGAGTTTGAGTGGTGAAGGTTTTAGCTGCTTACCCATCACATTTCTAGTACAGATGAAATCAGGCTGTGTGTTGCGATGTCTTAAGTCCATTTCATTGTTGGGTCGGCCTTGAGATTTGGAGACCTTTTCTTCTTTGAATTTCTTTTATACTCCTAAAGACATAAACTTTTGACTTTGACTTGGAAAAAACTTTCAAGTGATGGGCTGAGTTTTTGTAGCCCGTAAGTCCATGCAACAAGTATTTGCTTATTCTGTTCCTTCCCTTGTTAATTGCAGCCACGTAATCCTTCTCAAAATCTGGATTCATCTCTTCCATTCTCTGCATGTCCCTACCACCAGTGTCCAGGATTAATATTCAAATTCTTCTAACTTAACCAACTTGTTATGTTATGAGTAAGGTCAGAGGTGACATTAATTGAGAGAGGAAATATAGCAAGTATTGGAATGCTCAATAACTTGAAAAGAGATCCTCTTTGAAGTTAAGTACACCCACAGATTTCTTTTCAAAGAAAAAAGGAGAAGTTACTAGACTAGAGATAGCATTGAGTTTTCACTCTTCATCATTGTGTCATACAATCAATTAGTAAGGGTTCATCTTCACAAAACAAAACAACCCTACCAACTCCTCACTCTTTTCTTCTTGTTTTAACATTGCATGTTGAGACAACAAAATGCTGAATAATTATTCACGTTAATCAAATCTACTGCCGGTCGATTTGGTGGCTTTGCACTGATCCGTTTGATACACCTACAAGATTTCTCTACCCAATGAAAAATGTTATCTTCATTTGGCTGCTGTTCTATGCTTTGTTGTGCTATGCTATGCTATGTTGTGCTGAATTCCTATGTGTAAATGTAACGCGATTTTTGGATAGAAAGATGTACAGTGAAGTGATTTTTTCCCCCTTCTCCCACTATATTCTTTTATCATTCGGAACTTGATTAAATAGGGTATTGATCTCCTGTCTGGTACACCCTAAATAGAGAGAGACAAGAGCGGAAATGGGAATATGATAGGTTCCTTGGTATTCTGCAATGTTCTAGAATGAAATTTTGATGCAACAATTTTTTTATATTCTGCTATCTTCTCTAATGTTCCACAATGAACTTTGATAGGGTAATGAATTTTTGATGCAAAAAACATGTAACAAGTACAAAAAGATAAATCCCGTCTCACTCAACTTTTTTTTTTCCTTCTCAAACTTCCATTTCTAGTACACCCACTATTTTATTTTTTTCCTTTTCCCCTCAACACTTGTCTAATAGTATTTGTATGCTATTTGTTGTTACTCGTTATCAGGTGTGACATTGGGATTATGGCTATACAATTCTTGGAACGATGGTGGGGTCGAATTGACCTATTTGTGACCAAGGTAATCCAAGAGGAAAGTATCATGGTCGGATTTCAATTTCATCACTTTTACATACATAGATATAATTTTGTATTCTGTTGATACGCAACTGGACAGGTTAATACCAATCGGTACCATATGCAATCTTGCGGGGCATTAATGAGAGCCAGTGCAAATGAGGAGCGAGAACGAATATGCCACGAGCTGAAGTTGCCTAGCTAGGTTGCTAAGCACTGGGAATGATGGTGGAGACAGACAAGGTGTGAAAGATGCTCGAACACGGAGAACTAACTTATGGCTGGCAATGCTACATCGCTAAGTGGGAGGGAGGCTCCCCTTCATAGTGTGACTGAGGTTTCTGAATCAGACCAAGGTGTTGTAATTGAGAAGCAGCAATACAAATGTTATTACTTGACATAAGAAAGCCTGCCTTCTACTGAGCCCCTCTATGCACTGTATTTTCATGTTGGATGTTTAATGGATATTAAACGAGGATGAACAGTTTTGTTTATCCAAGTATATGTTACATAGTGTTGTTGGTGATACATTATTATCTGTGTTTAATGGATAGCATATGGTTTTAATCAAACTTGTGGTGTTTTTGCTTCAACGTTAATGTATGATTTATAAATAGCGTTTTTAAAGTTTGTTGTGTTTGAGTGGTTAGTTCACGAGATAACTAGTGTAGGTTTGTCTGTGTTCATGTTGTTATGTAGCATGTTCGGGTATTTGTTTTAAGTGTTCATATGTTTGTCTGGCTGTGTTAGTGTGGTTGTGTTTGTGTGTTATATGGTTGACTGGTGTTCATGTGGTTATGTAGGATGTTCATGTGTTTGTGTAGCTATGTTAATGTGGTTGTGAAAGGTTGGCTATATAGTAGGCAGGTGTTCATGTGGTTGTGAAATGTTGGCTATATGGTTGGCAGGTGTTCATGGGGTAGGAGGAGGATGTTTATGTATTTGTGGCATGTGTTTATGTGTTTATGTAGCTGTATTGATATGGTTGTGAAAGGTTGGCTATATAGTTTGGCAGGTATTCATGTAGTTATATAGGATGTTCATGTATTTGTGACAGGTGTTCATGTGGTTGTGAAAGATTGGCTATGTGGTTGGTAGGAGGGGGATGTTTATGTATTTGTGTTTATGTGTTTGTGTTGCTGTGTTCATGTGGTTGTGAAAGGTTGGCTATATGGTTTGGCAGGTGTTCATGTAGTTATATAGGATATTCATATATTTGTGACAGGTGTTCATGTGTTTGTGTGGTTGTATTCATGTGGTTGTGAAATGTTAGCTATATGGTTGACAGGTGTTCATATCGTTATATAGGATGTTCATATATTTGTGGCAGGTGTTCATGTGGTTATATATGACGTTTATGTATTTGTAGCGAGTGTTCATATGTTTGTGGTAAATGTCAGTTGTCTATATATTGAGAATTGTCTTCATGTGTTATGTATCCTGTTCATGTATGCGTTTCGGAAGAGGAAAGCAGTAGGGGGGAAAGTGAGTGATTCTGCTGGAGAAGAACAGTATGCAGCGGGTGCAAGACAAAGCGGATTTTGGGATTGTTTTTGCTTCTGTATTTTGAAACTTCATTTTATTAGCCAGTATGTTAACACTTTTAATGTTTTCTGTTGTTAATCTATTCCAGTTGTTCGATCCACATTTTGTTATTATGTGATGAAAGTCTGTTTTTTCATCATGTGATTAAAAGTTTTGTTATTGTGTGATTACATGTTTTTTCATCAGTTGTTCGATCCATGATTTTTCATCATGTAATTTCAAAATTTTGCATCTCCTCTGTTTGTTAAAGAAAAAAACATACAGCATTGTATCTTACCTAAACATAACCAATCCAACAAGAACACAAGACTTGAGTATTTGGGCTAATATCAACATGTAGAAAGTTACTACATGAACATGCCCTGCAAACACATAAACATATTACACAATCACTTGAACATAATCCCCAGGGATATGTTAACTTCAACTCGTTAACTCCAATCTAACACAAAGGTTGGCATTTCAGCATAAGTACCAATATACCATAAATATTTTTTCTATTAAGACTAGTACCTCTTCAAGATTCATTCCCTCTACATGATCATAAACTTCACCATACACTTCGCTCACAATATGGGAGATCTAGTTCATTCAAATTGCTTTACAAAATTTAGTTTGCTCCTACAGAGAAAGCAAACTTTACAAAATGTCTATAACATTGAAAATGTGACAATTAGCATCATATTAAGCCCTGTAACTCCAAACTATCATAAGAATGAACTTCACACACATGGACAAGCTACACAAAGACATGACCACCTGAAACAAATACACGAACACGTTGCACAACCACATCAACAGCCGTGGTCTAAGTATGTGGTCAACCTGCGCTAAATACTTCCTGAATATGTCACGCAGATATATGATCAGATTGCACAAATACATGAACATATTACACAAACACATGAATAGAATCCCCAAGCATGTCATCCACATAAACTTGCACTAGCTACTACTCTAAGCAAAAGCTGCATTGGAGGTTCCCATGTGTGCCAGTCTAATGTCGCATGTCAATGTCGAATGTTTCCTTAAAATTTTCCCTTGTGAGAGGAGCCAATACAACTCTGTATGAAATGCGAAAAAAATCAGTGCCACGATTACATTTCAAAGTGCTACTACTATTATCAAATATGACACATTCAAATGTGTTTATTTGCTTGAAAATCATATTATTATCTGGAATAAGAAGATAGAGGTAAAAGTAATATTAGACAATTTCGATCAATTTGTGTTCATAATAATGCACTCCATTCAGTAGATATTAGCATGAAAGCTAATGAAAGTAACTCTACAAAATTCACCTAAATTGCAGCAGTTAGAATCCACTTCTATCACAAGGTATACACTTTTCTTGAAGAATACAAATTCTAATTTCTGGGTTGTAGGCTTGAAAATGCCACATTATTTATTAAGATGTTAAACGATAGCTTCAACATTGGAGCGATTCTACTCAAAATTCTCCTTGTAACGACATCTGCTAAAACACACTTGGAAATCTAAGTTGATGGTATGTCGAGCCTAAATTAGTATCTACAAGTATGGTATTCAAGAGCAGAATTACTCATTAATATTTCTAAACCACAACCACAGAAGTCAAGCAAGTGCCCATCAAGCGGCAAACTAACCTGAAACATGTGAATATATAGAATATAGATTACGATGTCTATTGATTTATACAGGCATTTCTCTAAGCACATTGATCTCCGGATTGTCATCCATAGATATACTTATATTTATTCCTTTTTTTTCCAGAAAAACAAAACAAGAAAAAAAACATAAAAAGACTCCTAAAAACTTTAAGAAGTAGCTTCTTTATCAAAAACCCCAAAAAGAGAAAAGGATTTAAGACATCATGATCTAGCACAAATTAAAGCCTTCGTTTGATGAATATCAAAAGTCATATAGAGTACCTATGAGAAAATTGGAACAAAGAGGTGCGCACAAAGGCTGTTTATGTACTATCTTCTATTATCTATAGCTGCAAGTCTTCGACTTGGTTCATCAAAAGAGGACCATTCTGTTGTATGAAATGGGGAACAGAGAGGTGCGGCGTCTGTCCAAAACACCGCTGTATGTTAAGGTATCTAGTAATTATGGCCATTATGGTTTAAAGAAATCAAGAAGTAAATTCAAGTTGCGAGATGTACCATTTCCATGAGCAAAAAATTTGTTAGCGAAGTTGGTGGAATGCTAGTCGTGTTGAGCTGTATAAGTATAGATGTCACATTGCTTAATGATGTTTACTACACGAGAAAAAAAAAATTTCACCTAAATATATTTGCTAGGTGCCTTCGAATTTATATCATATTTAAGGGATATACAAGAATGTTACCCACCGATTGCTGTGAGGCTTGACAAGTTTCAGTTGTGCAATAATTATTTCTCTCAATGGCCTTTTCTGTGTGTCGAGTACATTGTTGGCCCTGCTGCTCCCCTGGCTATTTCAACAAGTAAACTTTATTACTTAATAGTACTAATGTAAATAAAATTTATGCTAACAAATAGGGAATACAACAACACTGCAGTAACATTGCTGTGCAACACATACCTGGTGTATTGGTGTGCCTTTCATTTTGCGTGCCTTGCGTGGTCTCCATTTGTCAAGAAAACTCTTCAATCGTTTTCTTATTTTGTAGGTCTCACGCTTCTTTATACCTTTTGGGTTTGGAAACTGTGATTCAGCTACTCGGGATGAAGGTTTTATGGTTGTCACATCATTTTGGCTCAAATCTCTTTCAAACGACTTCCCCTCTCTCATCTCACGTGCTGACAATACATCACATTTGTCTCCAATCTTGCGACTCATTTTGGTTGCCATTGAAATGACATATTCGGTTGCATTTTGAGACTCGGCAGCTCGGAGAGCTAAGTGTATCAACAATGTAGCCATCATCTTGTACCTCTCTGCAATGTCAAGATTGGGATCGATAGATACATCACATCTGTCAACCTGAATAACTGAGGCATCCATAGACTTGTGTGTCCATTGCCTGATGATGTATTAATCTGGAACTGTTTTTACATTAAAGTGATCTAACACTTTCAGAGAATGTGAACACAATATTCCAATTCTCTGAAAAAGCAAATAATTGCATGTTATGGTTTTCGTCGATGCATCAAATGTAATGATACGCTATTTTGATAATCCATCATGCCCCCCAACAATGCGCTCAACTAGAAAATTAGGTGCGACACTTGTTCTCTGTATGAGTAGCCCCAATGATTCATTGAACTGGGCATGAAACTCATTGAACAGTGGGGGAGTGTACACCTTCGTTATACAATTTAGCATTGGTGAGTTTCTCAAGGCCATTATTGGTAATTTTTGTTTACTTTCGTATTTTAAGATCACCTCTTTGTATTGTTTCGAGGCAACAACACGATCAAAATGAGTGAAGAATTGCAGAATATCATGATCTAACTTCAGATGGTCCTTTAAATCTGCATTAAAGCTTTCACTCAATTGTGTACTATGCATCCCAACCGTCCAGGTACCTATCAGGTAGCATCGTGCCCACTTCACTCTAGCTGCAAATATGCTTTTGATCCATTCATTTGTCTCCAACTCATAAACTAGCACGAGTTCCTGCCAAGTCTCAAGAAACTCATTCTCGTCTTCAATATGAAACATACAATTTTGAAACATGTTCGAGAGTGACAATCCCTTCCTACAAAGATATCCTAAGTGTTTTATAAAATTTCTCCAAATATGAAAAGTACATAAACCATGAAAGGTTTGTGGAAGAACTATAGAAATTGTTGCATCTTGGTCAGTTAAGATTGTTCTAGGATGCTTGCCTCCCATAGCTTTGATGAACGTCGTGAATAGCCAATTAAAAGAATCAATTATTTCATCATAAAGCAAAACAGCCCCCCAAAACTACTAATTACCTATATTGGTTGAACCCAACAAATACTTCAAAAGGCCGACACTGTTTGTTTGTCTTGTATATGGTGTCAAATGTGATAGCATCCCCAAAGTAGGAGTATTCCATGATCATACGTGCATTAGCCCAAAAAATATTTGTGATTAGCTCATCACAATTAAGTTGTACTGCATAGAAGAAAGAAGGATTCATAGAAGCTTACTCTTCAAAATATCTTATTATTACCGCGGCCTCGCCATACTGCAAATTTCTTTGTCTTCTACTGCGGAGGTATCGCTTCAAGTCTTCTTTGGTGCACCCTAAATTTTCTTTGCCACCTACTTGTGCTGATATTAGCTCATAAGATTGCTTTAAAGATAGTCTTGCAACTTCGGCTAAGGAAGCGTCGATACCTTGCGCATTGCTCACATTCCTCTGTGACGGCATAAGATGAACACAAGTAGCAGTGTGAAGGTCATGGTTGTGGCTTGATTCAAACTCAGTCACCTTGTATTTTTTTTTCTCCCTATCTAGAACAATGACCATCCGAGCAGCACAACCGGTCTTCGTTTCTACACGAGGATGCTTAATTTCTCTATCACGTTTATCGATCATTCGAAACCCTACTTTGCAACATGTAAACCTCCTAGATGTCAACACCCCAGAGGCATTCTTGTTCCCATACTCTCTATGTATATTGAAGCCCATAGTTGCATCATAACAATTGTAAAAGTTGTACGCTTCTTCTTCAGAATCAAGTAACTGTCCAACGGCAGGTAAAAAATAAACATTCGCACTTGTACAGTTCTCCATTAAAAAGAACCTATGCACATCATTTAAAGAAAAAAAGGAACAAAGAAATATATTAAAATACTTGAGTACGCTTACAAGTAAATTTCGTAGGATATTCCTAAACAGGTCACTAATTCTAACTAATAAGTGTAATATGTAGGTAAAAAAGAAATATTACTGTCTTGGTCAAATTTAAAGAACTATAAAGACATCAATAATAAACTGTTGAAAAATTTTTTCAACTGGAACATGTAAATGTATAGGCAAGCGAATACATTGAGGGGAAAATTCTTAATTTAATCTCGAGATAATTAGAGAAAATGTTATAAATAAGTAAACGTGTGGTCAGATGCTGTGCTATGCTATGCTGTGTTCTGTATACAACCAATGCTGCCAAACAAACATGTATTAACAAGTAAAGTAATCACATGAACATGGATATGTATATTACTAACTTATTCTCACAGAGACATGAACACAAATATTAACCTAAAAACCCAGATTACATTGAATGCAATTTTTTAGATGCACATATTTAGCTGCCGGAAGACAACTTGGGTGACTGAATATTTTTACGAAGAACCTTAACTGTAGATTTTGAAGGAGAAAAACCCCATTTAGCATTGCATGCCTATTGCCTCGTTTGTGTATCAGGAGCGCTTCAATTTCGTCAGATTACACTAACCCTATCGACACCATTCGAAATAATCTCAGTATTTAAAGGAATGAGAGAAGAAAGAGAATGAAATATTAACATATGAGGAAAGCTTTTGTTTATGTTTGCACAGCAAGTGATTTAAGCGGGATTTTTAATTTTTTGATGAATAGTACAAAGTACATATATAGTACAACTTGCAGAGGCTTGTGGAAGCTGGCTAACGATGCAAGCCACGATTTTCGATTGGTTGGCGGCAAAACGACGTCGTTTTGCCCTTTTTTTGGGACCAACGGCGAGGATGTTTCCTAACCAGACGATTGCTGGGTCCACAAATCGTGGCCGTAAAAGAGCTGCGCAATTCCCTTACAGGAATTGCGCGGCCCCGAATCCAATGATTTAATCTGGGTGCTGCTACTTTATTGTTACCATGGAACTGCATCTACTTGGCATGGCCTATGGCATACATTCTTTTGGGGCGGCTCCTTGAGAACACCTTCATTTTAACTTGCAGCTAAAATGACAAAAAATGATAGGATTGAGCCAGGATCAAATTCTCCTATTTGATAAAGTAGTAATTTTTGAATCAGGGATAGTGTAATAGCTCTAAATTCTTCCATGATTTATTTAAGAGTTACAAATTATACAAAAAAATTGCAAGAAGAATGTATAAAAATCAATAATTTTTTATGTATAATCAGTCAGCTAATTGTGAGGTTTTTAAGCTATGGAGATTGCCCTATTGTTTTGATCACATTGAGATTTTTTTATTGGAAAGGGTCATTTCACATCAATTGACCCAATCAGTGAAGGATATCTTCATTTGGCCTTGATGTATTTTATAAATGCATCCTTATTAAATAAGAACGTATATAAATATGCCATTTGATGATATATTCGGTAATGTTAAGTTTTCAAAAATATATTTTAGAAATACTTATACATCATTTATAAATGACGCATTCTATAAATGCATTCTTATTTAATGAGGACGTATTTATGAAATACGTCAAGACTAAAGGAAACATTCTTAACTAATTAGGCTAATTGAGGTGGAATGACCCCAAAAAAGTCCATTCCAATAAAAACCATCACATTAATCTCTTCACAGGGGCAGACACAAGTGATGGGAAGGGGGGGTGCATTGCCCCTCCCACATTTTTAGAAACCCTATATATTTTATATATGTGTATATAATACGTATATCAAATTATATATTGGTCCTCCTTAAGATTTGAAAATAATTTTAAATAATAGTCTAATAGTTTAAAATATAAAAATAAAATTTCTTAAAACTAAATAATTTTTTTAAAACTAAATTAATCAATGATTTAAAAAAAAGAATATTTTTTTTTCTAATACTAAATTTAAAAGTACAAGATCTACAAATAAATAAGTCCATAGTAGTTTAACAAAAGATCTCCTAATAAACAATTTAAAAATAAAAAAAAATCCAAAACAATCATAAGTAAAACAAAGACTCATATAAAGACAAAAAGAATATTAAAAAAATTGAATTACTTAGAGATTAATTAGCTTCCTCTACAACTCGACCAACTCAAAAACACAAAGGAAAAACAGACCTTCCTTTGTAATCTTCAGTTTATGCCTTATTCGAATGTCCCATTAGTTCCACACTTAATTTATCACACTTTTCACTTTCCTTTATTTTCTAAAATATTTTTTTGTCACTTTAAAATTTCACAACAGAGTATTAAGTATAAACATGATAACTCAGTTAAAAAAGTGAAAACTTGTTCTTTGACCCCCTATTAGACAATCCTGCGTTCGCCACTGTCTCTTCATGTTGTTTCTGTTGAAAATGGAAACTTTGGGAATTAATAATTTTTAACTCATGATTAGTTAGCCTAAAACAATTAATGGGAATTGTTCTTGACATGTTAGAGATTGTTTTGATTGTGGTAGAAGCCATTTTCATAGTGAGAATCCATAATTAAATGTTGTTAAAGTTGAGTGTTTCACCATTTGGGAACTCATGTTAGACATGAGTCCCACATGGGAAAAATAGAGGAGTGTGGAAGCCTTTATATACTAAAAGGCTTTTTTATAGACTTAATAGAAAAGCCCAAGGTATGGAGGATGCCACACGCGCGCGTTGCCCGCCCGGTCCGGGCTTGGCCCATGTTTTCACGATCCTCTATTTTTATTTGGCCCAATAGGCCAATTAACTCTAACTTGAAAAGGAATAAGAAACATAAAATCTGGTAAGGGAATTAGGGCTTCCTAATCCGAATTGGGTTTTAATTTACCGTCTTATTCTGCAAGAAGAGTCGCTATACCCATCGCACCGGAGTGGGGCGAATAGCTTCTTGAAGACAAACCAGTAACTCTAACTTGAAAAGGAATAAGAAACATAAAATCTGAGAAGGGAATTAGGGCTTCCTAATCCGAATTGGGTTTTAATTTACCGTCTTATTCTGCAAGAAGAGTCGCTATACCCATCGCACCGGAGTGGGGCGAATAGCTTCTTGAAGACAAACCAGTATTAGACTGGTGATTTGGTCAGCAGTACAATACGTTACGGCGCAGCTTGTCCAGAGGAGTGCCAGCGCTAGGACATAAAATCTGGTAAGGGAATTAGGGCTTTCTAATCTGAATTGGGTTTTAATTTACCATCTTATCCTACAAGAAGAGTCGCTGTACCCATCGCACCGGAGTGGGGCGAATAGCTTCTTGAAGGCAAACCAGTATTAGACTGGTGTACAGTACGTTGCGGCGCAACTTGTCCAGAGGAGTGCCAGCGCTAGGTACGTTCTGGTAGAACCGCGAGCAAGTCAATCAGGTATACTACTGATATGTTTATTAAGTGTGAATTCTGTCTAGTTACATTACGTTTGGACTGTGTGGCCTTGCCGGCATTGTTGATATTTGATAATTGCAATGGTTAGAGCCCTGGTCGGGTATAGGCGGTGCTTATTCAATTCAGTTGAGTTGCCTATCTGTGCTTGTAGGCACTCTGTCTGTCTAACAGTTTCTTGTACCATATATACAGAGAAGAAACCAGGTTGTTGATTCATTTTACATCTGTTGGTTGTTTAGATAGCAGAAATCATATCTTTAATTCTTTCCAGTCCCTTCCTCCGATAGCTAGAGGTCTTTGTTGGTTAGATTATTTGCAAGTTGCTTCCATACTATGTAAGACATGAGTAAGACATGTTATTGTAGCTGAATTTTATATCAATTTTTTTATATTAATAAAATTTCGACTACCTTGTTAGCTTTAAAAAAAATAATGTAACACAAAAATAGGTTAAAATGGACCTTTAAAATCATGATTAGTTGGTATCCCTGAAAATGAAATCCAGACACGAAACGCAAAATTTGAGAGTTTTCAGACCAGAAAATTTGACTGATTGACGCACAAGTTAGGTACAATGGGGCTGGAAATATGCATTGGAGGAAGATAAACGCGAAGCACGACAACGCACACAACTCGTCGCATTTTTTCTAATTCTTACCTACTTAAAATAAGCTTATAATTGAATCGAATTTTAAGATATTTGACTCACCAAACCTTAGGAAAGTTGATGACTTCTGTATTTTTAAGCAAGGCTTAAATTCGAAGTTGAACTAAATTCAAATATTAAATTAAACTTATTTGGTTTGATAAAATTATATTGAAAGTTAAACCCAATTAATATTACTATCTCAATTTCAGAATATAAGTTGGTTTAGACCTGATTTTTTTTTTTCACAATATAAATTATTTTACAAAATTTTATAAAATTTTATTATTTTTTTTAATTATATCCCTCTCTGTAATATCACTTTATCCACTAATTATGATCCAATTTTTTTAAATTATTCAAATAAATAAAGACTTTAAAATAGAGATAAAACATGCTGTGTGGCCAAAACTTCCTCTCTATTGCAGCATCGCAATTAATAACTAAATCGTCTCCTGTTTGAATTTGAAGGAGAATCATCAGTAATAGAAGTCTTGTACATTTGTCATGTTCAAGATTATTGACATTCGACAGAGGAAAAGAGAAAGAGTTCGGAAAAAAATCGAAGTGAGAAAATCACTGAAGACGCCTGCAAATGGTAATTCCATCGCCTAAAGGAGCTTGAGAGATTTGAATGCGAGTATCGGCTGCAATGAATTTGTTGAACTCCATTACAGCACTCCTCAGTGCCCTCAACCTGAATTCCTCAGGGACAGACTCTTCGGGCATGGCCACCGTACCGCACCAGAGTGTGTTATCGTACACTACTATTCCACCAACCTTCAACAGCTTCAACAGTTTCTCATGGTATTTTCCGTAACTAGATTTGTCGGCGTCCACGAAAGCAAAGTCGAAGGTTTCATGATTATTGTGCTGTAATCGTTTATCAGAATGAGAAAGATCAGCCAAGAATCGAACCGTGAAACTAAACAACAGTGAAGTTAGACCCTTTAGTTATATCAATGGTTTTGGTTTTCAAGTGTTGTTCAATCAAATTAGAAAGTTATGTTGAAATGGGAAATGACAGCAGGGTGGTGAATGCTCACATCTTGCAGGAGTTCATCCAGGACCTGAAGGGCATCAGAGTTGATGAAATTGATCTTGTGTTCAACTCCTGCTTTCCTAATAAATGGCAATCCTATATTGTATGCCTTCTGATCTATGTCGATGGCTGTAATCTGCAACCATGGGTCCTGAATTAAGACTACATAACACGGACGAGAAAGTTTAGTCACAAAATACTAACCTTGCCATCCTCAGGCAATGCAAGAGCTGTGAGGAGGAGGGAGTATCCAGTGTAAACTCCAATTTCAATGGTCTTTTTTGCATTCATTGTCTGCAAGAGAAGGGACAGAAACTGACCTTCATCCGGGGCTGTACCCATGAAGGACCTGTCAAGAATAAACCGCGTTTTATAATGTACATAAACAAGAACCTTAGATTGGTATAGTGCCGTAAAAGATCTGCAGGAGGAGAATTACAGTGGATGACTTGCAGTGGCAGCCCTGAGCTCCCTAAGGTGCTGGGATTCACGTGGATAGACACTAGTCTCCAGAATATACTTTCTCCACATAAGCAGAAATCAAGAACGATTCAGAACTCAAAAGAAAACAATCTTTAAATCGAAGCCATGGAACTTAAAATAACAAGAGAATTAGATCAGTGGCAGAGAAAACCTGATACAGTTCTGGACTTAGCAGTAATCCATGCCTGTTTAAAAGTGCTTTGGCATCCATTCTTCTTCTTCTTCAGAGAGAGATTGTGATTGAAAGAGAAGAGAACGCCCTTTTTATTTACTTACTTGAAAGAAAACAGAAACCAATTGCTTTTCATATCCTTTATGTTTTTCCCACTGCATTTTTTCTTTGCTCACGCGGAGCATATTACCAACTAATTCCTTCCAATTACTTCCTATATTTTCCATTTTTTACCAACTATGCATTGCACTTGATCCACTCTTTAAACTTAGTCCAAATATACTTCATACCATTACCATTAATAATGATTAATTTTTTATTATTAGGAAGAGAGGACTGTCATATGCTCCAAATATACTTCATCCCATTACTTATTATTGGTTTTTTTTTTTTTCGAAACGTGATTAGGCTTTTCTTGTTCAATGTTGATTCTCTCCAGTAATATTGCGACTGTTAGGAAAAAAATCTACTACTATTTCTTGCAGAACTTTCAAAGTTTAGTTGTTAGGAACAAAATCTACTACTATCAGAACTTTCAAAGTTTAGTTGTTAGGAACAAAATCTACTACTATCAGTTAGTTGTTAGGAAAAAAATCTACTACTATTTCTTGCAGAACTTTCAAAGTCTAGTTGTCATACGTTAACTAAAGCCTGCATCTGCATGCTATAGTTCTAAATTCAAAGTCGTTCAACTCTCTTCTCCTTCTACGTTGTTTATTTTTGACTTTAGATCCAGTAAAGGAATACTGCCAGGAATAAACATGCAAAGATTTTAAGGAAGTGCTATTTCCTCGCAAGCGTTCTCGGAAAGCAGTGTCAAAAGTGTAGGTCTCTATGTGTCATCCTGCATTGTCTTATAAGGAAGCAAAATCTACTCCCTTAGGCCTAGGGGGCAAAGCTAGGGGTGCAGACACGGAACTCGAGCAGGCGGGCGAGGGGAGCACATGCCCCTCAAAAATTTTCAAGTTAATCTTAAAAATATTTAATTTTTTAAAATTTTTTTATTTCAACCACTCTAAAATTTTTCAAAAATTAAAACATTATTCCCTTAATATAACTTATCCTCAACCTCAAGGTTTTGGCTGTGTCTCTGGCCTTCAACTTATAGTATGGCCTTGTTTTGCTGCACTCCTCCAGATTTTCTCCCCAGTTGATCTTGTAGTGGTATTTGTTCTCAATATTTCTAATAGAAGCATTTAGACTTCATTTGCAGGGAAAAATCACAAACAAAAACAATTAATCCACCTGTTCGTATTTACAAGCTAGTTAAAACATGAAAGAGCAAGTTAAAAATGGTATAGTAATGAACACTCAGGTATGAATTAGAAAAGACGTCTGCAAACAGTAATCCCATCTCCTAAAGGAATTTGAGATACTTGAACTCGAGAATCAGCAGCAAGTGGATTATTGAACTCAATTGTGTGATTCCTGACAGCTTTCATTCCCTCAGGAGTAGATTCTTCTGGCATAGCTACTGTTCCTCCCCAGAGTGTGTTATCATATACAATTATTCCACCTTTCTTCACTAATTTCAACAGTCTCTCGTGGTAGTTTGCATAGTTGATTTTGTCCGCATCAACAAAAGCAAAATCAAAACTCTCTTGGTTATGACTCTGCAACAGGATCACAAACAAGAATAGAAGCTTAATCTCTTCATCTTTTGTTTATGGAAGTATTCATGGTACAGATTGGGGTGATTGATACTTACATCTTCCAGGAGTTCATTAAGGACAGGAAGAGCCTCTGATTCAATGAAGTTGATTTTTTGCTCAACTCCAGCTTTTCTGATAATTGGTAATCCTATTTCATATGATTGCCGATTCATGTCAACGGCTGTGATCTGAAAAATTGGATCTTTTTCAATCACAATCGATTCTAAAGTTACACATACAGTATAACAGAACAAATAAAAATGAATAGCAGTCCAACCCTGCCATCATCAGGTATTGTTAAAGCAGCGAGGAGTAGGGAGTATCCAGTAAACACGCCGATTTCTATCGTCTTCTTTGCATCTACTAACTTCAGAAGCATGGCCATCAACTGACCTACATCTGGGGCTGTAGCCATCATGAACCTGAGAAAGATAGTATATATCTTTCGTTATGAAAATTTGGCATATTTGACTCATTCTTAGGTTCTTCAAGAAAAGATAAAGCTAGAAGAGAAATAATACTGAGCTGCAGATCCCTTGTTGTGAAATTTACAGTAATGATGCTCATCTTTTACCACGAATATCAAGTTGCTCTATATTTCTTTTTCCTTTTTCCTTGTAAAAACTTGACCAAATTGTACCGTGTAAACCAGGGTGATCCAAAGTTATTTAAAATTTTGAAGAATTGGAAAATGCAAGATAGTCTTCCTTTCACAGGTAAGTTTCATCAGAGATTATTCCTTATTCTTATTCTTCCTTTTAACTTCAATTTAATATTCTCAGTTATAAAGGAAATTGCAGATGGAGCAGTATTACCGTGGATTTATAGTCTTCCTTTCACAGGTAAGTTTCATCAAAGATTATTCCTTATTCTTATTCTTCCTTTTAACTTCAATTTAATATTCTCAGTTATCATAAAGGAAGTTGCAGATGGAGCAGCATTACCGTGGATGATTTGCGGTTACAACCCTTATCTCCTTCAGGGGCTGCAGTTCCCGTGTATACACAGTAGTCTCCAGGATGTACTAACCTCACAGAAGAATAAATATTGAGCTTTCAACAAAAGAAAAAGACATGTTATAAACAAGATGCAACAGGGTACCTCATAGAGTTCAGGACTCTGCAACAATCCCTTGCTTACCATCTTTTTTGTATTGTCTTCCATTGCTTCTCAGGAACTAAACTAGAAGAGAGAAACAGAGAAAAGTTCCTTAGGTGAAAATGAAACTACTGATCAATAATATGTTATCACCTGAAGAAAACAGTCCTATGCTGACACTGACATGCGTTTTGCATCTTCACAGACCTACTGCATAAGCCATGACCTTCATCTTCTTAGACAAGCTTAAGAGGGCTACCACAAACGCTCTTATATGAGCATTGATTTAAGATAAATTTTGCCTTTTTCTTTTGCTTTCTCATACACAAGCTAAAATTTTCATCCTAGAAAGTGATGAAATTTGTCAAGACTCTACCAGTTTCTACAGCCATAACTTTCATTCCTCCTAAATCAGCAAACACTCTGATTTGATACTAAAGACGTGTCGGGGGGGGGGAGGGAAAAGGCGGAGCACAGCAGAAAACAATCTTCCCAAATATAATCCAGAGGAAGAAGAACAAGTGATTTAAAACACTGACTAAAGCTAATTCTTCAATGGGCCTTTCCAAATTGATCTGGAATTCTACGAAAATACCCATTTACATTCTTAAATTATTTGGTGATCCTGCTTTACACAAGAGACCTTTGAAAGCAATCCTGGAAAGGAAAATGCTATTGCTTTTGCCATGTAACTTCACCTCATAAAGGATCGAAATAAGCAATTATAAATCTTTAGCCAAAGCATCTGAATTTGCACCATATGTGATAACAAGCAAGAATTATTTCAAACACTGAAAGAACAAGAATCAAATGTATTGGAATTAAAACTTACTTCCGGATCATATAACAAAAACACAAGAAAGATATTTAACCAAGAAAATGGAAGTCAAGAACTCATGATGAAGAACAAAAAAAGCAGTGCAACGTGTAAAACGAAAAGAGTTAGGCCTGGTTTGGAAGGAGAGATTTGGTGAGAAAAGAAGGGGTTTGGAGAGAAAGACGCTTCTCTCCTCCTGTTTCGCAGATATTGTTGGAAAGAAATGAAAAGAACGGGAGAGAAGTGGACTAATGATTGAGCCACTACATAAAGTTGAGCAGAAACGGATGGACCCTGGATGTGCAAATCCATATTTCATTATTTCTAAAAAGTCAAGTATATATAATATATCTATACTCCCTCCATCCCACTAAAATTGACATTGATTGACTTGACACGATATTTTATATAAAAATTAAAATTAAAATATAATAATAATATAATATAATAAAAATAATAAATATATGGATCCCACAATACTTTATGTCAAATCTAAATATATAAAAATAATATATGTGGAGTATATTGATTATTTTATAATAAATTGTATAGTAAAAATTTTCCTTTTAAGAAAAGTGTCAAATTTTTTGGGACAGTCCAAAATAGTAAATAAGTCAATTTTGTTAGGACGGAGGGAGTAATATTTATTTATTATTAAAATTTTTTAAAAAAGAAATTATAATATTATATCTTATTTATTTTTCAAATATGAAGAATCAAATTTCTTTTCTAGTAAATCAAATATTAAATTTAAAAAATAAAAAATATAATTACTTTCACATCTCACTTTTTTTTAATAATTAAATGGAGCCAGAATCCATTTTGCTAGGCATATTCTCAAATGGGTGGCGTTGGTAGCTCATATGGGAATGGGATTTTCAATGAATAGAAACAAGCTCCCGTGGTCGATTTTTGGACTACAAACTTGTCCGTTAACTTAATTATATTTTCTCTTCATAAAAAATTGTTCTTTTGATTGATTAGCTTTTAAATTTGATTAAGCAATTTGCAATATGTTAGTGTTCGCTCAAATTAATGTTCTAAATTTTGGTGTTTTATTAGCCCTTTTTTTTTTCGTGTGCATCTGTGCAAGTGCGCATAGACAATTAAATGTTTTGTTTTCTTTAATGCAAATTAATCACTTGAAATTCCAGTGCTATTATTGATTGACTAATATGTGTTCTTATAAAAAAATGAAATAAAATTTATCGTTTCAAATATATGATTTTTAAATCATTTGACATAAAAAAATAAAAAAGTTACATCGTCAATCTTTACAAAAAAAATAAAGAAAAATAAAAATTTATCTTTTTCAAAAATTTGATATTTAAAGTTAAGTGAAATTTAAAATAAAAAAATAAAACTAAATAAAGCAGAAAATTTTATTTCTAAATCCTCTCTTTTTTTTTGGTTCCCTTAGAAAGGAAGGGAGGAAGAAGAGGAGTGGGGAAGGCGATAGTGAAAATGACGAGACAGAAATTCGTGTCGAATTCAAAACTTACGTCTTAAGTAATAACTCTCCGATCATTAGAACAAGTTGTTTTCGATATTTTCAAATCATTTCTAAAAACACAGATGGGAATTAAATAAAAAATTAAATTAATTGAAAATAAAAATTTATCATTTGAGATACAAATATTTTGAGTTAAAATATAAATACAAAATAAAATTAATTGAAAATAAAATTTCATTCAAAATTAAAATAAATATAATTTTAAATTAAACAAAAAATAAAATTCTACATTTCAAATGTTCAAGATTCAAGATCAAGTAAAATAAAACTAGAAATTTAAAATTAAATAAAAAATAAATTTAGCTTCAATTCCTTCAAAAAAAGAAATAAAAATTAAATTAATTAAAATAAAAATGTTTATCCGCTCGAACACTAAATGAAAACTTTAAATTAAATTAAAAACAACTCTTTTCAAATACTTTCAAATAAAAATAAATGAAAATAAAATTTTAAGTTAAAAAATATATAATATGAATGTAAAATGTTAAAAATTTGTACCCGATGACTTCTAGTTGGTAAGAATATGAATGTTATCTTGTAATTATAGACTACTAGTTGGTGAGAATATATTTGTTTTATTTTTATATTTTCGACGACAATTCTATGTTTGGATGTTATTTATTTTCTATCAAATAATATATTTTTGTTATATTTGATTGATTTTATATTGATTATTTGATTATTTTAATATCAGATGATATGTTATAATTAGAGACGACTAGTTAGTGAGAATATGTGTCCTATATTTATCTTTTTATGAAAAAATTTTGCATTATGAAGGTAGGCACAATGTCACTCAAACAATTTATAATGGGATTGTGAGATTCAGTATAATGTATATGATCATTTTTTTAATAGATCTTCTCTAAAGCATTTGGTTGTTAGAAATCAAATTACCTACTCGGATTTAGTCAACCACATGTGTACAGTTCACGGATTAGTTGTGTTTAGTGTTAACTGACAAATCACAATGAAACAATATGATATAATTAGTTATATAATGGATGATGATGATGACACAAAAAAAATTTATGATACTATGCCTTTATCGGAAAAGGAACAACCAATTGATTTGGTTTAGAATCTGATGACACCTCAAGTTGTAGTTGTCCCAAACAATTCAACTTCTATTGTTGGCCCTTTTACGGTTTTGCTAAACTCAACTGCTCCTTCGAACATTTCAAATTTTGTAACATAGCTCCATACACCAATTCCCATTAATCATGCACCTATTCTCAATGATCTTGTTGATGTTGCTTCGTATTCCTATACTTTAGTTTCAAGAACTCCAATTATTGGATTTATTCATAATAACTCATTAACGGATAATAACTTTTAGTTAACTTTAATAGGATTCATTCGGTCTCTACCTCAAGATCACATTCAACTCTCTCAAACATAGACGAATCTCTCATCGTTACCAATTGGTGGTATAGATATTCCATTGCATATAACTCCAGTCGATAATTAGATTGCTTGAGAGCTCAATTGGGTGTGCATTTTAGAAGCGACTCTAGATAGTTTGAGACCAACATCAGATGAAGATGGATCTATTCTCACTGTTATGCAATAGCCTATTGATAGATCTAATTCATTAGTACAATTATACAATCCACCACATTCAAGTTGAGTATATTGCAATTTGTCCCCATTAAGTTAGGAAGTAGTGGCATTTCAATACTACGAGTTATAAAAAAAGACACTAGAGATCCATTGATCGTTAGTCAATGATGATATTAACTAACAGAATTTACTTTTTCACTAAAATGTCTATTTTGCCCATTTCAATTGTCTTTTTTTTTTATTTCTTAAAATCTCAAATTTAATTATTTTATGTTGATTTTGTAACTTTTGCTCTACAATTATTATCCCACCAACTTATCTACCTATATTCGAGTTTCATTTTAAAATTTTTGTAATACAATTGGTTGATTTGTATGTATCTGATTTAGAAAATTAATATTATTTATATGAAAATTAATTGTGCCTATTATACGAAATTTTATGGGGTCGTATTTTCAACAATAATTATAATTAAACTCAACAATTCATATAAAAAAGAAATTTTTATATGCTCGTGCTCGAAAAATATTATAATACTAATTCTTTCCCCTCATGATAAAAAGGAAGAAAGGAAAAGAAAAAAAAAATTAGCACAAGGTTACATTTGAGTACATCGTAACTCGAATTGTTTCAATCCCATGGTATTTCTTAAGAAAATAACAAAAAAAAAAGAGCCTATTAAGATTTTTTTAATCAAAATATTATGACTTTATAATTAAAAATAAAAGTATTATAATTTTTATTATTTTCTAAAATTACAGAGACAGTTTCGCAAATAAATATTATTTATTTATATTAATGTGAGATTATAATATCAGGATTTGATAGTCAAGTTTTTATAATTAGTATAATAAAATAGATAAGTATTATAAAAGTAACTTTCGTTAGTCAATTTCGTTATTGACTAATGGTTAATGGACTTCTAATGCCTTTTTTACTTGTGGTATTAAAGTACTACCACAACCTAATTTAATGGGGATAAATTGTTATAAACCCTATTCAAGTTATTTTGAGAGGTTGGGTCTTCACCAAAATTGGAGAATGATGTTGATAGAATGGGTAAAAGTAGCAGTGCAATGGATTTGTGGTTAGAGTCAAATAATGTTTTGAGGGTTGGAATGTGGTTTAGAGACCCTGCTAAGCTACTTTTGTCTTTTCAATTGTAGTATATGTGAATTTATAGTGCAAGAGAGTAAAGGTGCATTATGGATTATAAAATGTAAATAGTCAACTGAACAACATCCCAGTCTTTAGAAGATTTGTGTGAGGAAGAATAAAAGCTGTTATTTGTGACAAATTACTAATTGGTATGGAGAGCATACAAGAACGCGCACACACACATATAAATTTAGACAATAAATGAAAACCATTATAATATGAGCATGAAGTTCATGGTGAAACATATTTTGTCTATGATTCATGAGAGTCCAGAGATTCAAGTTAGCAAGATAAACAACTATATTCACACTGTATTGCATTTCACTCCATCTTATAGAAAAAGATGAAATGTGAGAAGGTATGCTATTGAGAAGATTTATGGAGATAAGTCTTCTTTAGTTGTATAGTTACCAAAGCTTATACTTGCCTTGCATATTCGAATCCTGGTACAATCATTGAGAAGCAACATTTACCAATTGATAGCAATAGAGCCAAGACCTTTCGATTTGTTTTTTGGTTGTTCAAAACCTATCGATGCCTTTGTTCATATAAAGCAAGTAATCAGCATTGATGGGATATTCCTTAGGTGTATAAACAATGGAAGCTCTTAATAGAAGTAGGTTAAGATGCTAACAATCATATATTACCTCTTGCAGTTATAGTTATGGATGAAGAAACTAATGACAGTTAGAATTGGTTTTTGTCGTTGTTGGGAGAACATATGTTAAACAATCAAAAAGTTTGTTTGATATCGGACCACACAAAGGGATATTAAATATAGTCCATTAATAATTTCTTTCGCAAGAGCCTATAGTTGTGCATAAATTTTGTCTTAAACATAATTGGAACAACTTTAACCAAAATTCAGGAACTATGAATTGAAAAAGTTTATGTATTTAGTTGGAGAACAAAGTAAGAAGCTTAAAATTTTAATATTATGAAATAAATAAATGTGCACAATCCCCAAGCTAGAGATTGGCTTGACATGATTTCAAAAGAGCAATGAACTCTCGCTTATGATAGTGGCTATTGATATGGTAATTAATATGACAACTAATTTAACAGAATCATTCAAGTGTACTATCAAGGGTATACATGCTCAATCTATCAAGGTAATTATTAAGTCTTCATTCAAGAAAATAGTCAAGTACTTCAATGACCATAGACATGGCGCTAATTATGGTAAATATCATTTTTCTTCCAAGATATGAACAAAATTTGTGAAGAATGAGTTGAAAGGTAGAAGACACAGTGTGCTAAATTTTAATGTAAGTTGGGGTATTTTTAGTGTTGTGCCACCACTTCGTGAACATGGCAGAAGAAATAATTCTTATGAAGTGGATCTTAGCAACATGACCTACAAATTGATGTCAATGAACAAGACAATTCAGATTCATTCTATACGAAGATTATTGGCGTAATCTTAATTTTAGACTGGCACTATTTGCTCATTGTTTTACAAACTATCGTTGGGATCGATTGAGGACATTGTGTATAAAAAATGAGAGGGACACGCACAACTCCCATGTAGGAACTACCATCATGGTAGACATAATCGGCAGAATTGTAATTACAATGTCGTATGGGGATCCTACTCAACATATAAAGCAATATGGATGAATAAAGTTGTTCATGATGTTAAACCAATACTCAACGTATTAAAGTAATCAACTTCTATTGTTCTTCTATCATTGCCTTCTTCTACTGATATAGTCTGGTAGAAACCATAAAGAACTGATTGTTTCAGGAAATATAACAAAAAATCTGAGTGAAACTTAATTTTTTAGCCATACATATTTGGAAAGATGTCATGCGAGTTCATGTGTACTAGTGTAATTTTATTTTCTTTTCCTTTTTTTTGAAATGTCAAATGGATTACATGAAATCAATTAAGAAGTTTGAAGAGAAGTGAATGCTTAATCAAGAAAAGCATACCAACAATGACTTCGTTGACAAAAGCATGCCAAGATGAGTTTGAACAATATCTACGGTTTTTTGAAGAACCTCAGTTAATCATCTATTTGTGGTGAATTTGATGTTGCATGGTTATGTCAATTATTCTAAGAGAGGAATTGAAATGATGAATCTTAGACATAGAGAAGCAACAAAGAAAAGGAACCTCCCTTGGGAACTCCACTAGAAATATAAAGGAACGAAGATTTCATATTCATTCATTCAGTAGGTTTAATCCATGTGATTTTTAGACAAAGTTATGTTTCTTTATGGATCGCAACCTTTAAAAAGCTTTCGGGGCATAGTAGGTGATCAACTATTTTTGTGAGTAATGAGGCTTGAAAAGAGCTATTCTATTCTCTTGTTCTGACCTTGCAAACAGGCATGCTTTACAATAGGGAAATGAAATGGCACTTAATTATTCCAATCAAGATATATACATAAAATGTGTTTCTCCAAAAAGCTTGAAGATGACAATGATGGCAATGGACAAAATTCCTATACTAGTCTAGATATGGTTTTTCCTATTATGCAGATTTACTTTTGAGACCATACTGTTTTTGGAATTTAGATCATGAAATTCAAACCAGATCTGTTGTCACCAAATTCTATTCACATTCTGAATTATAAATAGCATATATCATGATGAACATGCTCGACATATTTAATTAAGTTAAAAATTAAAAAGTATAATAAAAAATACACTTATCTTTTCTCCACAACTCAATAAAATGATAAAATATTTTGAATTATATATATTTATATTTTAAAATATATTCGCGTCTTTTCTTTGATTGTTCGACTATTATTTAAATTTAATTCAAACATAAATTATTTATTAAAATATCAGGAGAAATATTTATTATTTATTAAAAATTAAATTTTTAATTATAAATTATTTGAATTCAAATATCTACTATTATTATTAATTTTTTTTGAGTTGGGTCTGGTAAAAAACTTTAATAATTGGGCTAAGGGATGTTGGGTTTAAAAATTAAAAGTCTAATACTGGATATCGCATATGACAAAGGCGAGATCTATTTTTATAAAAAGTACTTCGAATTTCTCAAATACAAGGAAGAATTAAATCTCGCGTTTAAACGCGATTAATCTCTTATATGCCATTAGTTCAAAATCTAACCCACTTTCGATGATGGGTTCAACCCATTATTGTCCAAGAAACCCTGATGCAATGATGTTGGCCAGCCATGCAAAGGCCACTCCACAATATCAGAGTACATCGCTAAAAGTTTAGCAATGTAAGGCATCTCGGACTTGGAGGAAGGTCCGGCTGGAAGTCATTTTCTATATTGGCCCACTCAATCGTATCCTTTGAAGAAAGAATTTTTTTGTCCGGACCACCCAAATCTTTCTATGCTCTTTCATGCTGCAATTGCTGGAATAAAAATAGAAAATTTTATTTTATATTATAAAATTTAGATAATGTTAAAATAAAATTTATACACTACACACTAAAAAAACTCTAACTATTTTTGCACAAGAATTTCTTCAAATTTATCTCTTTCTTTTTCTCACAATTTTCTCCCAATTCTTTCACAAAATGAAGTGTATTTCAAGTTTAGAGAATAACTCTATTTATAGAGCTCTTAATTAGTGGAATACATCATCTTTCACTAATCTTAATTAGTGGTGTCTCCACTAAATGGTGGACATCTTTAAAAATCTATAATTAGTGGAGCTTCCACTAATTCCCTAATAATTTACATAAACTCATAATTAGTGGAGCTTTCAC
This sequence comes from Voacanga thouarsii, assembly GCA_026120185.1. NCBI lineage: Eukaryota > Viridiplantae > Streptophyta > Magnoliopsida > Gentianales > Apocynaceae > Voacanga > Voacanga thouarsii. The sequence goes on along the minus strand of JANUWF010001287.1, from coordinate 11,255,470 downwards.
TAATTTAATATATTTACAACACTCTCCCTTGGATGTCCATCTATTACATAAAGAATATGTCTCGTTAAAATCTTACTAGATAAAAATCCAGTGGGAAAAAAAATCTAGTGAATGAAAAAGAATACACTATTCTATATGTCTATTTATTACTCCCCCTAATGAGATGATTCCTTTAAATTTTTGAATCAACGCATAACAATTTTATATCTCAACTTTTCAAATGTTGTAGTCGGTAAAGTCTTCGTGAAAATATTTGCGAGGTTGTCACATGACCAAATTTGTAACACATCAATTTCACATTTCTTCTGGAGTTCATGAGTAAAGAAGAATTTTTATAAAATATATTTTGTCTGATCTTCTTTATATCACTACCAAAAAAAAAAAAAAACTATTTGCGACAGTCAAATCCGTAGCAAATTCGTCGCAAATCAAGTGTTGCGACGGATTAGGCCGTCGCAAATAAGAGCGTTGCTATTTGCGTCGGAAAACTAAATCCGTCGCAAATAGCGACACATTTGCGATGGCCAAATCTCTGGTCAACCAAATTACATTTTGCTACGGATTATAAAATCCGTCGCAAATCCGTAGCAAGTTGCTACGGATTTGCGACGGAATAATTGAAAAAAAATAAAATATAAAAAAAAATCCGTCGCAAATCCGTAGCAATTTGTTATGGATTTGTCATGGATTTTTTTTTAAATTTTTTGAAATTGCAATTTTTTCGTCGCAAATCCTTGTCTTTTCTTCTCTTTCGTCCCTCCACCTATCATCTACCTCTTCTTCTTCCTCGTACGATATATATATATATATATATATCGATATATATCTCAGTCATCCGCCATTAGTAAATATAAAAAATAAATAAAAAACCTCAAAGCAGATATGGAGACTCGTAATTCATTTGAGACATGGTCAAATTTTGACTTGGTTTCTTACGTAGAAGATTTTGATGTGTTTTCTTTTCCCAACCAATCGCTTTTGCCTAATTTCAGGTCTAACGCAGAAAGAAGATTTTGATGTATTTTCCTTTCTGAGCCAATCGCTTCCGCCTAATGTTAGGTGAGATACCTTTGAGGGCTTTCCCCTTTTTTTTTAGTGTACTTACTAATGAAATAATGAAATTAAACTCTCTTTTGATTTGTTGTGATGTAAATCAGTGGTAGTTCTGGACATATTACTTTGGATTTTCAATTTGATCTAACCATTCAAGAGATTGTTTTTTATGGTGTTCCTCTGAATGAGGATATACTTGTGCATGATCCTTTCTACTCCCTAATGAATTTTGAACAAAGCCAGAATATGGTTCCAGGTTATCATACATTCAAACATGGATTTTGCATGGTATTACCTTTACTGATATTGTTTTTCCCTTTCTAGGAGAAATAATGAGTGGTCTTGGTAACGAATTCGAAGTGAGGACCCATGAAATGCATAATATCGAAGTTCAAGATATTATTGAAGACGAAATTCCTATGGAGAATGTGAGGATTAGAAGGCAGAGAGAGGAGAAGGGCAATAGCTCCAAGACACTATCAAAAGAAACCATTTCGCAATACTTTTACCTGCCAATCAAGAGCGCACCCAAAGAACTGAATATTGGCTTAACCCCTCTCAAGAACAGATGTAGGGAGTTGGGAATTCGTCGATGGCCTCACAGGAAGTTAATGAGTTTAGAGACCCTAATCAAGAATGTTCAGGTTCTCTCTCATACACATTTGTAATTTGCAAGTATGAAACTATGAAAGATTTATACGTAAATAATGACTGGAATGAATGTATCTCCACCGATGATATCACTTCAATTTACAGGAGCAAGATAAAGATGAAGGAGGACATATGGCTGAAAAGAAACTCAGAGAAGCCATTGAGATATTGGAACGTGAGAAGAAGTTGGTGAAAGAAAGTCCTGATACGCGGTTGAAGAACCAAAAACAGAAATTGAGATAAGCATGTTTCAAGGCTAAATATAATAGGAAACTTAAGGGGATGAGAAAATTCCAAGACTCATTTTGCAGTAACTTCACGGCTAATTCTACCGCTAGTCTAGATACTGGCCCAATGGAGAAGGAAAAGGAGGAGGATGCCGAAGAAGAGGAACTAAAATCCATAATTGTTACCTGTTTGTCTTCCTCTAATGTAAACATGGAAAAAGAACAACTACAAACATTCATCCTTAAGTTGTCAGCTCAATTGAAAAAGAGCAACTACAAGCATGCATCCTCAAGTTCACATGAACACCAATGAGATGAATGAAGGAAATGCAAGTGAACACAAGACTTATGATCAAGAGAAGATAGATTTTTTTTTTTTTCTGAACTGTTTGCAGTAATATAATATATATTGACATTCGAATGTAACATCTCAAAGATGTGATACTTATTATTAATGGAAATATCATTTTCCCTTATTATCTTTTCTATTTCATTTCAGATGATCAATATTACTCTGTGCTAAGGGAAATATCGAGTGTGTCCATGACCATAACCACAGCCACTACCACAACTACGACTATAACGATGGCTTCTCCCGGGGCCAACATCATTCACTTTTGGGAGTGCTGTTGAGCCAATTGGTCTGACTTCATGATTTCTCAATACTAACTCATTATTTTTCTTTGCAATGAGGATGGCATTAATTAAATCTGTGTATACCATTTTTCTCGATATTATTGCTGCAAGATAATATTCGATGCATGAAAGGAGGAGAATGTCTTCTCCAATATATTTTTCTCCGCATAATTTTAATTGAGATGTAATTTTATACATCGCAGAGCTATATTCATTTACGGTTTTAAAATTTTGCATCTTCAGGTGCAATCATTTATACCGTGCACTTAGTAGTACGACCATCTTCAAGTGGTCAAATCTTTTTTTTTCAGCATTTAGATGCATTTCTATATCGAGAACCGATGACATATAATTTTAGAAATATCAAGGGCTACAAATTCAAGTTTAGTAAGGTTAGCCATAGGGATCAATGAATGCGTACCTATCTTCTGACTTTGATAACGGCAAAGATTCGTGCTGATAACGTATTATAAAATTTGGGTAGTGTTAGAATAAAATATACACACTACATACTAAGAAAACTCTAACTATTTTTGCACAAGAATTTCTTCAAACTTCTCTCTTTTTTTTTTTCTCACAATTTTCTCACAATTCTTTCACAAAATGATGGTGTATTTCAAGCTTAGAGAATAGTTCTATTTATAGAACTCTTAATTAGTGGAATACATCATCTTCCACTAATCTTAATTAGTGGTGTCTCCACTAAATGGTGGACATCCATAAAAATTCATAATTAGTGGAGTTTCCACTAATTTGCTAATAATTCACATAAATCCATAATTAATGGAGTTTCCACTAATTTAACATATTTACAACATTTTATCATTAGTTAAAATTTTAAATTGTCATCCGAACTTTATTTTGAATCTAATTATTACCTGAATTATTAAGATTTTTCTACCACATTACCATTCAAGTATCTCTAACCTTTAAACTATAACATGGTAAGTTAAATAAAAAGTAGTGTAAATTTCTTATCTAACTAACTCAAAGAGTAAAAAAAGACTAAATTAGTTTATTAAGTTAGTTCAATCGTATCATATTTTTATTTGTTTAAATTTAAATTTATAGATAATTTAGTTTTTTTTTATTTTTTGAGTTAGTTAAATGAGAAATTTACACTATTTTATATTCAATTTGTTATGTTAACTAATTTAATTTAAGGATTAGAAGTGCTTGAATGACAATGTAGAAAAATATATATATAGTTCAGATGGCAATTAGATTTAAAATAAAATTTAGATGACAATGTATGATTTTGACTATACTTGAGATAGCAAAATAATTTTTTAATAATAATAATAATAAAAATAATAATAATAATAATAATAATAATAATAATAATAATAATAATAATAATAATAATAATAATAATAATAATAATAATAATAATAATAAGTAAGATCAAAGAAAAAATATAAAAATAAATTATAGTAGTTGAGAATGATAAATCATTTAAATTGATTTTTTTTAAAAAAAAAGAAAAATCACATGTTCCATTTTGAAAATCAATCCTATTAATTGTAACCTCCGAATGTGAAAATAATCTAAAAAATCAGTCCAATTAATTATAACCTCCGAATGTACAAATAATCTCAATATTACCTGTTAAGTATGAAAATTTTGATTAGTATTACACTTGTTAAAGTTACGCTGTTGTTACTAAAATTGAACTGGAATTGAGACAATTATTAGGTTTGGAACGATAAAATCAACAATTTGATAAAAAAAAGAATAGAAAATTCCAAAAAAAATTGTGACTTTTAAGGGTAAAATTAAGAGTTTTCAAAGGTAGAGGCATTATTACAAAATCTGAAGCATTTGAAGAGTAAAATTGGCAAAGATCCAAAAAGAAAGAAAACCCCATTGGCGGCTCCATTTTCAGGCCTACAAGTGCAAAACATCTCGACCAGCAATTTGACAATTCTCTGCACACCACTTACATGGTAAGATTTGGAATGTGCAGAGAGAATGGGAATTGAAGGGCTAGTGGTGAACTCCCAAACCCCTATACGTGTCTGGTTTTTCCTTATACCTTTTCCGGCATAAAGGGATAGATGGAGTAGTCAACCTCCAAAACCATGATTAAGGACTCTTATAAAACCAATAAAATGGTTACTAAAGAAACTTATTGAACATCTTCTCATGGGGCTTTAGAACTTCAATAATTGCAAGAATATTCAATACGTTTTGGGCTTAATGACTAAACACAAATTTCTAATGTGCCAACATAAACCAAATGTCTATAAATTGGTTGGCATTATCCTGCCTAATCTCATACATAAAGACTAAACACCAATCTTTATTGTGCCAACATAAACCAACTACTTGCATAGAGCGATCAGAATGGCTCTGATTACGATTGGCAAGTTAGTAAAGACGCCTGCATATTATCAGCCCATCGCCTACAGAAACATGAGCCATTTCAACTCTGGGATCAGCCACAATTGCCTTAGTAAGCTTGATTGCATGAGGTTTGTCCTTCTTCAGCAGATAATGAACTTCTTCATCAGGCACAACGACGGATCCAGCCCAGAGTGTATTGTCGTGGACTATTAGTCCACCAACCTTAACTAGTTTCAGCAGCTTCTCATGATAATTCAGGGAATTAATCTTGTCAGCATCCACAAAAGCGAAGTCAAAACTTCCTTCGTTTTCAGGCTGCAAATGAACCGATGGAAATAGAGACAAGATTAGCAGAAATCAATCCCATAATTCTAAATGCGATTAACTTACAAATTCAAGAATTAGGGAATTACATTTTCCAAGAGCTTATCAAGAGCTGGAACACCTTTGGAGTTGATGAAGTCAATCTTATGCTCAACACCAGCTTTTTGGATAAATGGCAGCCCAATTTTGATGTTGTCCAGGTTTGGATCTATGGCTATAATCTGCAGGAACGCATTCTTATTTAATTTTCATGTGGTTTTTTGAGTTGGTGTCCAAAACAAAGCAGTTTAGCCTACCTTGCCATCTGCAGGAATGGAAAGAGCAGTGAGCAGCAAGGAATAGCCGGTAAAAACTCCAAGTTCAATTGTTTTCTTGGCATTTGTAATCTTTAAGAGTAGAGACAAGAACTGACCAGCGTCTGGACTTGTAGCCATTACGGACCTGCGAAATTGATACAGATAAACAATATGCAAGGCCAATAGTTTTCTACACTTAAAAATAATGGTCATAATTTCCTTCAAGCAACCTTTCGTGCCCAATTTACAGGTTGAGTCTAATTTGGTTCAATTCTACTACATTCTATTGAACTATAAACCCCCCCCCCCTCCAAAAAAAACAAATGACAGAACAGGCTTGTTGCATGAACAATATATATGTTAATTTCAGTGCCATCACAAAGTTGTTTATATACCAAAGGAAGTTCATCTTCGTGATGAGATAAGCAATATCAATAAGATTAATTGAATTACGTCTAAAACAGGAACAATCATATCATCATTGTATATGAATGCAAAGATAACCTCACAAATTGATCAAGATAGCTAGAACCCCCTAGGGTTGTAACGTTTGCAAAAAGAAAAGTTTCAGAGAGTAGCGTTACAGTGGGTGACTTTCAGTGAGCCTCCGTAGCTGCTGCAAGAGCTCCGGCTCACGCGGGAAAACACTGGTTTCTTGGATGTACTGCTCATGAAAGCGAAACCACTTATAGCTATATATTCACAAGAACGGAACCAGAAATTTTGAAATTTGGATTGGAGGACAAGTTATACTAAGAGAAAAATATTATTACTTTTTGAAAATTTTTTGAAAGTAAAATATAAAAATTTAAGAGATTTTTTTTTTAAAAAAATAAGATAAATTTAAAAAATTGTGGGGGTGGTGGGTGGGGACGGGGGCATTAATTCCGTTAAGGCACAAACTGAGCGGCAGAAACCAGGCAGAAAATGAGAAAAATACCTTATACAATTCTTCACTTTTTAATATTCCCTTGGGGGGAAACACAACCTCCTTGGGATCAGCCATTGAAATTGAACCTTCCGCAGTAGCCCTTCTGAACATGAATGCAAGAATTTCATAGCAAGATACAAAGAAATATAGTCATTAGTTAAAATTCAGATAAGACATTAGAAGTGAAATTCAGATGTCTTTAAAGATCGAGAGAGAAAGAGGGAGAGTGATACCAGATTCTTCTTGATGGAGACAATTACAAAGGGGTGTGAAAGCAGAGGTAACGGATGAAGTCTCGGATGATCAGCTGGGGAATCTTTATAGGCCCAGCTACGCGAGGTAGGTAGTATATCCGCGTAGGCATCTACTATTCCTTCCGTCCAAAAATAAATAATTTAATTATCAAAATTATACATATTAAGATATTGTAAAATTTTATAATAAAAAGAATTAAAATGTCTATTCTTTTAATTTTAACAAAATTTCATCTCATTAATTACATCTTACCATTTTATTCTTTATAAAGAGAATAATTAAATAGACTGTTGAATTTTTTATAGGAGAATGTGTTGTAATTTTTGGCTAAAATAAATTCATGAGTACTAGTTGTGATGTTAATTAATTGATGAGAAATTGTTTATGGGTAAAATTAGAAAAAAAGATAAATATGATATATATTTAGAAAGTATACAGTTATTTTTGGATAAATTTAAAATGAAATTAAATCACTTATTTTTGGATGGATGGAGTAATCTAAAATATATTCATAGTACTTTGCCAAGGAAAAAATGAAAATGGGTGCTTAAATATTTCTAATCTTGTATAAACATGCCATTATCTAAATTTATATTTTAAAAATGAAGACAGAAGTGAATTGTCCAAGTAGATTTTTAAAGTATTTTTTTAAAATTTTTTTTATCTTCTCCAATTAATAGTGTAAATTTATTAGAACCTTCTGTATTTCATGTGTTAATTTCATCAAAACTTCTAACCAACCCGTTTAATAGTTGAGATTTATTTAGTTGTTTATGGATAAAGTAGACATTTAACATAACTTTTTAAAAAAAATATGAATATTATCTATTCTATTATAATTATCATTACTTAATTAATTCATCAACACATTATGAAGAGACTTTAACTCTTCCCTTCTCTTCAATTATACGCTGTTTATAATTACCTTCCCAGAGGAGAAGCAAAGTAATGAATGGCAGTGGACCTAGATTATTTCCCCTTTTCAAGCAAAAAGATATTGAACTTGATATAGCTGCTTTGAGTGCAGTGGCTAGACAGTATAGTTGCTTTTTATATCTATATTATCACATGTTATATATTTACTTATGTTTGGATAGTGGTGACATTCGAGTAGATTGAATTTGGGATAAGAAAAGCCTGTTGACTCTTTGTGTGCATTCAGAGAAGTAAGACTAAGACCAAGGTAGTGGATTTCGGCATTGAAGGCACCGAAGTGTGAGACAACGGAGTTCATGGAGGAATATTGAAACCTAAAATGAATGTAGCGTTGTCATGGTGCATGGACAGGAGTATGGTTGCTGGCCCATTCCCTTATTGGAACATTGCTTTGGGAAGCAGTTGAAGTGTATTGTTCTCAAAAGTTATTGTTTTGCTTATCAAGAGATTTGGTGCAAAGTCGCGCTGCTTTCCATTTCCATCACCAGGATACGATAAGAAGTCTAAGCCAGAAGATTTGCTCTTATATAATCTCAAACTCTTATTAATTGTTCCACTTAAATATGTCTCATAAGGCAAAATATGGTGCTTTGTGCTTTTTTTAGTTATAGTTCTTATTACAAAATTTTAAATCAGAATTCCAAGCGAAAGCCAACATGTTTAAGGCCATTGTAGCTGACTCTTCATAGATTTCTATGCTTGGATTGCTAATGAGTATGATTCATATGGCTTAGCAAATAAATATGATTCATTGATTCAACATGTTTGGCTTTTCTAATTTGATTGAAGGTGTTATAGTGTCTTTTGGTTAATTTGTTTTGTTGATTTTAGGTGGAGGATATACACTACTAGAAACTGGGCAATCAACCACGAAAACTGGCGTAGAAAATTACTCACAAAGCAGTCACGGACCAGTCACAAAAAATCTTTAAAAATTGTGAATATATTAATCAAAGATTTTCGTAGCTGATTCGTAGGAGATCAACTACGAAAAATATCCGTGGCTGATTTGTAACGGATCACCTACAAATCAGCCACGAAAAATGTTTAAAAATTTGATTATATATTGATAAAAGATTTTTATGGCTGATTCGTAGGTGATCAATTATGAAAATATCCATGGCTATTTTGTAGGTGAATCAAAAAAGATTTTTGTGGCTAATCACCTGTGAATGAGCTACAAAAATATGCTATCAATATATAATTAATTTTTTTTTCATTTTTTGTGACTGATTTGTAAGTGATCAGCCACAAAAATATCCGCGGCTGATTCACCCACGAATCAGCCACAAATATCTTTTATCAAATATGGGCTCAACTCTCTCAAATGACTCAAAACATTCTCCAATTAATTGGAGGGTTACAATCATTAATTATTATTTATTAAATCAACCATGGCTTGGACCACACTAAATGGATACTCCTACGATTAGGTGAAGTGGAATGTGGATCATGAATTTTCGTGGTCAATAAAATTTAATTATTACTCTCTCTATCTCTATTTATCTGTCACAATTTAATTATTATTCCTTCCATGAATTTACGTGGTCAATAAAATTTAAATCAGCCACGGCTTGGATCAAGTGTGCTTGGACCACACTAAATGGATGCTCCTACGATCAGGTGCAACATTCTCCAATTAATTGAAGGGTTACGATCAGGTGTGCTTGATCCACGAAGTGGGTTGTGGATCACAAATTTCCGTGGTCAATAAAATTTAATTATTACTCCCTCCGTCCTTATTTATATGTTACATTAATTGGAGGGTTACAATCAGGTGCTTGGTCCACGAAGTGGGTTGTGGACCACGAATTTTCGTGGTCAATAAAATTTAATTATTACTTCATCCATCCCTATTTATCTGTCATAGTTAATTACCTCACACAATTTAAGAAAAATTAGTTAGTCTCTTAAATTCATACAACTTTGTTTATACATGTTCTCCATAACTATTTACTTGCTTTGTAATTTGCTCAATTCTCTCTCTAAAGTTATTACATTTTCATTTTTTAAAATTATTTAATACAAGGGTATAGCAGTAAAATTAACATTAATGACACCTAAATTTTTTCAATGTAACAGATAAAAAGGGATTCCAAAACTTTTCATTTGTGACAGATAAATAGGGACGGAGGGAGTATTTATTAAATCAGCCACGGAATGTTATTTTCAACCACGGAAATTTCCGTGGCTAATCACCCATGAAATTTAATTGGAGAGTTATGATCAAGTGTGCTTGGTCCATGAAGTGGGTTGTGGATCACGAATTTCCGTGATCCATAAAATTTAATTATTATTTATTAAATTAGTTACGAAATGTTATTTTCAACCATGGAAATTTCCGTGGCTAATCACCCACGAAATAGAATTTCGTGACTAATTCCTTATTTTCAATTAAATAATATTTAACTATTTTAAATTAAAATAGCTACGAAATTTATTTATCAATCACGAAATATTCCGTAGCTAATCATCCACGGAAATAATTTCCGTGACTGATTAATCAGCTACGAAAAAAATTTTCGTGGCTGTTCCGTGGCTGAAATCAATCAGCCACGAAATTTGTCATGGGTGGTAAGATAATTTCCAGTAGTGATAATAAAGTTAATCAATACAAAATTTGGCATAGCCTAGCCAACTTGTATTCCAACGTTAATTTCACAGTGGAGTGATGCATTCACTTTTCACCTTCAAATCCTTTCTTTGTAATTCTTGGATTATTTACTTTTTGGATAACATGGTCTTTCATTCATAAAGGTATTTATTTTTCTTGGTTTGATTTGAGATTAGGTCTATAATATTCTTGAAAAAATGATGGAATATTTTTTTGGGTTTAGTTTTTGATGTATATCTCTCTCCCTATTTTTGGGAATCCCTTGTGCTACATGAGCCGTTGATTATTGTATCTGTAATGGGTCTCTGCAGACTCAGTGGATTTGGCGTGGCCACAAGTTTGTTCATTTTATTGCATATTTTTATTTGATTTAGCGTTATTTTAAGTAGTTGTGTCAATGGATCAATTTTAAAATATACTCTTGTAACTATGACTTGATGCCTTATTTTGGCTCATGAAATAATTTATTTCTTCAATTCACTGTGACTAAAAAAAAAGAGAGATGAATAATGTGTACGTGGTCTGTTGCTCTTGTTGTGTCCTGCGCAGGGGCGAACACATGTTGACGGTAGGGGTCTAGGGTCCCTCCCATTTTTTTGAAATTCATACCAATAATAATATATTAAAATTATAAATTATAATATATTTACATATTTGGCCCCTCATTTTTTTTAAAAAATTCCTATTAATAGTATTATATATTAAATTATGAGTTACAAAGTAATTACATATAGATTATACTATTAGATTTTTTTTCAAATTTATTAGTTATTGTCTATTTTATTTTTACTAAATTTTAAACTTTTAATTAATATTTATTAACCTACAAAAATACTTAAATACTTGTTTGAGATTGAGATATTTATATTTTTGTCTCATTTAATCTTTTTTTTTTCTTTCATCAATTATTGTCCTATACCATAAAATACTTGTTTAAGATTGAAACTGTTATGAATTATTGGAATCGTTATTAATTAGTAGAGGCTCCACTAATTGTGGATTTATGTGAATTATTATAAAAGATTTTTATGGATATCCACCATTTAGTGGAGACACCACTAATTAAGATTAGTGGAAGATGATGTATGCCATGATGTATTTCACTAATTAGAGCTCTATAAATAGAAATATTCTCTAAGCTTGTAATACACTATTATTTTGTGAAAGAAATATTAGTGAAAGAAAGATTAGAGAAAGAATTGTGAGAGAAAGAAAGAGAGAAGTTTGAAAAGAAATTCTTGTGCAAAATAGTTAGAGTTTTATTAGTGTGTAGTGTGAATATTTTATTCCAACACTACCCTAATTTTATAACACGTTATCAGCACGAGTCTCTACCGGTACAAAAGCCAGAAGACTAAGCACGAATTTCTGCCGTTACCAAAACCAGAAGATAGGTACGCATTTATTGATCTCTATGGCTAATCTCGCTAAACTCGAATTTGTAGCCCTTAATATTTCTGGAAAAAATTATATGTCATGGGTTCTCGATGCAGAAATGCATCTAAATGCTGAAGGCCTTAGTGAAACTATTCAAGCAAATAATAGTGCATCTACACAACACAAGACTAAAGCTTTGATTTTTATTCGTCGTCATCTCGATGAAAATTTGAAAATGGAATATCTTACCGAAAAAGATCCATATGTCCTGTGGGTAAATTTAAAAGAAATATTTGACCACCTGAAGAAGGTCGTACTACCCACTACACGATATGAATGGTTGCACCTGATGTTGTAAGATTTTAAAACCGTGAATGAATATAGCTCCGCAATGTATAAAATTACATCTCAGTTAAAATTACGCGGAGAAAAAGTGACTGATGAAGATATGTTGGAGAAGACATTCTCCACCTTTCATGCCTCAAATATTGTCCTACAGCAACATTATCGAGAAAAGGGGTATACAAAATTTACAGATTTAATTATTGCCCTCCTCATTGCAGAGAAGAATAATGAGTTATTATTGAGAAATCATGAAGCCAGACCAACTGACTCAACAGCACTCCCAGAAGTGAATGTTGTTGGCTCCAGCAGAAGCCATCGTTATAGTTGTGGTTGTGGCCTTGGCCGTGGCCGTGGTCGTGGTTATGGTCGTAGACACGCTCGATATTTCCCTTATCACAATTATAATCAAACTGTGAGAAATACTGACCACCTGAAGTGGAACAGAAAAGATAATAAGGGAAAAGAAAAAGAAATTGAAGAAAAGTATGAGGATATATGTTATAGATGTGGCATGAAAGGTCATTGGTCACGAAACTGTCGTACAGCTAAGCATTTAGTTGAATTGTATCAAGCTTCATTGAAAAATAAAAATGTGGAAGCAAATTTTTCTCAACATCCAATAAATAATGCTGAGGATGATAATATTGATCCTGAAGATCTTAATATCAATATTACCCATATGGATGTATCGGATTTTTTTGAACACCCAGACGGTAAGATAGACCATTTAATTGGTGATGGCAGTGTCCAGAAGAACTAAAGCCTCACCCTGATATTTTTGTATTTTCATTTTCATTCTATTCTAATAATATTTACGTTTGCATATATATATATATTTGTGTTCAGATGGCTGTTGTTAATGATGATGTATGCATTATTGATAGTGGAACTACACACACCATACTAAAAAATGAGAAATATTTTTCTGATCTCAAAATGGGAGAAATAAATATTTATACGATAAACGGTAGTGCAAATGTAATTGAGGGCTCCGGAAGAGCTAGTATATTGTTGCCTAAAGGAACAACAATTATTATTGATAAGGCACTATTTTCTTCAAAATTCAGAAGAAATTTATTGAGTTTTAAAGATATCCGCAGAAATGGGTATCATGTTGAAACAAATGAGGAAAATGTGATTGAGCATCTTTTTATTACTCAAATGCATTTGAGTAAGAAATCTGTATTAAAAAAACTGCCGTCTTTTTCTACTGGCCTATATTTTGTAAAAATACGTACAATTGAAATTCATCATCTAGTAAACCAGAAGTTTACTGATCCTATTACTTTTAGCATTTGGCATGACCGGTTGGGTCATCCGGGATCTACCATGATGAGAAGAATCATTGAGAATACATATGGTCATCCTTTAAAAAATAAAAGGATATTAACATCAGAAAAATTCGTATGTACTGCATGTTCCCTAGGAAAATTAATTGTTAAACCATCACCAGTAAAAGTAGGAGCTAAAAGTCCTACATTTCTCGAACGGATGCATGGAGATATTTGTGGACCTATTGATCCACCATGTGGACCGTTCAAATATTTTATGGTCTTAATTGATGCATCATCCCGATGGTCACATGTATGTTTATTATCTACTCGCAACCTGGCGTTTGCGAGATTACTTGCTCAAATAATTAAATTACGAGCACAATTTCCGGACCATCACATTAAAAATATCCGTTTGGATAATGCTGGTGAATTTTCATCACATGCTTTTGATACATATTGCATGTCAATTGGGATTAATGTTGAACATCCTGTAACTCATGTTCACACACAAAATGGTCTTGCTGAATCTTTGATTAAACGATTACAATTAATTGCTAGACCATTATTAATGAAAACAAATCTCCCAACATCCGCTCGGGAACATGCTATTCTACATGCCGCAACACTTGTACGTATAAGACCAGCTTAGTTATCATAAATTCTCTCATTTGCAATTGGCTTTTGGGTTAGAACCAAATATTGCTCATTTAAGAATTTTTGGGTGTGTCAGTATATATTCCAATTGCACCAAACCAACGTACAAAGATGGGTCCTCAAAGAAGAAATGGGATATACGTTGGATATGATTCTCCCTCTATTATCGTGTATGTTGAACCCCCGACAGAAGATGTATTCACAACGAAGATTTGTCGATTGTCATTTTGATGAATCATTATTCCCTAAATTAGGGGGAGAACCAAAACAGCATAAAAAGGATCTTGCTTGGACAACATCATTAAATTATCTTGATCTGCGCACAAGCGCATGTGAACTTGAAGTTCAAAAGATAATTCATTTGCAAAGCATTGCAAATCAAATGCCGACGCTTTTGTTGACTCCGGAAGAGTTACAAAATCGCATATTCCAGCCTATAAATGCTCCTATTCGAATTGAAGTTCCAGCAGAACAAAATATTATACCTATAGTTGCTTGAGTCAAAAACACGCCGTAAGCGTGGCCGACCTCTTGGTTCTAAAGATAAAAATCCTCGAAAGAAAAGAGGATTAAATGATCCGAAGATCATATTGAAGAAAAGAATGATAAAGACTAAGAGAGAACCGATGACAAAGAACCGTAAGTTGATGAAAGTAACACCGAAATTTCTATCAATTATACCACTTCCGGTAGAAGTTGGAATTGGATAGAAACCGTTATTGATAATATATTTGCATACAATATATCTCTTGATGTTACACGAGATAATGATGATCCCGAACCAATATCGCTTGATGAATGTCGGCATAGAAAAGATTGGCTGCAATTGAAAGATGCGATTCAATCGGAGTTAAATGCACTCGACAAAACGTGAAGTCTTCGGACTGCAGTCCAAACACCGTAAGGTGTAAAACCCGTTGGCTACAAATGGATATTTGTGCGAAAGCGCAATGAAAAGAGTGAAATCGTTCGATATAAAGCGCGATTAGTAGCCTAAGGTTTTTCACAAAGACCAGGTATTGATTATGATGAAACTTATTCTCCCGTTGTTGATGCTATTACACTCCGATATCTTATCGCTTTGGCAAGACATGAAAAGATAGATATGCGCCTATTAGATGTTGTCACTCGCTTACTTGTATGGAAATTTAGAAAATGATGTTTACATGAAAATCCTCGAAGGATTTCATATGCCTGAAGCATATAAACATTATCCTCGTAAAAATTACTCCATCAAGTTGCGTAAATCATTATATGGCCTCAAGCAATCGGCGCATGTGGTTCACACGCTTTAGTGAATATTTATTGAAAGCGGGATTTAAAAATGACCAGGTATGTCCATGTATTTTTATTAAGAAATCTGGTTCTAAATTTGTGATATTAGCTATATATGTTGATGATATTAATCTTATTGGAACTCCTGAAGAGCTCCAAGAAACAATTGATTATTTAAAAAGAGAATTCGAAATCAATGATTTTGGTAAAACCAAATTTTGCCTTGGTTTACAAATTAAACATCTGGAGAGTGGAACATTTATTCATCAATCAACATATACAAAGAAAAGTGCTAAAAAGATTTTACATGGATAAAGCACATCCATTGAGTATTCCAATGATCGCCCGATCATTAAATGTGGATAAAGATCCTTTCCGACCTCAAGAAAATGATGAAGAACTCCTTAGTCCTGAAGTACCATATCTCAGTGCAATTGGTGCATTGATGTATCTTGCTAATAATACACGACCTGATATTGCTTTTGCTGTCAATTTATTAGCAAGATTTAGTTCTTCACAAACACGACGACATTGGAATGGAATTAAACAAGTCCTTCGATATCTCCAAGGTACAATTGATCTCGAATTATTTTATTCAAATAAAACCAGTCCAACATTGATAGGTTATGCAGATGCTGGTTATTTATCTGATCCACATAAAGCACGTTCTCAAACGGGTTATCTATTTACATGTGGAAATGCTGTTATATCATGGCGTTCTACGAAACAATCTATAGCAGCTACTTCTTCAAATCATGCTAAAATTATAGCCATTCATGAAGTAAATCGAGAATGTGTATGGCTAAGATCCATGATTCATTATATCCGAGAAAGTTGTGGATTATCATCAATCAAAGGTATTCCAACTCCTCTTTATGAAGATAATGCAGCTTGCATAGCTCAATTACGAGGAGGATTTATTAAAGGAGATCGGACAAAACATATTTCACCAAAATTCTTATTTACTCATGAATTCCAGAAGAAAGGTGAAATTGATGTGCTACAAATTCGGTCATGTGATAACCTCGCAGATATTTTCACGAAGACTTTACCGACTGCAACATTTGAGAAGTTGAGATATAAAATCGGTATGCTTCGGTTTAAAGATTTAAAGGAATCATCTCATCAGGGGGAGTAATAAATAGACATATAGAATAGTGTACTCTTTTTCCTTCACTAGATTTTTTTTCCCACTGAGTTTTTATCTAGTAAGGTTTTAACGAGGCATATTCTTTATGTAATGGATGGACATCCAAGGGGGAGTGTTATGAATTATTAGAATCTTTATTAATTAGTGGATGCTCCACTAATTGTGGATTTATGTGAATTATTATAGAAGATTTTTATGGTTGTCCACCATTTAGTGTAGACACCACTAATTAAGATTAGTGGAAGATGATGTATGCCATGATGTATTCCACTAATTAGAGCTCTATAAATAGAGATATTTTCTAAACTTGTAATACACCATTATTTTGTGAAAGAAATATTAGTGAAAGAAAGATTAGAGAAAGAATTATGAGAGAAAGAAAGAGAGAAGTTTGAAAAGAAATTCTTGTGCAAAATAGTTAGAGTTTTATTAGTGTGTAGTGTGAAGATTTTATTCTAACGCTATCCTAATTTTATAACAGAAATCTTTTTATTTTTATCTTATTCAATCATTTAGCCAATTTTTCCCCTTTATCACAGAATATACTACTCTCTGTTCTTTCTTCTTGCTAGTTGCTTCGATTGTATCATCTGCAATTCTCTACATGTGTGATTGGCATTGTGCATCTCTATCTTTCTAACTTCTAGGTATATTATGAACAAAATTTTGTCCTCCAAACTTTTTGTCCTACCTCCGGCCTTGTCTTGCGGACGTCAATTATTGTAAAGAACGTGTCCCTTTAGGATTAATTATATATTGCAACCTTTGGTTGAAGAAGTACAACAATTTTTGTAATTTTTCATTACCATATATATATTTGCATTACCTTACGTATGTACATTTTTACTATTTCTGTTTTTAAAAATATTTTTTTTATTACCATAAAGTATAGATTTGCATTAGATTACGTTACGTATCTTTTTTTTATATAATAATTTATAAAATTGATCTATTAACTATTTATTTCATTCTAAAATAGGTCCAAATTTTTCTTACAACTTTTCTATCGCTTAGTTATTTTATTTCATATATAAAATATTTAAAGAACGGAAAATTTGAAACAAAATATTTGTGACTACTCTTACGTAAAATCTATATATATATATATATATATATATATATATATATATAATAAGAGTTACAAAAGCCTCCTATTATATATATATATGACACTCTCTTACATTGACATTTGGCACATTGAATTTTTTCCTGTGAAGAAATTTTAAAGGTTTTTTTTTAACTCCGATTAGTTTTATCTTATCTGAATTCATTGAATTCAGATTGCTAAGACTTGCTTCTCTTATTTAAGAAGACATTCAATACAGTTAGTACCTTTTAAGGTTGATCCCGAATACATTCCTTTTGATCGAAAATGAACTGATCATAGTTCCTTGGTGTAGGAGGAACTATTTACGGCTTAATGCCACACCAGAGGCATATAAATGGTTATCCAATCCGATCCAATCACCCTCATCCAAGAAATAAACACCCAATACATATGTATCAAAACCCCTCTGGTGTAGCCGTATCTACATGTCTATATCTACATATGTATTCGTTTGGGCTGGGGGATCTGCAAATTTTCAAGAAACTGTGGCCATCGGTTGAAAGGTTGCTCTGTTCTTCCTTGGTTTCTCCTCATCCCTTTTTCTATTAGTTTGTGATGGTATCTCTGCTTTTATTGCTTTTATTCCAAATTCATGCTTGACTAATGAAATATAAAAAGGCACTTATTTCTTTGTCTTTCTATTGATGATGCAGCAAACATTTGATATCATGATGGGAGACAGTACACTGCAAACTTATTGGAGGGATGCCATGGAGGTAAACAATTCAAACTTTATAAACAAAAAGAGTCATATGTTGTTGGTGTTTGTAGTAAAGAAATAGCAACTCCTTATTGTATAAGCTGCGATTACAAAGAAAAAATGAAGACAAAAATGTCCAGTCTATGAGAACTAAGGTTCTTTTCATGAATCTAGAGGTCGCATATCCTGCTAGAATGCGTGTTTGGAGTTATAGCTATTGTTGGGATCTTCACATATTTTAGGTTTATATAACAAACTACTACTAAAAGATAAGTAGAAATTTTTTCTAATGTTCTTTTTCTACTGGAGGAGAGTTGAGCAGTAGTATTACTCTTGATATCTAATGTGCACGAGAAGCTTGCACTATAGTCTTTTCAAAGTCTACCTCATGGAAATTTTTGCCATTTGGATTTTTCTTAGACATGTGGTTTTGTTCTTAAGGTTCACAATTAGCTTAATGAATCCAGGAATTATCAAAATTGGATGCTGAAGGGTTACTTCGACACCGGATGCTTAAATTTCGATCAATTGGTGTAGGAGGTTTTGAAAAAGCTAGTCAAGTGGAACCTGAAAGAAAACGTAACATGAAGCCATCAAAAGTAAATTCTCCAAAGACTTCTGACATAGAATCTGAGCTCGAGGATCTGAGAAAGAAAATTTTAGAAGCACAGGAACCATCCGATCCAATCACCAGGGAAGCAATTGTGAAGCTTGAAGAAGATCTTGATCAGGAGATGACCACGGCTTTCATATCAATGGGCTCGTAGGACAAGATTTGTCCATCTATAAGGATTTCTCATTAGTTAATGTAAACTTATAGTATATTTAGATTGTTCATATTTACACATTATTTGATTTAAAAAAAGAGAGAGAAAGAGAGAGAGGGAGAGAAGGTAGAGAAGAAATAGTATCTTTACTTTTATCAAAGAAAATAAATTGTATTTATTTTTATTTTATTTATTTTTAGAGTGAAATAGAAATAAATAAAAAATCGTTACATTAAATTTATTATTATTTTATTATCTTTATTATTGTTTTGAGAAGATCATATTTATTCTTCTAATAAATAAAAATTGTGATGAAATATTCTATTTATTTTTCAGATTCATTTACCTTTTAACCCATTCAAATTGGAGGAGAAGATTTGTTGACGCCTTCCTAAATTACTTTCCTTTTACATTTTTTTTCCTAACCAAATATGAATTTTCTCTATTTATTTCCATCTTAAATTTTCTTTCCTAAATACTTGCACTTTTTATCTCAACCAAATATATGCTTAGATTGGTATTATGAAATAATTTTTTAAAGAATAATAATGATTAAAAATTTTATTAAAAATTATGGTTTAAAAATAAGCAATTTGATATATTTAGAGTGAAAAAAAAGAGTATCAATATTTTACAAATAAAATTCGTTAGCATTAGGACTTTGTTTTTAAGAACCGAACAAGTCCTAAAATAGTATTACTTCTTCCCCCCCCCCCCCCCCCAAAAAAAAAAAATCAATACAAGTGCACCCAAAATTCATGCTCTAATTTACGTTACAGTTTTTTTTTTTTTTTTAAGTGGTAAGCTCAGGGACAGAACTAGGGGAAAAAAAGCCAAGAACTTAGGTTGGAAGTAAATTATATAAAAAGATATATTAGAGAGACAAAGTTATGATTTCTAAAAAAAAAATTGAAGGGCAAAATATAAAATTTTAAAAATATTTCTTGAAATTTTTAAAATTTTAAGATAAAATATAAGATTTTAAAAAATTTTGGAAGAGCGAATGCCACCCCCGCCCCCTCCCTAAATCTGTCTCTAGGTAAGTTAGTTTAGTCTTATTTAAAATATATTTTCTCTCTTTAATATATTATTTTAATCAATTAAATTATCATTTTATTAAAAAGTATGAAATTTTTGAAACTTATAAAATATTAGAAAATTTTCTACCATTAAATACTTTTTCCATCTCATAAATTGATGGTATTAATTTGACACACAATTTAATGTAAAATTCATATATATATATATATATATATATATATATATATATATATATATATATATATAAGTAGCTGCGGAGAGCTGCCATTGAGACATGTAATAGTGTGTTGTACTGACACTTGGCAAAAATAAATCTTAGATTTTTTTTAAAAAAAAGATAAAGAGATGATATAAGTCATATAAATTCATATGAATATAGATTTTAACACTAAATTTACAATAATTATTTTTAAAAAAAAAGAAATTTGAAGGTTTTTTTTTAAAAAAAATAAATGTAAAGGATTTTTTAAACATTAAATTTAAATTTTTTTAAAAATAAATATATACATATATATATTTATATATATACATATATATATTTATATATATACATATATATATTTATATATATATACATATATATATATATATATTTATTTATACATATATATTTATATAAGTAGCTGTGAAAACACCCTCCAACGATACGTGACATCGTTAACTATTACCATTTGGCAATATGAAATTTAAATATTCTTTTTTTTTTTTTTGGAAAGAAATTTGAAGGGTTTTCTTTTTAAAATATTATGATTATTTAAATTTAATAAAATCATATAGATAAGAATCAATAATATGATTATTGAATTTAGATAGATTGAGATAAGTTTATTTGAGAAGCACAAGATACGTTGAACTCTTGGTTACCGATATCCACTCCAATTCCCCAAAACTTAAATAAAAGTTATCTGAATTTATATTATTCGAACCGATGATTTTTAATATATAGACAACAAACTATTGGCTATTCAATGCTTGGGAATCTAGCTAATACTGATTCTTTTGCTGCATACAGGGAACATGGTGGCCAATAGCTGGTCAAGGTTTGTGTTGGTTGTATGGTTGTTCATGTCTTACATCTTAATGCAGAGTTACACTGCAAACTTATCAGCAATATTTACTAAACCAGTTAAATTTCAAATATTCTCAGGATTACTATATTGGCTACCAAGAAGGCTCATTAGTTTTATGATTGATTAAAGGGGTTTAAGATCCAACAGCAAAAAAATCCAATCTTGATTTTCTTTTGAAAATGTGTGACAGAATACAGACCACTTAACGAAAACTCAAAGAACAAAACTTTTGCGTAGAAGATTCATGGCTGAGACTAAGGGAAAGGGAAAAGGAGATGACTTCTGGTGTAGCGGTGTTCCTATTGTAGAAAAAGAAACCACTTAACGATTAATAGGGTTTTGATAAAAGCTAAAATTACTACTATACTCTTTTTTCTTTTTTTTTTTGAAAATTTAAAGACTTAATTTTCTAAATGGAAATCTGAAAAGAAAATTAACTAACTACTCAATGAATAATTTATGAAATATATCTTAGAATTACCAATTGTCAAAGGAAGAATAAAGAGGTATAAGTTTCAATGCATTTAATTAGTAATTTAAATTTAGAAATATAAAATAATTTATATCTTTATACATAAGTTTTACTATTTTATAAATTATATATATAATATTTTATATTATAACTTTTGCGTTTTGAAACGTAATGAAGGAACCTAATTGTCTATGATCAGCGAATCTGGTAACTATGATCACGTGCTGTATAACCTTCATTTCAATTTAGATGGATTCTTTGAATCCAGGTAATCTTGACATTTCTTTAAAAAAAAAAAATACATTCATTTAAATTTAATTCAGATAATCAATGAATCTAAAATACTCTTGAGATTTCTTTAAAAATATATATATATATTCATTTGATTTATTTGAATTCATTGAACTAATCATTATGCTAGCTTTTTTGAACTTTCTAGAATTATTTTCTTTTTAATTTCTTATTTTTCATCTTTTTGGGAACTCCAAAGGTATTGTTCTATATTTGTACATTTCATCTCTCCAAAAATTTGAAGGTTTTTTGTTTTTTTAATATCATTGTTATTTGAATTGTTTTTTTTTTAAATTAGAGTTATCTGAATTTTTTATTTTTTTAAATATTAAAGTTATTTTCTTATCTAAATTGTTTTTAAACGCAAAAAAATTAAGAAAATTATTGAAACTATCCCGTACAACGCACGAGCACCAACCTAGTAAATAATTAATGCAGAAATAGAGCTACATTTAACAAGCTTGCTTTCTAAAAGACTACTTTTTTTTTTTCAATATTGGTTATATACATTTTGGGAATAATATTTTATATTTTTAAAAATCTATATAATGTTTTAATTTAGATTTGAGATTAATATGTATACGATTCACAATTAATTCGTTCCTAATAATTATTAAAAATAAAAATATTATAAATTCTAAATTTTAAAAATTGTTATAAAATTAGGGTAGTGTTAGAATAAAATCTTCACACTACACGCTAATAAAACTCTAACTATTTTGCACAAGAATTTCTCTATTTCTTTTCTCTCACAATTTTCTCTAATCTTTCTTTCACAAAATAATGGTGTATTACAAGCTTAGAGAATAGCTCTATTTATAGAGCTCTAATTAGTGGATTACATCATGGCATACATCATCTTCCACTAATTTTAATTAGTGGTGTCTCCACTAAATGGTGGACATCCATAAAAATCTTCTAATAATTCACATAAATCCATAATTAGTGGAGCCTCCACTAATTAATAAAGATTCCAATAATTCATACTACTCCCCCTTGGATGTCCATCCATTACAAAAAGAATATGCCTCGTTAAAACCTTACTAGATAAAAACCCAGTGGGAAAAAAAATCTAGTGAAGGAAAAAGAGTACACTATTCTATATGTCTATTTATTACTCCCCCTGATGAGATGATTCCTTTAAATCTTTAAATCGACGCATACCGATTTTATATCTCAATTTTTCAAATGTTGCAGTCGGTAAAGTCTTCGTGAAAATATCTGCGAGGTTATCACATGACCGAATTTGTAGCACATCAATTTCACATTTCTTCTAGAGTTCATGAGTAAAGAAGAATTTTGGTGAAATATGTTTTGTCCGATCTCCTTTAATATATCCTCCTCGTAATTGAGCTATGCAAGCTGCATTGTCTTCATAAAGAGGAGTTGGAATACCTTTGATTGATGATAATCCACAACTTTCTCGGATATAATGAATCATGGATCTTAGCCATACACATTCTCGACTTGCTTCATGAATGGCTATAATTTCAGCATGATTTGAAGAAGTAGCTGCTATAGATTGTTTCGTAGAACGCCATGATATAGCGGTATTTCCACATGTAAATAGATAGCCCGTTTGAGAACGTGCTTTATGTGGATCGGATAAATAACCAGACATCTGCATAACCTATCAATGTTGGACTGGTTTTATTTGAATAAAATAATCCGAGATCAATTGTACCTTGGAGATATCGAAGGACTTGTTTAATTCCATTCCAATGTCGTCGTGTTGGTGAAGAACTAAATCTTGCTAATAAATTGACAGCAAAAGCAATATCGAGTCGTGTATTATTAGCAAGATACATCAATGCACCAATTGCCTTTGAGATATGGTACTTCGAGGACCAAGGAGTTCTTCATCATTTTCTTGAGGTCGGAAAGGATCTTTATCCACATTTAATGATCGCACGATCATTGGAATACTCAATGGATGTGCTTTGTCCATGTAAAATCTTTTTAGCACTTTTCTTTGTATATGTTGATTGATGAATAAATGTTCCACTCTCCAAATGTTCAATTTGTAAACCAAGGCAAAATTTGGTTTTACCAAAATCCTTGATTTCGAATTCTCTTTTTAAATAATCAATTGTTTCTTGGAGCTCTTCGGGAGTTCCAATAAGATTAATATCATCAACATATATAGCTAATATCACAAATTTAGAACCAGATTTCTTAATAAAAACACATGGACATACCTGGTCATTTTTAAATCCCGCTTTCAATAAATATTCACTAAGGCGTGTGAACCACATGCGCCCAGATTGCTTCGAGGCCATATAATGATTTACGCAACTTGATGGAGTAATTTTCACGAGGATAATGTTTATATGCTTCAGGCATATGAAATCCTTCGGGGATTTTCATGTAAACATCATTTTCTAAATTTCCATACAAGTAGCGGTGACAACATCTAATAGGCGCATATCTATCTTTTCATGTCTTGCCAAGCTGATAAGATATCGGAGTGTAATAGCATCAACAACGGGAGAATAAGTTTCATCATAATCAATACCTGGTCTTTGTGAAAAACCTTGGGCTACTAATCGCGCTTTATATCGAACGATTTCACTCTTTTCATTGCGCTTTCGCACAAATATCCATTTGTAGCCAACGGGTTTTACACCTTACGGTGTTCGGACTGCGAGTCCGAAGACTTCACGTTTTGCCGGTGCATTTAACTCCGATTGAATCGCATCTTTCCATTGCGGCCAATCTTTTCTATGCCGACATTCATCAAGCGATATTGGTTCGGGATCATCGTTATCCTGTGTAACATCAAGAGATATATTGTATGCAAATATATTATCAATAACAGTTTCTATCCGATTCCAACTTCTACCAGAAGTGGTATAATTGATAGAAATTTCAGTGTTACTTTTATCAATTTCTGGTTCTTTGTCATCAGTTCTCTCTTAGTCTTTATCATTCTTTTCTTCAATATGATCTTCTGGATCATTTAATCCTCTTTTCTTTCAAGGATTTTTATCTTTAGAACCAAGAGGTCGGCCATGCTTCTGGCATGCTTTTGGCTCAGCAGCTATATGTAAAATCTTTTGTTCTGTTGGAACTTCACACGCGCTTGTATGTGGATCAAGATAATTTAATGATGTTGTCCAATCACGATCTTTCTTGTACTGTTTCTATTCTCCCCCTAATTTAGGGAATAATGATTTCACAAGAGAATAAGAAAAGAAATATAAGAAAATGATGTCAAGTAGGAAATGCCAAGAAAAATATCTCCTTTTTTTTTTCACTCTTCCCGGTACCGACTTTTCCTCTTCCTCTCTTGTCTTTTCTTCTCCTCCGACCCTCTACCTACCATCTATCTCTTCTTCTTCCTCATACAGATATATATATATATATATATATGTATCGATATATATATCAGTTATCAGTCATTAGTAAACATCAAAAATAAAAATCACAAAGCAGATATGGAGACTCGTAATTCATTTGAGACATGGTCAAATTTTGACTTAGTTTCTGCAGCAGATGTTGATGTATTTTCATTTCCAAACCAACCGCTTCTGCCTAATTCGAACACAGAAGATTTTGATATGTTTTCCTTTCCAAACCAACCGCTTCTGCCTAATTCGAACGCAGAAGATTTTGATATGTTTTCCTTTTCAAACCAACCGCTTCTGTCTAATTCGAACGCAGAAGATTTTGATATGTTTTCCTTTCCAAACCAACCACTTCCTCCTAATTTCAGGTGAGATACCTTTGATGGCTTCCATTTGTTTTTAGTGTGCTTGATAATGAAATTAAACTCTCTTTTGGTTTGTTTTTTATGTAAATCAGTGGAAGTTTTGAACATACTGCTTTGGACCAAGTTGATCTGCCCCTACAAGAGACTGCTTTTGATACTGTTCCTCTTGATACTATTCCTTTGAATGAGGATATGCTTGTGCATGATCCTTTCTACTCTCTAATGGATTTTGAACAAAGCCAGAATATGTTTCCAGGTTATTATACATTTAAATATGGATTTTGAATGGTATTACCTTTACTGATATTATTTTCTTTTTCTAGGAGAAATAATGAGTGGTCTTGGCAGCGAAGTCGGAGTAAGTACTCATGAAATGCATAATATCGAAATTCAAGATATTATTGCAGACAAAATTCCTGGGGAGAAGAAGATGATTAAGAGGCAGAGAAAGAAAAAGGGCAATAACTCTCAAACACTATCAAGAGAAACAATTTCGCAGTACTTTTACCTACCAATCATGAGCGCAGCCAAAGAACTGAATATTGGCATAACCCGTCTCAAGAAAAGATGTAGGGAGTTAGGAATTCGTTGATGGCCTCACAGGAAATTGGTGAGCTTGGAGACCATAATCAAGAATGTTCAGGTTCTCTCTCATACATACTTATAATTTGCAAGTATGAAACTATGAAAGATTTATAAGTAAATAACCGATGATATCACTTCGATTTACAGGATATGCAAAATAAAGAAGAAGGAGGATATATGGCTGAGAAGAAATTACAAGAAGCCATTGCGATACTGGAATGTGAAAAACAGTTGGTGGAAGAAAGTCCTAATACGCAGTTAGAGGACCAAACACAGAAATTGAGACAAGCATGCTTCAAGGCCAAATATAATAAGAAATATAATAAACTTAAGGAGATCATAAAATCTCAGGACTCATTTCGCAGTAATTTTACGGCTAATTCTGCTGCTAGTCTCGATACTGGCTCAAAAGGGAAAGAAAAGGAGGAGGATGTCGAAAAAGAGGAGCTGAAGTCCATAATTACTAATTGTTTGTCGTCATCTAATGTAAATATTGAAAAAGAACAATTACAAACCTTCATCTTACATTTGTCAGCTCAATTACAAAAGAGCAACTATAAGCATGTATCATCAAGTTCATATGAACACTAGTGATATGAATAAAAGATGTGATGCTTATTATTAATGGAAATATCTTTTTCCCTTATTATCTTTTCTGTTCCACTTGGTGTGACGTATTTCTCGTGATAAGGAAATATCGAGTGTGTCCATGACCATAACCACGGCCACCGCCACAACTACGACTATAACGATGGCTTCTATCGGAGCCAACAGACATTCACTTGAGAGTCTTTGTTGAGCCGATTCATCCGGCTTCATGATTTCTCAATAATAACTCATGTTAAAGTCTGTCAATTTTAGATACCCTTTTTCTCGATATTATTCTTGTAGAACATGAAAAGTGGAGAATATCTTCTCCAATATAACTTCATCGATAACTTTTTCTCCGTAAAATTTTTAACTAAGATGTAGTTTTATACATCACGGAGTTCACGGTTTTACAATCTTGCAACTTCAGGTGCAACCATTCATACCGTGCAGTGGGTAGTACGACCATCTTCAGGTGGTCAAATCTTTCTTTTTATCCACATGACATATGGATCTCCTTTTTTTTTTTTAGCATTTAGATGCATTTTTTATGACATATAAATTTTTTTTTTCAGAAATATCAAGGGTTACAAATTCGAATTTAGCGAGATCAATAAATGCGTACCTGTCTTCTGGCTTTAATAACGGCAGAGACTCGTGCTGATAACGTGTTATAAAATTAGGGTAGTATTAGAATAAAATCTTCACACTACACACTAATAAAACTCTAACTATTTTGCACAAAAATTTCTCTATTTCTTTTCTCTCACAATTTTCTCTAATCTTTCTTTCACTAATCTTTCTTTCACAAAATAATGGTGTGTTACAAGCTTAGAGAATAGCTCTATTTATAGAGCTCTAATTAGTGGATTACATCATGGCATACATCATCTTCCACTAATCTTAATTAGTTGTGTCTCCACTAAATGGTGGACATCCATAAAAATCTTCTAATAATTCACATAAATCCATAATTAGTGGAGCCTCCACTAATTAATAAAGATTCCAATAATTCATACTAAAAATTAAATATTTCTCGATAATAAATTTGGCGGGCATTATTGCTATGTCCAGCCGGGAACAAAGCCACGACCGAACAAACAGCCACCGGAACTGCATAGAATGATGAGAAAGGCTGTGAATTCGCTGAGAACACAGTAAAGACGCCTACATATTGGTCATCCCATCGCCTATGGAAACATGAGCGATTTGAACTCTTGGATCTGCTACGAGTGCCTCATTGAGCTTAAGCACGTAAGGTTTTGCAGGTCTCAGAAGATGGAAGACCTCTTCATCAGGCGCAGCCACGCTTCCACCCCAGAGCGTCTTATCGTAGACAATTAGTCCACCAACCTTCACCAATTTCAGTAGCCTCTCATGGTAGTTCTCATGATTAGGCTTGTCCGCGTCCACAAAGGCAAAGTCAAAACTTAACTTCATTCTCATGCTGCAAATGAACCACAGGAATTATCATGGCATTGTGAAAGCCAGTGAACACATTCAAGAATTAATGAGATATCATTGAGTGAAGGGAACTTACATTTTCCAAGAGTTCATCAAGAACTGGAAGAGCTCGGACTTGACAAAGTCGATCTTTTGCTCAACACCAGCCTTTTGGATAAATGGTAGCCCGATGTTGTTGAAGTCCATGCTTGTGTCTATGGCTATAATCTACATATCATTATTTTGATTAATGATTTGGGATCCAAGACAAAGCAACTGGTTAATGAAAGTGACCTACTTTGCCATCATCGGGAATGGACACAGCAGTGAGCAGCAAGGATTATCCGGTAAAAACTCCAAGTTCGATTGTCTTTTTTGCATTCACAAGCTTTAAGAGAATGGGCACCGGTTGACCCTGCGTCTGGACTTGTAGCCATGAAGGCCCTGGGAAATTGATACAATTCACCATTGATCTCATGTCTCTGGTTTTGTACACACACATAAAAGAAAAGTTTCGGATGTAAAATGATTTCTGTGGGTGCGTTTCCTAGGCTCCTGGAGAGGCTCAGGCTCACGCAGCCAAACAATGGTTTCCTAAGTACATGTGCCGTTGGAGATAGTTTATTAATAAAATGT
Source organism: Voacanga thouarsii (assembly GCA_026120185.1). Taxonomy (NCBI): domain Eukaryota; kingdom Viridiplantae; phylum Streptophyta; class Magnoliopsida; order Gentianales; family Apocynaceae; genus Voacanga; species Voacanga thouarsii. The sequence continues at coordinate 11,226,713 of JANUWF010001287.1, read as the reverse complement.
TAAAAAATATAATGTTTGAACATTATCAAATCATATTTTTTATAATGTTTATTTTTTAAATTTTGTTTGACGTCTTTTCATTAAAAATATTATCTATTTTAAATCGAAAGGTGTCTAATTAGTAAAAAGTTATAATTTGAAAATATAGTTAATTATTAGTGAAAATTTATAATTAATGGAAATAAAAAATTTTTTTTTTTATAAATAGTATGTCTCTTCTCTAAATTATTGATCATATTTATTATATCATTTTTCGAACATTCTTATTGTATACTAAAAGTAATTTATCTTAAACCCTTTAGTAAATATTTAGTATAGTAGGAGGCAAATAAAACCTTAAGAAAAGTGTCATACACAACTCACTCAAGAACTCTTCTTTCTCTGTTACATTTTCTTGAAGTGTCCATATATTTCAACAATCTTAAGGTATTACTTGACATTGAGAACCACATGAAGTCTTCAAGAAATAATGCGCTTCAAATAATAAATCATTAATTACCAAATTAGATAGATTTGACAGCACCAAAACAAATCTTAGCATATAGAAGAATAAGATAATATTCTTTCTTGCTGCTATCAAAGTAGCCTACATACTTGATCCTGCTTTGTCACCAATTTCTGAACCAAAAGAAGATGATTTTGAGGAAATCAAAGCGGAACCTCGCAAAAGAGAAGAAGAGGAAGTTTTGCATCATGGTCATATCTTGGATACACTCTTAAATTGATTGTATGCTAGCTACAAATCCATAAAAACAACAAGAGATACCAGATGAACTTGAATATAAATACAATACTAAAATATAAGGTGAGAATAAATTTCTAATTAAAAAATGTTTTGGTTTTATTTTTAATAATGGCGCTTCTTTCCTTGATCTAGTACATGATTTTCAAGTTCTAATTTCCAAACTTAGATTTTAGTGTGGAGATTTCTGAGTCATTATGAGTGGGGACAATTATAATAAAATTGTTCTCTATTTGGAATGACTATCAAAAGAAGTCAAACTGATACAGTGCTTAAAGATTTGTTATTTGATATCAAATTGTGACCACAACCTATGCTTCTAATTGATCTCTTTATACTGTGATAATCAAGCTACTATGTTTAGAGTTATAAACAAAGTGTAGAATGGTAGATCTAGACATGTAACTTTAAAAAATGAGTATCTTAAATAAATATGATGAGATGGTGTTGTGATTGTTATATTGTTAGAGTATATAGTAATTTAGCGGATCTGTTGACTAAGTAATTGCCAATAGAGTTAATGACTTGGACATCTTGAAATTGGGTTGAAACTATTTTATCTAAAATCAGTAATAATGGGAACATGACCTTTATTCTAACATTACCACTAGAAGAAAAGGTTTGACAAGTTTTTAAGTGATTGTTACTAATACTATATTATTCAACTAGTGTATAATTAGAAGTGGCATATATATATATATATATATATATATATATATATATATATATATATATATGTGTGTGTATGTATATTATTAATGATATAATTACTTTCTTAGTACTTGATAATAAGTTTGGAAGTGTTTTCACTTATATCATAAGAAATAGTGTCGTGTCTAGCAATGGCCAGTAGGCCGGTTCGGCCCGCTGAGCCTACGTGTCGGGCTGGGCCAAGCCTAGGGCCCGTCTTAGATCCCGGTCCGATTCGAGCCAGGAGTAGAAACCCCTGACCTGCCACGGGCTGTCCCGCACGAAAGAGCCGTTACCCAACAACTCTCTCATTTTTTTTTCACAACAGGAAAAATCTCCATTTGCGACGGCCAAAAACCCTCGCAAAACCGTCGCTGACCGTTTTTGCGACGGTTTTAGCCGTCGCAAAAAATGACGTCGCAATTTGCGACGGCCATGCAAAACCGTCGCAAATTTGCGACGGTTTTGCGAGGGACAAAAAAAATTCGTTGCTATTTACGACAGTTTTGCGAGGATTTTGCGACGAATATTTTTTTGTCAAACTTCACCAAAGGAACAAATTTGCGACGAAAAATATTGACCCTCGCAAAACTGTCGCAAATTTGCGAGGGTTTTGCGAGGGCTACGGTTTAAACCCTCGCAAAACCCTCGCAAATTGCGACGGTTTTGCGAGGGGAGAATTAACCCCCAAGTCATGACCCTCGCAAAACCGTCGCAATTTGCGAGGGTTTTGCGAGGGCACAAGGTTAGCCCTCGCAAAACCCTCACAAATTGCGAGGGTTTTGCGAGGGAGAATTAACCCCAAGTCATGACCCTCGCAAAACCCTCGCAAATTGCGACGGTTTTGCGAGGGAGAATTAACCCCAAGTCATGACCCTCGCAAATTGCGAGGGTTTTGCGAGAGGAGAATTAACCCCCAAGTCATGACCCTCGCAAATTGCGACGGTTTTGCGAGGGAGAATTAACCCCCAAGTCATGACCCTCGCAAAACCGTCGCAATTTGCGACGATTTTGCGAGGGGAGAATTAACCCCCAAGTCGCAAATTGCGAGGGTTTTGCGAGGGCCCAAGCAAACCCGCGGTTTGGACCCTCGCAAAACCCTCGCAATTTGCGACGGTTTTGCGAGAATTTTGCAATAATTTTTTTATTTTTTTATTATTATATTTATTTTAAATTATTAATTTCCTGTAAATTAACCCTGAAATACTATACAAATAAATGCCAAAACTATGTTCATAATTCAAAAAAATACTATAAAAAATTAAAAATAAGCCCAAATAAATATAATTAAAATACTAAAATATAATATAATGTAAAATACATAATAAGTATCTAAAAAAGTAAAATAATTCACAAAAATAAGTAATAGTGTATAAAAAGTATAAAAATAAATATAACAAGTCTATGTAAGTAATGAAGGAGCAACTGCAGAAGGGGGTGGAGGAGGGGAACGAGAGCCCCTACGTGGGCCCGAGTGCTCATCAGCTGGATCAAATCCATCGTCAGTATTTGGATCTTCATCTTCAGCATTAGCAGCCGCAATGCGCGCTTCTATCTCCTCTATGGATGGCATAGATGGTGCAGGAATACCCATCTTGTCCGACATAGTTGCCATCCAACCACCAAATGTAGACTGTTGTTGCCTCATGAAGTCCCGATACAAGTCTATTTGTCGATTGAATCTCCGCTCAGCTGTTGAACCCTTTGCTCTACTAGATGTCTAATATCAACCGGTGTAGGGGAAGATGCATGCGATCCACTTTGAGACAGTCTAGTTCGAACATGTGTCGCCTACGAGCCTAACCCAAAAACTCGTCCCCTTTTGAACCCGCCTTGTGCCTTTACAAACATGGCTTTTTCATCAAAATGAACAACAGAGTTTACTGAGTCACTAGACTCGGATCGAGGAGTGATACTGTATGAGATTTCGCACATCATCCTAAAAACAAAAAAAAAAAAAAGAATTGTCAATAGTAATTATCAAAATAAAATACAAATTCCACGCGAGTATAAAGAATTTCAACATATTTAATCTATATACTACCAATGTCCGGCGAGATCGCTCATCGACAAAGCCGACCCTTTTGTGGCCCGCTCTCGAAAGACATGTAATGTTTCAAACATGTCCGTGTAGCTAAAAGAACTCCCTCCTTGGCCCGCTACATTTATGTTAACAAAATGTAATTATTACAATCTTACATAAATTTGTAATAAAACAATTTAGATTAATAATTAATTAAGTGAAGGTGAATTACCAAACGGTTCTCGTGTTCTGTGAACGAAATAGACCCTCCAGTATGGGTGCAGCTACTCCCATGATTCTTTTTGTTGGTGGATGAGAGCTTCTGATACTTCTCTGATCTCCAGTACTCGCAAATGTCATTCCAATACTGTGCCTCTATCCAATGAGGACATACCCAATCATCCCTCTTCCTCAACCTAGACATTATGTCCGAAAATCGCGTCCGACACTTCTTTTTCCAAGTTGATCGAATTAGCGAAGCATACGCTTCCCTCCACCGAAAATATTTCTGCATTATCATGATTAAGATTTCTGATTAACATATAACATAGTACTTAAACGATAAAAAATACTCAAAAATTGCTTACCCCAAATTCTTGAAACCATAAGTCTCGCACGGTTATCGGGACGTGCGTGTATGTCGGATACGAACCAGTGAAGTACTGTTGTATTATATTTGAAATTTCTCAGACACATTTGTCCGAGCCGGCGAACCTATTTTTGGTGCAATGACAATGTACAATATAGTTATGTTAATCTCAAAAATAATAATAATAATAATAATAATAATAATAATAATTGAACTAATAATCAACATCTTACAAAGTATGAATATGTTACTTACTCATTTCCCCGTGGAACAATCCAAGGTCGGGAGTCCGTAACTTGCAACCCAACAGAATGCGAAGCTGAAGCAGCGGATGATTGAAAAGCCGGGGATGGTACTCCCTCATCTCCAATAGAGCTATGTAATGAACGAGGCACTGAAAGCCTTTGTAGCTGAGTAGGGGATGGAGTATAAGGCTCCTGACCCTCCTGACTCCCCTCCCTCAATGATCCTTCATTAGAAGACATTGCTAAAGGAGATGAAAAAAGAAAAATAAGTAACCAATAAAGACGAAACCCACTCCAAAAGAAGGATGTAAATAACCGTGAATAAAAATGATAAAAGAATAATAACATTGAAACGTTATATCTATTCGCTAGTTTAAAGTAATACAATAATATGTATGATAATGATGGATATGTCAAAATAAACATTGTACTTGTAAATTGAATTTTAAAAAAAAAAATTGACAGAGTCTCCCCTATAATTGGATATTTCCCAGGCACAAGGCCACCTCAAGATTTGACAACCAAAATGATGTTACAAACAACAAAGACAGATCTTTTAAATATAGAAAAATTCAAAAGATAACTAGGGGTAATCACCCATTACCCAAGAGGAATGATCACCCATCACTCACGGGGAATGATCACCCATCACTCACGGGGTTCCAATTAAAATGTTAGATATAGTTAAAATCAAGCTAAAAATTATAAATGCCTCTGTCCTTGTGAATTGTCTGTCAATACAACAACAATACAATATATAAACTACCTTGTTGTTTACACCACAAAAGAATATAATAAGGAATAACAAAAATCCTCCGGGCTGTACAAGTCTAAACGAAAGATTCCTGCAAAAAAAAGAAGGAGATGAGATTCCCGACAATTAGACAAAATTGTGAAACAAAATTGTATGTGATGGAATTTAAAATAATAAAAATTAAAAGATTCAAGGCATGTAGATTCAAGTAACAAATAAATTGTAAATTAAAATTTGACATGGGATAGTAATGATGCAATAGATTTCAGGATTCCCTCACCATTAACTATATTGTTTGTAAATGAATTGAAATCAGGCCTATTCACTAGAATCATTCTTCGATACAGACTCATCATCATCTACTGAGGTATCGCTATTCGTTTCCCATTCATCTTCTTCCTCTTCATTTATAGGAGAATTTTCCCTTGCTGTTATAGCCTCATCATGAACATCCAACATTTCACTCATACCATTCTCATGCGTCAGAATACCAATATCAACAAATAACGATATGCTGACTTCGTCAGTAGCATCTACTTCTTCCTGATAAGCTCTGTCAACCACGGGTGCATCTATTATATGTCGAGTTTTGGTTTTGCAAACTGCCAACCAATCAGATCTTGGCCTCTTACTCCCTGGATATGATGCATAATACATTTGGATAGCTTGTTGAGCTAGAACAAATGGATCATAGTTAGCATAGCTCCTTTTGTGGTTAATTTCTACAAGATTATACTGCGGATGTACCCTGGTACCACGATTCAATGTTTGATCAAACCAGTGACATTTAAAAAGAACAATGCTTTGCTGTGGATTACCAGGAAATTGCACTTCAATAATCTCATTTAACACTCCATAGTAATCAGGTCCTGATGCGTCATTTCCAATCCCTTTCACGCAAACACCACTATTAACTGTTTTCTTTCCCTCCGCATAATCATAAGTGTGAAATCGGTAACCATTAATTATGTACCCACTATATGATTTCACTAGCCTTGACGGACCCCAAGCAAAGTTCCTCAAGCATTCATTTGTAACCATATTTTCTGAATCTTGTACCTAAAAAACATTAGACAAGTTAACCTCGTAATTATGAAAGTTATAGCATTACGAAACTCCATTGAATCCCCAATGGAGTTCCAAATGCAAGTTATTAACTTATGAGACTTACATATCCACTAAACTATTCTGCAAATTCAAGGCTGATTCTTCTATTGATTTCTATCTCTGATATAGTCGGAGCCAGACTTCGTAAGTGTGCCGTGATTGCCCTGAAATGCATTAGAATTAGATTGGATGAGTCAAAATCATTATGAGGTATCGTTTATCGTATAAAATGTATGAAGTAGTAGCTCGTACTCAATGTATGGCTGCACTTCACCACAATTAAGCAACATATAAATTCTTGCTGCAACGAATTCTTCAGAAGTAAGGAACCGAGTTCGAATTCGTCCTATCACCCGTCCTTGAACATTGCAGATTGGCAGCCCAGGTTCTTGCACCCTCTCTAATCGTTCTCCCTCTTCATTACTCGCCGAAATTGTACGTTTTGTTTGTACATGTGGCTCAAAATAATAAGAGAAGAAAGTGGATGCTTCCTCAACTAGATAAGCATTGCAGATTGACCCTTCAACTCTAGCCTTATTTTTCACCTTGATTTTCAATTGATGCAAATACATGTCATTTAAAAAAAAAATCGACTTCAGTCACACACGCTTATATCGTACCTGCTATGAAAAGAATTAGATTGAATGATTCGATTACCGTTCAAACGGGTACATCCACCTATATTGAACAAGGCCACAAACTCTTGCTTCGTAATGCAAATGAATTAATAGGTGTTCCATTACATCAAAGAATGCAGGTGGAAATATCTTCTCCAACTTACATAACAATAAAGGAATGTCGGACTCCAATTTGGCCATATGAGCTACATTCAACTTAGGAGAGCATAGATCACGATAAAAAAGACTCAACTCCGTCAAAACACCCCATACATTAGAAGGAAGAAATTCCTTCAATGCAATTGGAAGTAGTCTCTCCATGAATACGTGACAGTCATGTGATTTCATATCGGATAACTTCAACTCATTCAAATCAGCACATCTTCCAATGTTTGAAGCGTATCCATATGGGAGTTGCAATCCCCTCAACCATTCAAGCAAAAGTTTCTTTTGTTCTGATGTCAACGAGTAAACAACTTTAGGTATAGCCACTTTTCCTCCTCCCACATTCAAGGCATGTAGCTCGGGCCTATGGCAATAAATTTCTAAGTCACGTCTAGCCTTTAAATTGTCTTTTGATTTACCCTTTACCTCAAGAACTGTATTCATGACATTGTCAAATACATTCTTCTCATTATGCATTACATCAATATTATGTCGGACCAAATTAGTACGCCAATACGGCAAATCCCAAAAAATACTCCTTTTGCCCAATTATGAGATATTCCCCTGCTATTACTCCTTCCAATTTCTTTGCATGTTTCTGTAATTTTTTCATAATTAGACAAACTATCCCAGATTTCTTCACCAGTAGGGTATTGCACCGGCTGTGATGTCTCAGAACCTCTATCATTCCTAAAAGATCTCGTATCCCTCCTGTAAGGATGATCTGATGGTAAGAAATGACGGTGACAGTCAAACCATGATTGTTTCCCACTATTTTGTAGATGAAAAGACTTTGTATTGCCCATACAATATGGACAAGCCAGTCTCCCAGCAGTGCTCCAGTCACTCAACATACCATATGCAGGAAAATCATTAATAGTCCACAAAAGTGCCGCCCGTAGTTGGAAGTTCTGTTTCTTCGATATGTCATAAGTGGTGACACCTTCAAACCACAATTTGGTTAATTCGTCTATCAAGGGTTGTAAATAAACATCCACCTGGTGCTTTGGATTCTTGGGACCCGGGATAATGATTGTTAAAAATATGACTGGATCCTTTATACACATCCACGGGGGGAGATTATACGGTGTGAGAATGACCGGCCAGGATGAATATTGCTTACCCGACATCCCAAATGGTGAGAATCCATCTGTACATAAACCAAGTTTGACATTCCGTACTTCTTTTGCAAACTCAGGATGCATTCGATCAAAGTGTTGCCATGCTTCAGTATCACGAGGGTGACTCATGATGCCTTTCTCCGATCTACTCTCTCCATGCCATCTCATGTGTTCAGCTGTTGTTTTGGAAGTATACAATCTTTGTAGCCTCGGTGTTATCAGGAAGTGATACATCTTCTTGAATGAAATTTCCCTTCTACTTGTGTTCTTCCCAACCTTTTTCTATGCATATCGAGGATGGCCACAAAATTTACACTCTCTACGATTCATGTCATCTTTCCAGTAAAGCATGCATCCATTATTGTATACATCTATTTTTTGTACCGACAAACCCAACCTAGCCACTAATTTTTTCATCTGATAGAAATCATCAGGAATCGTATTACTGCTAGGCATAACCTCTTTCATCAATTGCACAACATCGTTAAAGGCTTTACGCGAGAGGTTATTTTCAGACTTAATGTTTAATAACCTTGAAGCCAGTGAAAGCTGTGAATGTTGTGTGCATCCATCCCATATAGGAGTCTCTGCCGCCTTTAACATATCGTAAAACCTTTGTGCCTCCACATTAGGTGGCTCTTCAAAATGGTCTGCTGATGGAGCTTCAGGGGGAAAGTCAGGTCCTGCTACGTCTAAGACCATTTCGCGAGACAGATTTTCTTGATGTGAATCAAATTCTGGGATTGAGGTAGACACACTTGAGGGACACTCGAATGGCTCACCATGACATGTCCACCGGTAATACCTAGGCACAAATCCAGACTTCCACAGGTGGAGCTTAACTTGTGCTGGATCTAGATACTTTTTATTCTTACATTTTGCACACAGGCATCTAATTACGCTTGGCATTGCATTTGATAAGGCAAATGTCAAAAAAGCCTTAACCCCTTCCTCAAATTCAATAGTGATCCCTTTTACACCTGAAGCGTGCCTTCTATACATCCAACTACGATCCTCCATGACGTCTAAATGAGAGAAAAGAACAATCAACTCAATAATTAAAATCACCCCTTAGACAAAAGGAAGAGAAGTATAATTACATTTTCCTTTCTATTATCTAACAAAAAGATGTCCAAAACATAGAATTTACAATTGCTATCTTTGGATACAATTACACCTTCAATATCTACGTTTTAACCAAGTTCTACATTTAATTGAGGTGAAAAGTACAATTATTTGAAGAGTGAAAATAAATGTGGAAATAAATGAGAAAATTGAGGAATTTGATTAAGATTAAATAATATTAAAGCTAATTATATTCTTATTTTACACATTCCAATGGTTAAATAATCACATTTTACTTATTTTCATTCCAATGTTTATATTTGTTTAAACTCTCTCTATAACGTATATTATTCCTGCTATTATTAACATCCACCTATATATGAAATTATTATTATTATTATTACTCATTTCATTAGTCATATTCTTATTCTTATTAGCAATATTATTTTTAATAATAATGCTATTATGGGATATATACTCATGCTCAATCGAATAATACACTCCAAGATAAGGGTAGTTATTCTATTCCACAGTAAGTAGCGGCAGATTTTGAAAAAAAATTTAACAGAGTCTCCCCTGTAATTGGACATTTTCCAGGCACAGGGCCACCTCAAAATTATACAATCAAAATGCAATTGCAAACAACAAAGACAGATCATTCATTTATACAAAAAAAAAATAAAATAAAATGATAACTAGGGGTAATCACCCATTACCCAGGAGGAGTAATCACCCATTACTCACGGAGAATCCAACATTTGAATTCAACACAAAGGCAATTTATATGAACAACACGCACCTCCTACATCTTCATAATCTAGGGAAACGAATTTCTCACATAAAAGAGCCTTCAAAGCATTCTACTAGAGTTAAATCTTCCACTAGAGACACTAATATATTATTATAATCAAGTAATAAGATTACTAAACTAATCAGATATCAACCTTCCTATTATGGCATCATAACCAAACAAATTAATTTATAAGGGTTTATATAGCTAAAACATAGCTCTCATATAATTTGATCAAAGTAGTAATTTTTTTATAACAGGGTAAAAAAGAGTGCACTTTGTACAAAGTATATCACATATAAGTATAGATCAAAACACAATGAATGTTTAAAAAGGACAACAATTCCAACTAACAATTCAGCAATTTCAGTTCACAATTCCAAATTTAAATCAATAATCTCACATCAAACCACCATCATGTCACTCCTAATCTCCTCAAACTCAACCCCAACATCAATACAACTTTTATACATCAATTCAAACTCTGCTCATTAACAAATAATCACCCAAATTTCAAAGCTTCAGGGGAAATACAAATCTGCCCAACACGGACTTAGTTTATAAGATAATGAAGTAGCTCAAAAGATAAATTCTAACTACTTACCCAAATGAATCAGCTTCAGCAATAGCACAGCAGTAGCACAGGAATGACAATGGAGGCGCTCACTGAGGGGGCGGGCTGAAGGGGCGAGTAGAGCGAGGGGGCGAGGGGATCTGCAGGGAAGGGGCGCGGGGCGGGGGTGGGAGGTCACGGGGAGGGGGCTACGGGGGTGGGAGCACGGGGAGTGGGGCGCAGAATGGGGGGGAGTTGGGGGGGGGGCGCTGCGGGAGGGGGGGCGCGGGATGGGGGAGGGGGCGCGGGATAGGGGGGAGTTGAGGGAGGTCGCCTGAGGGGAGAGGGGGGAGAGATGGTGGCGGCGCAAGGGGAAGGGGAGGAAGAAGGATGTGGGAAGAAGGAGGGGGGAAAAAAAGGAGGGAGAGAAAATTTTTGGAAAATTTTAGTTTTTTTTTTTAAATTTCTAGCTATTTCGTCGCAATTTGTGACGAAAAATAAAACCCTCGCTAATTTCTCACAAATTAATACGAATAACATTATAAATCGATCTATACATTATAATTTTTATTATTTTTTAGTGATTTTAATAATATTATTATTATGTAAATTATTTTTCTTTATATATTTTAATTTATACACCACTTAATCAAATAAATAGATTAAAAAATTAGATATATGTATATATATAACTATATAGTATAATATATATTAATATGTTGGAGGTGAATAACATTACAAATCGATCTCTACATTATAATTTTCACTATTTTTTTTAGTGATCTCAACAATAATAACAGTATTTGAATTGTTTTTCTTTACATATTTTATTTTATACACCACTTAACAAAATAGATATATTAAAAAATTGGACATATGTATATACATAGCTAAATTAGTATAATATATATTAACATGTAGGAGACAAAGAACATTACAAATTGATCTCTACATTATAAATTTCACAATTTTTTTAGTGATATCAACAATAATAACAGTATTTGAATTATTTTTCTTTATATATTTTACTTTATACACTACTTAATCAAAGTGATAGATTAAAAAATTAGACATATGTATATATATACCTACATGTTATAGTGTGTATATATATATATATATATATATATATATATATATATGTATATTAAACTAAACAGATACTTATATACATTATATACATATACTTATATATTAGAATAAGTATATAACATAACATAATTAACTATATACATTTACTTATGCAATACATTAGGTGTATAACATGACATAATTACATATACAAAATTATAATAAAATACACTAATTGAGACATGTTATTAAAAATATTTCAGTAAATTTGTCAAAATACACCATCACATAAACACATAAAGAAAAATTTTAAAAAAAGATTAAAACCCTATGTTGTTGTAAAACCCTCGCAAATTCGTCGCAATTAGTGATGGATTTGCGACGAATTGGGGTTTTGAGATTTTCTATAAATTTTTTCATTTATTTATTTTTTAATTAAAAATATTGACCGTCGCAAAACCCTCGCAAATTGCGAGAGCCCAAAATCCGTCTCAAAACCCTCGCAAATTGCGAGACCTTTGCAACGGACGTTCAAAAATTTTTAAAATATTTTTAAAAAAAATAATCGATCGTCGCAAAACCCTCGCAAATTGCGAGGGTTTTGCGATGGACGTTCAATTTTTTTTTAAAATTTTTTTTTAAAAATACATAGCCGTCGCAAAACCCTCGCAATTTGCGAGGACTTTGCGATGGACGTTCAAAAATTTTAAAAATATTTTTTAAAAAAACAATCGGTCGTCGCAAAACCCTCTCAAATTACGAAGGTTATTTGCCGTCGCAAAATCCTCTCAATTTGCGAGGGTTTTGCGATGGACGTTCAAAAATTTTTTTAAAAAAATATTTTTTAAAAAAATAAATTACCGTCGCAAAACCTTCGCAAATTGCAAGGGCTAACTACCGTCGTAAAACCCTCGCAAATTGCGAGGACTTTGCGATGGACGTTCAAAAATTTTAAAAATATTTTTTAAAAAAATAATTTGCCGTCGCAAAACCCTTGCAATTTGCGAGGGTTTTGCGATGGACGTTCAAAAAAATTTTTAAAAATATTTTTTTTAAAAATAACTTGTCGTTGCAAAACCCTCGCAAATTGCGAGAGTTTTGCGATGGACGTTCAAAAATTTTTTTAAAATATTTTTTTAAAATAAATCGCCGTCGCAAAACCCTCGCAAATTGAGAGGGTTATTTGCCATCGCAAATTGCGAGGGTTTTGCAATGGACGTTCAAAAATTTTTTAAAAAAAATATTTTTTAAAAAAATAAATTACCGTCGCAAAACCCTCGCAAATTGCGAGGGCTAACTACCGTCGTAAAACCCTCGCAAATTGCGAGGACTTTGCGATGGACGTTCAAAAATTTTAAAAATATTTTTTTAAAAAATAATTTGTCGTCGCAAAACCCTCGCAAATTGCGAGGGTTATTTGCCATCGCAAAACCCTCGCAATTTGTGAGGGTTTTGCGATGGACGTTCAAAAATTTTTTTAAAAATATTTGTTTAAAATAAATCGCCGTCGCAAAACCCTCGCAATTTGCAAGGGCATAAATACTGTCGCAAAAACCTCGCAAATAGCGACGATTTTGCTACGAATTGTGACGGGTATTTTGGCTGTCGCAAAATCGTCTCAATTTGCGACGGTTTTGCAACTGTTTTGGTCAACTCGTGACTTATTTGAAAATCGTCGCAAATTGGTCGCTATTAGCGACGGTATTGAAGCCGTCACAAAAAATTCGTCGCAAATCGCGATTTTTCCTGTAGTGTTTATTACATCTCACCTCAAAAACGACTGAAATATTTTTTTTTATATATTTTAGTCTCTAACGGTTATATTCTCCATTCTAACCCCCCCAAAACTCTATAAATATCCTCCAATTCAACCCAAAACTCACCACACACTGTCCAATTCTCTCAAACTCTCTTATTTTCATTCATCTTTCTCTCATAATCCTCAAATTTCTTCATTTTCTCTACAAAAAGTATTAGAATAGAATTTATTTTTGTATTATACTTTTTCAATTCTTCAAGAAAGTCTTTATATTTTGAAAGATTGTTCAGCCGTGAAATAGTGGCTACAAGAAGTAAAAAGCTCCACAAAGTATTGTTATTTTTTGTCATCAACTAGTTAGTATTTCTTAATATTACATTCTTATTTTTTAGCTTTATTAATTGTTTATTTGTTTTAGTTATTTGTTTAATTTTTAAGTTAATTTGTTATTTATATTTTTCAATTCTCTTATTTTATTATTTGTTAATACTTTATTTTTTTGAACTTTTATTTGAATTTTGATTGTTTTTTTTAAATAATGGATCCAAATTAATATCATCATTTTTCTTCGTCACAATCATCAGCACATTTTGATTTTAATAGAGATCCAACCTTAAATTTAATAAATAATGAAATAGGTAATGAAGATAAAGGTCCTAGTAGGCTTAGCGTTAGTGTTTCACAATCACAACCAACTCCAACTATTAATCCTAACGAATCTAATATAGGTGAGGATGATATTGAAACAGCGGATGTTATGACTAAATCAAAAACATCTATGGTTTGGAATCTCTTTGAAAAGGATAATAATAATAATGATAGGGCAACATATAAAATTTGTAGGGTGGTATATGCACATAAGAAGGGATGAGAGACGGGAACATTAGTTAGACATATGAAAATGTCATATAATGATTAGTTAGAAAATCTACTTAAACAACAACAAATACGTACTATAGGAAGTCAAATTATTAGTAATTTTCAATATGATCGAAGTGGATTTGCTAAAATGATTGTTCAAACTAAATTACCTTTTAATTTTACAGAAAATTCACATTATGAACAATATATGCAAAATAATTATCAACCAGCATGGAAAAGGATTCCTAGAACAACGTTAAAAAATGATATAATAAAAATATATAAAGAAATGAAAGAGTATCTAATTACTATGTTTGATTCTTGTAATTGAAAATTTGCTCTTACTTGTGTGGTTGGACTGCAATTACTAATGAGTCTTATTTGTGCATTACATGTCATTGGATAGATCATGATTGGTTAGTACAAAAAAGAATTATTTGTTTTAAATTATTTGATCAATATCCTTATGTAGGTAGTAGTATAGATAGAATGATTACTCAAACATGTCGTGAATAAAGGATTTTAAATAAAATTATTTCTATTTCTTTAGATAATGCTTCAAATAATGATTTCGTCATAGTAATTTTGAAAAATACTATGAATCCTATGTTAGATAGTATTTTATTTCATACTAGGTGTGATTGTCATATACTTAATTTGTGTGTTAAGAAATGATATAAATATGTTGATGATATTGTTAATATAATTAGAAATATTATTTTATTTATTAGAACCTCCCCAACTAGGCAACAAAATTTTAAGGTATTATGCTAAGAATAAGATATATCTTTTAAAAAATTTAGATTAAATTGTAAAATTAGATGGAACTCAACTTTAGATATGTTTAAAAGTGTTATACCTTTTCAAAACCAACTTATTGAATTTTATAATAGTAATAATTTTCAACCTCCACTAACTGAAACTCATTTTGAAAATTGTACTGTACTTTCAACATTTTTATTTACTTTCAAAGAAGCCACTGAACTTTTATCGGGATCTTATTATCCCACTACTTTTATATTCTTTCAATACTTGCTAAGGTAGCACATATTTTTTGTAAGTATATGGATCATCTCCAATATGGTTATTTTATAAGGAGTATGTTTGAAAAATATAAAAAATATTATGAAGATATTCCTATTTTATATTGTATGGTATTGTGTATGGATCCTTGAGTAAAAACGGCTGGATTTCATAGTATTATTGAATATTTATATAAAATATTAGATTTTGATGAATCTCAAATACTTAGATAATGTATGATAAAAGATATAAAAGATAAAACGGCTAAAACTCTATCTGACATGTATAATTTGTATGAATTTGAGTCTTCTTATTCTAGTTCTCCTAGTTTAAGTAGGCAAGCTTCATTATCATTTAACAGTCACTTTCAATCACCATAAAAATCTACCTCTTCAACTTCATCAGTATTTAATCCATATGGTATTATGAAACGTAAAAAAATATTATCTACCACCTACAACGAGATGACAATTTATGAGATGCAACCCTTGATAGAAAATGAGGATCAACATTTTGATATTTGTGATTGGTGGAAGGCTCATGTAAATCAATACCCCATTTTATCTAAAATGGCACGTGATCTTTTGACACCACCAGTCTCCACAGTACCATCAGAAAGCGTCTTCAATGAGAGTGCTCGAACAATCGATGAAAGAAGATCTCGATTGGCTTCTCAAACTTTGGAAATGTTAATATGTTGTAGTAGTTGGTTGGCAGTCGAAGATAGGACAATTGATTCGTGGATTATTGATGATAACTCAGATGATGAATGGGGTGAGCCAAGTAGTTAGTTTAGTATTCTTATAATTAGGAATTTATGATAAGTAATATTATGTATTTAATTTTATTTTTAGGATATTTATTCTATTTTTAAATTTAATCATTATAATATTTTAAAGAGGTTTAGGCATCAAGTTCCCCTCTTATGTAATCTTTATTTTATTAATTAATAAAACAGGTAGGGGTCCAAGTCAAACCCTCCATCACTTCAAGGTGACTTTTTTATAATTTTAAAAAATTATGTTATTTAAGTAATAAAAAAAATATAAAATAATTGAATATCAAAATTTTTAATCGAATTAAGTAGGAGAAAAAAAAAGAATAAGCCCACGGGCCGGCCCGCTCGGCGCGTGGGCAAAGGGCCCGAGCCGTGTCAGTCCCAAGGCCAAATGCAGGTCGGTCCTCGGGCCCGGCCCGAAACTGTGCGGGCCGACCCAGGTGTCAATGCTAGCCGTGTCTAACAAAAGTTGGGTTTAACTTCAGAAATGATCATGAATTTATGATAGAGCATATGCAGAGTAATAGTGCTAAAATATTATGTGAATTGATCAATATAACTTTAATATTGTGTGTAGTATTTCTAGACTAATTTACAAATTATGGTTTAATACTATATGCAACCTTCATTTGGTTAATCTCAGTGAAATACTAGTACTAAGTGGAAAATTTAAATGAAACGATACTTTTTTTAATTATGATATTTTATGCGTCAATTTATAATTTTTTTAACAAGTTAAGCGGAGAATTGTTAGAGATAGTTCATAAATATAATGTTAAAAGATATAATGCTTAAACTTTATTGAGTCACCATTCTGATAATATTTATTTTCTAAATTTTATTTTGGCATATTTTCATCAAAAGTATCATATATTTTGGATCAAAAGATATCTAAATAAGGAAAATTCTTGCATGGATCGTAAATTCGTAAACAACATTAAAGAATTGTATTATACAATTTTTACTGCATGAAATACAATCTTTTAATGCATGCGATCTACATGAACCGGGTCCATACTAGAATTTTCACCTAAATATTAGTAAAAAGTTATGACTTGTGAAAATACAACTGATCATTAACGAAAAGTTATAACTAGTAAAAATATAATTTTCTTATAAATAGTATGTCTCTTATCTGAATTATATATATTATTGTTCACTATTCTTGTGAAAAATCAGAATATTTATTATCTCATTTCTCGAACATTCTTATTGTATGTTAAAACAAATATTTGGTGTAGTTGAGGTAAATAATATTTTTTTAAAAAAGTATTATATACACTTTAAATACTTTTCTTTTTCTACTATATTTTCTTGAAGTATCCATACATTTTAATATGTATTGTCCATGAAAAATTAAAAGCAAATAGTATTAAATAGTCTGATAAGACAAAAATTATAACTAGTACAAGAAATAATGAAGAAGACTAAAAAAAAAAAATCTTTTATACAGTTCTTCATTCTTCAGTATCCCTTTGCCTAGAATCTCCACCATGTTGGTCTCTGCCATTGCACCACCAATACCCAACAAACAATATCTTTTAAACTCCCCAACCACACCAAAAAAAAAAAAAAAAATCTAAAGTTAAAGTTAAAAAGGCATTTAAATCATTATAAAAAGACAGGCAAGAAGAAGAGTTGCAACCAACCATAGGCACTTCTTGAAAACAAAAACTCTTCAACTATCTCGAGGGAGATAGATACCAAATTCCTCTTACAGGACCAAATATGTTCGTCACTTCAAACTTTTTTAAATTTTAATATTTATCTTTAACGAATTTTAAAATATATAATTTTAATTTTTAAATATTTGAAATATTTAAAAAATAGTACTTATGTCAATTTAAATCGTTTAATGTTAACAGAAGTAGATCACAGAATTCAATCATATAATAAAATTTATAAATTTCACTCTTTAATAAATAAAATTTAAATATAAAGATAAAAAAAAAAGAAATCATATTCAATTCTCGATAGATACTAAAGAATTTCAAATTCAGTTCTCGATGAGTAGAAATTTTCTTAACATCTTTATAGAAAGAAAGAATGGATCTTAAAGGAGAAGTGAATTATCAAAAAAAAAAAAAAATCTAAAAGAAGAATGAGAGACACAAGTCTTAACAGTCTTTTTCTGTTATATACAGAAGTTACATTGTAAAAATTAGAAGAAAACTTAGTGTCACATTATGAGGGTTATAAGTGGATAAAAATACCTATAAAACGGTCATGTACGCGTCATGTGATAAATTTTTTTTTAACACTTAACAGTTTTAATTGATAGAAGAACTATTTTTTAGGTATTTTAAATATTTGAGAGTTAAAATCAAACATTTTAAAACTTGAAAGTGAAATAAAAATTCAATGATGCTAATATATTTTGCCCTTCTTCTTGGTATATAGTAATTGGGAAATTCTTATATGCACCGTAAACTTGTGGACCACATACATTAAGAAGTTATACCATATAATTTTTACGGTATGAGATATAACCTTTCAATGCATGCGGTCCATGTGAATTGAGTTCATGCTAAAATTTCTGAATAGTAATTAGTGTCTCGAAAGGGACTGGGAAGCTCTATGGCGTAGAGAAAGTCGGCAGAATTTATAGGGGGTGATAGTTAGAGATATAAACGAATCGAGCTTTTATCAAACGTGTTTGGCCTTGACTCAATGAAGGCTCGGTTCAAACTCGAATATAAACCTTATGTTTATGTTCCAATTTTAAACGAGTCGAATTTAAATATCCAAGTAATGGGTTCAAAGACTCACGAATATGTTCGATGAATTAATTAATTAGTATATAATTTATATTATTTATCAATATATTATATTATAAATTATTTATTTAAATTCGAACTCGAGCTTAAACTCGAATTCAGCTTCTGAGCTTAGTATAATCGAATTTTGAATCTAGCTCAGGTTTTAAACTATTTTAAACGAATCAAGCTTGAGCCAAAATTTGATATTAAAATCAAATTCAAGCCTTATGCAAAAATAGTAATGTTCAGCTCTGTTATTTTAGGATTCGATTTGATTTAATTCGAGTACATTCATAGTGACAACTGTTAGAACAAGAGGGCCATTAGTGTCGGAAATTTGTTTAAATTAAGATTTAAATGAAACACAAAGTTACGATCTCAAAGTTAATTTTTCCGTTTTCATTTTTTTCCTTTTTTAGATAAAATTTTCCCATTTTCCTTATGTATAAAATTTTAAACATGGCAATTCTATCACAGACAAGATATAACTAACATCAACGGATTTTCCAAAATTCATTGAACTTGAAAACATTGTATGTCACGCCTCGTGTCCACGGACCCGGGAGCACGATTATGGGCTTGGCAGCACCCACGGTCAACTACTTGACCGCCATTCTCGTTGGGCCAAAATTGATATCCCAAGTTGACAATGGGTACTTAGGCCCATTCTTATATACCATTCATACTTCTCATCCCAATCCCATGTGGGATTGGAGTATCACATTCATCCCTCTTTGAGGCCCAAGCATCCTCGCTGGGCCCATACTTTGGGGCCAAACCCAAGACCAACCAAGCGGCATAGGATTCTAGAGGTGGCTCCCACCGAGCATGGTATAGTACTTAGTTCCTATACCGAGGGTTGGTTACCTACTCTGATACCAAATGTCACGCCCCGTGCCAGCAGACTTGGGAGCGCGACTATGGGCCTGGCAGCACCCATGGTCAACTACTTAGCCGCCGTCTTCGCTGGGCCAAAATGGATATCCCAAGTTGACAATGGGTACTTAGGCCCATCTTTATATATCA
This sequence comes from Voacanga thouarsii, assembly GCA_026120185.1. Classification (NCBI taxonomy): domain Eukaryota; kingdom Viridiplantae; phylum Streptophyta; class Magnoliopsida; order Gentianales; family Apocynaceae; genus Voacanga; species Voacanga thouarsii. The sequence goes on along the minus strand of JANUWF010001287.1, from coordinate 11,206,975 downwards.
TACACACTTCTCATCCCAATCTTATGTGGGATTGAGGTATCACATTATGAAATGTTTTTATGATAGGTAGAATTCAAACCTCACTAAAATCCTAACATTATTTCCATTAATTCACCTCAACTTTTACCCCAATCCCACATGGGATTAGAATAAGAAGTATGAATAGTATATAAGAATGGGCCTAAGTACACATTGTTAACTTGGGATATCCATTTTGGCCCAACGAGAACGGCGGTCAAGTAGTTGACCATGGGTGCTGTCAGACCCATAGTCGCGTTCCTGGGTCCGCGGGCATGGGGCGTGACATTTGGGATCAGAGTAAGTAACCAACCCCCAATATGGGAACTAAGTGTTATACCGTGCGTAGTGGGAGCCACCTCTAAAATCCTATATCGCCTGGTTGGTCCTGGGTTTGGCCCCTAAAGTATGGGCTCGATGACGCTTGGGCTTAAAGGAATGGTGAATGTGATACCCTAATTCCACGTGAGATTGGGATGAGAAGTATGAATGGTATATAAGAATGGGCTTAAGTACCCATTGTAAACTTGGAATATCCATTTTGCTCCAGCGAGGACGGCAGCCAAGTAATTGACCGTGAGTGCTGCCAAGCCCATAATCGCACTCCAGGTCCGCAGGCACGGGACGTGACATTGTATATTTAAAAAGTCTTTTCTAAATACATTCTTTTGTAAATACATTTAATGTTTTGATGCATAAATTTGATACTTGGATTCAATGATTTTTCTTTATACAGTTAAAAAAAAATCAAATACACTGTGTCAATTAGAATCTAAATTACCTTTTATCCAATAATTTTTATTTTTAAAATCAATATGAACTTCTCCAGGGTTTAATACAAAGAAAAACCTTGAAATTATAATTTCAAAGTAAACTTTCCCCATTTCCTTGTGGATAAAATTTTAATGGTGGCAATTCTATTATACAAGATGCTTCCTCCATTTTTTAAAGGCTAGCAATATTGCCAGAGCAATTTCCCTCTTGCCAGAACAATGTTTTAAGAAATGACACTTCTATGCTCTAAGTCAAAGGATTCTATCATCTCAATCAAAGGAGAAGGAAAAGATTTTATTAAATAATTATCTCATGATTTTCTATTAACTAATTCTCTACTGATATTCAATGTTATCAAATCTTCTGGTTATTACATTACATCTTCTTGAGAAGCTATTATGTTTCCTTACTTCCTTGCTCCTTTTAATTGCTCGGAAATATTTTCTCCTTCTCTTGTTTAGAGATTCAACCAAAGCATTTCTTAAATTTTTATTGATAAACTAATGCCCAATAAGTCTCAAAAAGCTTGTCCATAACAAAAGCATTATGCCAATAGAGGAGGAATAATAAAAAATATATTAACTTATATCTTCCCAATAATACGGATCCTCAAATCTCAGGGCTTTCATCCTCCAATTTCAATTACAAAAAAAATAAAAATAAAAATAAAAAATTCCACAACTCCCACTTCCTGCTGTTTTTCTAAATATTCCTTCTATCCAATAAAAAAAATACACAATCAAGCAAGTATTATATATTGACCATTCGAGTGATACCTGCAAATTAAGTTTATGAAGCATTTTCCTGGTGTTTGCATTTGTTGACGGGGAGGGGGAAAAAATCAATTGAAAAGGAAGAGAAAAAGTAGGTGACTAGCGAAAGATGAGGGAAAGAACAAAAGATATATTTGGTAGTAGGTGATTAGCAAAAGATGAGGGAAAGAACACTAGATATATTTGGTAGTGGGGGAGCTGAGTGATTTGAGTGGGATTCTAAGATATGTAGATATGAATTCCATCAAAATCTAAATAGATAGATTTAAAGAATTCTTATTTGATGGGATATTGTGTTTTTTAGCCGAAAAAATTCACTTTACCATCTCAAATATGGTCAAAATCTCATATTGTCATCTAAATTTCATTTTAAATCTAATTATTATGTGAACTATGATTTTTTTCCACATTGTCATCCAAGCACCTCTAATCCTTAAATTAAGTTAGTTAACAACTTAACATAGTAAATTAAATATAAAACAGTATAAATTTCTCACATAACCAACTTAAAAAATAAAAAATCAAATTATCTATAAATTTAAATTTAAATTTAAAAAAATAAAAAAATATGATTGAATTAACTTAACTTAATTTAATCGAATTAATTTAGTCTTTTTGTTCTTTAAGTTAGTTAAATAGGAAATTTACTTTATCTTATATTTAATTTACCATTTTAACTAACTTAATTTAAGGGTTGGAGGTGCTTGGATGGCAATATGGAAAAAAAATAATAGTTCAGATGGCAATTAAATTCAAAATAAAGTTTGGATGGTAATGTGAGATTTTGACTATAGTTAGGATGGTAAAGTAAATTTTTTTTCTTTTTTAACTAAAAGGATAAATTTGTCATTTGATAAAAAATTGCTCGGGTAGGAGGGAAATTACGCTAGTAATATCACTAGTATTTTTTAAAATACTGGTTTTTTTATTATTGCATACAAGATTAGGGAAGTTCTAAAATTTATAATTTTTTCTTAAAAAAGATTAAATCAATCTTCTTGAAAATAGCCAACCACTTAATGTTACAGCCGAGTGGGATAATAAAAGATGTCATAAAATTTAGAAATATTACACCCTCCTTCCCAAGAATATTGACAGCATTTGATTTTGAAGAATGAAATGGCGAAAACGATGAAATCGAAAACATGCTCACTAAACAAAAAAATATATATACAGAGTATCATGGAAGTTGTTTACCTGTATATTTAAATGACCTTATTGACACTAAAGAAGATGTCTAAACCAAGATATTTGAAACCACTAAATCACGTCCTTATAAACGCCGGTTTCGTCTCATTCACGTGAAACTATTGAGCTTCCGGAATGACGCACTTTCTTCCTTAGACCAGTCAAAGTTTCAAAGACTTGGGTTCTCTATTATAGTCTTGGTTCTTTTTTTTTTTTTTTTTCTTTCATTTCATGCACACCATTACCAAGAGAGACCAAGAAAGTGAAACAAAAAGCATCATACTTTTTGTAATCCTCTCACGTCAATCCTGTGCTCTTTTATTTTTTTATTTTATTTTTTATAATTTTATTTTATCATTGGTCTTATTCATTAAATCAGATAAAATTATTTATTCTTGAGCTTGAACACCCACAAATAATAAGTCTCAATTATTTATTTTCCGGGCTTCATAAAACAGCCTAATAAATAATTAACAAATCCAAATAGATCGATATAAAATATTTATACCTAGATTAATTTTTTAATTATTTAATTTAGGTTTTGGACCGTGACTAATTAATTAACGAATTAAATTAGATAAAATATACACTCTCTCTTTGACCTTTTATTTTATTCTAATCTAATAATAAATTAGACTATTTAAATAAAATAAAATAAAACTCATAATTATTAAGACCAATTCCTTAACCCAAATCTGTCAAGACTTAAGGGTTATTCTGGGGACTAAAAGACGTGTCATCTTGGCTACTAAAATGACTAAAATATCTATACTATATAAATAGCTATATTTTGCATTTTAAATATTTTTTAATATCACCATAAGAAAATATAAGAAAATATTGACCCCAAGACAATACTGCGTTAGCAAAGTCTTCGACCTATAGGTGTAATGACTAAAATACTCCCCTACACATCGCTGTACATTTAGAGAGGAAAAGTGTACTAACACCTCTCTAATAGACATCTACCATCCTTAGACCTCTAGTTCCATTATCCATGACTCCTGAAATGTTTTCACTTTCCAAGGGAGTTACCCTAAAGCAAACATCCAAGTCATGTTGCTTAAGGATCTGGATATTTAAATCATTTGAACAATCACAACAGGCGATATAGTGCAGAAGCTATCTTGTACAAGTCTGTCTTAACTAATTAATCACATATACCCAACATATAAGTATATCGACTTTATAAAAGAACTTCAACTACAACATATCAAAGTACATGTTTCCAGCTTCATCAGACCATCAACTCATACTCAAGCGGTAGAGTATTAGTCCACATTACAACAGTAATAGTCTGAGTTTCTTGTAAATAGTACTTTTAAAAATCACTATTATAGGTCATATTCTACATATTCGAAATACGCTCATGCTATGAAGTGAGTGGGCTACTCACTGGCTAAAGGTAAGTCATTCCTCATTTGAAATTCATAACACAATAACCTAAAAATAATGAGATTCTCATTCTCATCGATCGGTTAAGAACAAATATTTGTGTATTAATTATCCCGCGATTCATACATTACCGTGAAAAATCACCATTCACATGGATCACTTATTTAAACACAATGGGTCCTATCCAAACGTAAATCGTGCACAAATAAAATGTAAATTTACAAATAAATTTTGAGAATAAATTCGATAATTACATCAGAAAATTAGTTTAGAGAGCATACATTCCAACAGATTTGATATAACATTTTATACAAAAGTCAAAAAAGAGGGTCTAAACTTACAATGCTAGAACCTAAATCCATATTTCTAAATTATAATTGTCTTGTGTGACCATTACTATCATTTGATTTTTCTATTCTCAAATGATTAATTTTTTAATTCTTAAATTACCTCTTTAATTTTAAAAAAAAAAAAATCTCGCCTCCACATATCGTTCCTCTTTAACCTGAGGGTTTGCAAAGTTTGAAGGAAGTTAAAATGGAGGAGGGATTTCAAAAATTTAGAAATATAAGAATTAATATAGTTTTTTTAATTAAAAAGATAGTTTAAAAATTAAAAAATTAATGATTTGATAATAAAAAAGTCAAAGAATAATAATGATAATACGAAGCAATTATAGCTTTAAATTATAGATTTAAGTTCTATGAGTATGGACTTCGCCCTCTCAAGTGAAAATTGCAATATAATAACATCGAATAATAAAATATAGACAATATAAGGGTCATAAAATATCTTATGTTAATTGTAATTATATAAAAATAAAATATGATAGGAATATTAATTATTTTATAATATATAATGTATTAAGAATTTTTTTTTATAAAGAAAGTGTAACGTTTTGACAATTCAAACTAATAAGTATGTTAATTTGCTAAAGATAAAGGGAGTAATAAATATCTTATTGATTTTTTAAAATGATAAATAATTATAAATTAAAAAGTAACAGTTATAAGAGAAAACGGAAAGAATATTAGTGGACACTACTTAATATGGATTTTTTTTAAATATAAGTCACTTTAAAATTCCAAATATATATATTTATTATTTTTTTCATTTATACCATTATCCTATTTATTATTGCATTAATTAGTTTTTAATTTTAAAAATAATAATATAATCTTTTAACCTTATAATTATACGTTTTTAATCATTTTTAATCCTTATACAAATACCTTATACTCTGTTAATTCTAGACAATATATTATGTAGGCTTTGTGAATGTAACAACAGTATACTATAGAGGAATATTGATTATTAAAGGCAATATCCAAGTCTATTCGTGATAAATTAAGGAGAACCTTCGAAATATCTCCCGCAAGAGGAAACATACAGCATTAATTTGAATATATTAGGCAAGGAAAAGAAGAAGGTGGGGGGGGGGGGTACGGAGGAGAGAAATTGGTAGGTAATTTCTACTTGGTCCTAAAGCTATAAATATTGAGAGGCAATTTAAAAGGTCAAGTCAATTTCAAGGGTGATGTTATAATATTTGCAAGATAAAATTTTCTTTAACAAAAAGATAATTGAAATTAGTAATAATTAATTTATAATATATTATTGACAAATCATTAATATGATATATCAATATAATAAGAAAATAACTTAATTAGTCAAAAACATAAGCTTTTTCTGTGAAAGCAAATTATAAAGGGCGAAGACAGTGTTCAATATAGAGTCTAATATCAAAATCAACTTCCCTTTAGAAAGGGTGTTGAACACAATCTTGTGAACCACGAGTATTTTTTTTTCACTCTTAAGAGCCAACCTCTATCCTCTCATGGTTTCCTTCATCCTTTTCCTGATGGACTCATGGAATTTTTTTTTTTTTTTAATTCAGCAGGTCAAAGTTCAACCCTAATTTTCTTTATGCAATTAAATGGAGAGAGAGAGAGAGAGAGATGATTAATTCTGACATCCTTTTTTATGCATTTGAAAAAAGAAAATTTTCTCAATTTAATCCTTAAACTATTATTGATTTTAATTACTTATTCTTAAATTACATTTCTTATTTTTTTTAATTTCTAAACTATTTTTTTTCCTATAAATTTAATTCTTGCCACCCACCCCCCTATAACGGCGATTTTGCTTACAACTTTTGCGTCCTAATCACTTATCTATATTTATAAGGTAGCCTATAAATATGTACATGGATGGAGCATCGAAGTAATAGCCGGAATTTACCGTTAAATTGGCAAGACAAAAACAGTTCAAAGACTAAAAACACTGAACATAATTAGTAAAAGATAGACAACCAAAATATCACTTACCATAGAAAGGTTTAATGAAACTAGATTTTAATATCTAAAATCTGACAAGAACTACAACAATATAAAACAACAGAATGTTTTAGCTTTGATCAACTGAGTAGCTTTTGTATTTAAATAATTAAACGTGATTATTGAAATCTTTTCCCTTCCGCTTATATTTTCACAGAATGGTAGTTTGTTATTTATTGCTGATATATATGAAACATAAAATCTCTATTTCAACCAATAACTCATCTCCTTTAAAAAATTCCTGGCCTTCCTACCCCGTTAGTTTGGATTACTGAACAAATTACTTCTGGGCTCGTCACATTACAACCATCAACCTATTGATTCAGCGCCACCTCCCCTTAGAGCCATAATTGCACTGGGTACACACGCCAGGTACTGAAAGCCCCAGTATGTTTTCTATGAAGAGAGATGGGATGAGTCCATTAGCTATTGTAGATATAGAGACTAAACTAGAAGTACAGACTGGATAGTAGTCCACTTGAATTATGAAGTAAAGGCGACCATTCACAACTCCAAGTGGACACACCCCTTCGTGTACCAAGCCCCAAATACACAGACAACCTAATGGTTACATGTTCGAATCACCGTGGCAGCAGCTTGTAAAGGTGCCATTTCTCCCCCTCCTAAAGATCTCATATGTGTGCGCATATGCATATTCCTAAGTCTCACGTGTGTGTAAATATATTCTGAGGGCGGGGAAAAAAAATCAAGAATAAGTGCTTTGCACAGTTGATAATTGATACTTCATGTACATCTATGGATAAGGCCACAAGATAAAAATACAAATGGAAGTGTGGCTTTATACATGACATGTTTTCGTCAGGATGTATGACCATATATGCAAACCTTTGTACAGACAAATTGAAAATCATGTTTATATTCTATGTTCAATAAATATCTCTAAAATTCAGTTCTTCTCGTCTCCATGAGCCAAAAACCATTTATTGCAGTGCAAAAATGTATGAAAGAATGAGGCACGAGCTACTTGCCTAAAAGAGAATTTCATTGATGGTTCGTCCGAAGAGCCTGCATCCTGGCAGCTAAAGTGTCATAGTCTGGAAGCTTTGGATGAACATGACTAGCTTTCTTCCCGCTATCCTCTCTGGTAATAGAATTCCCACTTGCTGTCTTCTGAGGTTTGTTGCTGTCTGATGCTTCTGGGTTTTGTTTTGAATGAACATCACTATCTTTCTTCCCACTATCCTCTTTATTAATAGAATTTCGACTTGATATCTTCCGAGTTTCAGCACCGCCTGATGCTTCTAGCTTTTGTTTTGGATTAACATGACTAGCTTTCTTCCCACTATCTTCTTTATTAATAGAACTCAGACTTGATATCTTCCACGCTTCAGCACCTCTTGATGATTCCGGTGTTGGCTTGGAGTTTGGTGGCTGTTCCACGCCATATGGTTCCCTATTTTTGTCATGTGATGAGATCTTAGACTCCATAGTTGTCTTAGATCCTAATTTTCCTGAGCTAGATTGCTGCAAGTCTCGCCCGGGACCTGAATGCTTTTTCTGGGACTGAGATGGTTGAGGAGTTTCAGCACTGTAAAATCTTGTGGTTGAACTTCTCTCTGCACTGCCTGATGATTCTGGTGTTGGCTTGGAGTTTGGTGGCTGTTCCACACCATATGATTCCCTATTTTTGTCATGTGATGAGATCTTAGACTCCATAGTTGTCTTAGATCCTAATTTTCCTGAGCTAGATTGCTGCAAGTCTCGCCCGGGACCCGAATGCTTTTTCTGGGACTGAGATGGTTGAGGAGTTTCAGCACTGTAAAATCTTGTGGTTGAACTTCTCTCTGCACTGCCTGATGATTCTGGTGTTGGCTTGGAGTTTGGTGGCTGTTCCACACCATATGATTCCCTATTTTTGTCATGTGATGAGATCTTAGACTCCATAGTTGTCTTAGATCCTAATTTTCCTGAGCTAGATTGCTGCAAATCTCGCCCAGGACCTGAATGCTTTTTCTCGGACTGAGATGGTTGAGTTTCAGCACTGTAATATCTTCTGGTTGAACTTCTCTCTGCAACAGAATCAGAAGCTTCAAGCACTACAGAGCTTGAATGCCCCTTCAAATGAGAAGCAGAAGCTTTGGTCCTCCTGGAAACTCCAGTCCCCAAATGACTTCTGCCAGTGAAAACTTGTTTTGCAGAATCATCATCCTCTGAGTCACTACTTTCAAAATGGAAGTATGTGACTGGACCTCTTGAATTTGATTTTTCTTTAACATCTTTGTTTGTGCTCCCTATATATGGTTCTCGTCCATGAGTTGAAAGCTGCTTCTCAAATTCCTCGGAACTGTCACTATCTGAATCGTAACTAGAGTCTGGCACTCTTGATCTTCTTGCATTACCAAACACTTGACTATTTCCAGCACTAGAACCTTCCACAGCAGGAGAAGCACCAGATATCACAGCGGGACTCTCCTCACCCCTTTTTCTGGACAAAGATGAGATATTATCTAATTGACTCCTTATGTAGGGAGGACGAGTATAACCCTTGTGCCGAAGGCCGCCAGTCAATTTGTCAAGGTTTAACGCTCCACCATAACCTGAATTTTCATCATTGATCTCTGATCCATGTGAATTTATATCATTTACTTCATTTACCAATGAAAACTTCGACAGTGATGAGTTGTGTCTGTTCACTTCACTGTCACCGTCACTGTCACTGTCACTGTCATTTGGCTCTAGCTGAGATTTTTCCCGTATAGGAGATGACTGACTGGGGGGTGCCTCGCCTGAACCAAAGTTTTGTGGGGGTCCAACTGATGCTTCTGTTCTTTGTTCGTTCTTCCAATGCTTTTCAGCAAGTGACAACCTTGTTGATCCCAGAGATAGGTTTTCTTTACCATGAAGACTTGTAGCATCTCTTGTCCCATGAAGCCAAGAATGGCCCATATCAGTCTCATCTTCAGAACTCTGACCATCTGACTCATCAAACGTGACAGGCCCAGAATTATCTGGCTGTGAGCTATCAATAGTTTTTTCCACAGCTCCAGAAAACTCACGAAAGGAGTTCCTTTGAGGGGAAAATTCTGATTCTGATCTTTGTTTTGAGTTGCTTGTCTCAAACAGGCTTCCAGTGCCTGAATCTGCAGAGAGATGTGCGGCCAAGTTTCTATTTGGTGAGGGAAACTCCTCATGATGGGAACCTGCATCAAATCCAAAATCTTCACCATCAGAACCAGAATCATCAAAAATTACACCACCAGAATCATGAGAGCCTGAGTGAAAAGAGTCTTTATGCATGTGTTTGTCAATACCAGCAGAATGGTACTCCCCAAAATCATGCCCAAACATTCTGTTGCCAGAATTTAAAATTTCGTCATCACCACGAGGGACACTTGAATGGGAACCAGAAGAGAAAGCACTAGGTTGTATTTCAATTCTAACACTAGGTTGTTTTTCAGTTCTTTCTCCATAATAATCAAATTTCTCAGGACTGAAGCCCTCGTGCTGGTGATTCTCATATTCAGCCTCAGATTCATCAGAGTGTATCTCCATTTCCTCCTCTTTGGATAAACTATTCTGTGAATACTCATTTGATCCTCTAACATTGTGAACAAAAAGGTCCTTGTCCAATGACCCTTTTGATCTCGAGGAAAATGTTTGAGCAGATCTTATGTCACCACCATAATCATCCTGGTATGGTCTTTCAGAGACAGTATTTTGCTCATCTGGTACCCTTGTCTGTCGCTCTGCAAAGGAGACATTAGTTGAATCTTTTGGATAATCATTGATGAGTTTGGAAGTTGAATGCTTCCTAGTTCCTTCATCTCTGCAAATATTAACATCTGATTTGTGTGATTCTGAGGAATGCTGCCTAGAAATCCTGCCACGGCTTGACAGTTCTGCGGCAGCTCTAGCAGCCATGCTTGCACGTTCAGCAGATTCAGCAGCTGCTTGTGCTGCAGAGGTTGCATCCTTAAACTCCATGTTCCAACTTTGCTGACCAGAAGAGAATGCACCGGCCTCTCTGTGAAATTCTTGCTTGATTTCTGCCCTATCAGCCCTAGCTCCTGAAGTGTACGAAAACACCCATGAGAAAACCCTTAAAATTAAGGCCCTCCAGGAAACAAATGGTTCATTTCACGTAATAATCATACCCGAATGTTTCTTTTCAGGTTGCAAATTGGAAGATACCACATTGCTGACACCACCAAGTTGTGTAGGAAGGTTTTGGGTTGCATGTGATGGTCTTACATTTTGCTCAGAATAGCTAACAGGTTGATTATGATGACTGCGAGGAGCAGGGGCGTTTGGTACAAAATGAGGAGGTTCAGCTTGCATCTTGCTGGCATTCTCAAAGGTACTTGGTCCATTCTGATCAATAAATAATTCATTAGAAATTAAACAAAGCTTCTCAAACAATCTCTGACCTCAAAGTCATTATCGGGCAACACCCAAAAAAGGCATGAATAACAGTAAAGCAAAGGGTTGCGTACCAGCAAGTCATTAGGCAATGTTTGACTTTCTCCAAATGCCTTGGGATCCCATTTGATATTATGTTCTTCTGCAATAGCAGTCAAAGCTTTAATTTTAACCTGCCCATCAGGTGCCTTTGCAGATAATTTCTCAACCAACTGACAAACAACATATGTTAGTTCCTTCAATTTTCTTGAAAAACAGATGGTCTGACATCTCTCACACTTTAAATTTTAAATATAAACAAAAAGATACACAAACTTACCATGCGGCTGACACCACAATCTGGACGCAACTCAATAGCTGCTGTTGTGAACTCCTTTCCATATTTTGCTGTGAGATGCTTCCGAACATCCAAAAGTTCAGGTATATCTCCACATCTTGGTGATGCAAATATTACACTTGTAATTGCTTCCTTCAGGTCAATGGGACAGTTCCTGTAGAAAAAACAAATGGAAACATACATCAGGGATCCCAAAAGAAATCTGACTTAACGAAAAGGCTGACTATCACACTAAACAGGGGCAAAACTCATGCGTGAATAAAGCGTATCAAATGAAAATAGTCAGGTTAACCAAAAACAATCCATACATAATGTAACAGAACTGCCACTGGAGGATTTTTCATTTTGCACCAGAAATTTTATTAAGACTTGAGCATTGTCTACCTAAGCAAGTTTTGGAACTCGTTGAATAAGTCACTAAAGTAGGATTTTGAATAAGCAAAAGGGTCTCATCAGCTACTAGCAAGCAATAATGTCAAAGCATGCCATTTTTTTGACAAATCCCAGATACTGGGTTTTGCTAGATTGTGCCTACGTAGCTATTTAAAAACAGATGGAACATTTGGGTAATTTGAACTTATATTTTTATACCATTTATTTTTGTGTTTCACTATCCGAAAATGGTGCATGAAAATGGTTTAAACAAAGCAGATACATATGAGCCATGCTTCTTTTACTGCTGAGCGAACTACCCATAAAGGTGATTATTCAACAGTCAGCTGGCCATTGGTGCTACGGCCATTGGTGCTACAGTATCAGACGATGGATCTCAAAATTTTATTGGTAACTAGCCAGAGATAAAGCAAAGGCAACAGAAAAAGACAGGAAAAAGGAGACATCTTTTAACAGTTTATGTTAAAACTCTCATATCTGTAAATTACTTTTCTGAAATCAAATATTTGAAAACATTTTGTAGCATCAAGATTGATTCTTGCAATGAATTTATTCTTATATGACAGGAATATAATAGTCATTGGAGAATCATGAATCTACGTACTTTTGAGTTTCAATAATTGGTAAGCGTGCCACAATGAGTTCACAATATATCTCAATAAGGTCATATGCTGCCATCATCTTCTCTTCCCTAATTACATGCTCAACCTGAAATTTAGGATGAAGGAAGAAATGAAAACATCAATGAGAACCAATAAAGCATATCAATCAACAGAAAGACAGATGTAGGAACATATGAGGATATCAAAAGCAATGTTTGGAGTTTCTTTGGAGAAAATTTTGCTTCTTTACCTTCTTGGATGACAGTTTATAAATAGCTAATAGAAGTAAAGATAGAAGTTCTGATAATATGTCATGCTGGTAACTAAGGTCATAATAGCTTGGGCAGAAAACGAAATCAATACGACAAAGGGGAAGATTACATAAATGAAGAGGAGACCAATGTCTCGTATAGAAAGTGAGTGAAGGTGATCAAGTAATGACTGATCACTGCCCTCACTCATCCCTTCTGGTTGTTCTAAAGTTTTAGACTTTGAATCGCTCACTTACTCAAAGGAGTTGGGAGTGAATGTCTACTATTCTTTCTTTTACTCGCAATCTAAGATCTTGTTTTTGGGACTTGCCCGCTACCAAGATCCTTCTCTGCTTCAACTTCCCTGCCTTGGGAGCAGCTGTGAACTGACTTTCCAATCCCTCGTTCAATTTATTGGGCATATCACTATTCATTCTTTTTCCGCGGGCAATTTCCTTTATCGGACTTTCGTTTGGAAAGATCTCTTATACCATGGGAAAGATATGGAGAATAATAGACATGGATGCAGACCCGCAAATATATTGAGCAAGACAAGAACTTTTCCAAATGAAGGCTATGAGAATGCATATGTATAAGGACGTCAAATAAGATATTTTAGCGAGAAATACACAATAAATGAGCTAAGTTTGGTCTGGAATGGGAGACAATTCTACAAAACAAATAAACAAAAACTAAGCCTTAATCCCAAAAAATTTAGGGTAGGCTACATGAACCAATACAAAGTTACGTGTGGTCATTCACATAAATCCTCTCTCTCCACTTCTTTCTATCTACTGTCATACTTTCATCCAAATCTAACAGAAATATATCTCTTCTAATCACCTTCATCTATATCGTTTTAGGCATACCTATACCTCTATCCACCCTATCCTACCTCCACCCATCAATCCTCCTAACAGAAGCATTCTTTGGTCTTCTCCGTATATGTAGGAGCATTCTTTGGTCTTCACTATATATGTTCAAACCAAAGCAAGCGATTTTCTCTCATCTTATCCTCGATAGATGCCACTCCTATTTTTTTTTTAATGGTCTCATTTCTTACTCTATCCTTTCTAGTATGCCCATACATCCACCATAACACACGCATCTCGACTACCTTCATTTTGTGAATATGACACATTTCAACTGCCCAACATCCCGTATCATATAGCAAAGTAGGTCTCACGGTTGTTCTATAGAACTTTTCCTTTAAGCCCAAAGACATATTTCGATCACACAAAATACCAATCACACTCTTCCATTTCAACCAACTTACCTTAACTTGGTGGGCAACATCGCCGTCGAGTTTTCTATCTTTCTGAATAATAGATCATAAATATCAGAAGTAGTCGTCTACTGGTATATCTCTGCCATCCAAAGTTACACTCTGAGTTATATTTCTGCTAATACTGACATTGAATTCCGTATACTCTGTTTTTACTCCTACTGATTCTGAAACCTATAGATTCCAAGGCTGTCGCCACAACTCCAATTGCGTTTACATTAGTTCTAATCTCATCTATCAGCACAATACCATCAACAAACAATATACATCATAACACAGCCTCCTGGATATCACAAGTCAACTCATCTATAATGGTCGCAAAAAGGAAAGAACTAAGCGTTGATCTTTGATATACCCCAATAGTAATAAGAAACTCTGTAGTCACTCCAGCACAGCTCTTTACATATATACATGTTCTATCATATATATCTTTAATAAGAGTAATATACTTTAGCGATACACCTTTCTCGGCCAACACCCACCAAACTACTTCTGTAGGCACCTTGTCATATGCTTTCTCTAGGTCAATAAAAACCATATCCAAATCCTTCTTTCTCTCTATAATATTCAATCATTTGCCATAATAAATGAATTACCCCTGTATTGGAACGCCCAGGCATAAAACTGAATTGATTATCTGAAATCTTTACAGTGTCCCTTAACCCATGTTTAATCACTCTCTCCCAAAGTTTCATAGTATAGCTCATGAGTTTAATCTCGCGGTAATTGACACAATCTTGAACATCCTTTTATTCTTGTACAGAGGAATCAAAATACATTTCCTCCACTTTGTAGGCATCTTATTAACTCTGTATATCTTGTTGAACAGACTTGTCACAATCACGCAACATCTATCTCTCCTAAACACCTCCAGGCCTCAATCGGTATACCATCCGGCCCCACTGCCTTCTTCAGTCTCATCCTCTTAAAGGCCTCTCGAACTTCATGCTTCTGAATACGATGAATAAAGGCACGGTTAACCTCTTCGTTCGAAATTGCAATGTCGCCCATATTCGGAACTTGAGATTAATTCCCATTAAATAACTTATCAAAATAGGACCTCCATCTTTCCTTGATTTCCTCGTCTTTAACCAAAACTCTGTAGTTGTCGTCCTTCGCACGTTTCACCATACCAATATCTCTAGTCTTCTTCTCCCTAAAACAAGCAAGTCTATATAAATTCTTTTCTCCATCTTTAGTACCCAGCTTTTCATATAAATCCTTGAAAACTGTTGACCTTGCTTTTCTAACCGCTTCTTTAGCTTCTCTTCTCACAACCTTATACTTTTCAAAATTCTCAGCACTCTTGCACTTCTCTAAGTTTTTATAGCACTCTCTTTTATTCCTTACGGCTTCTCTCACTTCGTTGTTCCACCACAACACGCCCTTGTTTAGTGGTACTCTTCCTTTAGATTCACCAAACACTTCCTTAACCACTGTCCTTATACATTGAGCTATCTTTCTCCACATCTAAAGTAAAATCATTCTCCATAGTAGAAAGTAAAACATCAAGTGTTTTGACATCAAATATTTCCACCTTTGCTCGTTTAAAAGTAAGGCTGCAATATTTATTGATGCAGAGTAGAAATCCAAGACAAGCAATAGTGCTTTTCTTAAAGAAATAAAGAATTCAATAACATGGGACACCATAGCTTAATTGAGTGTAGGTAGCAACGGAATAGTTTGAACACTTCCATCCTTAAAATAGTATAAACTTGCAACCAAAGGAAGTGTTTCAAATTGGTTACAAGTATAACTCAATTTAAGAGGAATCAAACTTCTAAGAGACTATCAGGGAGCATTTTGACGCTTGACAATTGAATGATAAACACAAAAATATGCAAATCATATCATCCCATCCACTTCAACAAGGTAAGCCACTGCATGCAATCCAAAATCTTTGTTGAATGAAACTACTTCCCCAAAAATCTCAAACGTTTTAAATGAGGCCAGAATGTAATTTGAGTTATTTCTTTGCCCAAGGCATTGGAATTTTGCCACTTCTACAGCTATCAAACAGTACAACTCCAGTTTTTCCATATCAATAGCCTTTCAATAATACTGACTTCTACTCTCTTCTTCTCCTTCTACTTATCAAACTTAGGTACTTTCTTAGATTCCTGAATCTCACAATCATTACACGGAAAATTCAAGGAAGCCAGCTTCATAATTGGAGTTCTTATAATTAATCGGTTTATACGTCAAAATACGCATGGATGATGAACTCAATCACATATGAAAACAAGAAATCTGAATCATTTGAATGGATCTTTAGATATTGTGTCATCCAACGTGAAAAGCATCAAAAAGAAATTCAATCACAAATTTAGAATAGTTTTTCTTAACCTAAAAAAAAAAAAAATCTTACTCGAATTCGAGCAGTCTGCTCCTGGCCTGAGTCAAGCAACTGCGCCAATTCTTTCTTCATCTGTTTCACTTGCACCTCCTTCTTATTCTTCAAAAGCTTTAACCTTGAAGCTGCTAACTTCAACGACATCTTGCTGCATCACAATCACACATTTAACCAAATAAATACGCCACACACAGAACCGCATCTAGACGTGCATATTCGCAGATAAACCCCCATAGACCGACACAAACATAAATAAAAACAAGCTCAGATACAAGAGAATTTAGAACAATACCATTTTGCTGGCTTGAAGCTCTTGGAGAGCATGTCCTTAGGATTATGCAAAAAACTTGATTTCTTCATGTTGATTGAAACTGAAACGATTAAATTCCCTCCGTAATAAACGTATGGAATCGAAGTTCAGAAATGGTTTTGTTTGATTTCGATTTGATCGAGGTGTGCAATTCAACGGAAGGAACTGAAAGGAAGGGGTTTCTCGTTGGGATGTGCAGAGACGGAATTTTGAGGGAGACGAAGGAATTTTTAATTCAGAATTATTTATATGGCGGAACTGGGAAGAAAATTTCGGCTAACCAGACCAGGACCTGAGCGTATTCAATGGATTATTAAAATAAATTTAAAAATATAAGTCTATTTGGAAGATGCTGGGAAGGAAGTAACGGGAGAAGTCCATTATAACGTTTAACGAGTTTTGACCGTTTCTTTCCTGACTAGACTGCCCTTTCGGATTGTTTGTGACTGTTCTTTTTTTTTTGGTTAATTTTCAAATTAGTCCTCAAAAGTATATAATTATCTCAATTAAATCTCTAAAAGATTACTTTATTCAATTTAGTCCTTAAAAATGTAAAATGTGCATCAAATTAGTCCTTCGGTAGGACTTAATTGATATAATTACATTTTTTTTTTCACCTTTCTTATAATTTCAATAATTCATATTTATTTTGAAGATATATTTTTTTAACTCATAAAAAAAATTTTCTCTTTCCTCTTTATTATAATTTATCTCACTTATTTTTTTTCTCGATGATACTTTTTTCTTGTGTATTTTAGTTTATATAATTTTTTTCCTTCTTTACTTGCATATAATTCCTATAATTCATAATTTCTTCTTAATGATTTTTTTCTCTTATTTTTTTTTAGTTCATAAAACTTTTCTTCCCTCCTCTTTTTTGTAATTCATCTAATTAATATTTATTTTTGACAATATTTTTTTCCTTTTCTTTTGGTTCATATAAATATTTTTCGTATTTCTCATTTTTTATAATTTCTATAATTCATATTTTTTCTTTAAGATATTTTTTCTCATTTCTTTTAACTCATAAAATTTTTTTCTCTTTCTCCTTTATTGTAATTCATCTAACTCATATTTTTTTAACAATACATATTTTTCTTGTTTATTTTGGCTCATATTTCTGATATGGTAAAAATTTGTATGAATCAAAATAAATAAGAAAAACATATATTGTAAAAAAAATGAATTAAATGAATTAGAATAAAGAAGAAAGAGAAAAAATTTTATGAGCTAAAAAAACAAGAAAAAATATCTTGGAAAAAATATGAATTATATAAAACAATAAAGGGGGAAGAGAGAAAAAAAATTATGAGCTAAAAAACGAGGAAAAACTATATTTAAGAAAAAAAATATGAATTATAGAAATGAAAATAAGAAAAAAATTTATATGAGTCAGAAGAAAAGGAAAAAAAATATATCATCAAGGAAAAATATATTAGATATATGAATTACCAGAAACATGAAAGAAGAAAAAATAAATGAGAAAAAATATATTTTCGAAAAAAAATTGATTAGATAATTTAAAGGAAAAGGAAAAGAGGACAAAATTATGAGCTAAAAAAGGAAAAAAATAAATCCTCAAAAATAACTATGAAATATTGAAATTATAAGAAGGGTTAATTTTGATCTTCAAAATTATTCAATTGTCCCGAATGACTAATTTGATAAACTTTTCATATTTATAAAGAGTAAATTTAGTAAAATAATCTTTGAGGAACTTGATTGAAACAATTATATACTTTTGAGGACCAATTTAAAAATTACTATTTTTTGGGCCCTTTATAGCACAGAAGAAATTTAAATGAACAAAAATTGCTTAAGGACTAATGAAGATGGTCATTTTCTATTTTCATTTGTGAAAATATCCAAAATTTTGATTTATTAGGTTTTATAATTTTAGTTCTTCACTTCTGGCTATTAGTTCTTCCATATCAAGTAATAGTCACTTTTTAAAAATACACGCATATTAAAAAAGCTTTAATATTTATAAAGTTTTGAAAGAAAAAGACTAAATTACTATTATTAAAATTTGTCAAATTTATTTAAAATTTTAAAATTAATTGATATTATAATATAGTAGAATAACAAATAATAAAAGTATAATTAAAAAGAAATAATAAATACATTATTGATTTGATAGAATGATATATAATTGTATATAAAAAACTTCAAACGTAATAATTACTTAAAGAATGAAAGTAACATATTATTTTTAATTAAAAATATAAATCAAATTCAAAATTTATCAATTTGTGGTACATTTCCTTCATAGAATATCCCAACCATTTCCTAAAGGAAGAGGACAGATATGTAAAATACGCTTTTGTTTCTTGTAAAAAATGTAGTATGATTTAATGGTGATTGCACGAAGGTTTTGGATTGGACCGTTTGGTGGGTGCGTGCAAATAAGTAGGAAGTTGCACACTTTGTCTATTGGTATATGCCCATGTCGTGGGGACTGGGAGACGCAAATCAATCTCTTTCTCCGATTAGATTAATAAAAAATACTCCCCATCATGGAAAGTTATTAGTACTAGTTATGGCACGGGGACCTTGCGTGTGGAGAGCGAGAATATAAAGGTGTCCCCATCATAGAAAGTTTCGCAGCGCGTCTTTTCGAAGCTTCCCTGTAAATAAGGTTTTCTATTCATATTACGACTGTGCATCCCACGTCGGGTAACGGACAGCGCCAAGAGCTAAACTCTACTTTTTCAGCTTTTAAGCCCAAAGTTTTTTAGTATTTATCTGTTTCACAGGTGGGATTGGAAATGAGTGATGAGGTGTTTGCAACAACTTCTTCATGGCTTTGTTTTATAAAAATTACTCCAGTTGGAGATGAAAAGTCAGCCCAAGAATCTTTTCTTGTCCCATTCTGTTTCCCTTTTGGGGTTTTATTTTTTATTTTTTCCTTCTTTGATTTGGAAATGGGATAAGGAGAGAGAATTTTATCAGGACCAGTTGGATCAAATTTATCCCTTTTTTTGGGAGTGCGGGACGGGAGGCATCTCTACGTTGGATTAGTGATGTATAAGAATATTGGTGATGTACTAGTAGACGTTACATGTGAAAATTTTGCTCAGTTATAAATTATTATTTTTAAGTTAATAAATTCATAAACACAAAAAAATTGTCTAATAATTGATTTTGTAAACTTACATATGCTGATTGAATAGTTCATATGCCCCTCTTCCAATCTTACTATTTAATATCAATTGTAATATCAAAACTCAAATACAGATATTATAATTCTGAAAATAAAATATTATACTAATACAACTAAATTTCTTACAAATTGAAAATTCATATTTTGTAATAAATACATTAATATTTGAATAGGAATCATAAGTTCCTGTTCACCCGACACAAAAATTCTAATTTGAGCGGATCCTTCAATTTCTCATAGCCATAACAGAACAGTAAGGCTCCCACTGTCCTGACGTGAATACAAGTCTTCACACAACGATAGATGAAAACCAATTATAAAAGCAACTACTATTTTCTATTATAAAAGGTTATATGAACATCTAAAACTATTTTATGAGGTACAATAAAAAAAAAAGTGCACATTTATGTCCTACAATCAACTGCTGGAAACTCTACAACCATTTGTCATTCCATATGTTAAAGGCCTTATGTACACTAATTTATTCTCCCATGAAAGTTAAATTAGAGGCAATTGTGATTTGTTAATTGCAATTGTAACCCACAACAAAAATTTTCAGGTACCAAAAACTTTACTAGAAATATCAAACTGAAATCTGGGCACAGGCAAGGTGTTATAGCACCTAACCTCTTAGCTTTATGGTAGTGAAAAAGATTACCAAAATTTATATATATATATATATATATATATATATATATATATATATATATATAAGTCGAAGATGAAGCATACCATTACGACACGTGGAAGCATCATAAGGTAACACGTGGCTAAATGATTTTTTTTAAAAGAAATTAATAATTATATTTAAATTCATTTAAAATCTTAATTAATTAAATTAACTAATAAAATATATATGTATATTAAAATGTATGATTCTTTGAATACTATCTAAATTTATTTTAAAATCTTAACTAATTAAATCATTAATTAAATTAATTAATAATATATATTTAATATTAATACATTAAATATTAATAATATAACAACTCGTGTAACGTACGGGACATCAACCTAGTATTGATTAAGGTGACAAACATAAGATATTAAACATGAAAGAGAAATTTGTTCTCAACATAGTGTGAGGGTTAATGCCCAGAGCTGAAATCATACTAAACCCATGAGTCTAAATCAATATGCATTGAATATACCTACTAAAATCCACTCAGTGCCACAGGATACCATGGAGTTATGATCAACCAATGCATGCAAAATAAAACCAGCCTTCCGAAATAAGCACTGAATTCCTGAACTAGGAATTCATAACTCCTTAGCAGAATGAGCAGCTGTATTCATCCTCCTCTGCCTACGACTCACTAGCACTGCCTTGAGCCCAAATGTTGGGCTTGTTGGTTTCCCTCCTATGTGTTAAAAAGGCCCAAGCCTTTTTATGAGCCCATCTTGACCTATTTTTGTGGGTAAAACAAAGTTGACTTTAAAACTATTGTTTCTCTCAATTGTGTGTATGTGTGTGTGAGACGAGAGAGAGAGAGAGAGAGAGAGAGACAAAGACACATAGATAGAAAGAAGTTAGACAAAAAAGAAAGAGAAAAGAGGGAGAAATTTGCAAAAAAATCTGTTTGAGCAGTCTTGATCTAGTGAACAATCAAATGGTGAAATGTGCATTTGGCTCAATTTTAGATATGTTGCAGAGAAGAGGTTGATCTACATTGGCAGTGATTAGTTTTTTACGGACGGATTCAGAGTTATTACCACTAAACAGTAGCAAATTTCTTTAGTGCATTTTCTCCAATTTCATCTCTTTATTTGTTTTAGATGAAGTTTTAGCTTCATTATGGTTGTATTTTCAGCTGTATACTGTGGAACTCTCTCTTATATTCTTCTTTGCTAATTAGTGAAGCTTTTGGTGTGGGTCTGAAGGTCCCGTAGTTTTTCCTCTTCTCATTGAAGAGGTTTTCCATATAAAAATTTGGTATGTCTTATTCTTGTGTTTTACTGTGTTTTTTGTCTTCTATTATTGTTGCCATTTAATTTTTCCTTTGTCCTCCTATTTTTCATTCAAGTGTGGGATTGAAAAAGAGTAGAAGTTTGCAGGATTATTTTGAAGCATATTTACTTTTGTTGTTGAATTTAGCTTTTTTTGTTCCGCTGCTTGTGCGTGTCCCCTGCTTTATTTGGTTCCCCCAACATAGGGGTATTAGAGTTAAGGTTGCTTAATGATTTAGCTGCTTCTATGGTTATTTAATTGATTGAATTCTGGAGCCAATTTCTAGTCGAATGATTTGTTTGAATGGTTCAAACTATCATAGTTAGAAGGAAAAAATGAAAGATTTATTATTTGTGAAGGGTTTTCATTTGTCTGGGTTTGCTTCTCAAAAGTCCGAAAATAAATCTAATGAAGAATGAGATTTTGAGCATAAACAAGTCTGTGGCTATACTAGATGTTTGGTTGAGGATAATGTTTAGTCATGTTGCAAATGATAGAGATGACAAGCAATTATGGAAGAAACTTGAAAAAATGTATACTTATAAAACTGGTAACAACAAGTTGTTCCTATTAAAATAAATGATAAATTTAAGATACAAAGAAGGAATTCTTGTTATGGACCATGTGAATGACTTTCAGTATCTTATTAATCAGTTGTTAAATACGGGAATTAAATTTGATGATGAGATTATGGGACACTGATTGCTTGGTAGTTTGCCTAATTCTTGGGAAATATTTTGAGTTTCTTACACTAACTCTACTTCTATTGTTTCCATGTCTTTGGAGTATGCTAAAGAAAGTATCCTTAATGAAGAGGTTAGAAGGAGAACTTCAGGATGCTCATCTTCTCGGTCTAAGGTTCATATTACTAAAGAATAAGGGAAAAGAAAAGGTAAGGTTTAGATAAATAGAGACAAAAGTAGAAGTAAGTCGAGATCCAGGTGCAAGAATGTTGAGTGTCATCACTGTGGGAATAAAGGGCATATTAAAAGAAATTGTTTCAAGTGGAAAAAGGAAAACAAGAAGGGTGCTAGTACTTCAGGAGCAAAGGATGGCAATAGTGATCAGGTTGCTACTACTTCTTCTTCTTCTTCAGGAGACCTTGTTGTTGTGTTTGATGAGGATATGATCAATCTCATGACACTGATTGGGTAGTAGATATCGGTGCTTTACTCCATGTTATAGCCAAGAGAAACTTCTTCCTTACTTATACTCCTAGTGATTTTGGAGTTTTAAGGATGGGCAATAATGGTGTGTCCAAAGTTATTGGCATGGGTGATGTTATCTTGAAGACCAGTAATGGCAGTCAGTTATTACTTAGAAAAGTCAAACATGCTCCAAATATTTAACTAAATTTGATTTAGTTGGCAGACTTGACAGTGATAATTTCTGTAACAATTTAGATGGAGGATATTGGAAGCTCTCTAAGAGTTCTCTTGTTGTGGCTCATGGTAAAAAGTGTTATAATAT
Organism: Voacanga thouarsii; assembly: GCA_026120185.1. Taxonomy (NCBI): domain Eukaryota; kingdom Viridiplantae; phylum Streptophyta; class Magnoliopsida; order Gentianales; family Apocynaceae; genus Voacanga; species Voacanga thouarsii. Next base: position 11,183,999 of record JANUWF010001287.1, on the reverse strand, counting down.
GTACTTGATGCAGGCTTTGAATTCTTATGCTAGTGTTAATGTGATGGACAATAAAATTTTATCTGAACTACGACACAAACGGTTAAGTCACATTAGTGAGAAAGAACTTAACTGTTTGATAAAAAACAATGCAATTTCTAAAGTTAGCACTGCAAAGCTAAAGTGTACTCATTGTCTAGTAGGGAAGCAGAATAAGGTATCTTTCAAGACTAACTCTCCTTCAAAAAAATCTAAATTGTTGGAGTTGATTTATTCTTATATTTGTGGTCCATTAAAGGTACAATCATTCAGTGGTGCATCTTATTTTGAGAATTTTATTGATGATCATTCAAGAAAATTGTGGATTTATGACTTGAGAATTAAAGATCAGGTCTTGGAAAAGTTCATGCAGTTTTAGACTTCTATTGAACGAGAAATTGGAAAGAAGATTAAGTGCATTCGATCAGATAATAGTGGTGAGTGCTATGGATCATTTGATGAGTATTGCAAGTAACATGGTATTAGACATCACAAGACTCCTCCTAAGACCCCTTAGTTAAATGGTTTGGTAGAAATGATGAACATGATTCTGGTTGAGAGAATTAGATGTTTACTTTCAAAGACCAAGTCACCAAACTCCTTTTGGGGTGAAGCATTGCATACAATGACTCTTGTTATTAATCTATTCTCTTTCTATTTCTTTAGATAGAGATGTTCCTGAGAATGTTTGATCTGGTAAGAAAGCTTTTTATTATTACTTGCGTGTCTTTGGCTATTGGACCTTTGTTCATATTTCAAAATATGAAAGGTCTAAATTGGTTGTAAATATGAGACAACGTATCTTTCTTGGATATGACCAAGATGATTTTAGATACAGACCATATGATCCAATTGAAAAGAAGCTAGCGAGAAGTAGAGATATAGTAATTTTTTGAGAATCAAACTACTGATAACATAGAAAAAGCTCAGAAGATAGAGTCATAGATTTAGCATGACCTTGTTGATTTGGATTCGGAGATTAGACATCGTTTGCCTGATACAGCTGAGGATATTATATAGATAGGTGTGCACTAAGATGATCTTTAGGCTGATGAACAGGGTGTTGCTGATTTAGACTTTCCAAATAATAATGTTATTGATGCTCAAATTCTAGCAGCTATATATTGACCAGAGGAACTATAGGATGCTCCACTCAAAAGATCTATCAAAAATAGATAGCCTTCCACTAGGTATTCTTTAAATGAGTATGTGCTTCTAACTGATCGGAGAGAACCAGAATGCTATCAAAAAGCCATGGAAAATAAGCAGAATGATTAGTGGTTCAGTGCAATGAAAGATGAGATGATGTCTTTGTTTGACAATAATACTTTTGACTTGGTGAAGTTGCATAAGGGCAAGAGAGGTTTTAAAAATAGACGGTTAGAGAAAACGTGTAGACTTCTCGGAGATTTTTTCTCTCATTGTCAAGATGACATCTATCAGAGTTGTACTTGGCTTAGCTACTAGTCTTGACTTAGAGATTGAGCAAATGAATATTAAGACAGCTTTTCTTCATGGTAATCTTGAGGAAGAAATCTATATGGAAAAACTAGAGGGATTGTGAGTGAAAAGAAAAGAATATCATGTTTGCAAATTGAAGAAAAGTCTGTATGGCCTAAAATAAGCACTGAGGCAGTGGTACAAGGAGTTTAAGTCTGTTATATGGAAGCAATACTACAAGAAGACTACTCCAGACTATTGTTTATTTGTGCAAAAGTTTTCTGATGATTATTTTATCATTTTTTTACTTTATATTGATGGCATGCTTATTGTTGGTAAAAATACTTTTAGGATTGACATGTTAAAACAAGAGTTGAGCAAATCCTTTGCTATGAAGGACTTAGACCAACCAAACATATTCTTAGAGTAAAAATCTCTCGTGATAGGAAGACCAAGAAGCTTTGATTATTTCAAGAAATTTATATTCAGAAAGTGCCCTAGAGATTTAGAATGGATAAATCTAAGCTGTTAGTACTCCTCTTGCTAATCACTTCAAACTAGGGATGTTTATGGGTTGGGTTAGTTTGATTTTATCTATTTTTTTTTAACCCAATCCAAATATTTCGATTTGAAAATTTTGAACACAAATCAAACTATTTAAAATTTCAAACCGTCGATTTGGTTTGGTTTGGTTTGGTTCAGTCAATTTGCATATAATTTATTATATAAATAAACTACTCACTAATATTTGGTAAAATATTACATGTAAAAATTTTAATTAAATATTACAAAAAGTAATCATTTCTCAATAATACAAATTAATCAAAGTTAAATTTGTAGTTCTATACAATATCAAAGCATTACTTAATATCAATAACACAAACTAAATAAAGTTAAACATATAGAATGCTTTACTAATAAACTAAATAATAGCACAGATTAGTTTCATATCATTTTCCAGTTTCCACAAGATGTTAAACTTCAAACGTTTCACTATACCTACAAAACATATTATAAAAAATAATTATAAACATATTATGAATAAGCATGAAAACCCAAGTATATCCCGTGAAATCATCCATAATTCCACAATAGTCAAAAAATACCTATGAACCTATGACCATGAATTGAAGAAGTTTTGAAAGGATCCCAAGCAGTCAGAAAATACTAGTACCACTTCCATCTCTAAGTAGTAGTGACCAAAGACCGATGATCTTCCCCAAATCTAAATGAATGGTAGTGTAAGTGGTGATGGAGAGTGGCACTATCGAGTGTCGAGACTCAAGAGGAAGAAATAAAGAGGAGGGGAGCTGTTGAGATAATCGAGGGAAATTAAAAAGAAAGAAAGAGCAGAAAAATAGCCACTAACATAGGGTTTCTATTTCATAATTTTATTTTAAAATTAAAATAAATTTAATTAATATATGTAAGTTCGGGTTGGGTTGGATTGGGTTATATAATTTTAAAAAACCAAACCAAATTATCAATTTATGATTTTCTTAACCTAACCCAAAAAATTAAAATTTGGTTTGGTTTGGGTTGGGTTGGTTCAGTCGGTTTGGTTCGATTTTTAATTTTATTGAATAGCCCTACTTCAAACTAAGTGTGAAATAATGCCCCCCCGCTCAAGAAGAGAAGCAAGACATGTAAAAAGTTCCCAATGCCTCAACAATCGGCAGTTTGATATATGTTATGGTTTGTATGAGGCCTGATATAGCTTATGTTGTTCGTATTGTTAGCCATTTTTTTCTAATCCGGGAAGAGAACGTTGGAATATTGTGAAGTGTGTTTTGAGATATCTCCGTGATACTTCAAGTTTGAGACTCTGTTTGGGCAGTGAAAAACTTGTTCTTGATAGTTATATAGATTCATATATGGTTGGAGATGTTGATTCAAGGAAGTCTACTTTCGGTTACTTGATTACCTTTGTAGGAAGAACTGTGTCATAGCAATTTCGGTTGTAAAGATGTGTTACATTGCCTACTACAGAAGTTGAATTCATTGCAGTTACAAAGGCTTGTAAAGAATTGCTTTGGATGAAGAGGTTTCTACTGGAGCTTGGACGCTTTCAAGGGAGATTTGTGCTACATTGTAATAGCCAGAGTGCTATTCATCTTGGTAAGAATCCAACTTTTTATTTTAAATCTAAACATATTGATGTAACGTATCATTGTATACGTGAAGTGCTAGATGACAAGTTGGTGGAACTTGAAAATGATTATACAAATAATAATGGGGTTGATATGATGACAAAGACGTTGCCAAAATGGAAGTTTGAGGTTTGTTATTCGCTTGTCAGGATGGCAAGTATGTAGTGCCTTTGTGTTATTCATACAGTAAAGCAGAGAGATTTGTTGGGCTTGTTGGTTTCCCTCTTATGTGTTAAAAAGGCCCAAGCCTTTTTGTGAGCCTATCTCGGCCTATTTTTGTGGGTAAAACAAAGTTGACTTTAATGCCACTGTTTCTGTCAGCTTTGTGTGTGTGTGTGTGTGTGTGTGTGAGAGAGAGAGAGAGAGAAAAGTCAGACGAAAAAGAGAGAGAGAAAAGGGATAAATTTGCAGAAAATTCTGTTTGGGCAGTCTTGATCTAATGGATGATCGGATGGTGAAATGTACTCCAATTTTACATTCTAACGATGGTGATCAGTTTTTGACGGTTGGATTCAGAGTTATTGCTGCCGAACAGTAGCAAATTTCTCTGGTACATTTTCTCTAATTTTCAGCTCTTTGTTTGTTTTAGATGAATTTTTTGCTTCATTATGGCTGTATTTTCAGTTGTATGTTGTGGAACTCTCTCTTGTATTGCTCTTTGTTGATTAGTAAAACTTTTGGTGGGAACCCAAAGGTCCTGTGATTTTTACTCTTATCATTAGAGAGATTTTTCACGTAAAGTTGGTGTGTCTTATTCTTGTATTTTGACTGTGTTTTTAGTCTTCCATTATTATTGCCAGTTAATTTTTCCTTGGTACTCCTATTTTTCATTCAAGTGTGGGGTTGGAAAAGAGTAGGAGTTTGTAGGATTATTTTGAAGCTTGATTTACTTTTATTGTTGAATTTAGCTTCTTTTGTTCCATTGCTTGTGCATGTCCCCTGCTTTGTTTGGTTCCCCCAACACGAAAAGAGGAAATGCACCCTCACTAAAGCAAGCCCAAAGGCAACCCAGGCCCTTTGAAGTGTCACATTCCTCACAGGGTTGAAAAGCTAGAAAATAATTAAACTAGTTTTGGATTCCTGATCTATAAATGAAGATACCAAGGCACCACCATCATTGCAGCACTGCTCACAACACTTCTTCCTATTGTTGACCGGCTCAATCTTCTTCTAATATTGTTCTATCAAACAATTTGGGTTCCAATTGTTCTATCAAATATGAATAATATGGTAAAACAATTTTATCAAAGAATGTCCAAAATTTAAAACCTTTTCCTCTTTTACCAAGTAGTTCAACCACAACACCCATTTGTTCTTCAGGTGCCTCTAGAGTAGCAATCTACAAACTTTTGTTATGTTTTGAGAAGGCAGAGATAATTTTCCAATAGGGCGTGAGGAGAGAGGATTGACAAGAAATTCTAGAGAAACAAGGAAAAAAATTAAAGAGAGTAGGAAGGGTCGTGAGAGAGAATGACTACAGAAAGACGTGTGAAGAAAAGGAAGGGACAAAGGTGTGGATGCACAGGGACCTTACAACTTTCCAATCAAATGTAAACCGAAAGGGAATCGAATGAAATGAGGACTTTGTAGAAGTAGTAAATAAGAGGGTAATTGATCATTCTTAAATAAAAATCTTAATAATTAAATAAAAAAATATTATAAAATAATTAAATTACTCATGATGACCAAACAAATCTTGAACGTTAAAAATGTTATTTAAAAATATTGATGAGGTCTGAATTATTTATAATAAGATATTTATTTCTTCTTTAAATCTAAAGCATTCGTTAGAAATTTTGAAAAAATAATAAATAAATAAATATTACATAAATAATTTATAAAGATAATTCACTCACTTCTTCATTTTTAGAATAAACATTTAGATAAGAAAACAACATATTTTAATTTTATAAATTCTATTATAAATAAAACATTACAGGTTATACACGTTAAATAATTATAACAATTATTATATATTAAAATATGTTATAAAAATATTAAGTGGCTATTCATTTTCTATTAATGTGAATGTTCGTTTTCCTAAGGTTATTAATGGATGAGATAAGATAGCATTTATGAAATTCATTTCTTAATCTTTCAGATTCTGTATCAAACCTCTATAAATAGAGGTCATATGTAAACAAACGAAGAATCAATGAAATCGTATTTAAGTGATTCTCTCTTTTCTCTCCTCTTCTAGTATCTTTACTTTACAGTTTTATACTTATTGATTCTATTTTGAATCAAATTCACAATACGTTATCAGCACGAGATTCTACTCGAAGTTGTTTTACTAAAGGTTATAATTACGGTGACACTATTGAAGTTTTCTAGAATAAAAGAGGAAGGTAGGTACTTTTTTTATTTGATTTTGTATTCACATGGCAAATCTCACCAAACTTGAGTTTGCAGCTCTTGATATTATTAGAAAAAACTATTTATTTTGGACACTAGATGCTGAAATGCATTTAACTATAATGGGTTTGGCAGATACCATTGTAGAAGGAAATCCATCATCATTACAAAATGATGTTAAAGTTATGATTTTTCTCCGCTATCATCTTCATGATGACTTAAAGGTTAAATACCTTAACGTGAAAAATTCATTTATTTTTGTGGACTAATTTGAAAGAAATGTTTGATCACCAGAAGATGGTCGTCCTTCTAAAGGCACGATATGACTAGATGCACTTGCGATTACAATATTTTAAATCCGTTAGTGAGTATAATTCTATTATTTTTAAAATTAGCTCGCAGCTAAAATTGTGTGGAGAAAATATTACTGATGAGAATATGTTTAGAAAAAACTTTATCTACTTTTCATGCCTCGAATGTGCTTCTGCAGCATCAATATCGAGAAAAAGAATTTAAGAAGTATGCATAATTGATATCCTGTCTTCTCATAACTGAGCAAAATAATGAGTTATTAATGAAAAATCATGAAGCTCGACTAACAGGTTCTACTCCATTCCCAGAAGTGAATGATGTTAGAATTCTCAGATGAAGGGTTATTTAAATTGTGGCTTTTCGGTATATGGGATATAACCCTAGTGGAAGATGAAGAGTCACATGAAACAACTCTATAAAAACCAAGGGCCACAAGAACCCTTATGATCTTCTCTTTTCTCTCTCTCTCTCTCTCTCTCTCTCTCTCTCTCTCTCTCATGTGGTTCTTTGAGGAACACCAAGTTTTTTCTTCTTCTTTATTTTTCTCTTGTTTTGATTTCTTTGAGTATCTTGAAGGAAGAATTAAGCATTTGATTGGTGATGGAAGTTTACTTTTAATATATTTCTTTTATGTTTTATATCTTTGGCATTGTAATAGTAATTAACGTTTAAAATTTTTATTGTTTGAGTATTTAAATTTATAAATGTTTTGTTATGCCCAGATGGCTATTATTCCGCTTACTGGATATACAAGTAGTATTGAAGATATATGCCTAATTAATAGTGGTACAATACACACTATATTGAAAGATAGAAAATATTTCTCTTACCTGCAGATGGGAGAAACAAATGTTAATATTATAGGTGGTAGTGTAAAGTTGATTGAAGGCTCTGGAAGAGCTAATATTGTATTACCCGGAGGAACAAATGTTGTTATTTCTAAAGCGTTATTTTCTTCAAAATCTCGAAGAAATTTATTAAGTTTTAAAGATATTCACCGAAATGGATATCACATTGAAACAATGGAAGAAAATGATTTTGAGTATCTCTGTATTATTCAAATAATGTCGGGTAAGAAATCTTTATTAGAAAAGCTACCATCTCTTTCATCTGGCCTATATAGCACAAAAATTCATGCAATTGAAGTGCATCATTCAGTAAATCAGAAGTTTACTAACTCTGCTATATTTATCATTTGGCATGACTGTTTGGGTTATCCAGGAGCTATTATGATGCGAAGGATAATTAAAAATACGCATGGTCATTCTTTGAAAAGTCAAAGAATTTTGACATCTGATAAATTTTCATGTGATGCATATTCTCAATGGATGGTTATTAAACCATCTCCAACAAGAGTGGAGTTTGAGCCTCTAGTATTTTTAGAAAGAATTCATGGTGATATATGTGGACCAATTAATCCACCATGTATGCAATTCAGATACTTTATGATTTTAATTTGATGCATTGACCCAATGGTCGCATGTTAGTTATTACCAACTCGTAACTTAACGTTTGCGAGATTGCTTGCCCAAATAATTCGCTTAAGAGCGCAATTTTCAGATTATCCTATCAAAATGATCCATCTAGACAATGCTGGAGAATATTCTTCCCAAGCTTTTGATGCTTATTACATGTCAATTGACATTACTATTGAACTTCCAGTAGCTCATGTTCATACTCAGAATGGTCTAGTTGAATCATTCATTAAACGGTTACAATTAATTGCTAGACCGTTATTAATGAAAATAAATATCCCTACAACTGCTTGGGGACATACTATTTTGCATACTGCAGCACTTGTGTGTATAAGGCCAACAAGTTATCACAAATTTTCTCCCTTACAATTGGCTTTTGATTTCGAGCCAAATATTGCTCATTTGAGAATTTTTAGGTGTGTTGTGTATGTACCGATAGCGCCAAATCAACGTACTAAAATGGGTTCTCAAAGAAGGTTGGGGATATATGTTGGATATGATTCTCCCTCTATAATTAGAAACGTTGAACCATTGACAAGTGATGTATTCACAACAAGATTTGTTGATTGTCATTTTGATGAAACTTTATTTTTTAAATTAGGAGGAGAACATAAACCACATAAAAAGGAGCTTGCTTGGACAACATAATTGAATTATTTAGATCCGCGCACAAGCGCAAGTGAACTAGAAGTTCAAAAGATCATTCATTTGCAAAGACTTGCAAATCAACTGCCAGATTCTTTTGCTGACTCTACAAGGGTAACTTAATCGCATATTTCAACTATAGATACTCCTATTCGGATAGAAGTCCCAACAAGACAAAATATAATTCCTATAGCTACTGAATCAAAAACACGTTAGAAACGTAGATGACCCATTAGTTCAAAAGATAAAAATCCTCGAAAGAAAAGAGGATTAAATGATTAAAATGATCCAATTGAAGAATTAGGAAAAAGGGATCAAGTGGAAACTAATGAAAAGATCCAAATATCTGAAAATAGTGAATAAAATAGTGAGATATCCATTAATTATATAACTTCTGGCAGAAGTTAGAATTGAACGGAAATAACTGTTGATAATATTTTTACATACAATATAGTACTTGAAGTGTAAAAAGATAATGAGGACCTTGAACCAACATCAGTTAAAGAATGTCGTCATAGAAATAATTGGCTAAAATGGAAAGATGTGATTCAATCGGAGTTAAACTCACTTGCAAAGCGTGAGGTTTTTGGACATGTAGTCCGAACACCAGAAGGTGTAAAACCAATTAGTTATAAATGGGTATTTGTGCAAAAGCGAAATGAAAATAATGAATTCGTAAGATATAAAGTACGACTTGTGGCACAAGGTTTTTCGCAAAAATCGGATCTTGATTACGATGAAACATATTCACATGTGGTGGATGTAATTACATTTCGATACCTAATAAGTCTAGTAGTACGTGAAAATATTGACATGCGTCTAATGGATGTTGTGACTGCTTATTTATATGGGAACCTTGATAATGATATTTATATGAAAATCCCAGAAGGATTTAGTATGCCTGACATATATAATTCTAACCCTTGTGGAAATTATTCCACTCAATTACAAAAGTCATTGTATGGCTTAAAGCAGTCTGGACGCATGTGGTATAATCGTCTTAGTGAATATTTATTGAAATTAAGATATAAAAATAATCCACTATATCCATATATTTTTATTAAGAAATTTGGATCTAATTTTTTTATACTTGTGATATATATTGATGATATTAACCTTATTGGAACTCCAGAAGAACTCCAAAAAGCAAGAAATAGCCTGAAGCAAGAATTTGAAATCAATGATTTTGGCAGAACCAAGTTTTGTCTTAGTTTATAATTTGAGCATCTGGAAGATGATATTTTTATTCATCAATCAACATATACAACAAAAGTTCTTAAAAGGTTTTACATGGATAAAGCACATCCATTAAGTTCTCCAATGGTCGTGAGGTCGTTAGATATAAATAAAGATTTTTTTCGACATCGAGAAGATAATGAAGAATTACTTGATCCTGAAGTGCCATATCTCAGTGCAATTGGCGCATTAATGTACCTTACTAATAATACTAGACCTGATATAGCATTTTCTGTGAATTTATTAGCAAGATTCAGTTCTTTCCCAATACGACGACATTGGAATGGGATTAAACATGTCCTAAGATATCTCCAAGTGACAATGGATCTTGGACTATTTTATTCAAATAAAACCAGTCAAATGTTGATTGGATATACTGATGCTGGTTATCTATCCGATCCATATAAAGCACGTTTTTAAACTGGTTATTTATTTACATGTAGTGGTACTGCTATATCATGGCACTCTACAAAACAATTTATAGCAGCTACTTCTTCTAATCATGCTGAAATTATAGCTATTCACGATGCAAGTCGAGAATGTGTGTGGTTGAGATCAATGATCCATTATATTTGAGAAAACTGTAGATTACCTTCTGAAAAGGAAATTCTAATACCTCTTTATGAAGATAATGCAACTTGTATAGCTCAATTAAGAGGTGGATATATTACATGAGATATGACAAAACATATTTCATCAAAAATTTTCTTTACTCACAAATTCCAGAAAATAGGTGAAATAGATGTGCAATAGGTTTGATCATATGATAATCTGACAGATTTATTCGCTAAAGCATTACCGACTGCTTTATTTGAAAAATTAATACATAAAATTGGAATGTGTCGGTTGAAGGATATAAAGTCATCTTGAAGATGTTACTAAGAGAGTGAGTATGTATATTGTACTCTTTTTCCCTAATTAAGGTTTTTCCTACTAGGTTTTTCTTAGTTAGGTTTTTAATGAGGTAGTATTCCCCCTAGAACGGAAAGTGTACTCTTTTTTTTCACTAGGTTTTTGTCTCACAGGGTTTTTCCTATAAAGGTTTTTAACGAGACATTTTTCGAAATGGTTGAAAATGAACATCCAAGGGGGAGTGTTATGAAAATATTAAGTGGCTGTTCATTTTCTATTAATGTGACTGTCCGTTATCTTGAAGATAATGTATCTGTTCATTTTTCTAAGGTTATTAATGGATGAGATAAGATAGTATTTATGAAATTCATTTCTTAACCTTTCAAATTCGGTATCGAAACCTCTATACATAGGGGTCATATGTAAACAAACGAATGATCAATTAAATCGTATCTAAGTGATTTTCTCTTTTCTCTCTTCTTCTAGTATTTTTACTTTACAGTTTTATATTTACTGATTTTATTTTGAATCAAATTCACAATAAAATATTATATTTTTAAAACATACAATATTTAAAAACTTATGATTTACAAAAAATCTCATTTAGAATATGAGAAATTTTTTAATATAGTAATATAATATTTTTTTTACACCTAAGACACCTTCCAAGATCAAAAGTCTGACAGGAAGGCCACCAAGATCAACGCTTAGCTGCCCATCTCTGGCATCTATCTAGGTTTGAAGGAATTAAATATTGTCATTAACATTGAGGAAAAAGCAATTGACATCTGCAAAATCCCTCTGTCATCAATATCAAAAGCACAAAAACCATTGCTGCATGTTTGCAATTTCTCAAAAGGATTAGAATTCCTCATCACTGGTAGAAACATTGATATTTTTATTCCCATAAGAAATCCGAAATTAATGGGATTTCTCAAAAGGTTTAGAATTTCTCATCACTATCAGAAATATAGATATTTTAATTTTGATAAGAAACTCAAAATAAAGCATTTTCATGAAGTATATGCATATTCAAAGAGAGTTTCACCCATCTCCTCCAAATAGAATTTTTTATTCTAACGTAATGGAGGCCTTAGATTTGCCTCCGGAAAATTTTATAGTCTTCATTTTCTTGCCTTCCCATTAGCGTTCTGGCTTTTTGTCTTTACTAGCCTCCGCATTCATGGCTGTCTGTAAGATTTTGGGCTTTCAGTTTTCAATTGCTCTCACCCATCTTCGCGGATTCAATATGTTCGACTGAAAGTATTTGAATTTCGTATGTGACATTTCTCCTTTCTGGAATTTTACACAGTGAAATAGGTTTTAAAGTAAAATTGAAATTTCTTCCATATTTTTTGAATCAAGAGAGATGCTAACGTTAATGGGTTTCCAGGCCAAATTGCCACATGATAAGGAACATTAGGTGTAAGGAAAATGTTGAATTGCTGCCCCCACATTATTTCGCGGTGCAACCGCTACACTCAAAAATTTCTCCAATGGCATAAGTAGAGAGATTCTACTTGCAGTAGTTACCCGAAAGGGAAAGTTCGCGAAAACGTGTGGTAAAGGCTACAGGAAATAAGCGGATATGAAATCATAATTTTGAATGCAAAAGAAATCCACCTACAAAATTTTCTCATTGAAAAGAACTATGAAAAATCTATCTGACTACAAAACCAATCACTAGTAGATCTTCTATCCGTGGTATGAAATCATCGAACCAGTGCCTGTAATTATATTCCCCATGGAAAAAGTGAAAAATTTTGCTATTTTTCTCTTGCTAGTTGCTACCTTTCCAATCAAAAGAATGACTAAGCTGTACCACGCTACCCATCAAAGTTCAATCTTAGGGTTCCCAAATTGACTAAACAGAATAGCCATATCCATACCCTGTACCATTGTAGGTACGGCTGTATCATAGGGACAGTCTCTAGAAAATCCAACCTTCCCTGACTTCTGTACTTTCTTTATGCACTTCTTGAATTTCTCATGGCACTTAATATTAGTTAGCCCTGAAAATACAAAATAAACATCCATCAGATACGGTGACGTGGATATTGTAATCATCTTTTTTCTTCCCCCGAAGAGAAGGCACAAATGATGGACGCCATGAATGAGAAATGAACGAATAATTCATCGCCTTTGCCGTTATCATTACTTGCTCCCAGAATAGCAAATTGAGATGACAAATATCTATATACACATACGATATAACTTAGTACCAAGAAACCTAATAAGTCGATCATCATAACTCAGTACAATCTGCAGAAACACAGTTACTAAGGTCTTGATGTTTAACAAATGCAAGAAGCTATTTCTATCAGAACTGGGCTCCATTAAAGCACAAGGACATGAACACCCAAAAAAATGAGCATTGATATCTTCTAATCAGTTGGGACACTTGGTATTACAGCCCATCAAGTAAATAATATCTTGCTCAATCTCTCATTCCCAACTCAGATCAGCACGAAATGTAATGATTTCTAGTCAAAGCTTAATCAGCAGAACATCAAATTATTGAATTATTCTAATCAGCACAATAGCTAAGGCTAAGATAAGTTTGTTAGAACTACGAGGCCGAAAGAATACCATGGGTTCTTCAACTTTCATCGTAAAAGCAGATCATATTCTTGTGTGTATTATAAACCAGCTAGCTTTTTTCTCTAATTTTCTCTTCCTGGCTCATTCACTATACCATTTTTCACTGCTTTAAGAACAAAGGGGTTGCCCATGCAAACAAGAAGGTGAATGAAATATTCTTCTCCATGAAACTGTACATATGAACAGAGTCCAAGAAAATACAGTTGTTCACTGGTAATATAGTATGCCTAAGATAACAAATCACAAAAAGAGCTGTGAACTATTTGGCTACAAATCATTTTTAGCCAAAAAGGTGAAGCTATAATGTGGCTGAGCTTCTACATACGAACACAGAAGGCAAGGACATTTTAGCTCCATTCTATGTATAAGTGGCGGATAAAAGTCTCCCAAACAATTGAGAACATAAACAATAAGCAAAAACAATCTTCCATGCTTTAAGCCTCAACATTTAAAATATCATTCCCCAAAACTATCAACTGTTAGACAAAAATTAAAAATTCAAATACCAATAAACAAGGACTCAAACACGCATCAAGGCATAGGGAAAACAGAAAACTTTGGGAACAACCACATAGCGATTTCTAGAACTATTTCCATATATGAATTGTTATGAGTGTGAAGCTAGAAGCAAAAGATTAGCAGAGCCAGAAATACATAGTAGTGATTTCCATTGGAAATGTAAGCAAAAACACCAGATGAAAGGAAACGTACAAGAAGAATTGATGTTGAGAAGAAAATGAACTAATAAAACTATAAAACTCACGGGGTCCAGGGAGCAATTGACCTTAAGAGTGAGCCAAAAGAAGTGGCTGATCTAACTTTTCCGCTCTTCTAAAGGTCACGCAGTATCTCTGCATACTCTTCGCAACCCTAAGTCCCTAACAACTACCTCCTTTCCCTCCCCATTTTTAGCAGGGAGGAAAAAAATAAAATAAAATAAAGCATTCATTACTAATACGTAAATGAGTCATTTATCAAGACTTATTGAAAAGGTGGAAACCAACATTTCCTAAACTCCAGAGATTTCGGAGATTAGAAACTAGCAGTTTGAGCAAGGAGATGAAACTTTTGAGGGTGGAATTCAGTGGACAAAGTGGTTTGACACAGCAATAAAAACTTTTTTGCCCCTAGCTACTTACTTCCATCATTGCGCTTGTCTAGTGACTAGTAGTGCATGCATTGGATTTGAGCTTGTCTAAGTTCCAAATGGAATCGCACTGTCAGCTCATGGTCAATGGTATTACTGCTTCGAAGATCTTTCGAATCTTCTTTGTTTAGCATAGTGTGGTCCTATTTTTACTTATCATTGTAATAAACATGTAGCTAATTATTTAGCTGCTTTATATTTCCAGTTTGACCATCCTAAGTTTGAATGGGAAGTTCCTCGGTAGTGCAGATATTTCTCCAGAATGTTACATTTTGGTTATTTTCAAAATTATAAAATTAAAAAAAAAAAAATCTAATGCCTATTAGTACTAATTTATTTGAGCTATAGAATACAAAATAAAAGGACATCTAAAGATTACCGCGTTTCTCGACGCATTCATCATGAATCTTGCAACAAGCATCAAGATCATCGCAAGGTTTCTCTCCCGGGCAACCTGTCCACCCTACTCCACAATACTTCCCATATCTAATCCCAATTGCTATTTCAAAACTCGTAAAAAAAAAAAAAATCAATAAGCAATTACAAGGGAAAAAAAAACAATAACAAAGTGATTAAAGATGAAAGAAAAGAGCTATAGCTAGAGCCAGAGATACTTACAATTACAGTTCATAGCAACACACGTTTTGCCGCATCCGACCTATCATTCACATCAAACAAATTTAGGATAACAAAAACATTTGGAATTTCTGAATGTTTTCGCAACAAATTGTAACTTTATGGATAACAATATAAACCTGAGAATTATTGGAGGATCCAGCGATAACGGTGAAGAAGAGAAGAGAAATGATGACGATGAGAACCAATGCCGCGGCGAGAGGATTCCGAATCCACAGCATCGGCATTGTGTTTACTTCTGTGATTTCCTTCTGTGGCCTCCTCCTGCTCTTTCTTCCTTATCTCGTTGCGTCGTGCAATTTGTTTCCAGGTATTGACTTCATTTCTAGGAAGCTGAGAAATGCCAATTACAATAATAGCCTCGGATTGCTTAACGGCCTCGCTCTTATTGGCGGATGCGGACCTCGAATGTTGGAGTACTTGGCAACCGTAAGCAATATGATGGCTGGACAATTCGTCTCATTTTTTTTTTTTTTTTTTTTTTGGTGAGTGAATGACTCAGAAATTTCCTATAAACATAATATAAGAAGATGATTTGATACTAAAAATTCCCAATATTTATAAAGATTTTTTTTGCCCTTTTAAATTTTAATACTCCAAATGTTGAATCCATATCTTTCAAAGTGAATAAAATAATTTTTTAAACCTTCAAATTTTCTTTTAGTATATTTAAAAAATATTGAATTAATATATATATATATATATATATTTATTTATATACACATACATGTTACATTGACAATTGGGCTAGTTCAGTTTGTCGGACCGACGTGTCGGATCGGTCTAGGCTAACAGCTAAACTGGCCACTATAGGGAGGGTCGGTTCGGGTCAGGGACACCAACGGCTCTCCAAATTTTTTTTTTGCAATTTGGTCTTTCTAACGGTTCTTTTTTTTTTTTTTTACTTTTAAACCCCTAACGGTTATATTCTTTCTCCTAACTTCCAAAACTCTATAAATACCCCCAAAACTCACCAAACACTCTCTAACTCTCTTCAACTCTCTCTAATTCTCTCCAACTCTCTTATTTTCATTTTTCTTTCTCTTATAATCCTTAAATCTCTTCATTTCCTCTTAAAAAGTATTAGAATAGATTTTTTTTAAATATATATTTTCAATTCTTCAACAAAGTCTTCATATTTTGAAAGATTATCATTAAGTGACGGAATAGTGGATATAAGAAGTAAAACTCCACAAAGTATTGTTGCTCTTGGCCATCAACTAGTTAGTATTTCTTAATCTTACATTCTTATTTTTTAACTTTATTAATTATTTATATGTTTTAGTTATTTGTTTAATTGTTAAGTTAATTTGTTATTTATATTTTTCAATTCTTTTATTTTATTTTTTGTTAATACTTTATTTTATTTTTTTGAACTTTTATTTGAATTTTAATTGATTGTTCTTGTTAGAAATAATAGATCCAAATCAATATCATCATTTTTCTTCATCACAGTCATCTGCACATTTTGATTTCAATATAGATTCAGCCTTAAATTTAATAAATAATAAAATATATAATGAAAATGAAGGCCCTAGTAGGCCTAGCGTTTGTATTTCACAATCATAACCAACTACAACTATTAATCCTGATGAATTTAATATAGGTTAAGATGATGGTGAAACTTCGGAAGTTGTAGCTACAACAAAAACATTTATGGTTTAGAATTTATTTGAAAAGGATAATAATAATGATAGGGCAACATATAAAATTTGTAGGGTGGCATATGAACATAAGAAGGGATAAAGGATAGGAACGTTTGTTAGACATATGAAAAGGTCACATAATGATTGGTTAGAAAATTTACTTAAACAACAACAAATCTATATTACATAAGGTCAAATTATTGGTAATTTTCAATACAATCATAAAAAAAAATAGAAATGAATTTACTAAAATGATTGTTCAAACTAAATTACTTTTTAATTTTGTAGAAAATTCACATTATAAACAATACATGCGAAACAATTGTCAACCTGTATAGAAAAGGATTCCTATAACAATATTTAAAAACGATATAATAAAGATATATAAAAAAATTAAAGAGTGGCTAATTGTTATATTTGATTCTTTTAATTGAAAATTTATTCTTACTTGTGAAGGTTGGATTGCAATTACTAATGAGTCTTATTTGTGCATTACATATTATTGGATATATCATATTTGGTTAGTACAAAAAAGAAATATTTGTTTTAAATTATTTGAATATCCTTATGTAGGTACTAATATTGTTAGAATGATTACTCAAATATGTCGTGAATATAGGATTTTAAATAAAATTATTTATATTTCTTTAGATAATGCTTCCAATAATGATTCTGCCATAATAATTGGAAAAAATGCTATGAATCATATATTAGATGATATTTTATTTCATACTAGATGTACTTGTCATGTACTTAATTTGCGTGTTAAGGAAGGATATAAATATGTTGATATAATTATAAATGTTATTTTATTTATTAAAACTTCTCTAATTAGATAACAAAATTTTAAGATTTTATGACGAGAACAATGTGTATCTTTTAAAAAATTTATATTAGATTGTAAAATTAGATAGAACTCAACTTTAAATATGTTTGAAAGTGTTATACCCTTTCAAAATCAACTTATTGAATTTTGTAATAGTAACAATTTTTAACCTCAACTAATTGAAATTCATTTTGAAAATTGTATTGCGCTTTCAACATTTTCATTTACTTTCAAAGAAACAACTGAACTTTTTATCAAGATCTTATTATCTCAATACTCATCATATTATTCCAATACTTACTAAGGTAGCACATATTTTTTGTGAGTATATGGACCATCCCTAATATGGTTATTTTATGATAAGTATGTTTGAAAAATATAAAAAAATATTATGAAGATATTTCTATTTTATATTGGATGGCATGTATATAGATCCTCAAGTAAAAATGGTTAGATTTTATAGTATTATTGAATATTTATACGAAATATTAGATTTTGATGAATCTCAAATACTTATGCAATGTATTATAAAAGATTTAAAAGATAAAATGACTAAAACTCTATCTGACATGTATAATTTATATGAGTTCGAGTCTTTTTATTCTAATTCTACTACTTTAAGTAGGGAAGCTTCATCATCATCTAACCGTCAATTTCAACCACCACGAAGATCTACCTATTCGATTTCATCATTGTTTAATCCATGGGGTATCATTAAGCGTAAAAAAAGATCATCTACCACCTATAATAGATGACAATTTACGGGATGCAGCATTTGGTAGGAAATGAAGATCAACATTTTGATATTTGTGGTTGGTAGAAGACTCATATAAATCAATACCCCATTTTGTCTAAAATAACACATGATTTTTTTACACCACTTGTCTCCACAGTGCCATTGGAAAACATCTATAGTAAGAACGCTCGAACGATTGATGAAAGAAAATCTCGATTAACTCTTCATATTTTAGAGATGTTAATGTGTTGAAATAGTTAATCTCATACTTTAGAAATGTTAATGTATTGAAATAGTTGATTCGCAGTCGAAGATAAGACGGTCAATTCGTAGATTATTAATGATGACTCAAATGATGAATAAGATGACCCAAATAGTTAATTTGGTATTCAAATAATTAGAAACTTAGAATAAGTAATATAATATAATTGTTTAATTTTATTTTTAAAATATTTATTCTATTTTTAAATTTTGATCATTATAATATTTTTAAAAAATTTAGATATCAAGTTCTTATTTTATATAATTTTTATTTTATTAATTAATAAAATAGATAGAAATTCAAATCAAACTCCACCCCTTCAAAGGGACTTTAATATAATTTTAAATAATCGTATTATTTAAATAATAATAAAGAATTACAAAATAATTAAATATTAAAATTTATAATCGAATTAAATAAAAAACTAAAACAGGAGAGAAAAAGCCCAAGCCCGGCCCATGAACCCAACACGAACTGACCCGCACAACCCCCGAGCTGATCCTCAGACCCAATCCAAAACCATACAGACCAATCCACATGTCAACCTGTTGTATTGAATTTAAAATCTTAAATTTTTTTAAATACAATGTATTAAAAAAATCCATTTTATCTACATATCCTCTTGGCTATTGAATCCCAGTCTGAAAGAGAGATTTTTTTCAAGGGAACACAGCACGAGTGCTAGAGCAAGAGCCAATTCCATCCTCTTCCCTGAATGCAGAAAAAATCACTACAAAACGCACTTGGAATGGCAGATTATCATTCATAAAGTATACCATTTCTGCACAACATATGATTTTTATATTTCCAGCATTTACCATCTTTAATATCACCTAACAATTTCAAAGAAACACATTTCTCTCTCTATCTATATATATTTTTTCATTATTATATTATTCTTCAGTTCCATAAAACTTAAACTTCAAAAAGACGATAATCTGCTTTGGTAGTGTCTACTTCCCCGCGGGAGATCAACTATTGGTGCTGCCTAATGATAGCAGCCACCATTGTGAACGTTCATATCTCGCAAGTAAAATCTGGCCAAAACTACATTCAACAAAGGTAGCAGCAGTAGCTTCAGAGAAAAACATAGAAGTGATATTACAAAGTTCATCACCCTACGCCACTCCTCCGCTAGAGAGGGAAGTATCAATTCAGATATTATTGAGGCAATAAATGTAACTGATTTCTCAGCATCAAAACTCTTGCAGAAAACAAAATCTTGCATGTAAAACCCCCTCAATTGTCACAGAGAGAGATCATAAGAGTCGGTCCTTCGAAATAATGTTTTACCCAACTAGTCATTTTCAGACATAGTAACCAGTGAATGTAAAACCCCTTCCAACAATCTCACCAGCACAGTACCATGCAAAACATTCTAGGCCAAACAAAGCAGCAATGCCTGCATCCTCAACCTTCAATTCATGCCTGTTTTTCCACATATGCTTGACATAATCAAGTTCCTTCCAGAAGGACTCACAACGACCAGGAATGCTATAAGAAGAAGAAATTTTGATTAGATAATTCCGCCAATCTAAGAATATAGAACTTTCATGAAGACATAAAATTCCATTTAAAACTTAATTAGTCATTTCAATTTGGCACCAAAAAACAGAGGAAATCAATGAACTATTAGAATCCACATAAAAGTGTGCTAACACTGTTGATAACCAAATCACCATTCTGGTCACCACAATAAGCATATGTTAATAACAGTGCAGAGATATAAACTAATGCTTACTATCTCCCCCAGTCATACCAAAAAAGCAGGAAATGAGCAAATAAAATATTCAAAAAGAAAACTGTGACTATATATCATCCATGAAGTGGTATTCCGAGTTTGGTAGTTCTAAAATGAAAATCACCAGTTTCATATGTGGGGGAGAATCCAAGAAACCAGTTACATGTTTCACTTCCAGATAGTTCAGCAGAAGGTTTCAAACTATTAATCAAGGATGCCTCCATTCCTTCATCTGAAAATAACAGATTTCTCCACAAACAAAATGCCACCACTGCCCTCAAGATGTTTCTGTACACCTTTGAGTTTTACATGATCAACTCCAATTAAAATCTGATCAGTTGCTCTAAACCCAGAAAAGCGCACACTGCTTCACATATTCAATAGCATGATATTTATCAACAAAATAAACCCCCCTAAAAGCAGACCAGCAGAGTAATAACTATGAACAGTAACTACAAAAGGGGGTATGTTATTTCACATTTTCCATTTAGTTCTGCACCAATTTGTATGCGAGAGCAATTAAAATGTGATGACATCTCAGAAACCAATAAAAGAGTCTTTTATTTAGAGACTTATATCATACTCAAAATTCAACTTCAAGAAAACCTCAAACTTGAAAAACGAGAGAGTGGGAGACTTCGCAAAAACCTCTTTTGCTAGGAGTTCGTGGCTGTGATTTCATAGACAATGAAGCAAAATAGGCAAGTCTTTTCAATAAATAATTATGGAAGTGATACAATGCACATGTCACACAATATTCATCCTTGACAAGATAAAAATGACTAGAGCATAAGAAACTAAAGGTCATTTAGCAATAGAATATATAAGTCAAGATAACTTGAATGATTAACAATGTCATCTGGAACCACGTGGACAAAATTTGCTAACTTGGAGAGTGAAGGAAATGTCAAAACAACAAGCAAATATATGACCAGGTGTGTCGGAATAAATTCCAAGAACTGGAACTAGAACATAAACATTAAATTTGAAACAGAAAATTCAACCCCTACCATACCCAAAAAGGTAAGAATTAAACACAAGTATCAAGTTAACCACGAGGTCAAGAAGTTGAACCTGGCAAGACGAGTGTAAAACAGCTGCTTGGACAACTCGCTGCATTTCTCAACAGTTGGTGGCTCCTGAATGTATTGCTTGTTCTGCTCCAACAACTGTTTGTAATACGTTGAACCATGCTTGGACACAAGTTGTGTAGCTTGGCAAGCCTTTGTCTGCAGTTGCTTCAACCTTGCTGCTGCCATCTAGTCCCAAGATAAATCCTAAATATCATGCAAAAGTAAATAATTCGATGTTCAAAAAATTGGCTAAATCTAGGGAAAACACACACACACACACACACACACATGCTCCACTGACCAGGAATTTTTGGGAAATTTTGCACAACACATTAAAGGGACAAAAGACAGAAACCAAACAGAATTATTGTGAAGAAACCTAAACAGTTCTATGCAATGCTTATAAAAAATGCTTGATCCGCATCAGCATATACAAGCATTTTGGAGAGAGATAGAGAATCGATATCAAAAGAGCCAAAGCTATAATCAAATAGGTTTGTAAAAAGCTTATGCATGTACAATTCCACACTGTTCAAACAATTGGCTCAAGGTCCTGAAGCAACCCAATAACAGAGGGCAACTAACCCCCACTCCTTTGTTTGCTTTTCAAAGTTTGGGGTTCAGACCATCTTAAATTACCATCAGTTCAGATGGTATAAACGGATAGAACTGTAATATTGCAATGCTAATTTACATTGTATGACACTTCTATCAATTTATTTTCATTGATTGTCCACAATTCCTCCAAATTAGACAGCACTTTGGCACCATTTTCTATCATCACAAGTAATACAATGGAAAACATGCATCCATTTGGGAAAAAAATTAATCGTTGTCAAATTGCATCAGATAAAAGAATCCAAAACAATGAAAAAAATGAATTAACTCAGTCTTATATAATATACAACTTTCCAATACATATTCACTTCAACAATAAGAAAAATAATATCTTTCTCAAAAATATTTTCTGTCAAGTTTCCAAACTACATTTAGGAGCCGTGCGAAGATTTCCATATAGGTTTTTTCTTGACCTACTTCACAGATCAGACAAAGGATAAGTAATAGGTAATGACTTCAGAACTAACATTAGGAACAATTAGTACATTAAACCCTGAATACCAATATACAGATTCACAAAAACACAAAGAAAAAACATACAAATAAAACAAAGTATGTAGGTAGACAAATATCAAACCATTTTTAAGGCGAGGATCTGAAAGAAAATTCAATTTGGAACCATACAAGATGAGCTAAAACGTGAAAATATAAACCGAAGAAGGAAAATTCTGGTGAAGCAAAAAAGCGTTGTTGAGTTTGGACTGCTGTTACCTCTGCCGGAGAGAGAAAGACGCTTTGGGATCAATGAGCGTATAACTATGAGCGCGGCGTTGCTTTTCTCTGACCGCCGCTGGTTTTTGTTTTGGGCCGAGACTCCTGTGTGACTGCTGAGCAGATCGAGAGATGGAACGGAGAAAGGGCTAAATTGGCTAATCGTAGTAGAAGTTTACAGTATATCTAATTAACTGCGGTTACTTCGCGGTGATTTTGTCTCTGACAAAGGGCGAAACTGAAAAGAAAAGAATTCTTATATGCATCCAACGTACTTCTGTATCATTTACAAATAATATTATATATAATATTTACTGTATAATTTTTATACATATAATATAAATATTTGTGATCCGATTCACATGAAATCGGATAATCGGGTGCATATAAAAATTTTTCAAAAAGTAAATCCTCTTACCTATTAAAACAATTTCTTTTTTTTTAAAGGTAAATCCTCCTACCTTGTTCCTTTTTTCTTTTTTTTTGGAAATAAATCCGGTAGCTAAATTGAACTTTTTAAATCTCACTAATAAAGTAAATTTTTAGATTTCATTAAAAACAAAAGTTAGATGGGAAAAATATTTTGTACGAGGTATTCATCTATTAGTGATTTGGAATTATTTACTTTACAAACATGGTAAATATTTATTACCATTATGATAAAATCAAGACATTTATAATTTTGTTTATGTATGTATATCTATGTATGTGTGTGTATTTATACAATAATAGAATTAAAAATTTAGAGTTAATGAACAAATTATATAAAAAGATATATTGAATATTTTTTTAGAAACAAAGAGTAAAATTTAAAGGATTTTTTTTACTACTTTTAAATTTTTAAGACAAAATAAAATTTTAAAAATTTTTCGAGGGCAGACGACACCCTCCGCCCTTCCTCTCTCTCTTAGTCTCTGTATTTATGTGTATGTGAATCTAAAGCTTGTAAAAATATTAAGTTTATGAAATTTTTCTTTATTTATAGTAACTTAAAAAAATTATTTACTTTAGGTGATAACTAATAAATTGGTACAAAATTAAGTGAAAGAATTAAATAATTAATTGAAGATGGGTTAAAACAATTACTCAATTTGTAAAATATGAGCCCCGGTCTTTTTCTATGGGACCTTTTTTTAATTAGGGATTTAATTATTTAGTGGGCTTGCGGCCATGAGATTTGGGGGTAATTGTTTATTTATTATATTAAGTTTTAATTTAACTAGCAACTAATACCTTATTTAGAGGTCAGTTGTTTACTATTTTAGGTTGGGGGATTTATTAGCAATTAGCTATTAGTTAAGACTTTAATTATATTAGTTGTTTAGTAGTTATACGTATTCTAACGGTGACGCCTTCGACATTCCAGTAACTGATCTGACAGAGAAGAGTTTGAAATCAAAGGCGCTAAACTAAAGTGAGATTACAGTTCTATTGACCTTGAGGACTTTTTTTGTATGGATCTAAATATATGTTTGGATTAGGAAACGTTTCTGTGTGAGGTTTGATTTAAAGGAATTGAGTCATGTCTGAATTCTGATTTTGGATTGTGAATTCTGAGGATTGTAGGAGATTAGAGACTCCTTGGAAGCTTTAGGAGGAATTGTTCTAATTTCGTTGATTTTCGGTAAAAAAGTTTGGTTTTCCTATATTTTTAATTGCACATTTTTTAAAATTTAAAACCTTTAATTTATGAAAAGATTATATTGTGAGTATGAAATTGGATTGAGTATACTATTTTTATGATTTTCTAAATGTGAAAGTCATGTATGTATAAAAATTTGGCGTTTTGCAAATGTTTGTGAACTGGTAAAAATATATGAAGTTCGGTTAAGTTTTGCATTAAGATTTATGGGATTTGGCTTTCATGTGTTTTGATCATTCTTGATTTTGAATATCGTAATATTTTTAAGTTCATAAAAAGTCTATATTTGCATATATATTTGATTGAGTATGGCGTTTAGATACTATCAATGTTAACAACATATTGATTGTTTTGAATTGGATTGTATAAAGTTCTGTTCTGTATTGAATTCTAGTTCATAAGGTGTTTGATGCTTTTGGGTAGTTTGGTAGGAGACTCTCCAAATCTTTCTGTGCTTTGGCCCTTGGTTAAGGGGATATAGTATCTAATCTTCTATAGGACCATTTGCTAGGGGCATATAATACCTATTTTCTATTTTGGTCCTTCTCCTAACGGGATATAATAATTAGGAGATTAATATCAGTTAGTCATAACCTTATCTCAAGTATAAGTCAACTTTGATAAGGAATTTACTTCGAATGTTTTGAATTTAATGCAAGAAGAAAGTTATTTGTGTGAAAATGTATATTTACTCTGAAGATATGTTATTTTATTGTGTTCCTTGGAGTTTTTGAAAGGTATGAACTGAGTCTTGTTGATGGTATAACAAAACTTTAGCCTAAGATACTCTGTTCTGACTTGTTTTTGCTATTTCTGAGACTAGCCGATGCCACCCAATCTTTGTTCACCCAACTAGTGTCAGCCTCTTCAGCCTAGGTGGTGATGTATACTTTTTGTCCACCTCCTCCTTTTTTTTTTTTTTGAAAAAAAAAAAAAGCGACTTTGCTCAATACCTGATGGATGCAACCCACTTATGTTATTTCAGAATTTGTTCTAGTTTTTTGAACCAAACTCACTTGTTACTCAAAAAGCCAATGGATCATCAAAAATGATTTTGTTGAAAGCCAATTGCATGTGTTCTTTGTTTAGATGATGCATTCTGCCTTTGTTATCACAATATTCATTCTTGTGATCATCACACTAGGCTACTTGTCCTCTAAAATGCACATCAATCACTTAAAAGGATCACTGTTGATTCATTTATTAAGCTTCGACATTTCTTTTTGTTATTTCATTGTCTTTTGGTTAAGACAGTTTTTTATACAAGGAAGCCTAGTTTTCCTTAGCCTTCTTATATGAGTTTTGTGATCGGATTGAAGCTTCTTCAACCTTTAGTTAACCCTTGAAATATTGTTCATCAAAGGCATTTGTTATGGTAACGTGAATGCTTCTTCTTTAAAAAAGGCTTCTTGAATATGCAAACAAATAAATCACCAAAAATGATTACTTTTATATCCTTAACCTTTTGTAAATTAGTACTTATGTAACTTACTTAATCCCATGTAAGCCATACTTCTTTACTGAGTTAGTAACTCACCTCTTAACAGCATTTTACAAGATCTCAGTTAGAAAATGATAAACTAGAAGGTTGGTTTGATGAAAGTCTTGAGTAACTGGAAAGTCATGTAAAAGGATGGCATTTGTGGATAGCTATTTAAGTTTCAATTATGTTTTGAATGCTTTTTGGAGGTGAGGACTTGGTTTATCATGTTTAAACAAGTTTTAATATTTCTATTCTTTAACCTATATTTGGGGGACATTGTATTTAAGTTTTCAATTAATGCGAGTTTTCGTTATGGGTTGTGTAAGAGTCAGAGTTGTTAGCGGATGGCATGTTTAGAGTTCGACATTCCCTTTTGGGGGTGTCGGCATGTTACTTTTGGGTGTGAGGGATGACATTTAATAGTATCAAAGTATAGGTTGTGATGTTTTGGATAAATACTAAGTGTTGATATGTAAGTCTATAACACATAGAGGTTTGAGCTCCTAAGTTTTTGTAAGATTAATTGAGCAACATTTAGATGTATCGAAGCAAGTTAGCTTATGATCTTACGGATATACCTTTAAGTTTTGATATCTTTGTACTCAATACCTAGTAGTTAAATAATGAGATATTATTTTAGATTCATATCTATCTAATTTAGTATAGATACTAAGGTAATGAGTTGTTAGCCGTCATCGTTGAGTAGGCAATGTTTGAATAGTATAGTGTACCGTTAGGATAGGGGTTTTTTATATGGATTATTCATACTACTATTAAGTTTGAAGAAGATGGTATAACTTGAAGATATTTAAAGGATTTGTAGTTGTTAGATTGATTTATTCAAAGAAGTTGAAAGTTATAAGAACTTACAAGTTAATGAGATTATAGTTTCAACCCAAACATACTTTGAAGTCATATTTCTCTAGGACATTTTGATATTTGATAGTGACCTTTCTGGTGAGGTAGCTATCATATAACTTATTGAATAGTTATTGCGGTTAGGTATTTAGCTTAGCCTCAAGTATGCACTTATTTTACAAGGCAGGAAATTGTTGTGTTTGCATATTAGAGTTTTAATCAAGGGATTATAGTGCAGTCATACGAAGGATGGTATGGAGATATATTTCGTATCCATAGTGGTGCTTGTTAGTTATATGACCATTACAAAATGTGTTTGAATTATAGTGATAGGGGAAGACATTGGTGCAGAGGTAGCATGAATATTTGAAGGAGAAAGTTTTCAACAATTATGATATGGATGTTATTTAGAAAATTTATTTTATTACATTGTATAGGTAAACTGGTAAACTTAGAAAAGTTTAGGTTTCTATTACGAGGGGAAAATAAGCCTGAGATATATAGGACTATATGAATAGTTGGAGTGGACTAGTGGTTTGGTATACCAGTTGGACTTGACAACGACACTTTCTAGATTATACAATATGTCCATATGTCATAGTTGTAGATATATGAGTCTGATCTGAGTGAGGTTTTGGAGATCGCACCATTATGAATTTGAGAGGATTTGACTTGTGGAATAGTACCAGTGGAGATTGTGGATGGAAGATTCAAGTTTTAAGACAAAGATCGATTCCTTACATAGAAGTGCATAGTCTAATCATGCTTTAGAGCAAAACAATTTAGGGAATTGTAAGAGGATACATGGCAGAAGTAGTCCTGCCTATTCGAGGATTAATATACATAATCGATGATGAAACTTTTTGTAAGGAAGATGGAATATTAGCCTCCAATCTTTTTCCATTGGGCATATTTCTAATTAGGAATTTAATTATTTAGTGGGCTTTGTAGCGGTGAAGTTTGGGGGTAAATGTCTATTATAATAAGTTTTGGACTGACTGGCAATTACCTTAATTAGGGGTCAGTTGTTGGCTATTTGAAGTTGGGGAACTTATTAGCAATTAGCTATTAGTTAAGATTTTAATAATATTAGTGGTTTATTAGTTACGCGTATTCTAACAGTGACACCATTGATATTTTAGTAACCGCTCTAATAGAGGAGTAGAGCGATGGGAGAGGTGAGATGGAGAAGAGCTTGGAATCAAAGATTCTAAACTTGTTAGGATTCGTGGACTCCTAAACGCTATAAAACATCTATGAATCTCTTCCGAGGACCCAAGTAAACGATTAAGAAGATTTAAGATTTACAGAATTACCTCTGTTCGGCGTAATCGAGATACTTCGATTCTGATTGTGCTGTCGTACGTGCAATTTGAATGATCACCAGATGCTGCAGTGTGCGAACGTCCTCTATCGGATACACACGATGAATTGAATCGTTACCCCGAGAATGTTAGCGCATAGGGTTTGAGAGTTTTTTCTTTTAGTGAATGGAGGCACGAATATTCTTAACAGAACGGGGCTATTGAGAAGACGGCTAGGATTTTCTTAAAAACTCACGAACCTCTTAAAGTCCAATTCTGACAATATCTTATCATATTTTAATTTAAATTCAAATTAAATTAAAACTGATATGATAAGATTCTGTCATTATCTCGATAATTTAACAAATTAATTTATCGAGTCAGATTCTTATAATCTGGATATCATCCAGATACATCGAATGTAGACATATTTCCAGATTCATTATATCTGGTAAATTTTCTCAGATTGATTAACTTAAATATATTTTCATATTCATCGAATCTGGTTATTAGAAAAATAACCTAACAAGTTCATTTATTGTGTGATCTTATAGGTTCACTTAACACTGGCAGTGTACCTAAATCATATTTAAATGGCCCATAAGTCATAAGCGGTTTCTAACAAAACATTATAACTATCTAGATTAAATGAAGATCAGTGATCTATTTGAACTAAACCACAATTTTATATTTAGTCCTTTTGTCACACGATATTCAGATTAAGTATAAGGCACGGAGCATGTCATCCTTATTATGTTTAATCAATTATTTATTGATTTCATAGTAGATTGTTCAAACAAATAATATCAATATCTTATATTGATATATTTGAGCACGACCATACATTTTAACAGTCTAACTTATTAAGGGGCCCATAGATATCTCTCTCATAATTGAGAGGGACAAATTCCTTCACTATCAATCATATTCCTCTCACAGTAGTCTAATTTATTATCTGGTTAAAGATAATTTTAAACAACGTCAAAATATAGAATTTATCAAGTAGGAAGCTATGATGAATTTAGATCGAAGGACTTTTAATATCATTATGGCAAGAAAGTATTTATGACATGTTTCATGAAATACTCTCACAATGGGTCATGTCCAATACAATATTCTCTAACATTTATTTATGTTTTGACTTGATATCACAAATATCCATGACCAGTAAAACATGGCCATCAAGTCACAAGCATACTAATCTTAATTTATTATTGTTCCAATAATAATAATAGAATAGGGATAGTTTTAGAATAGTCATTGTATTCATTGTTGGGTTTTCTATCAAATCACGTATTTGATGACCACAAAACAAAATGCACTATTCATGGAAAGGAAAACTTCATATTATTATATAAAATATAACGACAATAGTATAAGTACAAATTGACTCTATGACATATTCCTAACAAAACTAACATGATATTACAGTTCTATTGACCTTAAAGAATCTTTTTGTATGTATTTGAATATATGTCTGAATTAAGGAAAGTTTCTGTATAGGGTTGGATCTAAAGGAATTAGGTTGTGTCTGAATTCTCATTTTGATATGTGAATTATGAGAATTGTAGTTGATTAGAGACTCCTTGGAGGCTTTAGGAGGAATTTTGTAATTTTCTGTAAAGCGGTTTGGCTTTCCTGAATTTTTAATTGCACACTTTTAGAAATTTAAGACATTTAATTCATGAAAAGATTATATTTGTGAGTATGAAATTGGATTGAGTATGCTATTTTTATGATTTTTCTAAACGTGAAAATTATGTTTGTATATAAGTTTAACATTTTGCAAGTATGTTGTGAATTGCTAAAAATATATGAAGTTCAATTAAGTTTTGTATGCGGATTTATGGGATTTGACTTTCATGTGTTTTGATCATTCCTAATTTTGAATATCGTACCATTTTTTAATTTATAAAAAATCTATTTTTGTAGATAAATTAGATTGACTATGTTGTTCAGATGCTATCAATGTTAACAACATATTGATTGTTTTGAATTAGATTTTGTAAAGTTTTGTTTGTACTAAATTTTGGTTCATAAGATGTCTGGTATTTGTGGTTGGTTTTGGTAGGGTACTCCCCAAATCGTTCTATGTTCTAACTCTTAGTTAGGGAGATATAGTACCTAATCTTCTATAAGACCCTTTGTTAGGGGGACATAACATCTAGTTTTTGTTCTGGCCTTCCAGGATATAGTAGTTAGGACTTAGGACATTGATATCAATTAGCCACAACTTTACCCTAAGCATGGTTTAGCTTTGATAAGGAATTTACCTCGAATGTTTTTAATTTAATGAAAGCCGGAAGTTATTTGTGTGAAAATGTATGTTTACTTTGAAGATATGTTGTTCTATTGAGTTTCTTGGAGTTTTTGAAAGGTATAAATTAAGTCTTGTTGATGGTATGACAAAACTTTAGCCAGAGAAACTTTATTCTGACTTGTTTCTACTATTTCCGAGACCAACCGACGCCGCCTTCCTTCTTCTAGTCGATCCCACCTGGTCTCTGTTCACCCAATTAGCATTGGCCACTTTCTGTCCTCCTCCTCCCTGTTTTTTTTTTTTTTTTGAAAAAAAAAGAGACTTTGCTCTATACTTGATCGATGCAACCTACTTCTGGTATATCAGAATTTGTTCTGATTATCTAAACCAAACTCACTTCTTATTCGAAAAGCTAATGGATCATCAAAAAGTATTTTGCTAAAAGCCAATTGTATGTGTTCTTCGTTTGGATGTTGCGTTCCGCCTTTGTTACCTCGGTATTTGTTCTTGTTATCACTGCCCTAGGTTACTTGTCCTCTAAAATGCACATCAATCACTTTTGGTTCATCAGTTGAGCTTCAACATTTGTTTTTATTATTTTGTTATCTTTTGGTTAAGACAATTTTTGATACGAGGAAGCCTAATTTTCCTTGGCCTTCTTATATGAGTTTTGTGATCGGATTGAAGCTTTATCGGCTTGTAGTTGACACTTGAAATGTTATTCATCAAAGGCATTTGTTCTAGTAACGTGAATGCTTCTTTTTTCAACAAGGCTTCTTGAATATGCTAGCAAATAAATTACCAAAAAGGATTACTTTTATGTACATTTTTATGTCCTTAGCCTTTTGTAAATTAGTATTTATGTAACTTACTCAATTCCAAGTAAGTCATATTTCGTTATTGAGCTCACCCATTACCATCATTTTGCAAGATTTCAGTTAGAAGGTGATGGATTAGAAGGGTGGTTTGATGAAGGTTTTAAGTATCTGGAAGCTGAAGTTTTAGCTCGTGTAATAGGATGACATTTGTGGATACTTGTTTAAGTTTCAATTATGTTTTGAATGTTTTTTGGAGGTGAGGACTTGGTTTATCATGTTTAAACAAGTTTCACTATTTCTATGCTTTAACCTCAATTTGGGGGACTTTATATTTAAGTTTTCAATTAATGCAAGTTTTCATTACGGGTTGTGTAGGAGTCACAGTGGTGTAGTGGAAGCGTGGTGGGCTTAGTTGGCACGTTCAAGGTTCGACATTCTCTTTTGAGGGGGTTGCCATGTCATCTTCAGGCATGAAGCGGGACAAAAATACTCTTTATTATATTAAAAGATCTTGAATTTTTTATTCGTTAATATAGTGTTTATTTTCTTTCTCCTTTTTCTTAGAGCATTGGATTAGAAAGGAAAAGAAGAATGAATAAATGAACTGATGATAGCTACAAAATGAAATAAAATCAAATACAACTTCAAGAAAGATATAAATGCATGCAATGACCATTTTATAGTACCATAATTTCTTTCACATATAAATACAAATTGGAGTGAGAAAATAACGCAATAAACAAAAATTGGAGTAAGAATATAAAGCATCACAAAAGAATAAGACCAATGGTGACTATCATACTCAATCTGTAATAGCTCTCAATATATTAGCAAAGAAAGAAAACACACCTTCTATCTCTCACAAGGTGCATATTAATAATTCGGATATTTACTTTTTTATTGTAATATTTTATGTTATCCAAATTAAAAAAAAGGGACAACTATAAATATGAAATTATGAAAATAGTTGCTGTTTAAGCTAACAATTTAACATAATCCCAATTTCTTTTTCTTTCTTTTTTGGTTTTGACATAATTTAAATGAGGTTTGACATTGCATTTAAGTAATAATTTAGTAATAAATATTTAACTTGTACTTAAATGGATAAACAAAAAGATTTAACTCTGATAGTATTTTTTTTTAAAATTAAGGCTTAAAATAAAAAATAAAAAAAAGCACCACCAAGGGAAAGAGGGGGGTATTTGGGACTAACAAAACTTGTGCACCTCAAAATTATACTACAATTTCATATATAAAAAATATAAAATTATGTTCAAAATTTTCAAAATCATGGATAAGGGTTATCTAAAATTTTGTGAGACCCCAATGAAATTTTGTTCAATAAATTTGGCCACGGATTTAATAGCCCGCTTACCCGAAGAAGAGATGGGCACAACAAGGGCCTGTTTAGCTTGTCCTTGGGTATCCCTATTTTATATCTAGTTAGCCTGCTAGTTCAATTCTAC
The DNA here is from genome assembly GCA_026120185.1 of Voacanga thouarsii. Lineage (NCBI taxonomy): Eukaryota > Viridiplantae > Streptophyta > Magnoliopsida > Gentianales > Apocynaceae > Voacanga > Voacanga thouarsii. The sequence goes on along the minus strand of JANUWF010001287.1, from coordinate 11,151,688 downwards.
CATTCTCTATATTGGACCAGGGCTTAAGCCATTATGAGGAATTTAGTGGCACAGCCCACGAATAGATTGGGCTTTTGCTCCTCTCGCCAAAGTAAAATAAAGGAAAAAAGCAAGAGCCCACAACCTTGTTAAAAGCCTTCAACTGGATAATGAAAGATCCTTGGATGGATAGATTGATTATTAAACTAAAATTTTAGTATATTTTATACATTATATCTTATTTTTAAAAAATTAAATATATATGATTGTTCAGATTTATAAAAGGATTTTCCTTGGGTAATGCCTCAAAAAATTTCTGTTCATTTTAGATTTTAAAAAGAATGCAAACATACTAGTTTATGACAACTTACATTTCAATAAAGTGTAAAGCAGAAGTAGATAAATAAATGAAATATTCTATTCAAATGGCACCAATGGGGGAGGGTTCCAAATTGATAGAAAATATTTATATAACTAATGTATTTATAAACTATATAATTTAAAATTTATATTATTTTAAAAAACATAATTTATGCAGTAAATTTCAATACAGTAATTTATTCAAAAAGAGCTCAAATAGTTCCATAGATAGTACATCCCTATAGTTTGATCAAATATAAAAAGAGTAAGTAAATTAATATATAAAATAATTTTATTATAATAAGATAACTCATATTAAGTGATAAATTATAAATATATGTTTCTTGTATATTAAAAAGAAAAAAAAAATCTATTCAAAGGGCATCTATAAAAAGACTAGACCATATTTCCCCACGGATGTTATGTTGGAGAGGTGCAAATATAGAGCTATCTATGTATATTTTTTGCATCGATTTTTTTTTAACAAAGGAATTCATTTTCGTTATTCAAAAGTACATTTTGAATAAATCTTGTTTTTATATAATATTCTATTCTTTTTAAAATATTTGTTTATAAATATTTTTTAATTTATTTCAAAATACATGTTCATGTTCATATTTCTAAAATTAATAGTTAATTTTTTTCATTTTACTCAATTTATTTTGAGTCAATTATATAACTTTTCAAAATTCTTTTTTCTTCTTATTTTTTAATAATTTTTAGGAATCAATAGTTATTATATTTTTAATATAAATAGAATATGAATTTTATCTAAATTATATTATTATTTTTAACACTTTTAATTTATGTATAAAAATTTTTATAAATAAATATTTTGAAACGAAAAAATAAATAAGTAAATCACATAAAAAAATAAACAGTATTAAGTAAACAATATTATTTCACCGACTCGTACCAAAGGATTTTTTTGCATGGAATTGGTCAAGGGGTTATAGTGTGTTTCAATTCTCGAGGTGAAGTGCGGAATTGCGTACCGAACAACTTACAGACATAACGAAAAGGGAAATTCTTATATGCACCCGCGTGTATGATGCATTGAAATATTGTATTGATGCATTGAAATATTATACTACATGCAACACTTATTATACACTAAATTCTGTGTACAATCTTACCTGCATGTGGGTTCCAATGCAAACATTTTTCTGTTGTTAAGTTTTGGTTTTCCATCGTTGTGTGAGAGCTGGCAATGCAAATGTATAATTCAACATAAAATAAAATAGATCCAGCTTGGGCAAATTTCTCAAGTTGGATAATGGAAAATTTTATTCTATATTCTGGTTAGAAAATGGAGAGAATTTTAGGGACTACTAGTATGGAAACCAAACCAGGGTTTCTTCTTAATACTATTTTGGGAGTATATAACTTTATTAAATAAGAGAATAAAATTTCCCACTTTTATTTTTTGGTTGACAAGAAAATTTGTAATCATTATTTAAAAGTGTGCTATAAATAAATTTTATTATTGTGTAATATTCCGCAAACTACATGGAAGGAGCCACACTATACAAGCCTCTATATAATGAGGTCATATCCCAAAAAAAATTTAACACTATACAAATTCTATGCGAATGACTTATATTTTAAAAAAAAATTCAAATGCATATTAACTTATATTCTTAACCAACCAAGTTAACTTAAAAAACGATAAAATTTTACACTTGAATCAAAACAATTGATAAAGTATTTTTTATTAAATCAAGAGTTTTTAAATTCGATATTTGATGAACACATATATACATCCCTTTCTTTCTTCCACTTATATAAGTAGAGCATCCCCTCGCCTCTTTGGTCTTCCTCCCGTAAATAAGAGCTCGTAAGCAATTGCCTTCTTGGTCTTCCTCATGTAGATTGCTAGGTTTTGGATTTTATGCTCACTGGGTGGATATACAAATAATGTACTCTTCATTGGACCAATAGATCTTGGATCCTATGCTCATCGGGCTTGTATTCGTCCCTGTCCTCCTTTCCCTTACAAGTGAAATGGTTTTGGATCCCATGCTCGTTGTGCCCATGTTCATCTTTTTCGTCCTTCCCCATATGAGATGAATGCTTGACTCTATGCATAACAAGCACACAAATTTGTCTTCTTTTATGAGTAAAGCATTCTTTACCAATTGAAAAGGTTTTGAATTTTATATTCATTCCTTTCCTTTTTTTTCTTGCAAGTAAATTGGTTATTTTCAGTATCAAGTATTCTGATTCAATATTTACTGAACAAACATGCTTATGTTCATGCAATACTATACTCCTAAAAATCAATAAAAATAAAAATTTACTATAATTTATCTCATTAAGTTAGGAAATAATGACACATTAGTACCGTAAGTTATAAAAAATACACTAAAGGTCAATTGACCATTAATCAATAACGCTATTGACTAATATAAGTTATTTTTATAATAAAATATTTATTTTATCCAAACTAATTATAAAACACTCAATATAATCTCTTGATAAAGGAAATTTGGCATATGAAGTATTTAGACTTAGAGTGTTTTTTAATAACCTTTGGTATTAAAGTACTATTACCCTAACTTAATAAGATAAAATACAACCAAAATATAAACTGAAGTTTCAACAGCTTTGTGAAGATTTAAATACATTATATATCCAAGTATAATAGGCCTAAAATAAAATCACAAAATTATACTAATATTTTTTCAAAATAAAAAAAAACACACAGCCATCAAAAATATTATAATCTTTTCATAATCTATTTAACAACAAACCAATCTGTTAAGTCATTGGTGGCTTTGATTTTTTTTTTTTAGGAAAATGTTGGTATAATTTCATGAATTTATTTGGTCTTATTATGCTTGAATTTGCATTGTATTTTTATTTTGACAAAATTGTATATAATATATCTAATTTCAATGAGTTGATTGAAATTTTAATTTATATATTTGTTACATTTTATCTTATTAAATTAATATAATAACACTTTAATATTAAAGGTCATAAAAGAACACTATAAGTACACGAATACTTGATGTGCCAAGTTTCTTTTATTAAAGGGTTATTTTATAATTAGCACGAATAAAATAAATATTTTATTACAAAATAACTTCTTTTAGTTAGTATCGTCGTTGACTAATTGTCAATAGACTTTTAATATATTTTTTATGACTTGTGGTATTAGAGTGTTATTACTTACTAAATTAATGGGGTTAAATTATGATAAATCCTAAAAATAAAAACAATTGTACTAGAAAGGATTGAACTTCCAAATTCCCTACTAATTTCCGGAAGCGTCAAAGTCTTCTTAATTGGAGACGATCTCATCTGCTCATAACGCAAAGCACCAACTTTGAAATCTAACTTTAACAGTTTAGTTTAGTTTTTGTTTTTTTAATTTCCTTTAAGGAGAGAAGATAAGTATGTATTCCATAAATATCAAATCAAAATATTTGAATAAGGAGAATGTTAGCAATGAGCCTTTGTGTGACCGACAATTCCTTATCATTGCAATTAGTAGTATTTTCTAGAAGAATCATATGTACAGGCTTGCACAGAAAATATATATATATATATATATATATATAAATAAATAAATAAATAAATAAATATATATATATATATATATATATATATATATATATATATATATTACCATTAAATGAGGAATCATATGCACTTGCACAAAATAATGTTAGCCCTATAATATGTATTTCTAGCCTGAGAAGAGAGCAACCATGGACAAGTTGAAATATATAATCCCAGAAAGCACTGAAAAAGACCAAGCTTGGCTCATTCCAATGGTTTATATCGATTTATTGATATAAAAAAAATCCATTTAATTTGTACTCAAGAATAAAAATAGTAATAAAAATAAAAAATTCACTATGATATTGAATTTTAGTAAATCTCTCATTAATGTTTGTTTCATCAATGCAATAGGAATTATCCCTTAAATAGTCGTCTAAAAGTTAAAAAAAAAATCAATAATTCCAATTAAGAATTACAATTCTCAAATATTAGGTCTTTTAGAGAACCTAATTAAACACGAATAATAAATATAGTTTCAACTCAGTCCTAATCCCTGTACGAAAATCCTCCAACTAAACAACTCTGACTACTAAAAAAAATATATATATGAAAAACTACTCATTTTGATTCCATTTATATAAATATATCAAGTTTCTGAAAGATTCATAGAACAATTATTGTCGTCAAAGTGTGGTGTGGAATCCTTCTGGATCACAATTTCTCAGAAATTTTCTGCACCGTCTTCCTGCCAGAATGCATACAAAGATTGGGCACCACAACAAAAATATGTTATAGCTATATTTTTTTTATGTCATTAATTAAAAATATTTCCGACATTTAGAATAAAATGTCAACAAAAAAAAATAGCGCGTCATTTTTTAATTAAAGCGTTGACATATTATTTATTTTTCTGACATTAATAAAAATATGTAGTAATATTAAAAATATTTCTGATACTCTTTAAAAAAATAACATTTAATTAAATAATATCAACTATCGACGATATTTTTGACATAAGTGTCGTCTCATTCAAAATTATAGAGACACTTTAAATTAATTGTCCTGATTTAAAATGAGTTTTTAGTTGAGATTAATTAAAAACGTCTCTGTAATACAGATATTCTTGATATTTAATATAAAACATTGATTAATTTCAAATTTTTGACATAAAATAAAAGAATCAACATATTCTATATATACCTAGCATTAATAAAAAAATATAACGGAATACAAAAATAATTTTTACACTTTTTTTGAAAAAGTAACAATTTAATCATGTTAATTAATAGAATACTTAAGTATCATCTCATTCGAAATTTTAGAGATATTTTTAAAATAGTTGTCATGATTTTTTGTAGATCTACAATGGTCATAGGTATCTCAAAATAAAGACATAACGCCAAGCATCACCATCTCTGTATGTTAGTTAAAGTTTAAAAATATATTTTTTTTAACATTAAGAAAACGATTTAGAAAGTAAAAACTAAATCTAACAGTCAACCCACCTTTTACAAGAGAAGAAAAGTCCTTCGCCCTCATGCCCCTATTACTACCGCCAGCCCGCCATCGCAGCTATCACTATCATCGACCCATCATTTTATCCGGTAATTCATCACAAGTTCTATCTGGCAAAGATCAAAAGCTAGCAAGATAAAGCAGTATTTAGCTGAATTTTAATCAAATTCTCACCTTTAAAAGTTCAAATTTGGCAGTGCCGTGGTGCATAATCTCCTGAGTGAGTTTCAAGCGTGCTTTTTTTTTTTTTCTTTTTTCCTTTTGGGTTCTTTCTAAAGATCGAAAATTACTTAACATTTTAATTCAGTTTAGTGGGTTTATTGGCTGCAAAAATATGTTTATCTCGAAACCAAATGGCATACAGTTACTAAATACTATGTAGAAAGATTTTATTTTTGCTTGTAATGAAGTGAATAATTTGCTCCCCAGGTGAAATTATATCTGCAAAAGTTACGACTTTAAAGGTGAAGAATCAGACTCAATTTTCTCTGTTTTAGCCTAAATAGTTTTTTTGATAATTTTGAAAAAATTAGTTCAAACTGTTATGAATTATTGGAATCTCCATTAATTAGTGGAGGCTCCACTAATTATGGATTTATGTGAATTATTAGAAGATTTTTATGGATGTCCACCATTTAGTGGAGACACCATTAATTGAGATTAGTTGAAGATGATGTATGCCATGATGTATTTCACTAATTAGAGCTCTATAAATAGAGCTATTCTCTAAGCTTGTAATACACCATCATTTTGTGAAAGAAAGATTAGTGAAAGAAAGATTAGAGAAAGAATTGTGAGAGAAAGAAAGAGAGAAGTTTGAAGAGAAATTCTTGTGCAAAGAATAGTTAGAATTTTCTTAGTGTGTAGTGTGTAGATTTTATTCTAACACTACCCTAATTTTATAACACAAACGATATTTTCTTCCATTTTCTATTTGAATGGATGCAATATTCAGGGATGCTAGACATTATTCTAGCTGGGTTGGTATGTACTGGTAGTAATAATCAATGGAATATGTTGCAGAGGGGTTTTTTTTGCTGTTTTCTCCTCTTAATAGAAGTCTGAAACTATTGATGATGCTAAACTTTAGCTGGAATAGAGTTCTGTTGAGTGATTAGTGGCTTATAGAAGATGGGTTTTGTTCTAGAATCAAAATCAATATTTCCTCATGCAATACTCTCCCTTTGTGCATATTTTTGAAAAAGTTTGTTAGTCTGCCTTATCATTTTGATATATTAAAATCAAGTATGATTATTCTTTTAAATGTTCCTGAGCCTTGTGCTCATGATATTATGTAGCTGTTTTGCTTTTTTTTTTTTTTTTAAAGAATTTGAAATAATTGGTGGATGTAATGATTATTAGCTATTAATCTAGAGTTAATACCGTCATTGACTAACGGTCAATAGACTTTTACTATATTTTTTATAACTTGTGATATTAAAGTATTATTATCCATTTAAATAATGGGGTTAAATTATGATAAATTCTAAAAATAAAAACAATTGTACGGATTGAACTTCCAAATTCCCTACTAAATCTAATTACCGGAAGCTTCAAAGTCTTCTTAATTGGAGAAGATCTCATCTGCTCATAACGCAAAGCACCAACTTTGAAAATCTAACTTTAACAGTTTAGTTTAGTTTTTTTTTTTAATTTCCTTTAAGGAGAGAAGATAAGTATATATTTCATAAATATCAAATCAAAATATTTGAATAAGGAGAACGTTAGCAATGAGCCATTTTGTGACCGACAATTCTTTATCATTGCAATTAGTAGTATTTTCTAGAAGAATCATATGTACACTCTTGCACAGAATATATATATATATATATATATATATATAAATAAATAAATAAATAAAAAATATATATATATATATATATATATATATATATATATATATATTACCATTAAATGGAATCATATGCACTTGCACAAAATAATGTTAGCCCTAAAATATGTATTTCTAGCCTGAGAAGAGAGCAACCATGGACAAGTTGAAATATATAATCCCAGAAAGCACTGAAAAAGACCAAGCTTGGCTCATTCCAATGGTTTATATCGATTTATTGATATAAAAAAATCCATTTAATTTGTACTCAAGAATAAAAATAGTAATAAAAATAAAAAATTCACTATGATATTGAATTTTAGTAAATCTCTCATTAATGTTTGTTTCATCAATGCAATAGGAATTATCCCTTAAATAGTCGTCTAAAAAGTAAAAAAAAAAAAAAATCAATGATTCAAATTAAGAATTACAATTCTCAAATATTAGGTCTTTTAGAGAACCTAATCAAACACGAATAATAAATATAGTTTCAGCTCAGTCCTAATCCCTGTACGAAAATCCTCCAACTAAACAACTCCGACTACTCAAAAAAATATATATGAAAAACTACTCATTTTGATTCCATTTATATAAATATATCAAGTTTCTGAAAGATTCATAGACCAATTATTGTCGTCAAAGTGTGGTGTGGAATCCTTCTGGATCACAATTTCTCAGAAATTTTCTGCACCGTCTTCTTGCCAGAATGCATACAAAGAATGGGTAAGCTTCTTTTCTCATTAAAAAAAAAAAATCTGAAAAAAAGAAAGAACGAAGCTTCCATAGTCATTTTTAACACCTAATTGGTATTCATCTAAAATCTAATGGGGTTCACAAAACGTGTTTCTACAAGCACGCTTATTCAATGAATAAATAAATAAATATATAGAAATGGCGTAAATATGAATATTGCCAAAAAATGAGCCATAATTGCATTGGCGGAGGGAGGCGATGGAGAAAATAAAACAAAAAGGTGGTTGCATAGGGTATATCCTTCTTGGGAGTGCCGAGAAAGCCAGTGATAATATCTGCAAAATTCTTTATAAATTTATTTTTGATACAGTACTATCGAGATATAAATTATAATTCCACGTGGCGTGTAATTGTTGGTCTTGTATCTTCTAAGCAGATTCACGCCATTTGGTTGATGAATGATGAAGCATAGAAGATTTCTTCCTCAATTGTCTGCAGAGACCGGAGTTTTTATAGTTAAACTCACTTTGTGTGATTAGGTGAGCTCTTAATCCTTTTTCTAACACACACAAACTCTCTTTCTCTAGAACACACCTTACTTGTATAGAATAATGTACCCCTTTTGACTTTGATTTTTGTGGTGTATATATCACCTATCAGCTACTTGTGCTTTGTAGTATTATTAATTAAACTTTGATTATAGTTTAATATTGTACTAATGTCAAACAATTGTTGAGGTGGAAGTTAGCTAATCTTATTTGAGCCCTTTATATGTCTTAGTCATTAGAACTCTATGGAGATGCAAAAGTCTTTGAATTGTCAAATTTCTTTATTTTACGTCAAAATATCAAAACTAAGTCATATCTGAATATTACTATGTGTCAATAATCTTATCAGAATTATATTGATTAGATGTATATCAATTCTAGCGTTAAAAGGATAATATAGTGCGCCTAATCAATACCCTAGAGGGTCATGATCAATAGCAGTCAAGAATCAAGAATTAAAAATCAAAAGTTTATAGCTATAAAAGGGAAGTGTATAATTCTTTTTATAATGCTCACCATCCTAGAAATATGAAATGGTTAAATTGTCAATTATCTCCGTCTTCCCTATTAAGTACTTAAGAAATGTAAAAAATCAAATTACAAGTGTCAATATTTTACTTAAATTATATCGATTACAGGCAAATCGATCCCGTAGTTGAACAAATGCATCAAGGATGGTGTACAGTGGTTGATCAAGACCAGAGGGTCAAGATCAGCAGAGCCAAGAATCAGAATCAAAAGCTTATAGGCTATAAAATGGAAATATTTCTGGCTATAGTGCCTGCCATTTTGGAGACATGAAATGCTTAATTAAGCACAAGGTTGAAGAATCTCTTGAGACAATTCTCTACTATTGGATTTTAACTGAAATTTAAACACATGTACGGTATCTTTCAGCTGCCGTCTATGAACACAACAGAAGGTGATCAGTGATCTTGCTTGTTCTTGATTGCATACACAGGGACAACATTAGCTGTTAAAAAGTAACCTTGTTTTATGTTTGATGCCTAAGTAGTAATATTTTAAGTTAACAGCTCCACAATTTGCTGTTTATTAGCCTTAGTTGTCCCTTTTCAACGTAAAAAATATCAGCCCTTGTGTGCTGTTGCTTCACTCCAAGATGCCACAGTTGTAATCAACTTTGAAGATGAAGAGGACTTTCTTACCAATAAATTTGCTTGATGATGTTCTTTCCATGGGACCTTTCTGATGTGTTCTCTATCTTTTCATGGCAGTCAAGTTGGTTAATGGTCATTTTTAAACAAAGGAATATTAGATTAATTAGAATAATGCTAATTAGTCATCATACCATACTAAAAATCACATGCATAATTAGGGACAAAACAAAAAACTTGAGATTGGGACCATTTTTATATGTTTTCATCATTTGATGGCTACCCAATTAATTTATACCCAATACTAGATTAAATAGAATAATGTTAACTAGTCATCACATCTTACCAAACATATTATATTAGAGTATAATATTATAACTTTTAAAAAAAATTTATGAATGTAAAGGATAAAATTTAGAAGAATTTTGCTAAAGAAAATTTAAAATTTTACAAACTTCACAATCTGTCTCTGTATAACTTTTTTATTATATACCTTACTTTTTCTCACCATGAAATATTCAATCACTCTAATCGCCTTGAGACCTTCTCATGCAGAGGGTATACAACTTTTCGAAACTTTGATAAGAAATTTATTAAATTTTTCTAAAGAAAATATAGGATTTTATGAACTTTATATATTTTACAATATACTCCTTCCGTCCCCCTTTATCTATTTATTTTAACCAATTTATAAGTTTACAAAAAATAAAAATTTCAATTAATTAATCAACATTTTTATTTTACCCTTAAAGAATCTCTCTCTTTATTAAGGAGTAATCAAATTCCAAAACTTTATGTGTTGTAAGCATATTTAATTTATTCTTATTTTCCATTACAAGTGCATAGTATTAGTTGTATTTGTGAAAAAATAATAATTAATATAGTCTTAATTTGTTAATATGATAGATAAATTGTGATAAAATTTTTAGTTAAATGGATAGATAAAAGGAGATAGAGAAAATATATATATGCATAGCTTTATAGATTTTTTTATTTTATATCACGTTATTTTTAATTATAAAATACTTAATCATTAAATTATAATCACTACGAGACCTTCTTAGTTAGAAGTAAATAAAATTTTCAAAATTTTAAAAAGAAATTTATTAGATAAGTAAGATTAACACAAACCACTATTTGTAATTACGTACTCCATGTATTTTCATATTTTACCTTAATGTTACACACCGATCTTGTACAGAAGTTTGGAGGGCTCGAAGGGGGCGGTGACAACGAGACAAACCTTCCAAAAAACCTAGTTTAAGGTCCCTCTCTCCTTTCTTTTCCGTAAGTAAGCATTGGTCATAAATTTAGCACATCTGCACAACGTAAATTTCGGTAGCAGACTTTGAAGCGTCAGAGATCCTAACGTGATTCTCCAAGGCCGGTTGGTCCATGAACAATAAAATTCGACCAGAAACAACAGATTTACAAAATCATATGAGAAAAGACGATGATGAATCAAGATTTCATAGGTAATATTATACTTACAACCACTGACGACCGATACGTGGCTGACTTTGGGCGGTTGAAATCCCCTCAACGGTCTTCATAATTGAGAACCCTTTTTAACATTCTTGTAGTTTGCTCTATAATGCAGGCCATTACAGGCAAATCTTTGAATTTCAGCACGCCGATTTCCATGATCTCGTGCCCCTTGACTCCTAAACATTTTAGCATATTCCTCATAAAATTATCTGCCATTCCTAAGTAGTTTCCCTAATAAAAATTGTTTATTCTGTCAGAAAAATTTTTAAGTTCTCCTTAATATATGCAAAGCGTATCTAACCGACATTAAAGGGATAAAGTGCATGTGTTAATCAATGCATTTGTAATGCCTTAAACCAATACAAGTATACAGTTTGCGCGTATCATTCCAAGATCATCTTTTTATATTTATAACTAATTAATGAGCATCATTATTAAGATTTAGACTCCTTAATTTCATTTTCTATCATTCATTGAGAATCATCTATAGAATATACACAATTAAATGATAGAATTAGTAGATTTGATGATTGATCATGTGTTAGTAATTAGCAATGATTAGCTGATGATTAGTGATTACAATCCTTAAAGCTCGCAGGTTATATATACATTCTGTTGTAGAACAGAAATAAGCAAGAGAGAGAGTGGGGTCTTCATATCTTCTCGCACCCTCTGTTTTGTCTTGTTTTTGAATGCAAATCAGAATCTTAATGATCTTGTGAATGTATCTCTGTCAGATGAGAAATTAAGTTAACCACTCCTAGATCTTCTCAAATATTTTGCATGGACTAACGTGCAATCGGTCACCATTAATGTGTTAATTTGATTGGATATAAAGTTTAGCAAGCAAATTCTAAGCCAATAATTATTGATTGATAGTTTGTTTTATGATAGATGTTGATGAGATTGAAATGAAAGGGTTTTTACCCTCCTTTAATCCCATCTTAATTAAGTTAAAATTTCATCTTTGACAGAGAAGATTAATCTATCTTGAAAAATTACTGATGTGCAAATTAAATCAGTGATTCAACATGATCCCAGCACTATTTCTAGTATTCATCAATTAGCAATCTTCAGGCAGAAATTTTTACAGTCATGTTTTTTCACATTGAGCTAAATTAAACAAGTGATATGCTTCTGTAACTTTTGTGTATTCTGTATACTTTAACTTAAATAAACTAAGGTATAATGCTATCTTACTCTCACTTTGAGATTGGGAACGTTCTCTACTACTTCCTTCTTATGGGATCAAAGCCTCTTACCGAGTAAAAGATAAATTGATCTTCTCTCTCAATCTTTAACAACAATATCTTTTTAATATCTAGTAATGGCTTTAGAAGAAGAAATATTAGATATATCTTAGAGGTGTTATGACAAGACATTAATTTACTTTGTAAATATTCCTTACAAGATGAGGAGATTGATGGTGGGCCGATTTGAAAACCTATTCAGTGAAAAGTTATAGAAGTGATCGATTGGACATCACGGAGTTTGAACATTAGTTACTATCTCTTTCTCCGTAAAATTGATCTACTTATTATTTTAGATTGTCTCAAAAAATTTGACATTTTCTTTAAAAGTTTAAAAGAAAAATTTTTATTATACAATTTATTATAAAATAATCAATATACCTCATATATATTATTTTTGTATATTTAGATTTGATATAAAATATTAAGGGACTCACATATTTCTTATTTTTATTATATTATATTATTATTATATTTTAACTTTTACTTTTACATAAAATATCGCGCGAAGTCAATCACGGTCAATTTTAGTGGGATGAGGAGATAATTTAAATATTTGGGCAAGACTTGAAATTAAATAAGTAGATAAGATATATAAATGCGAATTTAGAGCTTTGTAAATATTCTATTAACTTTGTATGGTCATTTAACCCAAAAAAAAAAAGTTACTTAGAATAAATTGGGCATAGTTTCTTAAGTTGATCGAGATGATTAGTATTGAAAATTCTACAATGGTGTGCCGCCATATTTGAAATTTTCTTACGACACTAGCCTTGTATGTTGCATCTGTAAGTTTTGTTATCAATTAAAGAAAAAGTTATGCATAATAATTAAAATTTTAATGAAATACTGTTGTTTTGAAGAGATGTACTACAATATTATGGTTATTATATATATATATATATATATATATATATATATAATCATAATTATTGTAAATACCATACAAAAATTTCATATCTCGATCCACAAATGCAAATACAAGTAATTGAATCGATTTTACCCTACCTATTTACAATTGACGTGGAAAGAGGGTCCTTACCGTGTGTGCGGGGAGAAAAAATTTAGGAGTTACAGGGAATAAAAACTTAAGAGTTAAAAGAGGAAGCTTTCAAGTTAAACAACCACCCCTTCATCAGGCATCAACCACCGTATTTGCTTTGGATCATGTTGAGATTGAGATATAGAAATTTTTGAAAAGATGACAGAAGCAAACAGTTGTCACCAGAGATTAAAAAAAAAAAATTATATATTTGTAACAGGCAAGCTTTGATCTTGCTTACTTTGCAGAATCAATGATTGGTTCTTTTGCTTTTCTAGGGAGAATGGTATCATCTCCATGTAAGAAGAGGGCCCCCTTTCAGTCCCTGAGTTCCTATAAATAAGCCCCCATTGACAAATTAGGCTTCATCCAACTCCAAGAATTCTCCTTGATTTCTTCTCCTTCTTCTTCTTGCTCCTTTCTCTCAGCAAATACAGCAGCAGCTTCCTGAGAATTTGAAGTTCTTGCTTTTGAAAACCTAATTAACAACTTATATTATCATGGGTGTTGAGATTGAGCAACCTACTTCTGTTCAGTTATCCAAAATTGCTGTCTCTGATACTCATGGAGAAGATTCACCTTATTTTGCTGGATGGAAAGCATATGATGAGGACCCTTATGATGAAGTAAATAATCCCTCGGGAGTTGTACAAATGGGACTGGCAGAAAACCAGGTAAGGGGTCTATTCGAATGAGGCCTCTCTTTCGCAATCTTGCTTCTTGAGATTTTTTGTCTAATTGCTTATTATACAATTTCTTGTACAGGTTTCATTTGATTTACTGGAAGAATACTTGAAAAAGCAATCAGAAGTCGCAAATGTCAACGGAAACACAATTTCTGGGTTCAGGGAAAATGCTCTATTTCAGGATTATCATGGACTGCTTTCTTTTAGGAAGGTATATATGCATATGCTGAGCTTTTGCTCATCTTCTGTCAAGTGTTTATGATGTCTGTGTTTGAAAATTGTAAATAGTGAATACAGCCGACTAATCTTCTGCCCACTGCAACAGGCAATGGCAAGCTTCATGGAACAAATAAGAGGAGGAAGAGCAAAATTCAATCCGGAGAGGGTGGTCATAACAGCCGGAGCCACCGCTGCTAATGAGCTTCTCACTTTCATTTTGGCCAATCCAGGGGATGCTTTATTAGTTCCGACGCCCTACTATCCAGGGTAAGAAGCTATTTCCAACTTGGATTTCTCCTCCAAGATTGGACTGATGAGTGCAGGTTCACACGTATGTTTTTGCAAGTTTTTCTGAACTAGTTCCGCCTTGATTTTCAGGTTTGACAGAGACTTGAGGTGGAGAACTGGCGTAAAAATCATACCAGTTCATTGTGACAGTTCAAACAATTTCCAGATTACCACTCAAGCTTTAGAGGCAGCATACAATGATGCAGAAGCCATGAAAATCAAAGTGAAAGGGGTGCTTATAACCAACCCATCGAATCCACTGGGTGCAACTATTCAGCGCACTGTTCTTGAAAACATTCTTGATTTTGTCACCCGCAAAAACATTCATCTTGTCTCAGATGAAATCTATTCAGGGTCTGCCTTCTTTTCTGATGAATTTGTTAGCATCGCAGAAGTCCTTGAATCAAGAAATTACAAAGACTCGGAACGAGTTCACATAGTCTACAGTTTCTCCAAAGATCTGGGCCTTCCAGGTTTTAGAGTTGGGACTATTTACTCCTACAACGACAAAGTGGTTACCACGGCAAGAAGAATGTCCAGCTTCACTTTGATTTCCTCCCAAACACAGCAACTTCTCGCTTCCATGCTGTCCGACAAGAAATTCACCGCAAACTACATAAAGACTAACCGACAAAGATTGAATAGAAGATACCAAATGATCATTGACGGCTTGAGAAAAGCCGGAATAGAATGCTTGCAAGGAAACGCAGGACTGTTTTGCTGGATGAATCTAAGCTCATTGTTGAAGGAGCCCACGAAGGAATGCGAATTATCTCTTTGGAAAACAATATTGTACGAGGTGAAGTTGAACATTTCTCCGGGATCTTCTTGCCATTGTTCAGAGCCAGGCTGGTTCAGAGTTTGCTTTGCCAACATGAGCGAGGGGACACTGGAAATCGCTCTTCAAAGAATACATGATTTCATGGCAAGAAGAAAGACAACGAACTGCTAGAGTTTCTGCCATCAATTGATTTTTTCTTTTCTAAATTTTTTATTCTTTAGATGTCAAAGCCAAGAATCGGTTTTGTTATCTCCAAACCCTGTTAATCAGAT
Source organism: Voacanga thouarsii (assembly GCA_026120185.1). Taxonomy (NCBI): domain Eukaryota; kingdom Viridiplantae; phylum Streptophyta; class Magnoliopsida; order Gentianales; family Apocynaceae; genus Voacanga; species Voacanga thouarsii. The sequence continues at coordinate 11,136,111 of JANUWF010001287.1, read as the reverse complement.
TGAACTAAGATCTATATATTTTTTTGTTGAAAATTTTGGATAATTTCTATAATTTTCTTTTGCCATTTCTATTTCCTCTATTCAATTTAAGCACAAAATATTATATAATGAATTGATAATAAAATAAAAAAAATAATTTGTCAAGCACCTTATATCACACATATATAGGGAATGTTTGGACGTGATAATTCGTGAATGGTGAAGGGATGAAATGAAAGTCTTCACAGGAGACTTTTAATTCCAAAATTAACATATGCATGAGATTTAAAAAAAAAAAAAAAGCAACTTAAAAAAGAAGAGAAAAAAAGGTCAAAAACTCGAGCTTTGACCAAAATATTTGAGCTAAAGAACTGTCTACACTCTAATTTAGAGCTAGATCAAACATGGCTTTCCCTAATTCTTTCAGTTCTCGTAGCTTAGAATGATAACTTGTCAATGCCGTGTTATAATGTTATAGTTCCACCAAACACTATTATCTGTTCTACCAATCCCCTCCGAGCATTTATATTGCAATTTCAACATCAGAGAAGCCCCTGCGTTCACATTACATACTATCCAAATTCTCTATTAAGCTGTCTCCCACCCAATATTTTATTACTAAAAATAGGTGAATATTATGTCGACATTTCATTCTGTCGCGAATATTTATTGAAATGGTGCTATGCTAAACTGATTAAGTTAAGGCAGTTTGGTTCACGAAGGGAAGGGGCAGAGAAAAGGGGAGAAGGAGTGACACATTTTACTTTCATTAGGAGAAGTGAATGCAATTACTTTCATCCTATTTTATTGGAGGGTAAGGGAAGTAAATATGATTTATCTCTCATTATTTGATTATAAGGTATATAAGAAGGAAATAATTATTGAATTACTATTATATTCATAAGACCAATTCATATGAAATTTGTAAAGTAAACCTTTTTCTTTTTTTTTTAAATGTTATATACATATTATGCATCATCATCATTGAGAATGAATAATAGCATATCAAACTTTGTGTGTTAGCACTCTTCAAAAGCCATTTTAGGGTTCTCATTTTTTTTTTAAATAACCCGCATAAAGAAGTGGACCATGGTTGTGGACGCTGGTTGTGGACGGCATTGCAGCTTATGCAAGGTCTCCAGGGAACTATTTTGGACATTGTCACAATTGGCAATGTTCATGCAAGGTCTCCAGGAAGCAAAGAGCAAAGAGCAAAGAGTCAAGGACGCTGCTGGTTGTGAACTAGCTTATGCTTCTCCTTTATCTCGATTCAACCAAGAGATAGAGAAGACTCACAAGTTCTCAATTAGTTCATTTCCATTTTCTCCTTGCGGTAGCTGGTTGGACATTGTTTACCCTACAACAAAAGCAGACCACATCCTTGAGTGTGCCCTTTCATTCAGAAGAAGCAGGAACAATGGACAGCTCATCCTACTTAGCAATGATATCACTCTAAAAATCAAAGCCAATTGTGACAATGTCAACTGCAAAAACTTCAATAAACCTGTCAAACTAATATTAACATTGCCAATTGTGACATTGTCAATTGTAAAAACTTCAATATACCTGTCAATTCATATGAATTTGCACCATTGAAACAGGCCCACCAAACTAATATTATTTTCAATGCAAAATGTAATTAGGAACCAGTGTTATAACAGAATTAAAAGTTAAGTAGCATCCAAAACAGTGAGTTTACGAAAGAAATCCAAAATAAGAGCCTTGTGAGCTTACAAAAATTGGAATCCTAAAAACATAAACACTAGCATTTTAACTCAAGTTACACATTACCATCTTGTATAATAATTCCAAACGTATATCTCTAGGCACCGCAAAAAATGCTCTTGCCTCAATGGCATTTCTTAGAAGATAACAAAGAGTATCAACCATTAAATCTCGTGAGACGCCAATAATACTTAACTCCTTATATATCTCCTCTTCGAAATGAACTTTTGGACGCGATTTTTCAGCCATAATTACCTACCTTTCTGCAATTGCGTTGCCTTCTTTCAAAACTTCAGCAACTCCACTCATTCCAGAATTGATTACTTCAAGTTGTTTCTCAAGCAAATCCATCATGGCATCCTTCCTTTTAGTATCTCGTGATGTATCCGTGGGCTAGGAGTATCACTTGGACTCATAGCATCCAAAAAAGATTTATAAGAATCACTACCAACAATAGATTCATTATTCTGAGTGGCATTTTCTTCTCTTTCTCATTGACGAAGCCTCTCCTTAACACTTCTAACTCCTTTTCCAGTTGCAGTCCTTGGAGAAAAGCAGCTCCATTTTATTATAATGGGAAATTGGATGAAACCTCCATTTTCTAACTGTTGGGTTTGCCTGTACATATTAAACATGAACATATCAACTTGATAAGATTTATAGTAGAGAATTAGCAAAAAATTGAATCGCATATTAATAGATAAGAAAATTACCTATTAATCTTTCCACACTTGTGCATCAATTTCAGATAATCTAGTTTCAGGATTCCAACCAAATCTACTACTCCCATGAAAAAGATCATGACAAATTCCAAAATTGGAATCCAAGGTCCTTAGATGATTCTTAACATGCTATTTTTCAATAAGAAACTCAATTTTTTCGCTACAAGTCTTTACTATGTTACCATAAGCATGTGTGGTCCATGTTCCATCAACTCCATTTCCTTTCTCTTGCTCCTCTATAAATGCATCAAGAAAAATCACTACAGGAAAAATTGCGATTTGTGACGAATTTTTTGCGACGGCTTCAATACCGTCTCTAATAGCGACCAATTTGCGACGATTTTCAAATAAGTCGCGGGTTAACCAAAACCGTCGCAATAGCGACGGTTTTGCGAGAGGGTTTTGCGAAGGTAAATTATTTTTTAAAAAAATATTTTTAAAATTTTTGAATGTCCATCGTAAAGTCCTCGCAATTTACGAGGGTTTTGCGACAGTAGTTAGCCTTCGCAATTTACAAGGGTTTTGCGACGGTAATTTATTTTTTAAAAAAATTTTTGAACGTCCATCGCAAAACCCTCACAATTTGCGAGGATTTTGCGACTTGCGAGGGTTTTGCGACGGCAAATAACTCTCGCAATTTGCGAGGGTTTTGCGACGACCGATTGTTTTTTTAAAAAATATTTTTAAAAGTTTTGAATGTCCATCGCAAAGTCCTCGCAAATTGCGAGGGTTTTGCGACGGCTATCTATTTTAAAAAATATATATATTTTTTTAAAAAAATTTTGAACGTCCATCGCAAAACCCTCACAATTTGCGAAGATTTTACGACGGCAAATAACCCTCGCAATTTGCGAGGGTTTTGCAACGATCGATTGTTTTTTTAAAAAATATTTTTAAAATTTTTTAACGTCCATCGCAAAGCCCTCGCAATTTGCTAGGGTTTTGCGACGGTCAATATTTTTAATTAAAAAATAAATAAAAAAAATTTATAGAAAATCTCAAAACCCTAATTCGTCGCAAATCCATCACTAATTGCGACGAATTTGCGAGGGTTTTACAACAAAATAGGGTTTAAATATTTTTTTTATTTTTAAATTTTTCTTTATGTGTTTATGTGATGGTGTATTTTGACAAATTTACTGAAATATTTTTAATAACATATCTCAATTAGTGCATTTTATTATAATTTTGTATATGTAATTATGTCATGTTATACACCTAATGTATTGCATAAGTAAATGTATATAGTTAATTATGTTATGTTATATACTTATTCTAATATATAAGTATATGTATATAATGTATATAAGTATCTGTTTAGTTTAATATATATATATATATATATATATATATTATAACATGTAGGTATATATATACATATGTCTAATTTTTTAATCTATCACTTTGATTAAGTAGTGTATAAAGTAAAATATATAAAGAAAAATAATTCAAATACTGTTATTATTGTTGATATCACTAAAAAAATGGTGAAATTTATAATGTAGAGATCAATTTGTAATATTCTTCGTCTCCTACATGTTAATATATATTATACTATATAGCTATGTATATACATATGTCCAATTTTTTAATATATCTATTTGGTTAAGTGGTGTATAAAGTAAAATATATAAAGAAAAATAATTCAAATATTGTTATTATTGTTGAGGTCACTAAAAAAAATAGTGAAAATTATAATGTAGAGATCGATTTGTAATGTTATTCATCTCCTACATATTAATATTTTGATAATTACTATTGACAATTCTTTTTTTTTTTGTTTTTTAGGATGAGGTGCGAAATCTCATACAGAGCACTCCTCAGTCCGAGTCTAGTGACTCTGTAAACTCTGTTGTTCCTTTTGATGAAAAAGCCATGTTCGTAAATGCACAAGGTGGGTTCAAAAGGGGACGAGTTTTTAGGTTAGGCTCAGAGGCAACATATGTTCGAACTAGACTGTCTCAAAGTGGACTGCATGCATCTTCCACTACACCAGCTGATATTGAACATCTAGTAGAGCAAAGGGTTCAACAGGCCGAGCGGAGATTCAATCGACAAATAGACTTGAATCGGGACTTCATGAGGCAATAGCAGTCTACATTTGGTGGTTGGATGGCAGCTATGTCGAACAAGATGGGTATTCCTGTACCATCTATGCCATCCATAGAGGAAATAGAAGCACGCATTGCGGCTGCTAATACTGAAGATGAAGATTCAAATGCTGACGATGGATTTGATCCAGCTGATGAGCACCCGAGCCCACGTAGGGGCTCTCGTTCCCCTCCTCCACCCCCTTCTGCAGTTGCTCCTTTATTACTTACATAGATTTGTTATATTTATTTTTATACTCTTTATACGCTATTACTTATTTTACTTTTTTAGATACTTATTATGTATTTTATATTATATTATATTTTAGTATTTTAATTATATTTATTTGGGCTTATTTTTAATTTTTTATAGTATTTTTTTGGACTATGAACATAGTTTTGGCATTTATTTATATAGTGTTTCAGGGTTGATTTACAGGGAATTAATAATTTAAAATAAATATTATAATAAAAAAATAAAAAATTATTGCAAAACTCTCGCAAAACCGTCGCAATTATTATAATTTAATAATTGCGACGATTTTGCGAGAGCCATTACTTGGGATTTAATTCTCCCCTCACAAAACCCTCGCAATTTGCGAGGGTTATGGCTTGGGCCCTCGCAAATCGCAAAACCGTCGCAATTTGCGAGGGTCATGACTTGGGGGTTAATTCTCCCCTCGCAAAATCGTAGCCCTCGCAAAATCCTTGCAAATTTGCGATGGTTTTGCGAGGGCACAAAGTCGACCTTCGCAAAATCGTCGCAATTTGCGAGGATTTTGCGAGGATCAATGTTTTTCGTCGCAAAACCCTCACAAATTTGCTCATTTGGCGAAGTTTGACCAAAAATATTCCTCGCAAAATCGTCGCAAATAGCAACGATTTTTTTGCCCTCGCAAAACCGTCGCAAATAGCGACGGTTTCCCTTGGAAATGAATATAAATATAAAAAGTGCATTAACAATTCTCCAAATAGTCTGTCCACATCTGATTTTTAATTTCATCCCTTAACTTTGCACCTTGGTCATAATCAGCATCCTAAGTAGCTTCAATATTATACTCCATATCAATTTCTTGCTCCATTAATTCACGATCCATTTCATCCAAAATTTGTGGATCAGGATCAATTCATAATAACAAGTTATGTAATATAGAACATGCCAATATGATATCTGTGAGTGTGTCTACACGATAAGTAGCAGCTTGGCCACCACCAATGATTGGAAAACGTTTTTTAAGAACTCCAAATGCTCTGTCAATAACATTGTGAAGTGAAACATGGCAAAGGTTAAACAACTCTTCTGCATTTTCTGGGCAATGTGCAGAATATTCTTTCAAGTGATATCGAACTCCTCTGTATGGTGTAATAAGTCCACTCCTTAACATAAATCCAGCATCGACTAAGTAAAATTTACCTATGACATTAGTTTATAGAAAAAGTTAGACCACCTAATAAGATTCTCATCTAATTATTTTGTTAATAATAAACTACTAAAGATTCATATGTATTTACCTTGGGGTATTTTAAAACTATCTTCTCTATTTAAAGCATTCTTCAAAATCCTTGAATCGGATGCAGTCCCTTCCTACCCAGGCAAAACATAAGTAAAATTCTTATTAAAGTCACAAGCTGCCAAAACATTAGTAGTTGGCCATTTCTTTCTGCCACTATATCTTGGTGCATCATACTTAGACACTATTACACGAATATGAGTCCCATCAATTGCACCTATGCAATTTTGCAAGTTAAACAAAATTTCAAAGGAATTATTGATCTCTTATACTACTTTTATATAATGTATACAAAAATTTCAGTAGATTAATAAGTATAATTTTCTCTATACCTCAAAAAATAGATAAAATCTGCTACTATTTTGTATGTGAAGTGCCACATCTCTCCCTGTGGGTTGTCTAAAAAAATTATCTTCAAGTGCAACAATTGCCCTTAAGACAGCATGAAAATGACGACTAACAGTCTCAGTAGATTGAAGAAAGAAAAATTGGATATTTTTCTGCTTAGTAGCATGGCTTAGCGTCCACAAGAAGTTAGCTACTTGTTCTTCCACAATTGAATTCCTGTTATCATGTAATCGCCCAATACCTCAAAGTATCTCACACAATCTTAAAAAAGCATGAAGCTTCATTCTAATTATATCATTTGCATAGTTACTAGTGCTGAGATCATATATCAATTTGTTGCAAATCCTTGCTCTTTTTATACTCACTTCTTGTGATTCTAGATTGCGACTCGCTCTATAGACATTAATTCAGTGGTTATTCCTAACAAATGAATAGCTTGGACAACAAAGCATAGAACTTGAACTACAGCTATTCGACGTCTTCATTTCCAATCACTCAAAATGTTCAAACTATTATTATCTTCATCATCTTGCCAATCATAATCCTCTATTGAAGCATCTAATTCGGTCCCATTATTTGGCATATCCATCTAATCCATAAATAATGAAATTCCACCAATAGGGGGAAAAAAGTCAATATAAAAGACATAAAATAAACAATATACATGGACAGCATACATATGAGCATTCAAAGCAAACTTCCACATAAAAAACAAAAAAAAGACATGCTTATTCAAATTTGCAAAGCAAAAACCTAGTCCAAATAATTCACCAAAACACATGCACTCTTCAAATTTGCTTCTATGTCACTGCTTAATTTCAGCAAATTTCCATTTTAGTCCTTTTCAAGATCACTCTCATTAAATATTCAATTGCAGCAAAAACAGAAAAATGATGTCATTTAGCTACTATAAGGCTATTTCAGTTATTGAAAAGCTACCTATCAAAATTGAGAGTGTGGACCAGGTCAAACACCTTCCTGGGATTGGCAAGTCAATGCAAGACCATGTGAGTAAATATATCTTGCATGAAATACGTTGTTTAATGCATTTTCTTGATTAATCAACTATCTCATAATTCCATTTTACCTCATTTCAAGTTTCTCTTTTGCTTGATAGGGAAAGTTCATCTTTTCAAATTACAGGCTGCTGCTCATGTCCATTTCCATATGTAGTTTTGTCTTGCAAAAGTATTTGCAGATCTTTTCAATTATCTAAAAAAGCAAAAAAGCAACCAAAAAAAAAAAAGTGATTTACATTTTATCATGAACTTAGTGGATTTATATATGTGGATGTATTGTTTCTCAGTTAGATATCTCTAACCACTGGAATAGAATACACTAAAGAGTTTAGGTCAACTGTAACAGAACATATGGCAGCATATCTTTTTCTGCCCAGCTTGAAAAGACATTTCAGTGCTCTATTGTTGCAGATTCAAGAGATAGTGACCACTGGGAAGCAATCCAAGTTGGAGCACTTTGAGAAGGATGAAAAGGTTTTGTTATGTCTTATTAATCAGCCAAAAACCCATTAAGATGCATTAACAATTCTTTATGATATAAAATAATTTGCTGTATTTCATTTTTGTGACTCTTGACTATATTATACAACAGATTTTTTCCAATTTACCAAGTCGGTATTGTTATTGATGTGACACTACTTTACTTGACAATTGTGCTTCTGAGTTTGTATCTTGAGCAAATACAAATGTTATTCCACAACCCTTATTCAATAAAACCAAACCACCAAATGTAATACCAATTCAACAGCATTCCACAACCATTATTCAATAAAATTAGCCAATCTAAAAACAAGCATTCACGGTACATTCCGAACAGGTTAAATCAAAGGTAGCTTAGCATAAATTTATCAAGCAATGATACCAACTGAAAACATACTCTTCTGCCAAGTGCAACAATTAACCAACTTCCACAAACTACTAGAACAAACTCCCAATAAAATAGTTAAAATTCAAGATGACCACATAATTCAGCAACACAAACACATTATCCCAAACTTCAACAATACTAACTCACCAATCCACAATGTAGCTAATCAGTTCAACAAATAATTCAACGAACATCAATCTCTCAATATCACAATATAATTCCACATAGCAATATAGTTAACTATAAATCTAGCTCAACTTCAACACCTCCAAACTATAAATAGCAATCAACAACTCAAATGTTCTCAATGCATCTAATTCACTTCATTCACAGCTCAAATTAACTAACCAACACAAAAAAATTAGAGTTCAGAAGTCACCAAACAAAAGAATTGTAGAGATAAACTGTCGGATAAATTTCCTCACAGTGCAACCAACACTGTGGTCTTGTTTGTTATCAGTTTCACAACATCGACTGATAGCAATGAAAGGTGTGTAGTATTCAAAATTCTAAGAAAAGATGGGATTTGTCGAACAATAGTGGGGTTTCTTTTCTGGTGGGGTTCGAAGGGAAGTGAAGTAAAACCGCGGGAAATGGAGGTATTGAACGAAATTGAAGATGGAAAGATATGGGCAAACAACCGGTGCACAAGAAGGAAAGAAAAGAAGGGAGAAAACTACGGCAATAGGTTGAGGCGAAGGTGACGCGCCGGTGAAGACCGAGAAGATTAGAAGACTGAGAAGAGAAAGAAAAAATAAGAAAAGAAAAGAAGAATGTGATTTACAAACTATATTTGAAGCGGTGGTGAAGCGAGGGTGAAGTAGCTTCGATCTTCTCTATGACTCTGTCGACCAACTCCAACAATGGTGAAGTTTAAAGCGGCGATAGGCTGATTCTCAGATATTGCGTTGAGAATAGAATTGTAATAATAGAAATGCCATAAGATAAGACGGTCTTTTAACTCTCATTTACTTCCCAAATCGTCCAAATTGGAAAGGAAGAAAAAGCTGACGTAGAAGGGATCCCTCTAATCACTCCAACTAAACGAAGTAAATCGCGCATTTACCTCCTATTTTACTTCTCCTCCCTTTTTCCTTCCCACTTTCATTTGAACCAAACTCACCCTAAGCTTTTAGCACTTGAAAAACATAAAACATGAAGTGGTCAAACTTGTGAGGAGCATGTGATTCGTATATACTTCCAATGATAATTAGTAAAGATAGTAAATTATCTAATTGTCAATATTATTACTATATTCACAATATAAATCGCTTTAAACTTATGTATAAGAATTAAGGGTCCATAAATTCAAGACAATTTTAAAATTAAACTTTCAAAAATACCTCTTTAAGTCTTTGTCTACTTTGATAATTGAAGAGAGTTGGGTCATAATTAATGGAAAAAGAGAGATTGCAAGGACGGGTAGACTTGAAAAAAAGTAATGATTTTTTATAAAATTTTGTAAAACGATTTATATTGTGAAAAAAAATTCAAGTCTAAAATAACTTATACTTTGAAATGGAGGTAGTATATACTAAATTAATTATGTAAAGTGTTAGAATTTATAAAAGATATATTATATGTAACTGGCTTCTGTTGAGAATTTTTATAGAGAATGATAAATATATATCTTTAGTTGGATAACAGTTTTGTAATTAATATTGTTTCTTTAGGTTGTAAATGGGAAGAAAATTATTTGAGATGAGAATTGTTGAATATAATAAAAAAACTATTAAAAGTGTGGGGTTAAGTAGGGTTCAAAGTAGGGTTAAAGAAAGAAAAAATAATGTGTTGTGAATATATAACAGGTTTCGAAAAAAAAATTATTTAAATTAATACTATTATTTTAAATTTGAGTTTTTATTTGAGATAGGCTTCCCAATTATAGCATAATTTAGTAGCAAGAGTTGTTTGAGGCTGATCAATTTTTGTTCTCCCGGAGGCATTGAAGCTACAATAGTTTTGAGTTTGGGGATTACATCGAGATTGCATTTCCAATAATTTAAAGGTCAAAATCCATATTAACTCGACCCATCAACTAATTAGCTTATGTCTAGGTCTAGAAAGGAAAAACTCTAGCATTTGACATTAGAATTCATAATGTCCTTTCAAAATCAATAGATACAATTAGTACTTGATTGTGATGTCTTAATTAATTCCATATGTCACTTCAAGCTTTCAAGATGTCCTTGAAAAGATTAAATTCTACTGCAAATCACTATACTCTATTGCAAATATATGATTTGAACCCCTGATCATTTCACAATACGGATCAGGTACTTAATATCTAATTATATATAAATAAAAATTATTATTTATTTATACTTTTTCATTTGAATTTGAATTTTGAACATTTGTTTTTTAGAATATCTAAATTAAAATTTTACCTTTCTAAGATAAATATATTTTCTTTTTAAATTTCCACAATTAGCCTCTTCTATTTAAGCAGTAGCTCTATTAACTTATAAGTTTCATCAGTAGTTTCTCTAATGCGAATAAGGATAAGATAGTAACTTAATATGTAATTAAATACTCTTTTAAATATTTATATAAAATTAAAATGAGATATTTAAATTCGTACAAATAAAGCATAACACAAGAGGTGTAGAAACTAACGGCATCTGCTAGAGCCTCTTTGATTTCTTTAGAATGATGTAATTAATCAAGTTTAGCCTCTATCATTCCAACATCATGAAAGAACCAAAATTTAGTCTTAAAAAAAGGGGTTTACTTTCCAATATTAACAATTAATCAATAATATTATTTGACTTCTCCAAATTAATGCAATTGCTTAATCAACAATCTGGATTATGTCATCCTAGGATTAATCTCTGTTCTTGAGAACTTATTCTGATCAGATCCTAGAAGTCGATTAATTAAGAAATCAAGAATTAAAGATAATAGTTTTATAAGTAAAAGCTTAAAAATAGAGCAGGGTAGTTTTGTAGGTTTAGACATACAAAATTTTCAAATTCGTGTTACTGTAACTTGCAATTTACGTTTTGTTTGACTTTTATTATATAAAAAAAATGTCTATTTATCATGCAAATTGATTCATCGTAAATGACTTTAGTTACTAGCAATACTTTTATGGACAAAGTATAATCAAATATATAAATTCTTTCGTCTCATATAAATTATTATATGTCTTGATTGACTAATAGACAGACAGAAAAAGCTATCTTAACATCTCTTGTATCTGTTTCATTTTAGATCGAAAAATTCTATCATAAAATGAGATTTTAAATTACCACTGGTAAAAACCAATCATGGCCTTAAACATCTCCCTTGAGGACCATTATTAGCTTACATTCAATCCCTTCGCCTGCTTACATGCATAAGATTCAGCATTAAGGTAAGTCGAAAATTTGACAAAATTTTAGACCATTTCAAATGAGCATGCACCGAACCATTACAGAAAAGATGACTTTTGCCGACGTCTCTGACAGTGTAGTAAATAAATACACAACTACTACAAAAAACATGCACAGTATGAAATGTGAAAGCACCAAAAAGCAGTGAAAGAAAAGCCCTGCGGATCAGTTTCTTTCTTGTAGAATTAAGCCATTCTTGTTTAGGAAAAGTCAAAACAAGACTACCCATTTCCTTTCCTTTCCTTTCCTTTCTTTTCCTCCATCATAGTTTTGCAATTAGAGGACAGTCCAGTAGTCACAATCCATGTGCATCATGAGCTATTATTAGGACGGCCACATGACAATCAATCCAGAAACTACATTCATATACTGCTGTGAACACGAGTGCTACACCTTATCTGCCAACGATCTGATTGGAATTTTTGTACCATCGATCGTCAATGTTAACCTTATTTTCAACTTTGATGTTTTTTAATCTTTGACATGCCGGGATCTTCGCTTCTGTTTTGCACTCATTGGGCCCTTTGATTTTAATCATCACTATCTGTTTAAAGTCGCAATCAGATGTTTTATCAGCCCATAATAGCATGCATTATTGTTATACAGGGAGAGATCTGATTACTTGATACACAAGTATTTTGTGTTGGGGATTGCTTTTGCTTTCTCTCTCTTTCCATCGATATGGGAGAAGTTGGTGTTGAAGTGACATGTGTAATTATATTGATATAAAAAATTAGAATATGAGAATAGATAGATAAGATTGTTAGTTATATCTTATAAATATGTAATTGATATTATTTTACCAACATAATCTTAAGTTATATAGCATATGGCTAAGGGTAAGTTAATTGATTTTCCGTCTTCTTGTTCTCATTTTTGCTTGTATATAATAAAGAGGTAATACCCAAACCAAGTTAGAATGATTCAATGGAGATAGAGAGTAAGAACTCTATTTAAGAGGATAGATTATTAGGGACTCTTTGATCTTTCTTCCAGTAATATATTGTTACTTATGTAATTTATTCTTTTATATTTTATAAAATAAGAGAGATAGTAATTTTCAATATAAATAGGGTTTCTTGTAATTTACCCTTATTAAGTTAGGTGTAGTGGTACTTTAGTACCGTAAATTATAAAAAACACGTTATAGGTTCATTGATCATTAGTCAATGACGATATGGACTAATGGAAGTTACTTTTGTAATAAAAATATCTATTTTTTCGATACTAATTATAAGATACTTAAAATAATCATTTGATTTTATTGCAATTTATCCCCATCAAGTTGTGAATTATGACACATTAGTACCAGAAATTATAAAAAATGCACTAAAAGTTTATTGATCTTTGTTAATGGCGGTATATTGATTAATAGAATTCACTTTTACAATAAAATATTTATTTTACCCTTACTAATTACAAGATATCCAAAAAATCCTTTAACAGAGGGAATTTGACACCTAATTTAATAAGATAAAATGCAACAAATACATAAACTCAAGTTTTAATCAACTTTTTAAAATTAGACATATCATATATAACTTTGTCAATGCATAAATACGAAGCAAATTTAAATATAATAGGCCCAAAATAAAATTACGAGATTGTACCAATATTTTTCTCATTAAAAAAAAAACAAAGTCATAAAAAAAAATTAGCATAAGTCATCATTGTTTTTTTTTTTTTTTTTTGCTATTGATTGGATTAGGGAAATATGATAATTCTTTTTTGTGACTTTTCTTTTTTTGTGAAGAAAATATTAGTACAATTTTGTGATTTTATTTTAGGCCTATTATGTTTGAATTTACATTGTATTTAAGTCTTGACAAAGCCGTATATGGTATGTTTAATTTTAGGAAGTTGATTGAAACTTTAATTTATATGTGTGTTACATTTTATCCTATTAAATTAATAACGATACTTTAACACTAAAAATTATAAAAAGTATTATAGGTTCATAAATACTTCGTGTATCAAATTTCCTCTATTAAAAGATTTTTTTGTACATCTTGTAATTAGTATGGGTAAAATATATTTTAGTGCAAAAATAATTTCTGTTAATCAATACCATTATTGACCAACGGTCAATGAACTTCTAGCACATTTTTTAAAACTTGTGGTACTAAATTGTCATAATTCACAACTTAATGGGGGCAAATTATAATAAATCTAAAGGGTTATTTTGGATATCTTATAATTAACATGGGCAAAATAGACATTTTATTACAAAAATAACTTCTATTAGTCAATATTGTCATTGATTAATGGTCAATGGGCCTGCAGTGTATTTTTTACAATTTGTGGTACTAAAATGCCACTAGCCCCTAACTTAATCGGGGTGAATTATAATAAACCCATATAAATATTATAACTTTGATTGTACTAACACGTTATTATTTGATGCACATGCATTGCATACCATAATTTTTATTAAGTTATTTTTTAGTTGAGATGTACTTGTTGTATTTGTCTTTTTATTAAATATCTTCTATAGCTATTAAGCTTCATATATGTTATTCCATCTGTCCCTTAATATAAGTCGTTAGAGATTATTTTTGTTGTCCCAAATTATAAGTTGTTGGGGACTTTTCAAGAAGGTTTTGAAACTATTTTTATATTTTTGTCCTTATCTATTGTTCTCTGTCCCTCTCTTTCTCTCCCCTCTATTCTCTTATTTTCAAGACGTTTAAATAGGGGTATTTTAGGAAGAAAAAATATAAAGTCACCTTGTTTTTAGGAATTTTAATATGTGTAAAATTAAATTTAACGACTTATATTAAGAGACGAAATGAGTAGTGAAATATACTTATATTTGTCTGTCTATTAAATACCTCTCTAGCCATTAAGTTTCAAAGATTTCAGAAGAGATTGATTCTAGAACAGGACCTTGGAAACAAATAACCTTAATTGGAATTTAACCACGTGATGTACTTGTTTGTTTCTCTATTTAAATACCTCCCTTGGCCATTAAGTTTCATAAATATCAGTGAGATGTATTTATTATATTTGTCTCTCTATTAAATATCTCCTTAGGCATTAAGTTTCAAAGATTTCACAAGGGATGGATTTTGAAATAGAACCTTAAGAACTGATAAATTTTATGGGAATTCAACCATGTGTCACTATAGAATTCAACCACGTGTCACTATAGGAGCATTTTACTTATATGACGCACATGTATATTATAAATAAAAAATAAATTTATTATTTATATTCTTAATTTAACTATCCTTTAATTAAGAATATGTACATTCTTAATAAATTATTAATGAATATATAAAAGAGAATAATTAATGAATATTTATTTTTATTTAGAGATATAATAGTCATCTTCTATTATAATTATACAAAATTTAGTAATTTCTTAATATTCATATCATGTCTTAAATTAACATGATTTTTAGAATGGAAAGAGTAATTAATAGTGGTCATAAATGCCACACTTTCAATAGTTGATACCTAAAGCAGTGAAAAGTGAATCGTAGATAAGTTTTAATATGTCCATTGATAGAAAATACTTGAGTTTATCATATTTCTTGGTATCAACCATTTGTATTCCTCAAAACGAATTTGTCACTAAAACATTAAAAGTTATCACTATTATACTAAAATTATTTTGACATTTTTCGTTATTTTGAGTCGACAAATTTTTGTGAAGATTGGGATGAGAGTTTGTAACCTTGGACCTAAACAAACACAATGGTGACATAATGTATTGTATGTCCTTCGAATCCAATGTCTTTCAACTTATCAAATGTACAATCACAGGTAGAATACGAGAGTTTGCGGTTCAAAGGGTAAACTATAAAAAGACAATATACGAGAACAAATTTTAGAAAATTTGAAGCAACCTGCCCCCTCCACCCCCCTCTCTCTCTTCGAGTTCCGCATAAGTGTCCAATGTTTTTGAGATTGAACTGATGCACCTGAATGTATATGAACCTTGATTATTCACACCTGAAGCGAAGCGGCTTCAATGCAGAGTGATTTCACGGGGTGATAGCGTGAGAAATGACCACCTTTGCACATAAGAGGAAGAACAGACGGTAATCATGTATTGAGTGAAGGAGTTGCAATTTAGCTCTGTCGTTGTTAGCACAACGTTTGCTTCTGCGAAGGGGACCGCAATCTGAGACCGTAACGTCTCATTGAGCCGAAGGTCAAATTTCAAGACAGACTTGATCATGAAACATGTTTTGTGCACTAAGAAAAGTCACAAGCGAGGCATGTAACACAAATTTCAAAAATAAATGAGTCATCACCATGGTTTTCTACCACGATTATCAATTTATCTTAGTAGACTTATTCACTTCTGTATGGTTTGCGTAACACACACAGCTTCCGTCGCTTGAGGAGGTGAAGAATTTTTTTCTCTTGGGATTCAATCTGCCTCTGGCTAGTCTAGATGGTTCTCACGTATTTTTTATACCAATTGTTGGAATTTGGTTGCTGTTAAAAGTTCATAATGCTGTCAAAGATTTCTTTGATGGTTTACCATTTCCCAGGAGATTTACTAGCCCCTTAATTGTCTCCATTCCAAAAAATGATTTGCCTAAATCTTTTATAGACTTTAGACTAATTAGCTTGTGCAATTATTGTAACAAGATTGTTACTAGAGTATTGGCTAATTGATTGGCTGGCATTCTTCGTCGCATTGTCTCCTTGAATCAAATACTACTAGAATTTATCAAGGGTTGAAATGTTACTGATAATGTATTATTGGCATATGAATTTATTCATGATCTCTTTATGGACGGGTTGTTGGTGGTAATGTGGTTTTCAAGGTAGACATGGCCAAGGCGTTTGATCGTGTGTGTTGCAATTCCTTGCTAAAAACATTAAATTGTTTTGACTTTAGTGCTCATGTTCAAGCTTTGATTAACAATTATATTGATAATTGTTGGTTCTCGATACTTGTAAATGGTGAAAGCTGTGACTATTTTAAATCTACAAAGGTGTCCGTCAAAGTGATCTATTATCTCTATGGCTTTTTGTTTTAGCACAAGAGCTTTTTGGGAGAAGTCTTAACACTGTATTATCTTCCCCTAATTTTGTTCCTTATCCGTTTTCGAGAAAGTATCCATTTGTTATGCATCTCGACTTTGCAGATGAAACCAAAATATATGCAACTACATCTAGGAGGTCCTTGAATTCATTGACTCAAATTTTAATTGATTTCCAGATTGCTTCAGGACAACTCATAAATCAAAATAAAAGTTCGTATACTTGGTCTTCAAAGGTATCAGATAGGAGGAGAATTTTGGTTCAACATGTTCTAGGATTTTCTTATAAGGCCTTACTTTTCACTTATCTAGGCTGTCCACTCTTCGAGAGGAGATAGAAAAGAATATATTTTTAAACTATGATAGATAAAGTTTATAAACGAATGCAAAATTGGACATTTAAACATCCTTTAGAGTTAGGTTTACTTTATCTAATAACGTCTGTTCTAACGTCCATTCTTCTTCACATTTTGCATGTAATCGATCCTTCTATTTCAGTTTTTCATGAATTAGAGCAACTATGCATGAATTTCATTTGGGGTCACTCCTCATTCGGTGCAAAGAGACATTGGAGAAGTTGGGGATTTTTTATATTATCTTTGGGAGAAAGTGGCTTGAATTTGAGGTCTTTCTGTGATTTAAATGTGACATTTTCTATGAAACTATGGTGGAAGTTTAGGCATAAAAAATCATTTTAGTCTCAATTTATTGTTGTGATATAAAATGTGAGTACACGCTTCATTGCCGGAAAATCCAACTGTAGCTTCTTTAACTTGGAGAAGAATAGTCAAAGTTAGTGCTTGGACGGAGGCTAATGGCTTTCTTACTTAAGTCTGGGAAATGTTGTTTGGTATGAGACTGGTCGGGTCTGGGAAAATTACACGTGCTCAACTCCATAGTACATTTTCCAGGTTTAAAAGTGTAAGATTGTGTTCGGGATGATTTTTGAAATGTTGTGCTTCTAAATCAAATATTCGATCCAGCATTAGAGTTTCAAATTCTTAGGCTTCTACCTTCTTTGCATGCGGATTCTAAAGTTAATTTTGCTTTAGTTTGATCGCCTAATAAATACGATAATAAAAGGCCGACGGTGAAGGCCCTATTTAACATTACACACTGATTTTATTAGCCTATCTCAGGCACCTTTCTCTAAGGGTGAATTTGGTTCGCGAAGGGAAGGGGAAGGAAAAATGGGAGGGGGAGTGGAACATTTTACTTACATCAGAGGAAATAAATATAATTACTTTCATCCTATTTGGTTGGAGTGGAAGGGAAGTAAATATGATTTACCTCTCATTGTTTGGTTGTAAGGTATATAGGGAGAAAATAATTATTAAATTACTATTATAGCTCTAAGATTAATTCATAAAAAATTGTAAAATATAGTAAAATTGTAATAAAATAAATACTCTAGGATAAAAGGGTCTTTTAACCCTCATTTACTTCCCAAACCCTCCAAAATAAGGAGGAAGAAAAATCTGATATACTTTCTTCTCCCCCATCACTCCAACCAAACTAAGTAAATTACATATTTACTTCTTATTTTACTTTCCCTCCTCTTTTCCTTTTCACTTTCATTCCAACCAAACTCACCCTAAGGGAGTTCATCCTTCTATAGCAACTAATCATATTTTAGGCGTCTTCTATCAATTGTTGTTTGGAAGAGAAATCATGACAGTGTGTTCATTTTAAATGGATGTAAGCAGTAATTAAGTCTCATAGGCATTCAGGTGTTGCTGGCATGATCAAACGATGGGATGGCTCTTTCGTATACGCATTTGCAGAGTTCCTGAATGTGGATCGATGGTCATTTCTCTGCAGAAATAAAAGTTATTTTGCTAGGATTACAGAGGTGTTTGCAGCTTTGTTTGACAAGAATTAAGGTGCAATCAAATGCGTTGCAGCTGGTTACCATCCTTGATCGTCAACAAGCTTTTGCTTGGAACGGATATCAAGACACTAGAATAATTAATCCATTAGTCAAGAGGTTTGTCAAATTTGGATAGTCAAATTGTTCGGATAAAGGATGCGATGATTGAAAGATTATAAATTTAAATTTTATAGAATATCTATTGACTTTCTCGATTAATATTTTTATAATTTTTTATCAATTAAAATTACGATATGAATTTCATCCGTATACATCTAAAAAGATAATGATTACGAACTTCTTTCAAGCTACTAAAGAGATTTGAACAAATCTCAATTGTTCATGTATATCGTCGAGGGACTATGGTGGTTGACTTACTTGCAAAATTAGTATTATGTCAGTGTCATTCTTTTATTTTTTATTTTTCCAAAATTTCATGCTTTGCTTAGAAATATTTTAAACCCAATGTACTCTTGATGCTCAATTTATTTCCACTCTTTGGAAGAAATATTGTAATTTGAACATATTAGGTTCATATAATATTCTATTCTTTTCAATAAATAGATATAATTCCCATCAAAACACTGACGAATTTATTAAAAAAAAAGTAACATGTATCATTGTACTTATCAAAAATTTATCATTGCCATATGATACAAATTTCAAAAGTAAATGAGCCTATAGTGATGGTCATGACTTCTTTTGATTCTTTTTTCTTTTTCTTAAGTAAATTTGTCTGTTTCTTTTAATGGGAAAAAATATCTGTGATATTGCTTTTTTTTCCTTTTAGTTACTCTTTGTGTACTCATTAAAAGAACTTTTAGGTGGTGTTAAAAAAGTTTGTTAGAATCAGTCATTGCGAGTGCACTTTTAAACCACGTTAGAGAATCTAGTTTTGTGAAAGGAAAAAATAACACAAAATAATTTTAAGTATGACAAATTTGGGTGTAATGGTTTTGAAATTTCCCTAAGACAATGGTTGGGAATTTGAACTAGCTTTTTTTTTTTTTTTTTGGAAAATGTAATGACTTATTTAGATATTTAATTAGATATAAAGTACAAGTATTTTTTAATGGAAAAAAAAACATATGACAAAAGATTTGACTTCGTAAAACGGAAGAAATTCGCACCTGCTATCTATAGATACACACTACTCCTACCATTTTATATTATTTGGCATTTTAACCTTTATATTTTGTTTCATAATATTTAACTCGTTATACATTATTATACATTAATGATTAATATTTTTCAATATTATCCTTAAATTTAGTCAAATTATATTTAATAAAAAATAAAAATTATCATAAATAATTACTCACCTTTTTATTTATAATTTTTATTTATCATTTTTAATTTGATTCATATATGCATTTGAATGGAGGGAAAAAAAACTACTTATCATAAAATGATTCATATCTAAATTAACCATACAAAAGATCTAAACTAAGAGTGTACTTAGGTAGCAATTTAAGTGGAAAAATTTTATAAACTTATTTTAAAAAAATTTCAAATTTTGAAAATTGTCATTTCTTCACAAAATATTGAATTTGTATTTCTTAGCCCCGCGAGTTTTTTTTTTTTAATTTAAATTCTTTTTCAACTCAAACCATTTGTTTCTCAAATGAATTACTCCACAAGTACATGTAAGCATTTTTTTTCGAAAGTTTCCCAACCCCTTTTCTTTTTTCTTTTTCTTTTTCGTTTTTAGAGGGAGACAACCCATAATTTTGAATAATGAGCATAAAATTTCAAGATACCATATCTATTGCTCTCTGAATTGAAGATAATGTTCTGTAGACAAAAAACTTATTGACTATATGTTGTTGAAAAAATAAAATATTGTTTGTTAAAATATTCAAAAGTGGAAATTAAAAAAAAAAATTTAGTGTGGCAAAGAGGCATCACATGTGTTGTAATGCCTAGATATGTTGTTCTTCAAATAGAAGGGGGAAAAAAAGACTGAAATGGTAAGTCCTAAAGTTTTCTTCTATAGTTGTGTAATTTAATAGTGTTCTGATTGAAAACATAATCATTTGTCATATATTGAATAGAAGTTCATTTTTTGGGTATAATTATTCCTTTGATGAGACACTTAATTAATAAAAACATTCATGAATTAACTTTACGGTTTTTGTTTTTTATGTATTTAAAAAAATGTGTATTATCCAATTATTATAAGCTATATTTTTAGAATCGGACTAGTTATCGAATCGAAAAATTTATTGGTCCACAATTTAATGATCCAATCGTAATTGAAATATAATTGAACCGGTAATATTATAATTTAAAAATAAAAAATATAATTATTTTTTTAAAAAAATTGATCAATAATATAATGTAATTTGAGTTCATAAAGATATAAACATCCAAATCTATGATTAAAAATAGTCATTTTTAGTTTATAATTAACAATCTAACACATTAAAGTAGTTTATTGAATTATATAATTTAATTTAATTCCAAAAATTATAAAATTTGACTTAATTTTTTTTAATAACCTGACCAGTTCAATGTTGGACCAGCCTGTCTAACATGGTTTGAAAAAAACAATACGATTTTGAGAGAAATCGGTTGGAAGGTTAGGATCGGATCAGACCGACAGCAGTACCGGTCCACGATCGGACCGACCGATCCGATCTGGTCCAGTCCCAAAAACCATGATATAAGGAAATTATTAGAGGGTTTAAAAAGAATTTACACCTCATTTGATTCTCAAAAAGAAAGGAAGGGAAAGTGGCACTTTTAACTTTTAATAGGCAAAACAAATTGTACTTATTTGATTGAGATGTAAGAAAATAGATAAAATATTTCTTATATTATATTAAATTTATTATTTTAATTATTAAAGTATATGAAAAAATTTATCTTTTTCTTTTTTTTTATTTATATCTCAACACTTTAAAACGAGAAGTAAAGATTTACGAAAGTAAAAAATTTATTTTTACTTAATTTATTTCTAATCAAATATATATTTTTTATCATATAAGTCTTATTTTCTTTTTTAATTATAATTAAATATATACTATAGTAATTTTATTCACAGTCAATATTAAAAATATTTTTATTAAATAAAGTAGTATTTGTCATTGTTTTTAGAATCGGACTGGACATTGAACCGAAAAATTTACTGGTTCACGATTTAATGGTCCAATCGCAATTGAACCGTAATTGATCCGATAATATTATTATTTAAAAATTAAAAAAATAATATTTTTAAGAATAAAATTGATCAATAATATAGTATAATTCAAGTCTATAAATACATAAATAACAAAATTAGAAGAAAATATGATATTTTATCTATTATTGTAGATTATTTATTCTATTTGTATAACTTATTTTTTTCTATAAATGTATTATCTTATTTAAGAGGTAAAAAGAGAGAGAGAGAATCGATTCAATTGGTTGGACCGGTCGGTTCACCGGTTTACTGGTTGGACCGACCGGTCCAAATCGATTTGAACTAAATATAACGGTTTTTGAAATTTTCAGTTTAAATGGATGTACCGGACCGGTTTGGGGACCGGTTCACGGACCGACCGGTCCGGTTCGGTCCAATGAACATTGGTATTTATTTAAGCAATTTTTTTTATAGAAAAAAGGGAATAATTTCTTTAACGTACTTTGAAATTGGAGATTTTTAATTATTCGCATTTTCTATTCTTTCTCACTATAAAAAATTTATGTTGATAAAAACTTCATCTTGTTGAAATCTTAGTTTAATTTTGACTAATGAAAATATAGAAGAATTTTAATTATTATTAATATTAAAGATGAGTAAAAATAGTATATTATATATATAAACTATTATCAAATCATGTATATTGATACAAGTCAAATACAGAAAATCTCAAGATATTGGATTCTTAGCTTTTTTGTATTAGCTGATTTTTAAAAGAAAAGTATAATACTCTATATGTTTTAAAATATTTATTTATGAAATTTTTCGTATATAAATTAAATGAGTTAAAAATAATATTATAATTTAAATAAAATTCTTATTCTACTCATATTTAAAACATGATAACTATTGGTTAGTGAAAATTCTTAAGAAATAAAAAAAGAAAAAAATTGAAAAGTTAATATAGTTTATTTAAATTAAATCGAAAAAAATACAAAAAAATTAATTATTAATTTTAAAATATATATTAACAAATATTTTAAAATAAAATAAAAAATTTATAAATAAGTATTTTAAAACGAATAGAAATAATCTCTTTGATGTTGTAAATATGTTGAATTAGTGAAAACTCTACTAATTATGGATTTATGTGAATTATTAGGGAATTAGTGGAAGTTCCACTAATTATGAATTTTTATGAATGTTCACTATTTAGTGTAGACACCACTAATTAAGATTAGTGAAAGATGATATATTCCACTAATTGAAAGCTCTATAAATAGAGTTATTCTCTAAGCTTGAAATACACCATCATTTTGTGAAAGAATTGTGAGAAATAGAAAAAGAGAAGTTTGAAGAAATTCTTGTGCAAAAAATATTTAGAGTTTTCTTAGTATGTAGTGTGTACATTTTATTCTAACACTACCCAAATTTTATAACACGTTATCAGCACGAGTCTCTGCCGTTACAAAAGCCAGAAGACCAAAGCACGAGTCTCTACCGTTACACAAGTCAAAAGACAGGTACGCATTTATTGATCTCTATGGCTAACCTGACTAAATTCGAATTTGTAGCCCTTGATATTCCTGGAAAAAATTATATGTCATGGGTTATCGATGCAGAAATGCATCTAAATGGTGAAGGCCTTAGTGAAACTATTTAAGAAAATAATAGTGCATCTACAGATTCTGCACAACAAAAGGCAAAAGTTTTTATTTTTATTTGTCGTCATATTGACGAAAATTTGAAAATAGAATACTTACCAAAACAAATTCATATATCCTGTGGGTAAATTTAAAAGAAAGATTTGATCACCTGAAGATGGTCGTACTGCCCACTATACGGTATGAATGGTTGTACCTGAGGTTGTAAGATTTTAAAACCGTGAATGAATATAGCTCCGGGATGTATAAAATTACCTCTCAGTTAAAATTATGAGGAGAAAAAGTTACTGATGAAGATATGCTGGAAAAAATATTTTTCACTTTTCATGCCTCGAATATTATCCTGCAGCAACAATATCGAGAATAAGGGTATACAAAATTTACAGATTTAATTATTACCGTCCTCATTGTAGAGAAAAATAATGAGTTATTATTGAGAAATTATAAAGCCAGACCAACTCGCTCAACAACACTCCCAGAAGTAAATGCTGTTGGCTCCAGTAGAAGTCATCGTTATAATCGTAGTCGTGGTCGTGGTCGTGGCCGTGACCGTAGTCGTGGCTATGATCGTGGACATACTCGATATTTCCCTTATGACAATCATAATCAAGCGGTGAGAAATACTGACCACTTGAAGTGGAACTGAAAAGATCATAAGGGAAAATAAAAAGAAAAAGAAATGGAAGAAAATTATGAGGATACATGTTATTGTTGAGAATATGCCCTCTTAGACTAGTTTTCTGATGAAAATATCGAATATGTTAATAAAAGAATTTATTTGTTAGAAATCGTTTGTGAAATAATTTTCTTTATTTGTATACATTTTCGTTTGGAATAGACCCATTGTGTTTGAATAAGTGATCTATGTGAATGGAAGTCTTTCACAGTAAGGTATGGATCATGGGTTAGTTAAACACATAAACAGTTGTTCTTAACCGATTGATGAGAATGTGAATCTCTTCATATTTAGGTTATTATGTTATGAGTTCAAAATGAGGAATGTCTTACATTTAGCCAGTGAGTAGTTCACTCACTTCATGACATAAGCATATTTCGAATACGTAAAATAGAACCTATAGTAGTGGTTTCCAAAAAGTACTATATGGTAGAAACCTAAACTACTACCGCTACAACGTGGACTAGTACTCTATGACTTGAGTATGAGTTGGTGGTCTGGCGAAGCTAGAAGCATATGTTTTGATATACTATAGTTGAGATTCTATCGAAGGGCCAATATACTTGTATGTTAAGTACGTGTGACTAGTTAGTTAAGACAGACTTGTACAAGATAGTTTCTATACTATATCGCCCCTTGTGGTTGTCCGAATGATCTAAATATCCAGGGCCCTAGAAAACGTGATTTGGATGTTTGCTTTAGGGTAGCTTTCTTGGAAAACGGATATACTCCAAGAAGTCGTGGATCATTGGACTAGAAGCCTAAGGATAGTAGATGTCTTTTAAAGATGTGCTAGTACACTTCTTCCTCTCTAAATGTACGGCGATGTGTAGATGGGTATTTTAGTCATTTCACTTATAGGTTGAAGATTTTGCTAATGCAACATTGTCTTTGGGGTCAATATTTCTTTATGATAATATTAGAAAATATTTAAAATGTAAAATATATCTATTTATATAGTAGGGGTATTTTGGTCATTTTAGTAGTCAAGACGATATATCTTTTTGGTTCTCGAAATAGACCGTAAGTCCTAATTAATTTTTGGGTTGAGAAATTGATCTCAGTTGAGAGAGTTTTATTTTATTCAGGAAGTCTAATTTATTATTAGACTGAAATAAAATAAATGGAGAGAAATTTATTTTTTGGTTTAATTAGTTAATTAATTATTCAGGACCTGGGTCCAGTTTGAATAATTAGAAAATTAACCGGGATTTAAACTAGAGGAAAATAATTATTACTTAATTATTTATTGAGTTATTTATTTAATTAAATCACAAGAAATAAATAATTAAAGTTTAATTATTTTTTGGTTCATTTGGGTTCATTAATTATTTATTGGATTATTTATTTAATCTCAAGAAAAATAATTAATATTTATTATTTTGGACTTTTCGGGTCCAAGAAAAATAATAAATATTATTTTGGTCCAACAGCCTGGACCATAAGATTTTTTCGAACACAGTTTAGAAGAGTTTAGGGTGAAGCCAAAATTTATTTTGTAAATAATATTCGAGTATTAAATTTCGTGAATATTATTTTTATCAAAATAATTATTTTTAGTTTCATGACTCTTGACTTTTTGTGTAGAAAAATAAAATAAAATAATATAAATGTCTCTTGGCTTTCTCTCTCTCTCTCGTGCTTGTTTGTTATCCTGGCTTTTGGTTTTCTTCACCAATTTTGGTTTTATTTGAAGAAACCGAGCCTGGAAATGGATAGCTAGAAAATTGAGGAAAAATGGTCTGATTTTTTTCCCTTCAACCCTTTGTGTGCTCATCAACTGAAAAATTAGGCTGAGAATATTCCATGAATTAAAAAGCCTAGCATTAAAGTTTCACCGGAGAAGAAAGAACCGGAACTGGATGAATTTGATTGTGCACTGGTGTTCACTGATGAATTTGACAGTGCACGTTGAACACCAGTGGACGTTGAAGGAAGAAGCTGTTCTTGAGCTTCAAGCTATTCAACCATATTCTTCAAGTTTTTAAGGCTCTAAGAGGTATGTTTTCAAGCCACCATACTGTGCCAATACTCTGATATATGTGTTGTTCTTCCATTTTTACAGTACACCCGTTTGCATGCTCTGTGAATGTCAATCATTCAGTTATAGATGTGGCATGAAAGGTCATTGGTCAAGTAACTGTCGTACGACCAAGCATTTAGTGGAGTTATATCAAACTTCACTAAAAATGAACAATAAAAATGTTGAATCAAATTTTTCTCAACATCTAGTGAATGATACTGAGGATGATGATATTGATCTTGAAAATTTTAATATAAATATTACCCATATAGATGTATCAGATTTTTTTGAACACCCAGATGGTAGGATAGACCATTTAATTGGTGATGACAGTGTCCAGAAAAATTAATGTCCCACCCTTATATGTTTGACTTTTCATTATATTCTAATAATATTTACGTTTGTATATATATATTTTTTGTTCAGATGACTATTGTTAATGATGATGTATGTATTATTAGTAGTGAAACTACACACTATACTAAAAAATTAGAAATATTTTTCTTATCTCAAATGTGGAGAAATAAATATTTATACAATAAACGGTAGTACAAATATAATTGAAGGCTCCGAAATAGTTAGAATATTGTTGTCTGTAGGAACAATAATTACTATTGATACGCCACTATTTTCCTCAAAATTTAGAAGAAAATTATTGGAAACTCCACTAATTAGTAGAAGTTTCACCAATTATGAATTTATGTGAATTATTAGAGAATTAGTAGAAGCTCCACTAATTATAGATTTTTATGGATATCCACCATTTAATGGAAATAACACTAATTAAGATTAGTGAAAGATGATGTATTCTATTAATTAAAAGCTCTAAACTTGAAATACATTATCATTTTGTGAAAGAATGCTGAGAATAAAAAGAAAGAGAGAGGTTTGAAGAATTTCTGGTATAAAAAATAGTTAGAGTTTTCTTAGAATGTAGTGTGTAAATTTTATTTTAACACTTCCCAAATTTTATCGTTTATGGGTCGGTTCGGTTGATGAATCAGCTCAAGAAATGCAGACTGCACAGTGAGCCGGTTAACTGTGAAGCCAATTTCGTAGTTCCGATGGCTTCTTCGCTTTTTCCTCCGGAGGTTCCGATGGAGCTCCACAGCGTCAACAGAGGGAAGCTTTTGAAATCTCTCCGCAAGCATCTGTCACTGTCCTCCCGCTCTCTCGGTGGTTTCGTCTTTCTGCAGGTAATCAAATTCTTCATTACTGTTTCCTTCACAGTTCATACTCTGATTTATTATTATTATTTTTAAATATTTTATTTGGATTGAAATGAATTTGATGGCTAATTAGGGCGGTGAGGAGAAAACTAGATATTGCACCGATCATGCCGAACTTTTCAGGTATTTGTTTAAAGATCAATGGATTGTGTATTTAGAAATTGTGCGTGATATTAACACGTAAATGATCCCTATATGTTCCTGTTTGGGAACGTATTCAGGAATGATGTAACTGTTTCTTCTACGTTTTCCACTTGCATTTTCCTGACTATTTAGAGATAGTTTGTTTAAGGTTCTATTTTTTTCGTGTTTCTGAAGGTTTAATGTGACCTTTTTATCGGTTGAACTATCGACATGCTTAAATTAGTTGGAACCAATTTGAGGTTGATTGAACAATTTAGTGATTGATGGCATGTTTGATTTTTAGACAGGAGAGTTATTTTGCATACTTGTTTGGAGTGCGAGAACCTGGGTTCTATGGAGCTATTGTAAGTTTATGCTGGCTGAATCTTTGAAATTCCGCTCAAATTGGACGAAGCTGGGGGATTTTGTTCCTTTGAATTTTTAAAATATTTGAGTTAAAAATTTTGTTTTTGGCTTAGCAAAATTAAATTTTTTTAGAAAAATTCTTTTAAATTTAAATCTTTGCACCTCCTCCGTGCAGAAAAGCTTTTCACACTTCTAGTATATACTTTCATATAGTTTTTCCCCAACTCCAAATTTCTAAATTAGTGGCATTGCTGTTTTATTGGAAGGCTAAGAAAAGTTGAAGAAGCATATTTATTAAAAACTCTTCATATCCAACTTTTTGCAATCAGGAGCTTAGCACTGATGTAATTATTTTTTCAACCATATTTTATGACCACCTGTGTGAACTTCAAATATGTTTCTATTGCATTCAGGATGTGGAAAGTGGGAAATCAATACTATTTGCTCCCAGATTACCTGCTGAGTATGCTATATGGTTGGGAGAAATAAAGCCGTTATCCTACTTCAAGGTTATTTTCTTTATTGATTGATCTTTGGTAATATTGAAAATTTATTGACAGCAATTGAATATTATTTTCAGGAAAGATATATGGTAAGCATGGTATTTTATACTGATGAAATTGCAACAGTCTTGCATGATCATTATAAAGGAGTGGGGAAACCTTTATTGTTTCTTTTACATGGGCTCAACACTGACAGCAACAATTTCTCCCAACCAGCAACATTTGAGGTTTGGAAATCTTTTATTCTTAAAATCTAAAATAGTTTCGAGTGCGTGCAGAGTTTGTAACTATTCCATGTTTGTTGCTTGGAGTTCAATAACAACTATATTAACGATTAGGAAAAGACTGGCTCTAGTAACAGTTCCACCCTGATACTTTACCAGGGAAACGTCATAAAACTAAAAGTTAGAAATTCAATAGAATATTGATTTGGAAAACTGACATTTTGAACAAAATGTCCATACTGCCAGATGCGTGGTTGTCCCATCTGGCAAGAAGTCTTGGTTTGTTACTTATGTCTTTTTGAAAGATGGATACTTCTTACTCTGGTTCCTGGTCATTCATTTGTATGAAACATTAGATTTAAGATTTCTGGTTGCTCAAACACAACAGAATATTTATGTTTTTTGGTAATAAATTATTGGATGCAATAGTTTTTGTCTAAGTTGCAATAGTTTGGAAAATTCTCACCCAGAATTGGATTCATAAAGTGTTGATCTAAACTATGATACTTCATATCCTGTATGTCTGATATGGAGAAACCTGAATTATCTGCCATGAATTTTGTCTGGTATAGCATCTCATTTGTTTCTAATTGTACTAGTTTCTCAGGGTTTTAGTCTGTTTCTGATCATTTATAGTTTTCTTAGGATATTGGTCTGTGAATAGTGTATGACAGAGGTAAAGACAAGTCTAAAAAGATATGGATAGAGGTGATTAGAAAAGATATGTCTTTGTTGGATTTGGATGAGAGTATTATAGTGGATAGAAAGAAGTGGAAGGAGATGGTTCTTGTGAATAACCACACGTTGTCTTGTATTGGTTCATATAGTCGACCCCAAATTTCTTGGAATTAAGGCTTAGTTGTTGTATTAGTTTGCGAATAGTGTGCATTTTCCATTACCAGTTGCTTGTATGTTTGAATGTTAATGATTAAATTATTTTGAATGTCACTGTGTAGGGGATTGAGAAGTTTGAGACAGAATTGAACACCTTGCATCCTACTTTGACTGAATGTCGTGTCTTAAAGACAAACCTAGAGCTTGCTCTTATCCAATTTGCCAATGATATAAGCTCTGAAGCTCATGTGGAGGTTAGCTCTATACATATCTCTCCTGTAAAAATATTTTGCTGAAGGGCAAACATGTCCTTGTTGTTGTTGTTGTGCAGGAAAACTAGCATGTCAACATTTGTATAAAATATTTACTTTATGTTGTCCTGTAAAATGTTGTTGTTGTTGTGCAGGAAAACTAGCATGTCAACATTTGTATTAAATGATGTTTTTAGAGTCGTACGAGTCACTGGCTTGAACAAGAAAAACCTAGGATTTGATAGTTCTGTGATCATGAAAGGGAGTAATTGTTTGAGAATAATAAAAAAAGATCCATGATTTTGTAATTTAAGCTTTAACCTTCATTTATTCTCACCCTGCTAGTATCTGTTGGATGGCGAATTGCTACATTACTGTCACAAGGGTAAATTACTTAATTAAATAAAAGAAAAAAGGTATTTTGGGGCAGTTATATGGAAGCATTGATAGTGTATTTAGAACTCTATAAGAGCAAAGGCAAAGATTGCTGATGCTTCACTTTAACTTTCCTCCTGTAGTGGAACAAGAGACTGATTGTCAATATTAAGCACTACTGCTTTGTGATAGCTTATAAATTACTGAAATTTCTTTTAATAATGGCTTCTTGTTTTTTCTTTTTCCCAGCAGCCCCCCCCCCCCTCCCCCAACCCCAAAAGTAATGGCTCTCTGTTGTTAGTTAAAAAAAAAAGGAAAAAAGGAGAACTATTCTCTCAATTGTAACAAATGATAGAGGCACAGCATTCGCAGTTGAGAGATGCAGATGACTTAAACAAATTTGGCAGTAATTATTTATTTTTTTTAAATACTTACTCCAGTTATCTGTATCAGTTTTTTTCAGTTACCATCTTGGTTTAGGTTGTCATTCTACAGCATGAATTTATAACCTATGAGAATAAAATAAGCTTTTTTCTTCTCCAAAGTGATATTTATACTTGTCTTTGTAAAAAGCTGTAGGTGCATGAGGTACAGTTCATGGCTGGTATACATTTTTATTTTCAACTCTCTCTTGTGGTAGGTCATGAGGAATGTCAAAGTGGGCATGAAAGAGTATCAGTTAGAAAGCATGTTTCTTCATCACACATACATGTACGGTGGCTGTAGGCATTGTTCGTATACATGTATTTGTGCTACTGGCAACAATAGGTTTGTTTTCTCTTTTCCCCTCCTTTTCCTTTACCTTCTTTTCCCCGTTTTGCGTGGTTCTTCCTTTTTGGCTTTCAAAATTGGATCTGCATAATCAACAGATTCATTCAAGGAAAGGATTTTGTTAACATCAAACTAAGAATCAGTATAAAAGTGTATCTTGCCTTTCTTTTCAAATGCAAATGGTAAAAGTCAGGTAAATCATGGCTAGCTAGTAAAAATTCCGGGAAGCATTAGATCTTGTGTCATTAATTGATTGGGTTGGCTTTTTGTTCATTACTATGTTGTTAATCCAACAGAATCTCTTTTGTGTCATTAGTTGTATCACAAAATAATCTGCTCATATTTGGAGTTTTCTCTATCTCCTTTTTTTATATATATATTTTAAATTTTTGTCAGTGCTGTCCTCCACTATGGTCATGCTGCAGCTCCAAATGACAGGGTACGTTGTTCACGTTCTTTCTTTCCTAGTCTTCCAGGAATTGGGGCCTATTCTTGTTTTTTCTACCTTTTCCAAGCTGTTGAGAGAAAGAGAGGGGGTGGGGAATCAGTTGAAATGATTTAAAACCTTTACTTGGCAAAAACTGTATTCGCAAAGTAGCTCCAAAGGTAATCCCCAAAATTAGCTTTTTTTATTTTTATTTTTACAAGATGCTTTTAAAGCAAAAAGCAGGGAAGAATACCTTGAAATAACCTCTCAGCTTCTAGAATCAGCTAAGCTTCCTATACTTAAGCAACCAGTATGGTAGAACCTAAGAAGATTATGATTTACTTATTAGATACACTTTGTGAACCTGCAATTTTGATTCTTTATTACTAATTCACGAATATTTCTTTTTCATTTGTGTGGCTCTGCACTGGCATGTGTATTATGTTTTCTTTTAGTAAATGTTGATACACTATAATATGATGAATTATTCTTTTAACTCTTTGACTTTTTTTGCTTAGGTCCATTGTCTTATCAAATTTAGGCTATTCTTTTAGCTGGTTTATTTCCATTGGATGGTGATCAGCCACTTCTTTCCTAACTCCACAATTATACATGTTTGTTCACTGTACTTGATTCATATTCAGAATCATAACTGTGATAAACTACTCTCTGAAAAAAGAGAGGATGAAGCAATGAAGGGAAAAGCTTTCCAATTGAACGTTAATGGCATAAGTTGCATGATTCTCATATGAATACAAGTTACATGATGACTAACTATACCTATTACAATATATTACAGTGATAGTTAAAATTTGGATTGTTGTGATCTCATAAGACATGGTTTTCATATCCTGAGAGAAGAATAGCATGCGGAATTTCCAAGTGCTTTTGATGAATGGGATAAGCAATTTAAACAAGCTGGGATTTATTATGTCTCTTGTTTTTGCAGACTTTGGAAGATGGAGATATGGCATTGCTAGACATGGGAGCGGAATACCATTTTTATGGTTCTGATATAACTTGTTCCTACCCAGTGAGCATATTTACACTTTAGAGATCACAGATGCTACTAAATTGACCATCACCTGAATTCTGTTCGCAGCTACTTAAATTTGGGCAATAGATGGTGCCCCTGCCACCCACTTTCTCCTCTAGATGAAAAAACATATGATTGTTTTTTATACTATGAGCACTTCCATCCATCTAATTTAGTTTATAAGGTGGTAAAAATTGTAATGGATCCTTGCAAGGCTCATATCTAAACTTGATTGGAAATCCTGGACTTTTGGTCTGTTAATGCGTTATGATATGTAGTTTCTCTTTTCTGTCTTTCTAATTTTCATTGCTACGTCTTCCAAGTGCATGCATATTCTCTTTTTTGGTACATCCTGTAGGTTCATATCTGTCATACTGCTCATTCCTTTTCATTTTCTTCAAATGTTGACATCTTCTTTTCACTCCCCAAGTTTATGAGGTTTATCTTAGATACATCTTGTTATACATGCAGGTAAATGGAAAATTTACACTTGATCAAGCCCTTATACATAATGTGAGCACTTGACCTTCTAAAAGCAATTTATCTTTTAAGTAATATATGCATATTCTTATCTTAGCTCTATGTTGCCTGTGTTGTAAAGCTTTCTTCTGAGCTTACATATTCTTTTGCTGATTGTTTTCTTTCTGTTAGCTGAGTAACCATATGATTGGAGAGCTTATTTTAGGTTGTGTATTTTGAGTTTCTTGAAGAATTTGTATTAAATAACAATATTTAGTTGTTTAGTTGGGATTGTTTTGCACTCTGAAAGTCAACTACAAATGCTACTGATTTTTTCTTTTCACTTATTTTTACCATGATAATCATTTTCCATTGTTTTTGTAACTATGGCATTTTATACAAACTAGTCTGCTGTTAGTAGAATAAGCCACAGGATTTGTCTACTAAATTTGTAGGCATTTTGCTATCCCCTGTTTGACTTCTTGTGTTGTTTTCCGTTCCATATGAGATCCACTGGCACCATCCTTTACTGATTCACATGATATATTACATTGGATTCAATAAAGAGATCCACATGACACATGCTTGGATATCTGGAACTCTTGCATCCTTTCTATTAACATTTTTTGTTTCTTTTGTAGGCTGTGCTTGATGCTCATAATGCTGTCATATCTGCCATGCAACCTGGGGTGTGCTGGGTTGATATGCACAAGTAAGACATGGTAGCCAAAATATTAAATGGATTAAATGATTGAGGTTTATGCCTTTGTAGCATGGTTCTAGAATATCTCAAATTGGCTCAAGATGAGTAAAAGTGTCTCAGAATATAAGGCCTCCTTTTCTTCTCATTATTGTATAAGTTGCTTCATCATGATAGTGACATAGTTATTAGTTGTATCTAATCATGGAACAGGAAACAAAATGTGTTTTTACTGATCATGGAATGTATATAAGGAGTGGAATGAATCTAGATGCTAGTTGTGAATAAAAGAATGAGAAGTTGTATATGGCTGTTGACAAGATTCAGATTTAGATATCTAGGTAAAGTGATGTTTGTTTCAAATGCACAGAATGGTTCTACAACTTTGCTGGGATGCTGTTTACCTTAAATCACTGAAGAAGCTCCTTCTATTGTGTGGTATCACTGCCCCATTGTCATTGGAACCTTGAGAAACGTTCATCACTAGTTTACAAATAATTGATGCGTGTTTTGAACCTTGAGAGATGTTTTGTCACTAGTGTAGGAATAATTTATTTCTCTTGGTTTTTCTAATATCCTATCAAAGATGATCATTTTATGCATAATGACTTTAAGGTGTCTAGAAATTTTCTTTTATCATAGGAAATTATTGACCTTGATTGAGATCTTTGGATAATCAGATTGGCAGAAAAGGTCATTTTGGAGTCACTGAAGAAAGGGGGCCTACTTGTTGGGTATTTACACGTCTTGATCACATGCTTTGTTTAATGTTCAACCTCTGTAGTATATTATGAGAGATATGTAATTCCGGCAATTTTGTAATTTATGGCTCCAGTGATGTTGATGCCATGATGGTTGAGCAGTTGGGAGCTGTTTTTTTGCCTCATGGCTTGGGGCACCTTCTTGGGATTGATACACATGACCCTGGTGGCTATTTAAAGGTTTCTATGATTACTTTCTTTGTTTTGTATTGATTGGGAATTTTCATTTCATCTTGCTCATGTTGAGGAATAAATCTTTGATGTGACTTTAGGGAGCTGAGAGGCCAAAAGAACCTGGTTTAAGGTCTTTGCGCACAAGCAGAGCACTCTTGGAAGGAATGGTCTGTACAGATCATTATTTTCAGTGAATGGAATGTAATTTTGTTAGTACACTTTTTTTCTATGACAAGAAAATTCAATCTTCTGCATGTTAAAGGTTTTGCTTGTTTGATGGAGCAAATTGAATGTCACACTTACTGGATTTCACTGCTTGTGTGTTCTCCACTGGAGAATGGATAATATTGCTTTATGTTTCATAGGCTTGCAATTGGGCTTTAGGAAGATGGGGACCTGATCCTAAAGTTGTTGACTTTTGCATCTAATCATGTTGAGTGCTGATATTCATCTTGGTTAGAATGTCTGTGTCTCTGTGTCTGTGCGTTGCACGCATTGGGGGAGGAGGGATTGTGTGATGTAATTGGCATACACTAATATATGGACATTTTTACAGAAACTGAGATGTTTAAGAATGCCTTATTTGAAAGGAATGTATTCTGTTCATGATTGGGATGTCTTGCTAACTGATGGGAAATATTTTCATCTTATTCTTTTGAGAATTTGGTTGCAGGTGATCACAGTAGAGCCAGGTTGCTACTTCATTGATGCTGTGTTAGTTCCAGCCATGGAAAGCTCAAATACATCAAGGTTTTTCAATCAGAAGGAGATTGGTAGATTTAGGGGCTTTGGTGGGGTCCGAATTGAAAGTGATGTGGTACTATTCGTACTTAACCTTCATGATATTTTTGACCCAATTGTTATTTCTTACTATTTCAATTGGAATCAATTTGTTCTCCATAAAAATTGCAAACTGTCAGTTGGTCCGCATTACTGTTTCCTTATATTTCTACTATTCTTGTATCTATGCTATTTGACATCGTTATGATCATAATATGGAAACTTGTAGAGGTTCAGTAGTTGTCATGCCTTTTTGTCTCGTAACAGTTTGGATCATGTCCATTTTCCAAATTTGGACCTTATGAGCTTCTTGGCCGCACTTTCCATAGACAACCTTTTGTTTTCTCCTTTGATATTTTTGAGACTCTCCCTTTCACGTAGTGCTGTTTGAATTCATTAATTTTTTGGAGGAAGCTTTTCCTAAACCATTCTAGAAAGTTGTACTGTACTTTCTTGACACACTGGCTTTTGTTTTGTTTATTATTTTTTGGTGTTGTGTGCAACTAAAGTAACTTTATTAACCATGAATGATTGACCGGACAGATAGCAAAGGAACAACAGGGCTTAACCTCCTAACTAGTCTCCCAGGTGTCTTCATCTTGGCTACATCTAGCCAATAAGCTGTTTATTTTCTCCTGTTGTTTTGCAGAACCTAAAGTTATTGCTTCTTCCCTTCAAATTCTGCTTGGTGTTCATTTCCCGCTCAATGTAAACTGCTGAATTCCTTTCAGTTATATGCTTTTGAATTGAATACCAAATTAATTTTAACTGGATAGCTGTCTCAAAGACAACTCCGCTTGTGAACTCCATGGACTTGATTTGTGGTGCTTATTGCTAGTCTCAAGCCCGGATAAAGGAGGAGAATTGCGGTAAGGCTTGTGACGGCCAGCATAAAAAACAATCACATCTATTACATGAACCAATCTTCTGACTTCGTGGGGGCATTTCCTATTTAGTGACATGCTTCACTTTTTAGATCCGGGTGCAGTGATAAGTGTGCAGGGGTTGTTAGGTCATTGTCTAGAAGTAACGCGCCGTGTCGACCCCCAGATATACTGTCAAATATGCAAGGGTGTAGGGCTAAGAAGACAGTTCATAGGGAGAGGATCCGTTTAGCTTCTTGGAATATAGGATCTTTGACAGGCAAATTGACAGAATTTGTTGAGATTATGAAGAGAAGAATGATTAGTATTTTGTGTCTTCAGGAAACTAAATGGATAGGTGAGAAAGCTAGAGTAGTAGCACCATTGGGTTATAAGTTTTGATATTCAGGTAGAGTTAAGAATAGAAATGGAGTCGGGATAATTGTTGATTGTTGGTTCATTGATGATGTGGTTGACGTACAGAGGAAAAGCGATAGGGTTTTGATTATCAAGATCATGCTAGGCGGCAAAATTGCTATTATTATTAGCGCATATGCTCCACAAGTAGGACTTGTTGACTCAGTTAAACAACAATTCTAGGAAGATTTAGATGCGGTAGTACAAGGTATACCATGTGTGGAGAAACTTTTCATTGATGGTGATCTAAATGGACATGTTGGTTCTAATCGAAACGGATTTAAAAGTGTCCATGGAGGTCAAGGTTTTGGAGATAGAAATGAGGCAAGAATAGGTATTCTTGACTTTGTATTAGCTTATGATTTGACTATAGCAAACACTTGGTTCAAGAAGAGGGATTCTCACTTGGTGACTTTTAGAAGCGAGTTAAATGCTAGTCAGATAGCTTAGTTTGTTGTTGTTGTTGTAGCTATCTCAAAGACATCCTCAAGATCTATATTTGTTAAATCTAATATCATTAATACATGACCTAGTTCATAGTTGCTAACCATGATAAAAGAGAATAAAACTCTTGAACCAGTGAACTTTTGAATGAAGGTCCAATAGCGTTTCCAGCAATCACATAGATCCATTTTACCAATACCAAATGCTTTTTAGAAAGGCTATCTTCCATCATCATGGTACCAACTTTTTCCTCTTTTAGATTTTTGCAAGAATCTTGATGGTTATTATCTATGATTTGCTGTTTTTACTTCAATGCTATTTGTTTAAATTAGAGTTTCAGTTCAGCATGCTTATGTTTTTGTGTTTTTTGTCTTTGTAGTATGTTACATCTAATGGTTGCCTGAACATGACCAAGTGTCCAAGGGAGATAAAAGATATTGAAGCTGTAATGGCAGGTGCACCTTGGCCTATCAAAAAGACTACAGTACCTGCCAAAGATGGTGCAAGCTAGTTTTCTGTTTGCTCAGTTGCTTGATTCTAGATGCTTGACAAGTGTTTAAAGCTATCAAGTATAAATGATTGTGTACTTGCTCTGGTTTGCAAGGTGGGCTTGTGAGACTCGCTGCGACAACCTTCAGATCTGTGCATTTCTCACTAGTTCTTACATTTAACGGAAACCTAGGTGCTGTAACTGCAGATATAATAAACTTATTTTGAATAGCTGTACCCTTCCTGTGTCTTGACCTGAGGGTATTGATGCAAAATTTGAATTTGGACTGTGAATAATCTTTTTTTTTTTTCTTTTTAATAAAGGAATATTGATGATCTGTTGAACTTGAGAGAGAAAGTAGAGTGCTTCTGCTCTACAAAAATTTCAGC
This sequence comes from Voacanga thouarsii, assembly GCA_026120185.1. Lineage (NCBI taxonomy): Eukaryota > Viridiplantae > Streptophyta > Magnoliopsida > Gentianales > Apocynaceae > Voacanga > Voacanga thouarsii. The sequence continues at coordinate 11,098,499 of JANUWF010001287.1, read as the reverse complement.
ATATGAAAGGCAGAATATGCCCAATTATATGGTTGGGATAGCTGTTCAGGTCCTTAATACTGGATTCTTACAATGTTTTGGGAGTCAGGCGAGATATGTGGTTGTGGTCAATTGAGAAATCAACAAATTTGCTCCTTTTTTTTGGGGGTGCCAAAGTGTAGACACTCGGCAGATGATGTTGTTAACAAAATTGTTGATTACTCTAGACGTGACTATTAAGTAGAATTACTGGGCAAATCTTTTCTGATGAAACTAATGACTTTTTATACCGAACTGCAAATTTGAAGCCTACCCGCCACATTTTGTAGTCACAGAAGATGGATTCTAATCTAATATAGTGAAGTACACAAGCAAATGCGTACTTTAATGAATTCTTAAATTAAATTAATAATAATTTCAAGTTTTCTTTTTTTAACTCAAAACGCTCAACAATATCAAGTTATTATTAAAAAATTTTTATCATGTTTAGGATTGTCTGTTTTCAATTGGAAGACGAAAATAAAATTGTTTATATTTGTTAAGATTTTATAAGAACATTTTAGGGTGAATTTAAATTTTGTTGAAAGTTAAGAATTTTTCATGACACTGGTTTTTTTAATAAAAAATTCTAAATTTCATTTTTAGTAGTTGATTTGTGTTTCAATCGTGTTTTTCTTTTCTTTTCTTTTTTTTTTTTAACAATCAATGGTAGATTGATGCTTAAGTTTGATTGAGAATATCTAAAATATGGAGATTTGGATTTTTTTTTTTACAATCAATAGTAAATTGAGTTATTTAAGTTTGATTGAGAATATATAAAATACAAATAATTGAATAGTAAATTTTACTTAGAAAAAAAAAAAGAAAGAACATGAACAATCAATTTTAGTTATTATATTTTGCTTCTATTGAATGTAATTTGTATGATTTTGTTTCTATTTTCTATTTACGTCATGAAATATTTTAATTTATAATTTAAAATTTTATATTTTAAAATATTTTTAATCAATCTTTACAGTTATTTATATTATTTGGTTAAACATGAAGAGAAAAGAAATAAAAGTTTAAATATAATGTTTGGAGAAGAGAAAGAAAAGGGAAAAAAATTAAAGTGATACAATTTAAATTTACATTTTTCATATTGATTTAATATTATAATATTAAAATTTTTATTTATTAAGATTATCGTAGATTGTTTAATAAAATTTTATTCAATAAAAATTTCTTCCCATCTGTACTACTTCATTTCTGTACACTTTTGGACAGAAATAATGTTGAAAATTTTATACTAAATCTAATTTTTTTTATTTTCCTTCCATTTATTTTCTTTTTTCTTAGATGAGTAATTTAAACATTAAAAGGCTAAATTATTTGTTTCCTCTCCTTCCATTTATTTCAATCCAAACAAACTCTTAAATAATGATTATAGACATAATTGAAACTGAAATAAACTTTTGAAAAATAACATTTATTTTTTTAAAAAAGGGTATAATTATAAAAAATTGAAATAAATAATAAATTAAATAATTTTAATGATTTATATACAGACATAAATTAAAGAAAAATGATATTCGAATGACGATGCAAAAGAAGATCATAATACAAAACACTTGCTTCAATAAATCACTTCTTATTAAATATAAAAAAAATTGTATCTAATATTTCAAATAAAAAGTTCTACAATTTATTTTGTTATTTCATATTGAAAAATTATGTACCTTACTCCTTGAAGCCATATTCATCATGTGTATATGCGTATATTTTAGAAACTTTTCTATTTTCCATTCCCTTATTTTGTATGGACCTAGTAGCTAGTGCTGTAACGGGCTAATCACTATTATTAATGAATAAAATTTAGCTTTCTTTAAAAAAAAAAAAACCGAGTTTGAACAAAGTGAATTTTTCACAAAAGGGAACAAAGAAGTACAGTCTCAAATTCTGAACCTATAAAATGTGGGGAATGTGTGCTCAAACACGCGGAAATTCTCGGGTCTCTCGTTAAACCCTAAATTGGAGCAGCCATTCTTGTAAAACCCTAAATCCAGTCTCCACAGAGAGGAGCCTAAACCCAGATAGAATGGAGCAGTCTACAAGCACTAGCAGTGATAAACTTGGTCAGAAATCGACGAAAATTAGATTTGAGTACGAAGATCATGACCAAAACCAAGATGATGAAATCCCAGAAGAGACGGCCACTGAAAGCTCCAATCTTGAGGAGGACATCGCCATGTGCGAGCCGGACCCCGACGATTCCAATGTGATCGGGGACGACAAAACCAGCGCCGATTACTACTTTGATTCCTACTCGCATTTTGGTGCGACTCTTTTGCTTTTCTTTCGAATTATTCTGTAGTGTTGCCTTGTTGTATTCAGTTTTAACTGGAGAATTTCTTAGTGAAGAATTTTGGCGTTCATTTTGCTGCATTGGAAGTATACGTTTTGTTGCTCAGTTTCATATAATTTCCTGATGGGCTTCTGAAAACTGCAGTATTTGCCTGCATCTAACCTTACTTGAAAGTACAGAATTTGCTGTGAACTTTATGCTCCTGTTTTTTGCTTGATATGAATGTGAGATCCTATACCCTTTGCTTGGAATGTTCAGTCTACTGTTGATAGTTTAGAGTTTTATGTTGATTATGGTTTTTAAATGTTCTTGGACTTTCTTAGTGTTCCTCATTGGTTCAAAGAACTAACCATCCTGCTTTCATGTTTCTGTTTTTGTAGGTATTCATGAAGTGAGTATTCGCTTTTGGACATAGAGCTGTTTAACTCTTGCTGTTGTAACTTACCAACCTTTCTATCTTATGCTTCAGATGTTTTTGGAGCTATGTATATCCATTTGTCTTGAATTATGTATGCAGAATTTCCTTGTTCCCTAGACCACCATATATGAGGAGTCCATCTAATGTGCCCAAGATGTTTGTCTGGCATTTTAATTTTCACATTCTTGTAGATTTATATATATATATATATATATATATATATAGAGAGAGAGAGAGAGAGAGAGAGAGATCCAATCATGTATAATTTCATTTAATTAAAAATGAACTGCTACTGTATATAGTAGGAAAGAAAAAGTAATCTGGTATTTGAGACAGTTCCATGGTGTGCATATCCTCTTTTTGGGTTTTACCACTTTTTGATCATTTTGGATATTCATATAAGCTAAATCAGTACAGGATGTGGTCCTTTGTCCAACTGCTAGGACTGGGTTATTTAGCTAGGTTTGAAGCACAGGTGGTTTATTTTTGAGTCAAGGTCATCCAATTGTCTTCAAAGAGATTAGGTAATTGGATCAGTTGTACCACTTAAGAGTCCAGTTTAGTCTTTTGCTGTTGGTAGCTTTATTTAGGACGACTTCCCACCTTTCATCACTCCAAATGGACAAAAATAGTTTCAACTGAGAAAACCATGAAAAGAGAGTCATAGATGTTGTATTCTAGCTGGGAATGCATTGCACTGACTAGGCTTTGTGATTTGTTAGGCCTATACTAAGAGGCATGTGCCATGTATAAACACAGTTCCTTTGGAATGCAGCTGTCTACAATTGATACCTTTTGGCCATTCCTGTCTACTCTCAACCAGGTTTTTTCCCCTCCCATGTTGTTGGAAGTGGGCGGGGGTTATTAATGATGGAAATCTTTCTTAAGAAAGGAACTGGAATTATGATGATTAAGTTTCCTGTAAGAAAACCAACTTCCTTCCCTTGTCTATTTCTTAATTGTCTGTTGTTCTGGAGTATATAAACTATCTATGTTTCTCCACCCTCTATTTTATATTTGTTTACTTCTTTGTTTTTTTTTTCCAGGTTAGTAACCTCGTGTGACTTTATTGGCATTGCAGGAAATGTTGAAGGATGTAGTAAGAACTAAAACATACCAAAATGTTATTTATAAGAATAGCTTTCTTTTCAAGGATAAGGTAGTCCTTGATGTGGGTGCTGGGACAGGAATCCTCTCGCTATTTTGTGCAAAAGTTGGAGCAAAGCATGTCTATGCAGTATGTTGCTCTTTCTTATTTATGCCCTTCAAGTGAGACCATTACAAGAGATGAGTTGGCTACTTGTGTTTTGTCCTCCAATGGATTTTCCTACTAGTGATACCAAATATTTAATTACTTTCTATTAAAATTCCCTTTCATGTCATTGAAGCAATGTGTTAATGGATGTAAAGTTCTTGGAAGCAGCAAACTTGATACATTTTTCTATATTTTTCAATATTGGAGTGAAAAGTGTTTTAAAATGGCAAAGTGCAATATGATCAAGTAAAATTTGTAATTCTTTTGCAAGTCTAGGTTTAAAACCTGAGAGCAAAAAAGGCAATTTAGTGGCTAGTTCTGGTTATATGTACAAAAATTTCTGCTCTCTGTTCTTTGTCGCATGTGAAATATATAACTCCTTGTTTGTTCTCAAATTGGTCGTCTCAAATGTATGCGCATATTTCTTATGTTGTTGCCTTGTAAAATTGTCAGGTTGAATGCTCTAGCATGGCTGACCTGGCAGAAGAGATTGTAAAACTTAATGGATATTCAAATGGTGATCAATTTTACCCAATGTTCCTAATTCGCTGTTGTTTTTTATTTGTGCTTAGCTGATTGCCTTTACCTGAGCTGTTACTTCCATTGTCTAGTTATCACCATTCTTAAAGGCAAGGTTGAAGAGATTGAGCTTCCAGTTGCACAAGTGGATGTAATAATTTCTGAGTGGATGGGATACTTTTTACTTTATGAAAATATGCTAAATACAGTCCTGTATGCTCGTGACAAATGGCTAGTAAGTTCTGTTTCTTAATTTATGTCTTTTTCTGGGCCAGAAATTTGTTGTTCTAATGCTAGCAATATCCTGCTCTCTACTTGAAAATCCAAGTTTTAGTTCCCTTTGTGCCCAAAGGTGTGACTTCAATTACATATTTGCACAGGTTAAAAATGGACTTGTGTTGCCCGATAAAGCTGCTCTGTACTTGACAGCAATTGAGGATGCTGATTACAAGGAAGACAAGATTGAATGTGAGCTTATTTACCTCTTTGGATTTCTCTAGAGGAATATTAAGTTAGTTCTATATTGAATGCTCACATTTGTATGCATGGGTCTGTTCGAGTTCTTTTAACTAGTGGAATTTAGTCCTAATGGATTAATTTTGTGGTGATCGATTTTTACTAATTATGTTTTAATCTTGCAAATGCAGTTTGGAACAATGTATATGGTTTTGATATGAGCTGCATCAGAAAGCAATCCATCATGGAACCTCTTGTAGACACAGTGGATCAGAATCAAATTGTTACAAATTGCCAATTACTTAAGGTTTACACGTAATGAATCTAATAATATTATGATTTAACTAATTATCGTCGTCATTTTGAATGCTAGCTGCTTAATTTGTCCATGCTTGATCTCTCATGTTGACAAAGTTAATTTGCATTTGCAGACAATGGACATCTCGAAGATGGCTGCAGGGGATGCTTCTTTCACAGCTCCTTTCAAGCTGGTGGCAGACCGTGATGATTACATTCATGCTCTTGTGGCTTACTTTGATGTGTCTTTTACAAAGTGTCATAAGTTGATGGGCTTCTCGACAGGTTCAGTTGTTTTATCAGTTTTTTGTCTTTAGTTTTCTGGTTTCCTATTCCGAATTGCTTGTGGTGGTACACATGGTCTTTGGTTAGAAGAGAGCGCCGTTTCTCAGGAACCTAGTCATTTGAAATGCTATGTGCTGATGCAGCCCTAAGCTGGTGTACTTGTGTAATTTTCGTTGACAATGACTAAAAGCTAGGACAAAGTTGGGCCTGACCATCAAGCTTCATGTGTCAAAAAGTCTGGCGTAATCTGTTGAAAGATGATGAAACCTTGTCATGACTCTCTAAGACAATATTTAACATCTTTGCATCAGTTTCGTCCTATACCATTTTATTGAGTGTCTGAATTGGCCTTTGATCACCTGCATTTATCTCTTATTCCCTGCAGATGTTAGAATTGCTCAAAATTTACCCATCATAATCTCATATTGACCCCAAGAATGTAAAACATGCAGGGCCAAAGTCGCGAGCTACGCATTGGAAGCAGACAGTTCTCTACCTTGAAGATGTGCTGACGGTTTGCCAAGGAGAATCCATTATTGGGAGCATGACTGTGGCCCCAAACAAGAAAAATCCCCGTGATGTTGATATTAGTATCAAGTATTCTCTTAATGGTCGACGTTGTCGGGTCTCAAGAACTCAATATTACCGCATGCGATGACCTGATTGTGCCGAGCGCTTTGTTTGCTCTTCTCCTGCATCATTTCCATTGCGAGAGTACATGGATTTTATCTGCCTCAGACCGACCATGGTTTGTTACTGCAGGCTCCAATTCTTGGAACAGCTGCTATTTCGTATGAAGCGCTTTCTATTGCAGTACTCAAAAGAATTAAGCAGGTGGTTATATTTTTTGCGATGCAACAGCTTTTGTAACTTGAACTCACTCCTCCATTGTGTGTTTTAAGCGACCCTCATTTTATTGGAATTTTTTAAAATATCTGAAAATTCAAAATCGATATCTTCGTTTTGTTCTTCACATCGAGGTTTTCATTGAAAAAGATGATGCATGCCTAGAATTGCCAATTGCTGCCTTCTATGACAAAACAATCTCTGCCTAGTTCTCTGCTTGAAGCTGAATAAAACAAACTATAAATGTTCCCTTTCGATTGTAATGCTATTGAAATCCAAAAGTCTATTGAAGATATGTGGTTCGGAAATTGAAAGTTCAGTATATTGCGGTCAACGAAGAAGAGTCCTCCTTTTACAAGAGACCCTTTTTGCAAAGGTCTAGTTAAATCAATTCTTGGCTATAGTTTCATTTTCTCAAATGCTGAAAACAAAATTGAGAACGAAAGAGTACACAGGAGTTCACTTTAAGGCCATGAAATTCTTGGTCTTCTACTGTAATTAAAATTATACTGGGAAAAGAGGAAAAATGATGGGATTACTATTGCCTAGACGTGTTTCACTACTAGAGTTCCGCCTTGCTGGATTTTGAATCCTTCTTCAAGACTTCCTTCTTTGCTTTCCACCATCTTTTTATCCTGTGGGAAACTTTGCTTGCATGATTCTTTACAGTCTTTCCAGTGTGTAGTATTCCTTTTGTGATCCTCTGTTTCCAATCACTCTTTTTCTTTTCTTTGTCCTTTAGGACTTTTCCCTGCAGCATTTCTTCGGTATCAGCATAATAAGTTTTACAAACAAAAAACTGAAATAGCTGTTGTTCATACCAATTTTGAAGGGAATTGTGTCTCATCATCGTCATCTTCATCATCAGCATCTTCATCACCAAAATTTTGCATGTTCATCAAATCTTCCCTTGAGTACATTTTCATGCCGGGAGCTCCTGGCATCCCCTGAAGGTAAAGGTAAAGTGTCAAATGATGGTTTATGATCTAGTGGTAAAATGAACACATCAAGGAGGATGTATGTCAATCTCTTATGGTCACCTCCATAGATTTCAACATCTTTTCCATTTCAGCCTCTTTTGCAGGCTTGGGAATAAAAAGTTCTCCTGGAATCCTGTCCTGAAGAAAAAGAATAAGAAGAAGTTGAGAACACTATGCTCTTCCAGTCACCATGATGCTTTGGACGTTCATTTGATGTATGTGAACCAAATTAATATATCAAACAAACTGGTTCTTAAAACTTGAGGAAAGCATATTAATCTAGAGTTCATTTTCCATTCCCGTGAGAAAAGATGGCGTAAAAGAATATAACAGTACAGTTAATCAGTCCATCATATGCCAACTAGAACTTCTCACGACTTGGGAAAAGGCATCCACTTAATGTGGTGTTCATTTGTTGTTGGTTTTTTATAAAATTTAACGGTTAGAAGTTCATGCTCAGATGTCTTATGGTTTTCACATTTATTTCACTCAGCCACTACTAATGTATATTCGTCATTCAATTAGGTTTCTTTAATTTTGTAAACTGTTAATTGCTGTCATCTGACAGAAAGATCTCCGAAGGATCGTGATTGAATCCGCATTGATTTAGATGATCATGTTGCACAATAAATCTCTCTTTATCATCAAGTTTTATAAACAAATGTAAAAGGTCTCCTTTTCTGGCTTCGGGCACAATTTTTCCATTCATTTTATCATTTTTTTTTTAACAGATTTCATCTTATGGAGTCAATTTAGAATAAATATTTTTAGTAGATAAAGTCATATTTATAAGATTTTCTGTAGGCCCTATACTCAACATCCTCCTATGATCCATAATGATGTTAATGAGAATCATTTCCACTATCTACTACAACACTCTGCTCTTGTAAATATGAAGAGAGTCTCCATAGAACTTTACACATAGTAAGGAATAGCATCAGTACCTCAAAAAAAAATAAAAGCAAAGAACAGTATAAGATTCCACATGCACTCAAAGGGGTAGAGTAATTACTTGTGAACTGTTTCAAGCAAATATACATTACAAAGGAGAAGATAGAGTCACGAGTTCAAGACTGGTTTTTGGAAATTGATCTTATTTTAGTTGTGTAAGGGTTGACTTAGTTTGGGCTTAGATTCTCCTGAGCTAAATATTGCTAATTAGCTCAGTTCCTCAAAAAAGCTAAATAAATGGAGTACCATATGTTTTTATATTTTCTGAATGACTCAGTCATCATGACAAGCATCTTCAGTATTTGTCTTTGATTTCTCACCATAAATTTTTGTTAGCTCCTTATTTGTCTTCATTTTCATCATTAGTTGATTCCACATAATAATATCTTGATGGATCATACACAATAGGAGTGAGCTTGCATCTAACTCAAATTTCAGGCACAAGATTCCATCTTAGAGAAGAATATTTGGATTATTGAGCTTGTTATGGAGCATGTCCTGCCCATCATAGAACTATGGGGATATAGTGATATCCAAGTCCACCCATGTCATTTAGCAACAGAACGGCATATGACAACCCACACCACCATAATAATCAACCCTATACTTCATGACTTTGTTTCAAATTTTTAGTCGGCATTCAACTCCAATATGTCAAAAAAACAAGCAGTTGGTTTTACATCTGACTTATTATGTGCTTTATAAGTTCATCAATGTCAAATGCTTACTGAAAGGAAAAATCTAGTAGCAGATATTGGATTTAGATGCTTTGCCTCAGGCATATATTCGCCCAAAATGAGTGCAAGTCACTGCAAAAAGCTAAATGAATATGCTGCTATTAATGTACTAAAGAATGTAGGGCCTCACATTACTTTTTTTACTCCAAAACAATCTACTGGATGGTAGAGCAGTTACCTTAGGAACTTTAGGTGGCTTTGTACTACATGCTCCAGTAAGGTCTTTGCACAGGAATTTTATCAAGGAATCAATCTGGGGCTTCTTCTTATATAGGTATTCTGCCACATCAGTATCTGAATACCCCATAACCTGCAGAGCAAATGGTAAGATCATGTATCTCAGGCACTAACAAGGTTATAACATGGGAGAAAATATTTAGGAAAAAAAAAATGCAAATTGTGGGGATACCGTTGGTAGAAGTTCATCAACAACAACAAACAACAACAAAAAAACTAAGCCTTAGTACCGAGAAACTTGTGAATGCTCTTCCTCTACTTCTTTCTATCCACCGTCATACTTTCATCTAAATCTAACAAAGGAAATGACGGTAGCCTATTCATTGACAAAGAAATGTGCCAAGGGCTTAAGTTTGGTTGACATTAGCAACCATAATGATTGCCTAAAAGCAACGAAGATGGGTTGTCACATCTTTCCCAAGTTTGCTGACCATTTTAACCGGGGACGGAATTAGAAACTTGGAGTTGGGAGAAGAACTATACAAGAAGATAAATTACAAGATAATGTTATAATTTTTTAAAAATTTTCCCAAAAATTTTTATGTGTTTTTTCTTAAAAAATTTAATTTTATTAAAGAAAATATCAAATTTTAAAAACTTTTGGGGTGGGCGGGCTGTAGTTCCATTATGATTTCAACTGTTGTGGTTGTTTAAGAACTGTTTCCAAACTTCAGTGAGGAGCAGAAGAGTCAGGTAACCAAAAGATAGTTGCGCTAGAAAGAGGCAAGTTCTCTGCATTACAAGCTCTTTGCAGCTCTTCAAATCCACGAAAAAGGTTCACTAATGGAATTAACAAGGAAAGAAAGGCAACATTTTGGTGAATGGTTATTGAATTTACTTCACATCTGATAAACCATACAAAAGAAGGATACTTATCCATCTAATAAACATGGGTATCTGCAAAAACATATTTGCATGCATGTGTCCTTCAAGTCTTGAACATTAGAATCTCTGGAGAGAAGTATATACATTACAGCATTCACTTAAAAAAAAAAAAAAAGAAAAAGAAAATGATCCAGAAATATCACCTCTTGACAAGCTCGCTCGATAGTTTTGCATTCTGAATTGCATTGTCCTTCAGAGTCTTGCTCAACAAGCTGAGTTGGACAAAGCCAATAAGTGAGAAATCTGAAAGAGAATTGAATGGAGCAGTGGCAATTCACTCCCAAGCTTCTTTACTTGAAGAACCGAAAAGTTACAAATTGGATTTCTTGCAAAATGTTTTTCTATATTTTCTCCCCCTTGTGTATTAAAGTTGATAAAGAAATTTTAGATGAATACGAAAACCAATCTGTCAGCTCTGAAATCAGATTAAAAAAAAATGTAGTATTTATATTGCTAGAAATAATATAAGTATAAAATTTACCTCCAATCTATCTCCTTGTTCTACAATGTCAATTTTGAGAATCCAATCAGCTTCCTGCTTCTTCAGATTACAAATATTCTCCGAAATTTCAATGATTTGATATTCTGAGATCTGCTACCAACACTTTTATCAGGATATACGATTCACACGCAAATAAACAAACCCAAAAGTCAACAAAATAAACTTGCCACCGCTACATACTAAACATCTTAAGCCCTTGACAGAGAGGGACTTAAGACCTCAAAACACAAAAAACATGAAACACTATCCAACAAGCTCATATACTTGCCTTGGAAACATGCACATAGGTGAACATACAGAACAAAACTTCAATCACTAAATTTCAAATTGAAGGAATTCATCCAATTCGGAGCAAATGAATTCACATTGTCCTACCCCGGCCCCGCAGAAAATATGAACAGCAAGAGAAATTGATCAAAAAACATAAACTACAACCCAGTTCTTGAATTAGCATAATGGAAGGAACATAGCAAATCCCAGATCATAAAGTTACCTTCTTGGGAGAGATCTCGGCTTGTTTGGCCTGCACTTGCTGGTACAAGTGATGAGCCAGCTTCTCACATACCTGACATTTAATGTATGGTATGTCATCTTTTCTTGCCACCGCAACTGGCTTCTTTGATGAAGCCTCGGAGATTGGTATCCATAACGATAATATCACTATCACAGATAACACTAAAACTACTGTTTTATCAAGCTTCAACATCAGAAAAAAATAAAGATTCAAGCTCGAGAATTGATGTTCTCTATGTGGATTTCGGTACTCGCCTTCTTGGACATTGGTGTTTAGCTCCGCAGCAGTGTTTGATTACGAGTCTACGACGACGTCGTTGACGGGTTACTTTAATTCTTGCGTGTTCCGCTAGTTCTGATTGGTTGAATCAAATCCACGTGTGGTGACCCACAAATCCCCAGCCAATAAGAGGAGGCCATACAAGAATAACTTGACATAATTAAAATTCTTTTTTTTTAAAGAGTTTTCAATTTAATGCCATCATAATAAGTTTTATTAGTATGTATTTGGATTATAACTTTTTAAAAAGAATTTATTTAAATTAAAAAATAAAAAATATGTAGAGGCAATAAAAGAAAACATGATGTTTTACGAGTAAAGAATGGATAACGTGAAATAAAAATTATTTAGTTTTATTTTTTAATTGAATTAAAATTTTAATTTGGACGAAGTAGCAAAATGTACCATTACTCTCCTTAAAAAATAACTTTACTCATCAAGCTTTATTATTTTAACAATATTTTTTTAATCTTGCCTTTCAAAAGTTAAATTTTTTACAATTATACCCCTTTTTAGAAACTCTTAATTTTACCTTCTAAAAATTAATTTTAGTTTCAACTGCCCTTTTTTTTGTATTTTTTAAAAGGTGAATGGTAAGTTCTTTAAGAATTGAATAAAGTTTTCTAAAAATATTAGAGTCCAGACAACAAAATAAAAACATAATAATGACAAGGCATAGTTTAATTAATAAAAAGTACTCTCATGAATTTGATTCACATTTTGTTTGAGTCTCAAGTCCAGTTTATTCAAATAAAAATAATATTGTAAAGTATCTTCTTTAAAAAAAATAGAATATTTCAAACTTTACACTTTATTTCAATCAAAACTTTTTTTTTTATTACTAATAATGTGAATCTTGTTATAAGATTTTGACAGTGTCGGAATAAAATTTACACATAATAAATCTCTAATTATTATTTGCACAATAATTTCTTCAAACTTCTCTTTTTCTTTTCTCTCACAAATTTCTCCAACAATTATCTCACAATTGGTATATATCTCAAGCTTGGGGAAGAGTTCCATTTATAGAGCTCTATTTGTGGAGTTAGTAGAGTTAATCATCTATTTCCACTAAAATGTATTAGTAGTGTTAAAGGTGGACATCCATATACATTTTTTCACTAATGAAATTAGTAGATTCACAACTTCTACTAATGTATTCACAACACTCTCCCTTGAATGTCCATTACATAAAGAATATACTTCGTTAAAACCTTATTAGATAAAAATTCAGTGGCAAAAAAAATTCAATGAAGAAAAAAGAGTACATTATTCTATATGTCTACTTATTACTCCCCATAATGAGATGATCCCTTTAAATCTTTGAACCAACGCATATCGATTTTGTATCTTAACTTCTCAAATGTTACAGTTGGTAAAGATTTCGTGAAAATATTTGTCAGGTTGTCATATGACCAAATTTGTAGCACATCAATTTCACATTTCTTTTGGAATTCATGAGTAAAAAAGAATTTTGATGAAATATGTTTTATCCGATCTCCTTTAATATATCTTCCTTGTAATTAAGCTATGCAAACTGCATTATCTTCATAAAGAGGAGTTGGAATATCTCTTCTAAATGATAATCCACAACTTTCTCGAATATAATGAATCACTGATCTTAACCATACATATTCTTGATTTGCTTCATGAATGGCTATAATTTCAGTATGATTTGAAGAAGTAGTTGCTATAAATTATTTGGTAGAATGTCATGATATAATAGTATTTTCACATGTAAATAGCTAGTCCGTTTGAGAACGTAATTTATGTGAATCAAATAAATAACCAGCATTTGCATAACGTATCAATGCTGGGCTGATTTTATTTGAATAAAATAATTCGAGATCAATTGTACCTTGGAGATATCGAATGACTTGTTTAATTCCATTTCAATGTCATCGTATTAGTGAAGAACTAAATCTTGCTAATAAATTGACAACAAATGCAATATCATATCGTGTATTATTAGCAAGATATACTAATGCACCAATTGTACTGAGATATAGTACTTCAGAATTAAGGAGTTCTTCATCATCTTCTTGAGGTCGGAAATGATTTTTATTCAAATCTAATGACCGGATGATCATTGGAATACTCAATGGATGTGCTTTGTCCATGTAAAATCTTTTTAGAATTTTTGTTGTATATATTGATTGATGAATAAATGTTCCACTTTCCAGATGTTCAATTTGTAAATCAAAGCAAAATTTAATTTTACCAAAATCATTGGTTTCGAATTTTATTTTTAAATAATTAATTGTTTCTTGAAACTTTTCTGGAGTTTCAATAAGATTAATATCATCAGTATATATAGTTAATATTACAAATTTAGAATCAAATTTCTTAATAAAAACACACGAACCACATGCGCCCAGATTGTTTCAGGCCATATAATCATTTCTGCAACTTGATAGAGTAATTTTCACAAGAATAATGTTTATATGCTTCGGGTATGTGAAATCTTTTTGGGATTTTCATGTAAATATCATTTTCTAAATTTTCATACAAGTAAGCAGTGACAACATCTAATAGACGCATATCTATCTTTTCATTTACTGCCAAATTGATAAGATATTGGAGTGTAATAGCATCAACAATAGGAGAATAAGTTTCATCATAATCAATACCTGGTCTTTGTGAAAAATTTTAGGCTACTAACTGTGCTTTATATCATACGATTTCATTATTTTCATTGTGCTTTCGCACAAATATCCATTTGTAGTCAACAAATTTTACACCTTCCAGTATTCGGACTACAAGTCCGAAGACTTCACGTTTTGTAAGTGTATTTAACTCCGATTGAATCGCATATTTCTATTATAGTTAATCTTTTCTATACCGACATTCATCAACTGATATTGGTTCAAGATCATCATTATTATGTATAACATCAAGAGATATATTGTATGCAAACATATTATCAATAATTGTTTCTATCGGATTTCAATTTCTATCGGAAGCAGTATAATTGATAGAAATTTCAGTGTTACTTTCATTAACTTCTGATTCTTTTATTTTGTCATCAGTTCTCTCTTAATCTTTATCATTATTTTCTTCTATATGATTATCTGGATCATTTAATCCTCTTATCTTTCGAGAATTTTTATCTTTAGAACCAAGATGTTGGCCACACTTCTGGCATGTTTTAACTCAACAGCTATAGGTATAATCTTTTATTCTATGGGGATTTCAAATCGAATAGGAATATTTATAACTGAAATATGCAATTTTGTTACTCTTCTGGAGTCAACAAAAGTGCCTGGTATTTGATTTGCAATGCTTTACAAATGAATTATCTTTTGAACTTCAAGTTTACATGCGCTTGTATGCTGATCAAGATAATTTAATGATATTGTCCAAGCAAGATTTTTTTTATGTTGTTTATGTTCTCCCCTTAATTTAGAGAATAATGATTCCTCAAAATGACAATCAGCAAATCTTGTTGTGAATACATCTCCTATCAGGGATTCAACATACCTAATAATAGAGGGAGAATTATATCCAATGTATATCCCTTTTTTTCTTTGAGGACCCATTGCTTTGTACGTTGGTTTGGTACAATTGAAACATATACAGCACACCCAAAAATTTTTAATGAACAATATTTAGTTCTGAATCAAAAGCTAATTACAAATGAGAGAATTTACGATAACTAGTTGGCTTTCTACGTACAAATGCTGCAACATATAAAATAGCATGTCCCCAGACAGGTATTGGGAGATTTGTTTTCATTAATAATGGTCTAGTAATTAATTGTAATATTTTAATAAAAAATTCAGCCAGACTATTTTGTGTATGAACATGAGTTACAAGATGTTCAACATTAATCTCAATTGACATGTAATATGCATCAAAAGCATGTGATGAAAATTCACCAGTATTATCTAAATGAATATTTTTAATTTAATAGTCAGAAAATTGTGTTCGTAATTTAATTATTTAAGTAAGTAATCTCGCAAACGTTAAGTTGCGAGTAGATAATAAACACACATGTTACCATTGGGATGATGCATCGATTAAGACTATAAAATATCTGAACAGTCCACATGGTGGATGAATAGGTTCACAAATGTTTCTATAAATCCATTTAAGAAATATAGAACTTTCAACTCCTACTTTTATTGGTGATAATCTAATAATTAAATTTCCTAGGGAACATGCAGCACATTAGAATTTTTCTGATGTCAATATCTTTTTATTTTTTAATAGATGACCATGTATATTTTCAATTATTCTTCTCATCATGGTAGATCCCATTTGACCCAACCGATTATGCCAAATGCTATAAGTAGTAGGATTAGTAAACTTCTGATTTACTAAATGATGAATTTCAATTGTACACAGTAGAAAAAGACGGTAATTTTTTTAATACAGATTTCTTACCCAAATTAATTTGAGTAATATAAAAATACTCAATATCATTTTCTTCATTTGTTTCAACATGATACTTATTTCTACGCATATATTAAAACTCAATAAATTTCTTCTGAATTTTAAAAAAAATAGTGCATTATCAATATTAATTGTAATTCATTCAGGCAATAATATACTAACTCTTCCGGAGCATTCAATCAAATTTGTACTACCGTTTATAATATAAATATTTATTTCTCTTTTTTTTAAAATAAAAAAATATTTCTCATTTTTTAGTATGGTGTATGTAGTTTCACTATCAATAATACATACATCATCATTAAAAATAGTCATCAAAACAAAATTATGTATATACAAACGTAAATATTATTAGAATATAATAAAAATTTACAAAAATATCAGGGTGAGGCATTAGTTCTTCTGGACATTGCCATCACCAATTAAATGGTCTATTCTACCGTTTGGGTGTTTGAAAAAATTAGATACATCCATATAAGTAATATTGATATTAAGACATTCTGAATCAATATCATCGTTGTCAACATCAGTAACTGGATATTGAGAAAAAATTGCTTCAACATTTTTATTTTTATTTTCTAGTGAAGTTTGATATAATTCCACTAAATTATTGGTCGTACGATAATTACGTGACCAATGACTTTTCATGTCACATCTATAACACTTATCTTCATAATTTTCTTGCATTTCTTTTTTTTTCCTTATTATCTTTTCTTTCCTATTTCAGGTGGTAGGTATTTCTCATAACTTGATTATTACTGTGATAAGGGAAATATTGTTGGATAGTATGCCCTCTTAGACTAGATTTCTGATATAAATATCAAATATTTTAATAAAAGAATTTATTTTTAGAAATCGTTTGTGAATTTATTTTTTATTTATTTGTACACAATTTCATTTGGAACAGATCCATTATGTTTAAATAAGTGATCTATGTGAATGGTGGTCTTTCACAGTAAGGTATGGATCATGAGTTATTTAAACACATAAATATTTGTTCTTAACCTATTGGTGAGAATGGGAATCTCATCATGTTTAGGTTATTATGTTATGAATTTCAAATGGGGAATGACTTACCTTTAGCCAGTGAGTAGTCCACTCACTTCATGACATAAGCGTATTTCAAATACGTAGGACAGGACCTGTAGTAGTGGTTTCTAAAAGTACTATATGGTAGAAACTTAGACTACTACTGCTATAACGTGGACTAGTACTCTACAACTTGAGTATGAGTTGGTGGTCTGATGAAACTGGAAGCATATACTTTGATATGATATAATTGAGGTTCTATAGTAGAACCAATATACTTGCATATTGGGTTTATGTAACTAGTTAATTAAAACAGACTTGTACAAGATAGTTTCTACACTATATTACCCCTTGTGGTTGTCTGAATGATCTAAATGTCCAGAGCCCTGGGAAACATAACTTGGATGTTAGCTTTAGGGTAGCTTCCTTAGAAAGCGGAAACACTCCAGGAAATCGTGAATCATTAGACTAAAAGCCTAAGGATGGTAGATATCATTTAGAGAGGTATTAGTACACTTTTTCCTCTCTAAATGTACGGTGATGTGTAGAAGGGTATTTTAGTCATTTCACCTGTAGGTCGGAGACTTTGCTAACGCAGCATTGTCTTTGGGGTCAATATTTCCTTATGGTGATATTAGAAAATATTTAAAATGTAAAGTACCGCTATTTATATAGCAGGGGTATTTTGGTCATTTTAGAAAGTCAAGGCGATGTGTCTTTTTGGTCCTTGAAATAGCCTGTAAGTCCTAATTAATTTTAGGTTGAGGAATTGGTCTCAGTTAAAAAGGATTTTATTTTATTTTATTCAGGAAGTCTAATTTATTATTAGACTAGAGTAAAATAAATAAATAAATAAAATAAAAATATGAGTTGAGAGAAATTAATTATCTGGTTTAATTTGTTAGTTTATTATTTAGGGCCTAGGTCCATTTTGAATAATTAAAATATTAACCTGTTCTTAAACTAGAGAGAAATATTTCATGCTTAATTATTTATTGGGTTATTTATATAAGCCCACAAAATAAATAATTAAAATTTAATTATTTTGGTTCATTTGGGCTCATTAATTATTTATTGAGTTATTCTATAAGCTCAGGAAATAAATAATTAATGTTTATTATTTTGAGCCTTTTGGGTCCAAGAAAAATAATAAATATCATTTTGGCCCAATAGCTTGGACCGTAAGGTTTCTTCCAAATACGGTTCAGATGAGTTTAGGGTTAAGCCAAACTTATTCTCTTGATAACATTCGAGTGTTTGAAATATTATATTCCGGGAGATATTGTTATCAGATATTTGAGACCTAGTTTTGGCTAACCATAAGACAAGCCTCTTGGAAGCAAAAACCCTAATCTTTTCCCAAGGTTTTCTCTCCCTCTCATGGAGCTCTCTCTCTCTCACGTCTCCTTCTCCTCTTGTTTTTCCTTGGAACTTTGCTAATCAATAGCAAGAGAATCAAGGAGTTTTGAGACTACTCCTTTTCACTATTTGTTTCATCAACAAGGATTAAGGCAGTGGAATATTCCGTGAGCCGGAAAGCTTGGCGTTCATACAAGTAAGGCGAAGTAGGAGGTTAGCGGGTTTTCAACCGGAGGCTTCATCAAGCGGGCAAGGAGAGGCTATTCCCGTGGTTCAGTCCGTTCCTACACAACCTAAGAGGTTTAAAGCACGCAAAGGTATGATCTTAATGCTTCCATGCTGCTGGTTCAATTTTGTTTTCCTCCATTTTTGTCTCCCGTGCATGCTCCCCTGTTCTTTAAATCCATCAAATATTGACGTGTCCACGACTATAACCACGGCTATGACTACGACAACAACTATAATTTTTGCCGAAGCCAACATCATTCACTTCTGAGAGTGTTGTTGAGCCAGTTGGTCTGATTTTATGATTTTTCAATAATAACTCATTATTTTTCTCTATAATGAGGAATGTAATAATTAAATCAATAAATTTTGTATACTATTTTTCTTGATATTATTAATGCAAGACAATATTCAAGGCATGAAAGGTGGAGAATGTCTTCTCCAGCATATCTTCATCAGTAAATTTTTCTCCGCGTAATTTTAACTGAGATGTAATTTTATATATGGCGGAGTTATATTCATTCACGGTTATAAAATCTTGCAATTTCAGGTGCAACTATTTATACCATGCAGTTGGTAGTATGTTCATCTTCACGTGGTCAAATCTTTTCTTTTAAATTTACTCACAAGACATATGGATCTTTTTTTGTAAGATATTCCATTTTCAAATTTTCGTCGAGTTGACGACAGATAAAAATCAAAGCTTTGGCCTTTTATTGTGTAGATGCACTATTTTTTTTCTTTAATAGTTTCACTAAGGCCTTCAATATTTAGATGCATTTATGCATCGATAACCCATGATATATAATTTTTTCTAGAAATATCAAGGGTTACAAATTCGAGTTTAGTAAGGTTAGCCATAGGGATCAATAAATGCGTACATTTAGTCTCTTGGCTTTGTAACGGCAAAAACTCATACTTTAGTCTTCTAGATTTGGAAACAGTAGAGACTCGTGTTGATAACGTGTTATAAAATTTTGACAGTGTCAGAATAAAATCTACACATAAAAAATCTCTGACTATTATTTGCACAATAATTTTTTTAAACTTCTCTCTTTCTTTTCTTTCACAACTTTCTCCAATAATTATCTCACAGTTGGTATATATCTCAAGTTTAGAGAAGAACTTTATTTATAGAGCTCTATTAGTGGAGTTAATCATCTATTTCTACTAATTTCACTAATATGTATTAGTGGTGTTAATGGTGGACATCCATATATATTTTTTCACTAATGGAATTAGTGGATTCAAAACTTCCACTAATGTATTCACAACATCTCAAACATTTTTTTATATTTTTGTTATGAATATATTGTGAATGGAATTAGTGGAAGCTCCACTAATTAGTAGTTATGGATTTATGTGAACTATTAGGGAATTAGTGAAAACTCCACTAATTAGTAGAACATCCACTAATTATGGATTTTTATAGATGTCCACAATTTAGTGAAGACACCACTAATTAAGATTAGTGAAAGATAATGTATTCCACTAATTAAGAGTTTTATAAATAGAGTTATTCTCTAAACTTGAAATACCCCGTCATTTTGTAAAAGAATTGTGAGAAAAAGAAAGAGAGAAGTTTGAAGAAATTCTTATGTAAAGAATAGTTAGAGTTTTCTTAGTGTGTAGTGTGTAGATTTTATTCTAACACTACCTAAATTTTATAACATGTTATCAGTACGAGTCTCTGTCGTTACAAAAGCCAGAAGACTAAAGCACGAGTCTCTACCGTTACACAAGTTAGAAGACAGGTACGTATTTATTGATCCATATGGCTAACTTGGCTAAACTCGAATTTGTAGCCCTTGATATTTCTAGAAAAAATTATATGTCAAGGGTTCTCGATACAGAAATGCATCTAAATGCTGAAAAAAAAAAAGATTTGACCACCTGAAGATAGTCGTACTACCAAGTGCACGGTTTAAATGATTGCATCTGAAATTACAAGATTTTAAAACCGTGAATGAATATAGCTCCACGATGTATAAAATTACATCTCAGTTAAAATTATGAGGAAAAAAATATATATTGGAGAAGACATTCTCCACCTTCCATGCCTCGAATATTATCCTGCAACAATAATATAGAGAAAAATTGTATACACATATTTACTTACTGTAATAATGAGTTATTATTGAAGCCAGACCAACTGGCTCAACAGTACTCCCAGAAGTGAATGCTGTTGGCTCTAGCAGAAGTCATCGTTATAATCGTAGTTGTAGCAGTGGCCCTGGTTATGGTCGTGGACACGCTCGATATTTCTCTTATCACAATCATAATCAATCTGTGAGAAATACTGGCCACCTGAAGTGGAACAGAAAAGGTCATAAGGGAAAAGAAAAAGAAAAAGAAATGGAAGAAAAGTATGAGGATACACGTTATAGATGTTGCATGAAAGGTCATTTGTCACGTAACTGTCGTACGGCCAAATATTTAGTGGAATTATATCAAGTTTCACTGAAAAAGAACAATAAAAATGTGGAAGCAAATTTTTCTCAACATCCAGTAAATGATGCTGAGGATGATGATGATATTGATCCTGAAGATCTTAATATCAATACTATCCATATGAATGTATCGGATTTTTTTAACACCTAGACGGTAGGATAGACCATTTAATTGGTAATTGCAGTGTCCAGAAGAATTAAAACCTCACCTTGATATTTTTGTATTTTCATTTTCATTATATTCTAATAATATTTACGTTTACATATATATATTTGTATTCAGATGGTTGTTATTAATGATGATGTATGCATTATTGATAGTAGAACTACACAAACCATACTAAAAAATGAGAAATATTTTTCTGATCTCAAAATGGAAGAAATAAATATTTATATGATAAACGGTAGTATAAATGTGATTGAAGGCTCCGGAAGAGCTAGTATATTGTTGCCTAAAGGAACAACAATTATTATTGATAAGGCAATATTTTTCTCAAAATCCAGAAGAAATTTATTGAGTTTTAAATATATCCGCAAAAATGGGTATCATGCTGAAGCAAATGAGGAAAATGGGATTGAGCACCTTTATATTACTCAAATTCATTTGGATAAGAAATCTATATTAGAAAAACTACCATATTTTTCTATTGACCTATATTTTGCAAAAATACGTACAATTGAAATTCATCATCTCGTAAACCAGAAGTTTACTGATCTTACTACTTTTAGCATTTGGCATGACCGGTTGGGTCATCCGGGATCTACCATGATGAGAAGAATAATTGAGAATACACATGGTCATCCATTGAAAAATAAAAAGATATTAACATCAGAAAAATTCTCATATGCTGCATGTTCTTAAGGAAAATTAATTGTTAGACCATCACCAGTAAAAGTAGGAGTTGAAAGTTCTACATTTCTTGAACGGATTCATGGAGACATTTGTGGACCTATTGATCCGCTATGTGGACCGTTCAAATATTTTATGATCTTAATTGATGCATCATCCCGATGGTCACATGTATATTTATTATCTACTCGTAACCTGACATTTGCGAGATTACTTGCTCAAATAATTAAATTACAAGCACAATTTTCTGACTATCACATTAAAAATATTTGTTTGGATAATGCTAGTGAATTTTCATCACATGCTTTTGATGCATATTACATGTCAATTGTGATTAATGTTGAACATCCTGTAACTCATGTTCATATACAAAATGGTCTTGTTGAATCTTTGATTAAAAGATTATAATTAATTGTTAGACCATTATTAATGAAAATAAATCTCCCAACATCTGCCTGGGGACATGCTATTTTACATGCTGCAGCACTTGTACGTATAAGGCCAACTAGTTATCATAAATTCTCTCATTTGCAATTGACTTTTGGTTCAAAACCAAATATTGCTCATTTAAAAATTTTTTGGTGTGCTGTATATGTTCCAATTGCACCAAACCAACGTACAAATATGGGTCCTTAAAGAAGGAAGGGGATATACGTTGGATATGATTCTCCCTCTATTATCAAGTATGTTGAACCTCTGACAGGAGATATATTCACAACAAGATTTGCTGATTGTCATTTTGATAAATCATTATTCCCTAACTTAGGGAGAGAACATAAATAGTATAAGAAGGATCTTGATTGGACAATATCATTAAATTATCTTGATCCGCGCACAAGCGCATGTGAACTTGAAGTTCAAAAGATAATTCATTTACAAAGCATTGCAAATCAAATGCCAGACGCTTTTGTTGACTCCAGAAGAGTTACAAAATCGCATATTCCAGTTATAAATACTCCTATTCGAATTGAAGTTCCAATAGAACAAAAGATTATATTGATAGCTGCTGAGTCAAAAAGCACGTTAGAAGCGTGACCGACCTCTTGGTTCTAAAGATAAAAATCCTCGAAAGAAAAGAAGATTAAATGATCCAGAAGATCATATTGAAGAAAAGAATGATAAAGACTAATAGAAAACTGATGACAAAAAACCAGAAGTTGATGAAAGTAACATTGGAATTTCTATCAATTATACCACTTTCGGTAGAAGTTGAAATCGGATAGAAACTATTATTGATAATATATTTGCATACAATATATCTCTTGATGTTATACAGGATAATGATGATTCTGAACCAATATCAGTTGATGAATGTCGGTATAGAAAAGATTAGCTACAACGGAAAGATGCGATTCAATCGGAGTTAAATGCACTGACAAAACGTGAAGTCTTCAGACCTACAGTTTGAACACCAGAATGTGTAAAACCTGTTGGCTACAAATGAATATTTATGCGAAAGCGTAATGAAAATAATGAAACCGTACGCTATAAAGCACGGTTAGTAGCCCAATGTTTTTCACAAAGACCAGGTATTGATTCTGATGAAACTTATTCTCCTGTTGTTGATACTATTACACTTCGATATCTTATCAGTTTGGCAGTACATGAAAAGATAGATATGTGCCTATTAGATATTGTCACTGCTTACTTGTATAGAAATTTAGAAAATGATGTTTACATGAAAATCCCCGAAGGATTTCATATGCCTGAAGCATATAAACATTATTCTCATGAAAATTACTCCATCAAGTTGCAGAAATAATTATATGGCTTGAAGCAATCTGGGCGCATGTGATTCAATCATCTTAGTGAATATTTATTGAAAGCGGAATTTAAAAATGACCAGGTATGTTCATGTGTTTTTATTAAGAAATCTGGTTTTAAATTTGTGATATATATTGATAATATTAATCTTATTGGAACTCCTGAAGAGTTCCAAGAAACAATTGATTATTTAAAAATAGAATTCGAAATCAAAGATTTTGGTAAAACCAAATTTTGTCTTGGTTTACAAATTGAACATTTGGAAAGTAGAACATTTATTCATCAATCAACATATACAACAAAAGTTCTAAAAAGATTTTACATGGACAAAGCACATTCATTGAGTATTCCAATGATCGTCCGGTCATTAAATGTGAATAAAGATCCTTTCCGACCTCAAGTAGATGATGAAGAACTCATTGGTCCTGAAGTACCATATCTCAGTGCAATTGGTGCATTAATGTATCTTGCTAATAATACACGACATGATATTGCTTTTACTGTCAATTTATTAGCAAGATTTAGTTCTTCACCAACACGATGACATTGGAATGGAATTAAACAAGTCCTTCGATATCTCCAAGGTACAATTGATCTCGCATTATTTTATTCAAATAAAACCAGCCCAACATTGATAGGTTATGCAGATGCTGGTTATTTATCTGATCCACATAAAACACGTTCTTAAACGGGCTATCTATTTACATGTGGAAATACTGTTATATCATGGTGTTCTACAAAACAATATATAACGATTACTTCTTCAAATCATGCTGAAATTATAGCCAATCATGAAGAAAGTCGAGAATGTGTATGTTTAAGATTAATAATTCATTATATTCGAGAAAGTTATAGATTATCATCTATCAGAGATATTCCAACATCTCTTTATGAAGACAATGCAACTTGTATAACTTAATTACGAGGAGGATATATTAAAGGAGATCGGACAAAATATATTTCACCAAAATTTTTCTTTACTCATGAACTTAGAAGAAATGTGAAATTGATGTGTTACAAATTCGGTCATGTGACAACCTCGCAAATATTTTCACGAAGATTTTACCGACTGCAACATTTGAGAAGTTGAAATATAAAATTGGTATGCGTCGGTTCAAAGATTTAAATGAATCATCTCATCAGAGGGAGTAATAAATAGACATATAGAATTGTGTACTCTTTTCTTTCATTAGATTTTTCTTTTCCACTGGGTTTTTATCTAGTAAGGTTTTAACGTGTCATATTCTTTATGTAATGGATGGACATCCAAGGGGGAGTGTTATGAATATATTGTGAATGGAATTAGTGGAAGCTCCACTAATTAGTGGTTATGGATTTATGTGAACTATTAGGGAATTAGTGGAAACTCCACTAATTATGGATTTTTATGAATATCCACCATTTAGTGGAGACACCACTAATTAAGATTAGTGGAAGATGATATATTCCACTAATTAAGAGCTCTATAAATAGAGCTATTCTTTAAACTTGAAATATCCCATCATTTTGTGAAAGAATTGTGAGAAAAAGAAAGAGAGAAGTTTGAAGAAATTCTTGTGTAAAGAATAGTTAGAGTTTTCTTAGTGTGTAGTGTGTAAATTTTATTCTAACACTACCCAAATTTTATAACAATTTTAGATTTTTTTGTCAAGTGCATTTTTTATATAATTATTTACAAGAAGAGTTAATTCTCAAATATGTTTAGAGTATTAGTATCTAAATATACTAGTGTTATTCAAAATATGTGA
Organism: Voacanga thouarsii; assembly: GCA_026120185.1. Taxonomy (NCBI): domain Eukaryota; kingdom Viridiplantae; phylum Streptophyta; class Magnoliopsida; order Gentianales; family Apocynaceae; genus Voacanga; species Voacanga thouarsii. The sequence goes on along the minus strand of JANUWF010001287.1, from coordinate 11,073,195 downwards.
ATTTTGATGGGTAAGAATGTGAATTTAACCACTCATTCCCCCCCCCCCCCACATATACTAGGAGTATGGCTGCTCACGGGTCGGTTCGGTTTGGGAATTTTAGTATCCCCGGTACCGTTCCGAATATTCAGTTTCACCAAATCTTCAGAACTTAACCCGCACTGAAGTTTCAAAATCTCCGTCCCGACTTATCACGAAATTTTGGGACAACTTGGGACGGATATTTGGGACTTCAGTTCGGGACAAGTCCGGATAGAGATTCGATTATTTCGGTTCTAATGGGACCAAACAATACTATTCAAATTTTGGAGAGTTTTAATATTTTTCTTACCCTTTATATATATATATATATATATATATATATATATATTATAATCCATATACTAAATGTTTCTATTTTGTACAAAACCATATGCTAAATGTTTGTTTAAAAAATGTTCGTAATACAACACCATAAATCAAAACTTCAAAGAGTATTCATAAACTCCTTAACTGAAAGAACTTCATCAGCAACACTCTTTCGCCATAAATCATTTCATCATATTCGACAATTCCATCTGAAAATGTATGCCCAACAATCATGTCAAATATTTAATCAAGATGTAACAAATATTTCAAAATTCATGATAACTCCAACTAGATTTTGGAGAAAAAAAAAACAAACATTTTGCCTATAGGATTTCAAAATTCACCAATAAAATTTCAGCATTCGAGATGCAAGTTAAAAGAAGAAAGTAAACAAACATTTTGCCTATACAAGAAGACCACCTATGAATACAAAAATCAATCAAAGAAATAAACTGTTCCTTCAAGAATTTCAAAGATTATGAAGAGAGACAAAGAAAACAAACATTACCTATCAAATGCATCACTAGTCCCACTTCAAATTTTGCTTCGGTTGGACATTTTTGAGAATTTCAGGGTCTTCGATCACATCAATAAAATAAAATTAAGAAAAAAATAATAGTTATTGTACCAAAAATTAACAAATTAGAAATCAAAGCATTAGTGTAAGTAAATAAAAATAATCTAAAAATATATTACATACACGCCTATCTCAACTTTTTTTAAGCTCTTCAATCGTTTCTTCAAGATGTATAGGTTGTTTTGAACCTCTCAACCAATCTTGGCAACAAATAAGCACCTCGGTTGTGGTAGGAGTTAATGAACTCCTAAATTTATCTAAAGTCCTCCCTTCAGTGCTAAAAGCAGATTTAGATGCCACAGTTGATGCTTGAATAGCCAAAATATCCTTTGCAACCTTAGCCAAAGTAGGAAACCTCACCTAATTTACCTTCCACCAACTCAAAATATTAAAATCAGCTTTGAATTTTTTGGGATATTTCTCTAAATATCTATCCAACTCTCCTGAAGATGCAACCTGTTTTGCTTTTTCCATTTCTATAAAATACTCAACAATTTCCTTATCCGTCTTTTCAACAACATCAAAGACACCATAAGAAGATGAAGAGCACACATCTTGGCCTTCTATCTCTTTTACCTTATATGCCTCCATCATGTCATTCAAAGTTAAAATAACATCTTGCACCAAGTTTGTAGCTTCATGTTCCCCATAATATGTAGTGTACTTTACCTTAAGAAAATGATTTTTATACCTAAGGTCTAATACTACAGAGATAAAACACATAGTATTCATCTTATCCAGAGATTCCCAATATTTGTTAAACTTTTCTCTCATTGCTCTACTCGTTTCAACTAGAGATAGATCTTTGCTTTGTTCACAAAGCTCCAAATCTTTTAAAATTCTTATTGTCTCAGGAAAGTAAAGATTGGAAGTAGAATACAATAAGTCAGACAATTTACAGGTGACATCATAAATCTTTTTAAAAATCTTGTTTTAATTCTCCCATTATTTCAATCATTCTCACTAGGCAAATCTGATCCAATTTCTCTTAAAAACTTGTTGTCCATGTCCTCATACCTATCAAATGTTTTTTGGTATGAAATTGCAACATCAAGCATGGTATAGGTTGAGTTCCACCTAGTAGGACAATCTAATTGCAAAGATGCTTTGTTTTGAATGCCCAATTCCTCAACACATTCTCTAAACACAGAAGGGCAGTAGCTCCAAGACATTATTAAGAGCAACCATTTCGAAATACTTTTACATGTCACTCACTCAGGTGGCCAAAGAATTGAATGTTGACCTAATTGTTCTCAAGAAAAGATATAGGGAGTTAGGAATTCGTCGATGGCTCACGGGAAGTTGATGAGTTTGGAGACCATAATCAAGAATGTTCAGGAGATGCGAAATGAAGAAGAAGAAGGACATATGACTAAGAAGGAGTTGAGAGAAGCCATTGAGATATTGGAACGTGAGAAGAAGTTGATGGAAGAAATTCCTGATATGCAGTTGGAGGACTAAACAAAGAGACTGAGGCAAGCATGTTTTTAGGCCAATTATAAGAAGAAAAAACTCATGGGAATGATGAAATCTCAAAAGTCATATGGATCTAAAGTCTAGACTGAGTAGATTTTGCATTATGGAGCTCATCCTGGAACTTGGGTAGTTATTACAAAATAGCTTTTCTATTATATACTGTCCAAAATTTGTCAGCTCTATTGAAAAAGAGCAACTACAAAATAGTTTCTCTATTCTATTCGGTTTTCCTTATGTATATATACAAGAAAATGGTGTTTAAAACTACTCAAAATTCGGTAAACAGTCAATGACTAATTAGTTCGGCAGACAATTCCACAACCATTTAGCCTCCATTTTCTAACAATCGCAACCACCCCATCATCTACAAAATGATCCTCCTCATCCATCCCCCAATGCAAGAAAGGAGAAGGGAAAAACAGAAGAAGGAAGAGAAATAGGGGAAAGGGGTAGTAATATTACAGCATTAAATAAATATTATTTGACCCACAGAGGGAAAGCAAAAAAATTAAAGGGCCAAAAAAAAAAAAAATCAATGTGCTTGTTATCATGCATTTCCCAAATGTGTAAAATGCCAGAGGATGAAAGACGCACCAATGTCAGAAATGAAAGAGTACACAAACTACAAAAATCAAACACATCCATATCCCAACGAAAGAAACTCCAGAAAAGGCTGAAAATTTGGCTACCTAGAAAACACCCAAACCGGGAGAAAGCATAAAAAATGACAAAAGAAAAGAAAAAACCATTCATACCTACGAATGGAAGCCATTTGTATCATTGCTATTTAATGGGTTCTCCATATTCCTTCTCGAACTTGACCTCTAATTCTAACAAATGATGTCAAAAAACAGTTGCAGAGGAAATTATCTTCCTCTTTAGACTTAAGAGACCAAGTTTGTGGGCTACAGAGTACAGAATTGCCGACATCGTTTTTTATGCTTTTTTTTGTCTTTACTTTTTCTTTTGACACTAAGCAAACTTTTTGAATAGAAACAAAAATGAAAAGGCCGTTTGTCAAAAGTTGATGGCTAGTGGGCAAAGAGATTGAGAGAGAGAGAGAGAAAAGAGATGAAGAAAAGCAGGCAAGAGAGAGAGAGCAAAAAAAGCATGCATTTTATGGCCCCCGCTTACTAATTGAAATCCATTCTGAATATTCTGTTATTTATTTTTGATTTCTTGCATAAACAAAATTGGTGGTAATTTGTTGGGGGTTTAATATATGCGGCCATAGCACTTAAAATTAGCTTGTGGAAACATGGGGTCCATTAATCAAATGTTGCTCCGTAAACATATAACCTTTATTTAGTGTTAAAAAAATATATACTATTTTAGAAGACATCAAAGACAAAACCAAGATTTTTTTTTTTTAATTTTGACTTGTAAAAGTGAAGAAAGCAAAATATTATTAAATTATTAACATAATGATCTTGTTAATGTTAGCATCATCCCCATGAGAAAACTCATGAGAATGATAAAATCTCAAAACTCTTATTCCATTACTTTTAATATAAAAAAAATAGAATATCTTATCTATTTTTTAAATATAATATATATATAAAATATACATTTATATGTGTCTATATGACTATATATATTCGGTTCTAATTTTAATTTTTTGGTTTGGTACAGTTTGAGACGGTTCGGAATGATTTCATACGGTTTGAACCGGTTCTCGATACGGATATTACATAAAAAATTTCGGGACGATTCGATTCGAAAAAAATCAAAAGTCAATATTTTTTTCGATTCCAATTCTTTTCGATTCGGTTATTCTCCAATTCTGCGAGCAGCCCTAACTACGAGACAAGTGTAATTAATGTTAATGAATAATAACAGTGGAAGAACACTTCAATATATCAATACAAATAAACTTGATATATTTCTTCAAAAAATAATAAAAAGAAGAAGACATATGTGACCTTTTGCGTGGAACATGCCTCAAGAGCCAGGTGTAATATTAATTAAAAAAAATCATATAATTCTTGGCTTGGTTGAGGAAGAGTGCCATATAGTACTACTATTTCCTCCTTAAATGCACAAGAAAAGACAAGCCACGGATGATATTGTTTAAAATTTGGTTAATTGCAGAGAATTAAAAGACACCGTGGTGAAGATCAAAAGTTAAAGGAATCAAATTGGCACCGGTTAATACAAATATATATAGGGCTTAAGTGGAGAAAGATTTTCATAAATCCATTTCAAATTAAAATTTCACTTTAATTCAAATATATTACTATTATTTATCTTTCAATTAATTCTGATGGCTTGAGTCACTCATGCTTAACATACTAAATTTATTGAAAGGTAAATTCGACAAATTCAATATATCTGTTATAAAATTTGGATAGTGTTAGAAAAAAAATCTACACACTACACACTAATAAAACTTTAACTATTCTTTGCAAAAGAATTTCTTCAAATCTCTCTCTTTCTTTTTCTCACAATTTTCTCTCATAATCACAATTTTTTCTTTCACAAAATGATGGTGTATTACAAGCATAGAGAATAGCTCTATTTATAGAGCTCTTAATTAGTGGAATACATCATCTTCTACTAATCTTAATTAATGGTGTCTCCACTAAATAATAGATATCCATAAAAATCCATAATTAGTGGAGTTTCCATTAATTAGTGGAGCTTCCACTAATTCCATAATAATTCACATAAATTCATAATTAGTGGAACTTCCACTAATTCACAATATATCATAACACTCCTCCTTGGATGTTCATCCATTACATAAAGAATATGTTTCGTTAAAATCTTACTAGATAAAAATCCAGTGAGAAAAAAAATCTAGTGAAGGAAAAAAAGTACACTATTTTATATGTCTATTTATTACTCCCCCTGATGAGATGATTCATTTAGATCTTTGAACTGACGCATACCAATTTTATATCTCAACTTTTCAAATGTTGCAGTCGGTAAAGTCTTCGTAAAAATATCTGCGAGATTGTTACATGACCGAATTTGTAGCACATCAATTTCACCTTTCTTCTGGAGTTCATGAGTAAAGAAGAATTTTGGTGAAATATATTTTGTCCGATCTCTAATATATCCTCATTGTATTTGAGCTATGTAAGCTGCATTGTCTTTATAAAGAGGAGTTGGAATATCTCTGATAGATGATAATCTATAACTTTCTCGGATATCATGAATCATTGATCGTAACCATACGCATTCTCTACTTGCTTCATGAATGGCTATACTTTCAGCATGATTTGAAGAAGTAGCTGTTTGGAGATATCGAATGACTTGTTTAATTACATTCCAATGTCGTCGTATTGGTGAAGAACTAAATCTTGCTAATAAATTGACAGCAGATACAATATCAGGTCATAAATTGTTAGCAAGATACATTAATGCACCAATTGCACTGAGATATGGTACTTCAGGACCAAGGAGTTCTTCATTATCTTCTTGAGGTCAAAATCTTTCTTCACATCTAATGACTGGACGATCATTGGAATACTCAATGGATGTGCTTTGTCCATGTAAAAGCTTTTTAGAACTTTTTGTTGTATATGTTGATTGATGAAACTTACCAAATGTTCAATTTGTAAATCAAGGCAAAATGTAATTTTACCAACATCCTTGATGTCGAATAATCAATTGTTTCTTGGAGCTCTTCAGGAGTTCCAATAAGATTAATATTATCAACATAAATCACAAATTTAGAACCAAATTTCTTAATAAAAACACATGGATATACCTGATCATTTTTAAATCCCGTTTTCAATAAATATTCACTAAGACGATTGAATCACATATGCCCAGATTGCTTCAAGCTATATAATGATTTTTGCAACTTGATGGAGTAATTTTCACGAGGATAATGTTTATATGCTTCAGGCATCTGAAATCCTTCGAGGATTTTCATGTAAATATCATTTTCTAAATTTCCATACAAGTAAGCAGTGACAACATCTAATAGACTCATATCTATTTTTTCATGTACTACCAAATTGATAAGATATTAGAGTGTAATAGTATCAATAACAGGAGAATAAGTTTCATTATAATCAATACTTGGTCTTTGTGAAAAATCTTGGGCTACTAACCGTGCTTTATTTCGTATGATTTCATTATTTTCATTACGTTTTCTCACAAATATCCATTTGTAACCAACAGGTTTTATACCTTCTGGTGTTCAGACTGCAGGTCTGAAAACTTCACGTTGTGTCAGTGCATTTAACTCCGATTGAATCGCATCTTTCTATTGTAGCCAATCTTTTCTATGCCGACATTCATCAACTGATATTGGTTCAGGATCATCATTATCCTGTATAACACCAAGAGATATATTATATGCAAACATATTATCAATAATTGTTTCTATCTGATTCCAACTTCTACCGGAAGTGGTATAATTGATAGAAATTTTATTGTTACTTTCATCAATTTCTGGTTCTTTGTCAGCAGTTCTCTCTTAGTTTTTATCATTCTTTTCTTCAATATGATCTTCTGGATCATTTAATCCTCTTTTCTTTCTAGGATTTTTATCTTTAGAATCAAGAGGTCAGCCACGCTTTTGGCGTGCTTTTGACTCAGCAACTATAGGTATAATATTTTGTTCTACTGAAACTTCAATTCGAATAGGAGTATTTATAGCTGGAATATGCGACTTTGTAACTCTTCTGGAGTCAACAAAAGCGTCTGGCATTTGATTTGCAATGCTTTGCAAATGAATTATCTTTTGAATTTCAAGTTCACATGCACTTGTGCGCGGATCAAGATAATTTAATGATGTTGTTCAAGTAAGATCCTTTTTATGCTATTTTTGTTCTCCCCCTAATTTAGGGAATAATGATTCATCAAAATGACAATCAGCAAATCTTGCTGTGAATACATCTCCTATCAGGGGTTCAACATACCTGATAATAGAGGGAGAATCATATCCAACGTATATCCCCTTTCTTCTTTGAGGACCCATCTTTGTACGTTGGTTTGGTGCAATTGGAACATATACAGCATACCCAAAAATTCTTAAATAAGTAATATTTTGTTCTGAACCAAAAGCCAATTGCAAATGAGAGAATTTAAGATAACTAGCTGGCCTTATACGTACAAGTGCTGCAGCATATAAAATAGCATGTCCCCAGACAGATGTTGAGAGATTTGTTTTCATTAATAATGATCTAGCAATTAATTGTAATCTTTTAATCAAAGATTCAGCAAGACCATTTTGTGTATGAACATGAGTTACTGGATGTTCAACATCAATTCCAATTGACATGCAATATACATCAAAAGCATGTATGAAAATTCACTAGCATTATCCAAATGGATATTTTTAATGTGATGGTCAGAAAATTGTGCTCGTAATTTAATTATTTGAGCAAGTAATCTCACAAACGCCAGGTTGCAAGTAGATAATAAACATACATGTGACAATCGAGATGATGCATCAATTAAGGCCATAAAATATTTGAATGGTCCACATGGTGGATCAATAGATCCACAAATATCTCCGTGAATCCATTCAAGAAATGTAGGACTTTCAACTCCTACTTTTACTGGTGATGGTCTAACAATTAATTTTCCTAAGGAACATGCAGAACATGCGAATTTTTCTGATGTCAATATCTTTTTATTTTTTAATGGATGACCATGTGTATTCTCAATGATTCTTCTCATCATGGTAGATCCCGAATGACCTAATCGGTCATGCCAAATGCTAAAAGTAATAGGATCAGTAAACTTCTAGTTTACGAGATGACGATGAATAAAAATCAAAACTTTAGCCTTGTATTGTGCAGATGCACTATTATTTGCTTGAATAGTTTCACTAAGGCCTTCAGCATTTAGATGCATTTCTACATCGAGAACCCATGATATATAATTTTTTTCAGAAATATCAAGGGTTACAAATTCGAGTTTAGTAAGGTTAGACATAGAGATCAATAAATGCGTACCTGTCTTCTGGCTTTGGTAACGGTAGAGACTCGTGCTTAGTTTTCTGGCTTTTGTAACAGTAGAGACTCGTGTTGATAACGTATTTAAAATTTGAGTAGTGTTAGAAAAAAAATCTACACACTACACACTAATAAAACTCTAACTATTCTTTGCACAAGAATTTATTCAAATCTCTCTCTTTCTTTCTCTCACAATCACAATTATTTCTTTCACAAAATGATGGTGTATTACAAGTTTAGAGAATAGTTCTATTTATAGAGCTCTTAATTAGTGGAGTACGTCATCTTCCACTAATCTTAATTAGTGGTGTCTCCACTAAATGATGGATATCCATAAAAATTCATAATTAGTGGAGCTTTCACTAATTCCCTAATAATTCACATAAATTTATAATTAGTGGAGCTTCCACTAATTCATAATATATCATAACAATATCACATTAATAACTAGATAACTTTAAAAAAGATCAAAGAAAAGAGAGATCTTATTCTTCATCGTCTTCCTGTTATTCTTTTCTTACCCAACTCCTCCTTCAAAATCTGCAAATCTAAATCCTACTAACCATAGGAAAAATCCAAACTCACATTCATTTTGAACAATAAAAAAGGTTCAATTCCAATTGTTATAATATTTATTTTGGCTCTAAAGCGAATTGTTATTCTAATTTCATCCCACTCATCTTATTTCTCCTCCTCGACGTACTAATCCGATTTTGATTCGAGTTCAATCATTTGGGATTTTAATGTTGCTAATGTTTTTAATTGGATGCATTATTTGAATTGCCTTGATTAGGGTATACTTGGAAAATAACTGAATTAAAATGAATTTGTTTGAATATAATAAAAAATTATTAAATTATGTGAAATAAATATAAAATTAAAGAAATAGAATATAATATATTGTGACTTGTGAAGAAATAAAAATTATTTAAATTATTATTATTTTAAATTAAAATAGAATTTTAGTTTGAGATTAGATGTTATCCACGCACACCCATCTCTGAACAAAAAGGTGATGTAATGAGGCCAAGGAGGCTTCTTCAGATTTTTAAAAGAGGGGATAGGAGAAAGAGAAAAAGAAAACGATGAAGAATTTTAATTTTATTATGAATTATTGGAATATTTATTAATTAGTGGAGGCTCCACTAATTATGAATTTATGTGAATTATTAGAAGATTTTTATGGATGTCCACCATTTAGTGGAGACACCACTAATTAAGATTAGTGGAAGATGATGTATGCCATGATGTAATCCACTAATTAGAGCTCTATAAATAGAGCTATTCTCTAAGCTTGTAATACACCATTATTTTGTGAAAGAAAGATTAGTGAAAGAAAGATTAGAGAAAATTGTGAGAGAAAAGAAAGAGAGAAATTCTTGTGCAAAATAGTTAGAGTTTTATTAGTGTGTAGTGTGAAGATTTTATTCTAACACTACCCTAATTTTATAACACGTTATCAGCACGAGTCTCTACCAGTACAAAAGCCGAAGACTAAGCACGAGTTTCGCCGTTACCAAAGCCGTAAGACAGTACGCATTTATTGATCTCTATGGCTAACATCGCGAAACTCGAATTTGTAGCCCTTGATATTTCCGGAAAAAATTATATGTCATGGGTTCTCGATGCGTAAATGCATCTAAATGTCGAAGGCCTTAGTGAAACTATTCAAGCAAATAATAGTGCATCCGCACAACACAAGGCTAAAGCTTTGATTTTTATTCGTCGTCATCTCGATGAAAATTTGAAAATGGAATATCTTACCGAAAAAGATCCATATGGCCTGTGGGTAAATTTAAAAGAAAGATTTGACTACCTGAAGATGGTCGTACTACCTACCGCACGGTATGAATGGTTGCACCCGAGGTTGCAAGATTTTAAAACCGTGAATGAATATAGCTCCGCAATATATAAAATTACATCTCAATTAAAATTATGCGGAGAAAAAGTGACCGATGAAGATATGTTGGAGAAGACATTCTCCACCTTTCATGCCTCGAATATTGTCCTGCAAAGCAACAATATCGAGAAAAGGGATATACAAAATTTACAGATTTAATTATCGCCCTCCTCATTGTAGAGAAAAATAATGAGTTATTATTGAGAAATCATGAAGCCGCACCAATCGGCTCTACAAAGACTCCTGAAGTGAATGTCGTTGGCTCCAGCAGAAGCCATCGTTATAGTCGTGGTCGTGGCCGTGGCCGTGACCGTGGTCGTGGTTATGGTCGTAGACACGCTCGATATTTCCCTTATCACAATTATAATCAAACCGTGAGAAATACTGCCCACCGAAGTGGAACAGAAAAGATCAAAAGGGAAAAGAAAAAGAAATTGAAGAAAAGCATGAGGATATATGTTATAGATGTGGCATGAAAGGTCATTGGTCACGAAACCGTCGTACGGCTAAGCATTTAGTTGAATTGTATCAAGCTTCATTGAAAAATAAAAACGTGGAAGCAAATTTTTCTCAACATCCAATAAATAATGTCGAGGATGACGATATTGATCCCGAAGATCTTAATATCAATATTACCCATATGGATGTATCGGATTTTTTGAACACCCGCACGGTAGGATAGACCATTTAATTGGTGATGGCAAGTGTCCGTAAGAACTAAAGCCTCACCCCGATATTTTTGTATTTTCATTTTCATTCTATTCTAATAATATTTACGTTTACATATATATATATATTTGTGTTCGGATGGTCTGTTATTAATGATGATGTATGCATTATTGATAGTGGAACTACACACACCATACTAAAAAATGAGAAATATTTTTCTGATCTCAAAATGGGAGAAATAAATATTTATACGATAAACGGTAGTGCAAGTGTAATTGAGGGCTCCTGAAGAGCTAGTATATTGTTGCCTAAAGGAACAACAATTATTATTGATAAGGCACTATTTTCCTCAAAATCCGTAAGAAATTTATTGAGTTTTAAAGATATCCGCAGAAATGGGTATCATGTTGAAACAAATGAGGAAAATGGGATTGAGCATCTTTTTATTACTCAAATACATTTGGGTAAGAAATCGGTATTAGAAAAACTGCCGTCTTTTTCTACTCGGTCTATATTTTGTAAAAATACGTACAATTGAAATTCATCATCTAGTAAACCGTAAGTTTACTGATCCTATTACTTTTAGCATTTGGCATGACCGGTTGGGTCATCCAGGATCTACCATGATGAGAAGAATCATTGAGAATATACATGGTCATCCTTTAAAAAATAAAAGGATATTAACATCGAAAAATTCGCATGTACTCGCATGTTCCCTAGGAAAATTAATTGTTAAACCATCACCAAGTAAAAGTAGGAGCTGAAAGTCCTACATTTCTCGAACAGATTCACGGAGATATTTGTGGACCTATTGATCCACCATGTGGACCGTTCAAATATTTTATGGTCTTAATTGATGCATCATCCCGATGGTCACATGTATGTTTATTATCTACTCGCAACCTGGCGTTTGCGAGATTACTTGCTCAAATATTTAAATTACGAGCACAATTTCCGGACCATCACATTAAAAATATTCGTTTGGATAATGCTGGTGAATTTTCATCACATGCATTTGATGCATATTGCATGTCAATTGGGATTAATGTTGAACATCTTGTAACTCATGTTCACACACAAAATGGTCTTGCTAAATCTTTGATTAAACGATTACAATTAATTGCTAGACCATTATTAATGAAAACAAATCTCCCAACATCTGCCTGGGGACATGCTATTCTACATGCTGCAACACTTGTACGTATAAGACCAGCTAGTTATCATAAATTCTCTCATTTGCAATTGGCTTTTGGGTCAAAACCAAATATTACTCATTTAAGAATTTTTGGGTGTGCTGTATATATTCCAATTGCACCAAACCAACGTACAAAGATGGGTCCTCAAAGAAGAAAGGGGATATACGTTGGATATGATTCTCCCTCTATTATCGTGTATGTTGAACCCCCGACAGAGATGTATTCACAAGCAAGATTTGTTGATTGTCATTTTGATGAATCATTATTCCCTAAATTAGGGGAGAACCAAAACAAGATAAAAAGGATCTTGCTTGGACAACATCATTAAATTATCTTGATCCGCGCACAAGCGCATGTGAACTTGAAGTTCAAAAGATAATTCATTTGCAAAGCATTGCAAATCAAATGCCGTACGCTTTTGTTGACTCCGGAAGAGTTACAAAATCGCATATTCCAGCCTATAAATGCTCCTATTCGAATTGAAGTTCCAGCAGAACAAAATATTATACCTATAGTCATTGAGTCAAAAACACGCCGTAAGCGTGGCCGACCTCTTGGTTCTAAAGATAAAAATCCTCGAAAGAAAAGAGGATTAAATAATCCGAAGATCATATTGAAGAAAAGAATGATAAAGACCAAGAGAGAACTGATGACAAAGAACCGAAGTTGATGAAAGTAACACCGAAATTTCTATCAATTATACCACTTCCAGTAGAAGTTGGAATCGGATAGAAACCGTTATTGATAATATATTTGCATACAATATATCTCTTGATGTTACACAGGATAATGATGATCCCGAACCAATATCGCTTGATGAATGTCGGCATAGAAAAGATTGGCTGCAATGGAAAGATGCGATTCAATCGAGTTAAATGCACTCGGCAAAACGTGAAGTCTTCGGACTGCAGATCCGAACACCGAAGGTGTAAAACCCGTTGGCTACAAATAGATATTTGTGCGAAAGCGCAATGAAAAGAGTGAAATCGTTCGATATAAAGCGCGATTAGTAGCCCAAGGTTTTTCACAAAGACCAGGTATTGATTATGATGAAACTTATTCTCCTGTTGTTGATGCTATTACACTCCGATATCTTATCGGTTGGCAAGTACATGAAAAGATAGATATGCGCCTATTAGATGTTGTCACTACTTACTTGTATGGAAATTTAGAAAATGATGTTTACATGAAAATCCCGAAGGATTTCATATGCCCGAAGCATATAAACATTATCCTCGTGAAAATTACTCCATCAAGTTGCGTAAATCATTATATGGCTCTGAAGCAATCGGCGCATGTGGTTCACACGTCTTAGTGAATATTTATTGAAAGCGGGATTTAAAAATGACCAGGTATGTCCATGCATTTTTATTAAGAAATCTGGTTCTAAATTTGTGATATTAGCTATATATGTTGATGATATTAATCTTATTGGAACTCTCGAAGAGCTCCAAGAAACAATTGATTATTTAAAAAGAGAATTCGAAATCAAGGATTTTGGTAAAACCAAATTTTGCCTTGGTTTACAAATTGAACATTTGGAGAGTGGAACATTTATTCATCAATCAACATATACAAGAAAAGTGCTAAAAGATTTTACATGGACAAAGCACATCTATTGAGTATTCCAATGATCGTGCGATCATTAAATGTGGATAAAGATCCTTTCCGACCTCAAGAAAATGATGAAGAACTCCTTGGTCCTGAAGTACCATATCTCGAGTGCAATTGGTGCATTGATGTATCTTGCTAATAATACACGACTCGATATTGCTTTTGCTCGTCAATTTATTAGCAAGATTTAGTTCTTCACCAACACGACGACATTGTAATGGAATTAAACAAGTCCTTCGTTATCTCCAAGGTACAATTGATCTCAGATTATTTTATTCAAATAAAACCAGTCCAACATTGATAGGTTATGCAGATACTGGTTATTTATCTGATCCACATAAAGCACGTTCTCAAACGGGCTATCTATTTACATGTGGAAATATCTGCTATATCATGGCGTTCTACGAAACAATCTATAGCAACTACTTCTTCAAATCATGCTTGAAATTATAGCCATTCATGAAGCAAGTCGAGAATGTGTATGGCTAAGATCCATGATTCATTATATCCGAGAAAGTTGTGGATTATCATCAATCAAAGGTATTCCAACTCCTCTTTATGAAGACAATGCAGCTTGCATAGCTCAATTACGAGGAGGATATATTAAAGGAGATCGGACAAAACATATTTCACCAAAATTCTTCTTTACTCATGAACTCCAGAAGAAAGGTGAAATTGATGTGCTACAAATTCGGTCATGTGATAACCTCGCAGATATTTTCACGAAGACTTTACCGACTGCAACATTTGAAAAGTTGAGATATAAAATCGGTATGCGTCGGTTTAAAGATTTAAAGGAATCATCTCATCAGGGGAGTAATAAATAGACATATAGAATAGTGTACTCTTTTTCCTTCACTAGATTTTTTTCCCACTGGGTTTTTATCTAGTAAGGTTTTAACGAGGCATATTCTTTATGTAATGGATGGACATCCAAGGGGAGTATTATGAATTATTGGAATATTTATTAATTAGTGGAGGCTCCACTAATTATGAATTTATGTGAATTATTAGAAGATTTTTATGGATGTCCACCATTTAGTGGAGACACCACTAATTAAGATTAGTGGAAGATGATGTATGCCATGATGTAATCCACTAATTAGAGCTCTATAAATAGAGCTATTCTCTAAGCTTGTAATACACCATTATTTTGTGAAAGAAAGATTAGTGAAAGAAAGATTAGAGAAAATTGTGAGAGAAAAGAAAGAGAGAAATTCTTGTGCAAAATAGTTAGAGTTTTATTAGTGTGTAGTGTGAAGATTTTATTCTAACACTATCCTAATTTTATAACAAATTTGATTTTTTTAAATTTAGCTAGCTAATTATATGATTGTACGTGACAGAAAGAGAGGAGGAGGGAACAAGAAAAAAAGAAAAAAAAGAAGACTACGGGATCACGTGGTAATTGTCTTTTAGAGTAGAGAAGAGAGTGAAAAAGTAGGGTGAAGAAAAAGATCCAAGATTGCAACTTATCGAATTTTATTATATTAATAGTAAATATTAAAATAAGAGTTTATTATAATTTATTTTTATTAAGTTAAAAAAAAGTAGTAGTATTTGCGTTAGTAATCCATTAACAGTTAGTTAATGACGGTGTTAATTAACATAAATTACTTTTATAACAAAATGTTTAGTTTACCTATATTAATTATAAGATGTCTAAAATAATTCATTAGATTTATTACAATTTACCTCTATTAAGTTGTGAATTGTGACACTTTAATACTATAAGTTATAAAAAAAATACATTAGAGGTCCATTGACCGTTAGTCAATGACAATATTGAGTAACGAAAGTTACTCTTATAATAAAATATCTATTTTACATATACTAATTACAATATACCCAAAAAATCTTTTAGTGGAGGGAACTTGGTACATGAAGTATTTGTAGACGTATAATATTTTTTATAATTTTTTAAATTAAAGTATCATTATCAATTTAATAAGATAAAAATGTAACAAATACATAAAGTAAAATTCTAATTAACTTTCTGAAATTAGACATAACATATACAACTTTATCAAGACCTAAATATAATGCAAATTCAAACATAACATACCTAAAATAAAATTATGAAATTATATTAATATTTTCCTCACAAAAAAATTATCATATTTGCAAACCAAAACAGGGAAATACGGTAATTTTTTGGTGACTTTACTTTTTTTAATGAGGAAAATATTAATACAATTTTGTAATTTTATTTTGGGTCTATTATGCTAAAATTTGTATCATATTTAAATTTTGACAAAATTATATATGATATATTTAATTTCAGTAAGTTGATTGAAACTTTAGTTTATATATTAGTTACATTTTATCCTATTAAGTTAGGATAATGATATTTTAATATAAAAAATATTATAGGTTCACAAATACTTTATGTACCAATTTTTTTGCATTTTTTGAACATATTGTAATTAATATAAGTAAAATAATATTTTATAACAAAAATAAATTCTATTAATTAATAATGTCATTGATTAATGATCAATATACCTCTAACGCATTGTTTTAAAATTTATTGTACTAAAGTATCATTATCTACAACTTAATAAGGAAAAATTGCAACAAACTTAAAAGGTTATTCTGAGCATCTTATAATTAGTATTGACAAAATAAAATTTTAATATAAAAGTAATTTTTATTAGTCAATAATATTATTGACTAAAGGTTAATAAACTTTTAATATCTTTTTTACAACTCGTAATATTAAAATATTACTTTTTTTAATTTAACAAGGATAAATAAATATAAAATTTTAAAATAAATATAAAACTATTAATTAAAGATTATAAAAAGAAAATTTTAAATTTAAAAATTAATTTATTATAAATAAAAATAGATAAAAATTAAAATTAATTATTTGTCCAAAAGTTATTGTGCTCCGTGCATTCTACAAATTTGATCAGTGGGTTAGACTAGTAATGGTAGGATCGCGGGGAATGTTACCTGAATTCTGCTAATTTGTTCACTGGGTATAATGATGGGAAATTTGTAGATATAGTGTATTAAATATTTTAAATATTTATAATATATAAAAATAAAATTATATATAATATTTATTATATAATTTTTAATATATATTATATAAATATTTAAGAAATTCGATGCATCGTAAATTGCTTGCAAGAACATTAATGATTAAGAAAATTTTAACATGAACTAATGGTCTATAAACTAATTACATTAATAAATTATATCATGTGCAATATAAATTATACGATACAATTTATTAATATATTTATGAATTCACGGTCCCCGCATAAGAATTCCTCCAATGATAGGATCGCGGTGGATACGCTAGCAATGGCAGGATCACGGGTCCTCCTACTGCCTTGGATAAAGATGTTCACACCCAAGGACATGTTCGGCTGTCTCTTAGCAGTCTTCGCATATACGACAAGAAGGCAAGGTTACTACTTTTCGTTGCTGCTAGTGCGTGGGTTGTGGGTTACGATTGTAAATCCAAAGAAAAAAGTTGATTCTTCTGATACATCTTCTCCTTCTCCATGCCCACTTTCCTTTTCCCTGATTCTCCATAGCATCACCAAATTCCTTTTAATGTGGTTATTTTAGGCTATTCTGCTCAAAAAGTCTCCATTTTCGGGAGTCCTCCGGCTTAAATTCGGGATGAGGAAGAGTTTGTCCCATTTTCCGGTAAGTTGGAAGACAGTTTGTCCCATTTCCAGCCACCGCCTTGATCAGAAAATGTTTCAGCAACAGGGTTTCTTCTCCTTTGTTCAAAGAGGACTAGGATAATATGTCTTAAGCTGTCCAACCAATCTCCTCCAACCTAAAATCGTAGCTCTTTTCTTCTTCATCTTCACTTCCCTGCTGCAGCGGTCGCCCGCTTCACCTTCTTCTTCCTTTACCTCTCTCTTATCATCCCCCCCCCCCTCGTCTTCCTGTTCTTCTTCTCCCTTCCTTCCTTAGCCCCACCTCCGCAGCTTCCCTTCCATTCTCCCGCTGCCTCTACTTCCCCTTCCTCTAACTCTCTCTCTTGTTGCCCTTCACCACCATCCCCGTAGCCCTCCCTTTCACTCTCTATCCCTCTTCTTCCCTGCCCCCACAGTCCTTCGCTCCCTTGATCTACCTTTCTTCTCCCTCTTACCGCAGCAGCCCTCCCTCTGTTCAACTTCTCTTCTTTTTCCTTGCTGCCATTGTGGCGTCGTGGAAGGAAAATTTTCTTCTCTCTCCTCTTTTTGCTAAAAAATATCCAATGTAATTAACCTTTGCATTTCGTTTTGCTTCGTGTGTGAATTAGGGAAATGACAAATGACTGGACGGCTTCTCACCAACCGCATTATTCTGGCGTGACTGGATTCGGAAAATTATATACTCGAAAAATTATATACGGTAATTATTTGTTTTTGTGTTATTTGTCTCTTGGATTTTTAAAATAAATACATGCATATAAGTTCATTCTAAAAATATATTTTGTTTAGTTAACCTTAAAATTTTGGAAGAGTGAAATCGGATCATTCTGGGGTGACTAGAATCGAAAATTTATACTAGACAATTATTTGCTTTTTGTGTTATTTGTCTCTTAAATATTTAAAATAAATATATGCATATTAATTTCATACTAAAAATAATTTTTATTTAGTTAATCTTAAAACTTTTGGAGGAGTACAGGCTGTACAGCACTGCAATTCTCCAAACATCAGTGGAGTCCTGAATACCTTATTACTAATAACAAGCATGGTTGGTTGTCCATGAGAGGGGAAATTCTTGTATGAACCCGTGCACAGTTCTACCTGTGCATCGGGTGGGTCCAAATAGTCCCAAAATGCGACACCTGACATTCTGAATTAAAATATTCTAAAATGCAAAATTCTTCAATTTTTTTATTTTGTCCATTTTTTCCATCAACCATGGTTGTCAAATTTTCTCTTTTACCACGATCACATAGAATCCAAATTTTAATTTCACAACACTTTGTCTCTCCCCCGCACCCCCACCTCCGGGTCGCTACTGCTCACCCTCCCCCACCTCCGGCGTCTCCTCTCTCCCACGGGTTCCCCCTCCTCCCACCTCCAGCGTCTGTGCTCTCCCCCTCCCCCACCTCTTTCACAACACACACTCTCTCCCCCCACCTCCGGCTATCTACTGCTCTCCCCCTCCCCCCACATCCGGTGTCTCTGCTCTCCCTCTCCACCACCTCCGGCGTCTTCGTATCTGCCCACGGGTGCTCCCCCCACCTCCGGCGTCTCTTCTCTCCCAAGGGTTCCCCCTCCTCCCACCTCCGGCGTCTCTGCTCTCCCCCTCCCCCACCTTTTTCACAACACACACTCTCTCCCCCCACCTCCGGCTATCTACTGCTCTCCCCCTCCCCCCACATCCGGCGTCTCTGCTCTCCCTCTCCACCACCTCCGGCGTCTCCGTATCTACCCACGGGTGCTCTCCCCCTCCCCCCACCTCCGGCGTCCACATCTGCCCACGGGTGCTCTCCCCCTCCCCCCACCTCCCACGTCTCTGCTCTCCCCCTCCCCTACTGTTCATAATCCCTATATTTTTTGTATATGATTTTTATGATGTGATTTTGCATTCAGATCTGTTGTAATTTTCTCATACACTGAGTCATAATTTCTCTGTTTTTGTTATAATTCTGGAAATAATGTGGCCTTTGGCTTTTATTGAATTATTGCTTTTATCCTTATTTTCTTTGTTGATTCTGCAGGTAGTTGCTTCATTTGTATCACTGATAAGATAGTTGTTTGAGCAAATTGTTGAATTTTGAATAGAATGCTCTAGAATGCTAGATTGTATGCAGGCTAACAAACATCATTAGAAGGAGGTTGTTGACTGTCTATGTATGTTGTTCTGTACCTATGATCCCTTTGCATGGATAATTATACTGGTTGTTATTCCCTTGGTTGGAAATGCAATAATTTAGGCGTGTTTGGTGAAGGGCTAGCCCTGACTGGGAAACTTGAATATTCTGGGCATATAATGTAGGCATGGATGATTATGCTGGTTGTTTTGGTGGGTTCTTTTGGTCAAGTTGGAGTGAGAGTATTCATGGACTCTATTCTGGGCATATATGAAGCAAGAGTGAGAATGGACTCCAACAGATGCTTCGCCTAGTGGTGAGAGGTGGTCACTGGCAGCGAAAAGAGAGACCAGTGAGGAACAGTTTCAATTTGAAGAGTGAGGGAGATGGGAGAAAAGACAAGAAGAGAGAGTGGCATTGGTGGTTTGAGATGTGTGACAGTGATGGCTACAATGGATGAGGAGGGGCAAGAGGGGTTTTGGTTTGGTGAGAGGGGTAGTTTTGTTTACTTTTTCCTTGGCTTTTACATCTGGTTGAGATGAATCATCTTTTATCCTTATGTAGTAGTAATGATGTCTTGGTTTGCAACAATCTAACCTAGAGGAAATAGAAATACTTGGACCATATTCTTGTGCTTAATTTTTCTTAGCACGCCTTTCTGGTATGATAGATAAAATAGGGATGGCAGGCTTTTGTATGCTATTTCAGATTCATTATGGGAATTAATGCAAGGATGTAATGTTGATGCCTTCAGCTTCTTCAATAATAATTGAGAAGATGATAATTTAGTAGCAAGGATGTAGGATGTAGGAACTTAGGTTTTATTAAATGATAATTCAGTAGCTTTGTATATATGAACACATGATTCTCTCAGGCTGTGATATGTATGGACATGAGTTAGGATTTTGCATGGTAATGATTTTTCTCTTTGTTTTTGGCACTGCAGTGGATGTTCTCTTATTTTGAGTCATTTTATTTATGTTTTTCATTTATCTATGCAAAGAATGGCACCGAGAAAGTGCTATGTTGTATTTGAAGGAAGAGAGACCGGAATATTTGTAGAGTGGGTGGATTGTCAAAAATCAGTCAATGGATATCCCGAGAATATCTTCAAATCATTTCCTTCTCTTCAAGAAGCAGAAAAAGCGTGGACAACATATATGGGAGGCAAAAATGCAACCAGTAAAAGTACATCATCATCTACAAATACTTCATTTGATCCGCCACCACCTCCACAATCTCCTTTGAAATGGTTGATTCGAAAATGAGGCTATGTGTAATAGTTGTTGGAAAACCTTCCCAAGCAGTTGTACACCTTTATAGTATGTGTAAAAGTTGTACACTTCGTTGTAGAATATTTTCTAGAATTGTCATTATACACTTTTATAATATGTGTAACCGAATAGTGGATAGTTTTGAGATAATGATGTTCATTATCTCAGCCGGAAGTTGTGAAAAAACACATTATTAAATGAAATGTTTTTTTGTTGTTGATGTGAATAGGTTGCTTATGGTATCCTTACTGTTTTTGGGAATTTTTTATTGATGGATTTTTGATAATATTGTGCGTGAATTATATTGATGAAGGAGAATGTGAATTGTGTTGTGTATTGAGGTTTGGTTGGAAGTGTTAAGCTGTCAATTTTTTGATTGATGCACTGATTTCTTGGTATTGTGTTGTAGTTGGGGTTGCGATGTCAGTGGATTTATTGTTAGATGTGTGTTTATTGATAGAGTTGCTTGGTTGTGTTAAGTTATGGAATTTGCAGAAAAATGCAAAACTGATTTGCTTGGTGTTGGATTGGAGTTGGGGGTTGCGGTGTC
Source organism: Voacanga thouarsii (assembly GCA_026120185.1). Lineage (NCBI taxonomy): Eukaryota > Viridiplantae > Streptophyta > Magnoliopsida > Gentianales > Apocynaceae > Voacanga > Voacanga thouarsii. Next base: position 11,051,891 of record JANUWF010001287.1, on the reverse strand, counting down.
GGTGGACTTAGTGTTGGATGTGTGTTATTTGAGAGAGCTGATTGGTTGTGTTAAGTTATGGAATTTTTGAAAAAATGCAAAACTGATTTGTTTGGTGTTGGATTGGAGTTGGGGGTTACGATGTCGGTGGACTTAGTGTTGGATGTGTGTTTATTGAGAGAGTTGATTGGTTGTGTTAAGTTATGGAATTTTAGAAAAATGCAGAAAAGTAGAAAAATGCAAGCAAAACTTTCACAATGCTATTGAAACCTAGAAAAATGCAGAAAAACTCCAGAAAAATGCAGAAAAATACAGAAAAACTCCAGAAAATTCAAAAAAAAATGCAAAAAAGTAGAAAAATGCAAGCAAAACTTTCACAATGCTATTAGAACCCAGAAAAATGCAGAAAAATGTAGAAAAACTCCTGAAAATGCAGAAAACTCAAAAAAAAAAATGCAGGCATGTAGAAAATGGAATCAAAACTTCCATAATGCAATTAGAACAAAAAAAATGCAGAAAATTCAGAAAAATGCAGAAAAATGCAAAAAAGTAGAAAATGCAACCAAAATTTCCACAATTCAACTAGAACAAAAAAAAAAAAAATGCAGAAAGATTCAGGAAAATGCAGAAAAAGCAAAAAATTCAAAAAAATGCAAAAAAGTAGAAAATGCAACCAAAACTTTCACAATGCAACTATAACCCAAAAAAAAAGTAGAAAAATGCTAAAAAATTCAGGAAAATGCAGAAAAACTCCTGAAAATGTAGAAAACTAAAAAAAAAAATGCAGGAATGTAGAAAATGCAACCAAAACTTCCACAATGCAATTAGAACAAAAAAAAATGCAAAAAAATATAGAAAAATGCAGAAAACTCCAGAAAATGCAGGAAATTGCAGAAATGCAACCAGAACCTCCATAATGCTAGTAAAAACTCCCAAAGTGCAGAAAAATCACGCAAATTGAGAAAACTCAAAAAAAATGCAGAACAACCAAGAAATAAGCGTAGGTCCACATATATTATATAACCAAAATTATATCATTGTTGCTACCAAGTAACTAGAATATAAAATATTATTTGTACACTTTTTACAATTGTATATGTCAATACATTTAGAAAGCAAAAGTACATTCAAACTCCATTAAGATCAACAAGCAGACTATCCATTAGTAGCTGGATTGAAGAGTTGTTCACTGTCCATCGCCACGCACAAGACTTTGATCATCAAATGGATCATCCTACCATTAGAAAGTTTTGAATAAATCACTATCTTAGGCACAATTGTTATTGAAAACACCTATATTATTATTGAAAATGAAGCCTTTGATTTACAAAATGAAGCCTTACTGCATAATTGTTATTGAAAGCAGTAATCCCTTGCAACATGCTTGTAAAAGATTGAAATGAACCACCTATATTAGGCACCTGCAATGAAACTGTAAATGTTGAAAATTTGCTCTTTGTAGTCATTCGAAAACAGTTTTGTCATTAGACGATAAAACTACCTCATTGTTCAATGTTGGAGTCAACTGCACAGGTGGGCAAGCTGCACTGTTTGTTGCATTCCCCACTTGTGATAATTGACTTTCCTTTATGTCTGGTTTGTTCCTCGTTCCTGCACAAAAAACACATTACATTGAGCTAGCAACAACAAAAAACCGTTAATGTCACGCGCTTGTAAACATGAATTGATTATCAAAATTAAATAGTATTTTCACATCATTACAACCTTGAGAAGATGCTAGCCTTTGAGAAGAATTACTCCTCTGCCTTTTCTCAAAATGGCCCTTTATCCTTTCACATCTTTTTCTACCTTTTGTCCTTATTTTTTTGGGATCTTGCACAATATTAGTAGCGGCCTCATCAACCTCCACACCCTCTCCCTCATGGCTACTATTCCAAGCTGGATCTTTAATCCCTGAATGTGAATCAATCACATTATTTTTTTTGAAATACTCGTCTACTCTAGTGGCTATACTTTCAAGACCTTGCCACATAATGAGCCTAGTTGCCTCATGAGTTTGACTTCTAGAAGTAAGATCATAAGCAAATCTCATAGCTCGATTTGTATAGACGATATCCGAATTCGAACCCTCCATGTTGAATATCCTAACTTGGTCCACGTCACTTACCCGTTTTCGAGCATCTTTACTCCACCTTTTCAACAAGTATTTTTCTGGAATAGTAGCTACCTTTTTTGCCTTGAGAGCTACCAATGCATGTGTGCATAATATCCCATACAATTCAAATTTTTTACAGCTACATTCAACAATATTGCTAGCTGTATCAATGTATACTTTGCTTGTCTTTAGTCCCTATTTAGTATCCAAAGTAACACTAAAATTGAAGGTGGATTCACCACAAGGTTCTTCACCATGGGATGATGCCAAAATGCCCGTAAACTCTTTCTCGAACAACTTGTACAGCTTATGCGTATAGAAGCGGGCAGCTTGTTGCAATATTAGGCTAGTTTTTACATCAAGGGGTGGTTTCCCTTGTTTACACACAAAATCAGCCTGAGCCTCGGTTTGGCACCATTCTCTAAGTTTTCGGTCAAATTCAACAACAAATTTCCTAAGGGAAGTAGTCTTACTACCAATACCATTTAAAATACTATTCATACCCTCACTTCTCGAAGTGCTTTTAAACCCAGCACTAAACGATTCATTGATAAGAGTTGTAGACCATCTTTCTCAAAAATTATGCAATATTTCTAGCCATTTATGCCCACTCAAATTGTAGTTACTGATCATTTCAGCCCATGTCTTATTAAACTCCTCATTCGTCTCACACCCAGTCAAGCACTTATGAAACATTTGCTAAAATTTTACATCACTATTGAGGCCTCCTAGGTATGATGGGGCATTTTTTACAAATGTGCCACAGACACAATCTATGTTGGCTCTCAGAAAACACTATATCAACAGCTTTCATGATTGCTGCATCTTGGTCAGTCATAAATGTCACTGGCTGTTTATTATTCATAGACTCCAAAAATGATCTAAATGCCCACTCAAATGATGCAGTAGTCTCGTCAGATAAAAATGCACAAGCAAATACAATAGTCTGCCAATGGTGATTTACCCCAATGAATAGTGCACACACTAGGTTGTATTTGTTGGTTCTATACGTAGTATCAAAGACTACAACATCACCGAAGAAGTCATAATCAACCTGGCATCTACCATCCCTCTAAAAGAAATTGTGAATTTGCCCTTCACCATCCAACTTAACATCCCAAAAAAACATACCTTCAGTGCTAGATCTATGCTTAAAATAGTTGACTAAACTTTGAGCATCTCCCTTCTCAATCAAGGAGTTTCTTCTATTGTTAAGTTCATTATATGCATCTTTTTTCAAGAATCTAACACTTGCAACACCACTACCCTCTTTTATCATATAGGAAAATGCTTGGGAAGTTTTTATTCCGGAACTAACCATTTGCTCCAAAGTGTCTCCTTGAGCTTGTGATACACGACGGGCTGATCTTAACAAATGTATCTCATATGCCTTTGCCATTTCATGGTTATGCTCCTTGTGTAGTTTAACAACATTCCAACTACCATCCTTTTCAACATCAAACTGCACCATTGCCTTACAAGCAGTTCTTGTTCTAACCTTTTGTGAGAACCATCATTACTTTCAGATTTTTTAACACCTTGTTTTGAGCAACAGAAGATTTTTGACCTAATATTTCTTGTCCCTTGCACATAGTACTGTTTTCCCTTCCTTACACTAAAGCCATATGCATGTGAATACTCACAGTATAAGTCATATGCTTTCTGTTGGCAATCCACAACTGTAGTCATTAATTTCTTTTCCAATCTCTCAATTATTGACTCTTCTTCATTTTCATCCTCCCCATCATCTTTTCCCTCCGCTTGACCAACAGACACAATTTGAACATTATCACTGTTGTCTTCTCGTGATTGAATTTCTTCATAAGTTTGGTGCAAGAATTGAACTTCTTCATCCTCGCCTTCTTCTAAATCATCAATGAAGATACTATCTGCACAGCTTAACATCCTACAAACCAAAATTGACATTCCATGTGTCAAATGAGAAGTTGTTGATATCAAATCTACACTAGTGTTTTTTCAAAAAGGTAAGTCAGAGTGTTACTTATAGCTAGGACTCCATTGAATTATCTAGGTAATTAATCACATTATTTTCCATAACTTGCTGCTCATTTGATTGTGTTCTTTTTATCCTTTATTTAGACTTTAGCTATAAAGCAGCTTGATCATAATGGATTTGAAAAGGTAAAATGCAAGCAAAACGAGAAAAATGCTGCACTGTTTTGGATAAAACAGATCTGAATGCACACAAACTTACAAACATTGAAAACACATATGTTCCTCCAAGGACAATTGCAAATAATTTTGTTCACCTGTATATGCAGATTCAACTGGAGTTTAACTGTGAAAAGAAAAGCTGAGAGGGTGGTGAAGCTGATTGAGGATGGTTCATTTCTCAAAGAAGAGAGAGCCAGAGAGCGGAAATTAACAAGTGGGATCAAAGGATTTGGAAGTTTCTGCAATCGACCAATTCAAATAGATGGGAGTTTCAAAGATGGTGCTGTTTCTGAAAAATGTGTAAGTGTAACTCTCACTTTAACGATTATCAAAGCAGGGATGATGCAGATTTAGTTTCAAAAGTAGGCACCATTGAGAAACTACATGTGACTCATGGTGAGTACAAAAATACAACATCTGAAAATCCATCACTGGAAACTAAATGATGTAGTTGAAGAGGATCATCCATTCTATAACAAAGAGAATCAGGCTTTAGTCTCCCTGCTTTCCTCCAAGAAATCTTCGCTGAACAATCAAGAGCATATTTGATTAATGGTAGGTTATTTGATGTGAAGCAGAAAAGTTGAGTTGTACATCGTTTATTTCTTTCCTTTGGTTTATTGACCTCTTTATGTTCAAATCATTGACAAAGGTTTATCATCTGGTCACTGAAAAGATCACTGAACAATCAAGAGCATATTTTCTTTATTCTAGGCAGATGATAGTGATGAAGGTAAGAATTATCAGGTCACTGAAAAGATCGGAACTGCCAAGAAGTTCTTGGAGGAATTGCTTATTGTTCGTAGATAATGACCGTTACAAACATTGCAAAATCGGCCACCATAAACATAAACATTGAAGTTCTGTTTACTAAATTAAAAGGGCATTACAAATTTACAAACACATGAAAACACACCTGTTATGTACCTTGTCAAAATTAGACTGCGGGGCGAGTGGATGTGTGTTGACCAAAATCTTGATGAAGAGAATGTTGCAATGATTGAAGAGAGGAATGTGGGTAATGTGGACCAAAATCTTGACCTAAATTTCGGAAATGTGGTCTCCTTGCTTTTGCAAATCATCTCTGTAAACAGTTGCACTGAAGAGAACGAGAGACAAGGTCGGCTGAAAAGAGTCGGCCGGCGTCACTGGCTGCTGAAGAGAGAGAGAACAAGGCGGAAGAGAGAGATTAAAAAAAATGGAAAATTTTTTAGAGAAACAGAGCACTGATTGCAGAGGGAATCGAAAAGGGCGGGATGTCCAAAATTTTCGCCAACTATGGTTAGGGTTGGCGAAAGAAAAGTAAAAAATTGAAAAAAAAAAGTTATTTCAATATTTTAATCCAGAATGCCAGATGTGGCATTCTGCGACTATTTTGGACCCACCCGGTGCACAGGGCTGTGCACCGGGTTCATACAAGAATTTCCCAAAGCGCAAAATTTTGGATTTAGAGCCATGCAATTCCTATACGGGAATTGCACAGTTCTTTTGCGGTAACGATTTAAGGGCCCTCTATCTTGCGGGCAGAAAAGGGCCATGCCAAAAGATCAAAATAAAGGATAAAACGATGTCGTTTTGTCGCTGTTTTGGCTTAAGCTTGGAGGTGTTCCAGGCCAAGCCAAGCCGATAAAAAACTCCTAAAGTAAATAGTGTCGATTGGATGTTTGACCTGGTGAGTTGATGTTTGTGCGCCAAACAAGACCAACTCTGCAGAGAAATTTTTTCCCTTTCATGCCACCTCTATGAATCCCAAAACCACCGAGTTTTTTCCTCTTTCAGTTGGGCCGATTACCATCCTCACTGTCAACCTCTTCATTCATCCCTCCTTTCACCGTTACCTATTTTCTTGCTGACGTTGCAGTGCTTTTCGGGACCGCATAGTCTGCCTTGATTTTCATCCTCCTCGCTATTTATCTGTTCTTTCTCTTTTTTTCGTCCTTTTGTTATCTCTCTCCTTTCATTGAAGGTAAGAAAGAAAAGGTATACACTGTGCAATCCATGATCATGAAAAGAAAAGTAGTTTTGTTATTCGCAATGATGGACTTTTTGATGCTGGTAAATTTTATTTTTTGTGTTTCTTGACTTCTGTGTTTCCTTGTACAGTGGCATGGAATCGTTGGGAGAAAAAGGCAAAGGCAATAGTTGATTTCGGGGCGACTACTATAATCAGTAAGCCAGTAAGCCAGGGTGGTGGCTCCCAGTAGACCTGGGTAGTGGTCTTTCTGTATATTCTATAATATATAGTTAGTATGTGCATGTGTTAGATTGGGATTTGTATTTCCATTGGCCTTGGAATTCATATGAATTTTTTAAATTGTTTCGGTGTTCACAGAATATCATCTTTTAAGATAAATATCTAAATTTGTCAATTACATCTTAAAAAAAATTTGAAGGTGAAAGTGATTTTTCATTCGAAATTACTCATGTATGTTATTTTAATAGATAGTTATTATTATATACATATGATACCTTTGTATTTGAATAATTTAACTTGAAAAGGAGTGACATAACTTCATTTTCAATGTTTAGTGGGCTTCCTATATGTATGGTCATTGGAGAGCTTTGGAGAAGAAAATCTAAGGAGGATATACAACCTTTATTGCTAGTAAAGAATCTTAATGATGATTACTGAGTAAATATAATGTGATTGACTAGCAGAAAACATGAGTAGCTAGTCTTCAATGAAATAATAATTGTAGTAGAAAATATAGTAATCAGTGAGTCGCTATCATATGCTTGGGACTTGTGTTCATGTGAATGTGTAAGGTGATCATACATTTGTGTTAGGTGTGTATGTGTTTGTGTGGCAATGGCCAATGTAGTAAGTATGACGATCTATAGTGTGGTTTGTGTTCATATGGTTGCATAAGGTGTTCACGTATTTATGTCACATGTGTATGTGTTTGTGTGGCTTATTCATGTAGTAACTAGTACAAATTGACCACATGCTTAGGGCTTGTATCTTCGTTGTATAAGGTATTCATGGTATGTAATTCATGTGTTTGTGTGTTAATGTCCATGTTGTTCATGTGTTTGTGTGGCGATTGCAATGCATTGTGGTTCTTGATCCATCGTAGCAAGCTTTGCACATTGCCAACAATGCCAAGAAGAATACTGTTAGATTGATAATTTTTGGATAGAAGGATGTAGTAACATGATTTTCCCCCCTTCTCCCACTGTATTCTTTTATCATTTGGAATTTGATTAGATATGGTATTGATCTCCTGTTTGGTACACCCTAAATAGAGAGAGACATGAGCAGAGAAGGGAATATAATAGGTTCCTTAGTATTCTGCAATGTTCTACAATGAAATTTTGATGCAACAAATCTTTTATGTTCTGTTATGTTCTCTAATGTTCTACAATGAAATATGACAAGGTAATGAAATTTTGATACAAAAAACATGTAACAAGTACAAAAAGATAATCCCGTATCGCTTAGCTTTTTTTTCCTTCTCAAACTTCCATGTCTAGTACACCCATTATTTTTTTTCCTTTTCCTTTTCCCTTCAACACTATTCATATCCTATTCAACACAATTTCTGTCTTTTACTTTTTGATATGCTATATCACTAATTATGCCTTGATCCTTCATTGTTGTTTTTCTCTTTGCAATCTTCTTCCAATATTTATATGTTATATATATAAAATACATGCTTAGGGCTTGTGTTCATGTGGTTGTGTAAGGTGTTGATATATTTGTGTCAGTTGTTCATGTGTTTGACGATATGCTTCCGGTGTCTAGTTCATATGGTTGCATAAGTTGTTCATGTTTTTATATCCTATGTTCATGTATTTATGCGACTTGTTCTTGTAGTAAGTAGTGCAGATTGACCAATGCAGTTTTGTAAGGTGTTCATGTGTTTGTGTGCTAATGTCCATGTAGTAACTGACGATATGCTTCAGGTTCATGTTAAAATAGTTTCGTAAGTTGTTCATGTGTTTGTGTCGCTAGTTCATGTAGCAATTAGTACAGATTGACCATATGGTTTGGTATATGATTGTGTAAAGTATTCATGTATTTGTGAATATATTCATATATTTATCTAGCGTGTTTATATAGTAACCAGTATAGGTTTACGGTATATTCGGGGAATATGTTCATGTTATTATGTATTTCATTCATGTGTTTGTGTTGTGTGTTCATGTAGTAACTAGTGTACATTGACTTAGGGCTAGTCTCGGGTGTTCATGTGGTTGTGTTGATGATAAATTCTGAATGACCTAACTTGTTATGTGAAGTACATATTGATGAATCATTAAGATATCATATATATGTGTTAGACAATCTATATTCTAAGAAATGCAAGGTTTAAAGTACTTATTATTTCATTAAAACAATAACTAAATTGATAAAAGTTTTCGTCGCATTAGAAGATAAAGAAGTATAGACTCAAAGTTTGTGCTTTGCATGCGCTATCTTTTCTCTTGATCCCTGCTAATACTTGGTATTTTATTTGATGTCTGTGTTGCAGCACCATGACAAAGAAAAGAAGAACTGAATCACAACAAGCTTCTTGGCGATTAGCACCATTCACAAGTGCTCAATCGGATGGACCATCATGAAGCGACCAGACAGCCCAAGAGGTGCATGCCTTACCAAGGAGGCCACCAGGGACATACTTTATGTTTTTGTAAGTAGATATCTGAGGGACTTATTATAGTTATTTATCTTTTTGTGAGTTTTATTTGTAATAAAAAATTGGGTCCTCTTTTTGGGAAGGCCTTACGAGGACATTTGACATTTTAGGAGAGATTATATGGATAAATAACAAGCATCCAACAACCAAGGTGGTAGAACTTGGCGCGCAAGGTAAGAATTTGGCTACCTCCACACCGTGCTTACCTTTCTTAAGCTTAGTTGACAATATTATTATTAATGTTCATGGTTTATGTGCCTTTGTGGTTATTAAAAAGATAATGTGGTTCGGCAGACCCGTATAGAAGCCAGAGCTATTTGGCAGGGTATGCGTACTAGTCAGAGACGAGAATGGAAAGAGAGGCGGAAAGTTGCCTTCCAGCAATACAAGGAAGCTTCTTTAAGTTCAAGTACTCATAGGAAACCTAGTGCACACCAGATAAGACGCATGTTAATGTGACCTGAGATGTACAATAATTATTTTTTGTTGGACATAATCACAGTATTAATACTTTCAAATCATAACAAATAATTTTTATTATTTTCATAGCAGCAAGCCATGATTCGATGCTCGGCCACGATGCTGAAAGTCTTGGTAACAAATATGAGTGATGCCAAGCGCTGAGCTGTAGTAGAGATTGGATACGGAGGCTTGCTACAGTTGAATTGCAGCAAGACTCGGTACGACCTATGCTTCTGACTAATTGACCACTTCAGATCAAATGCGTACGCGATTGAATTAGAGGGAGGGCGACGACTTTTTATTACAGCCAATGATATACAATTCTGTCTTGGTATTTCGGGCAATGGCAAAGTTCCGGAGATTGCTGCAGCTGATGAGAATCAAGGAGGCATCGTTCTGGAGCTGTAAGACAACTGTACGATACTTCTTGCTGAGTTGATTGTTATGGAGGTCAGGGACAACTTTAAGATAAAGTTTGTCGTACTCGCGGTCTCCACATTTCTTGCACCAAAGGGACGGGCCCAGTTGAACAAGGAGGTTGTCCATTATTTTCATGATGCAGCAAGCATCGGGTCCCTGAATTGTGCTAAGTATGTACGCCAGTAATTGTGCGCTGAAATTCATTCAGCCCAGGCAACCAAAAAGAGATGTGTTAGGGGACGCCTGTATTTTTTAATGGTAATAGTTTTATTTTTCTTTTTTTTCATAAATAAATTCGTGATTATTAAATTTGCTTAAATGAGTAAGACACTCGTTCACAACATAACTGACTATTATGGTTACTGTTCAATTTGTAGCTGCATTATCTTGACCGGGTGAGGGTAATCTACCATCAACTGCTGAAGACTATTCCTAGGGCTGCAGCATGGTCGGACACAGAAGTGCGGACCAAAATTCAAAAAGAGCTAGCACAAGGTGAGGGATTTGGAGAAGAGAGGTAAGAGATAATTCATATGCATGAATTCTGTATTCCGTTGGTAATGTTCATGGGATTTCTTTGTGTTAGTAGTTATTGATTTCGTTGTGTACTGTTATTTTTTATAGATCGATTTCCGGGGCTTATTTGAAGCCTAAGCACATGGCCACGTGCATCCAGATGCTGGTCGTATTTTTGAGGAAGTCGCGAATGTTGTTGGCTCCTCTGCAGCTGTAAGTTGTATTGTTTAATGTTTCTTATTTTGTTTACACAAATTAATTGTCTTTTCAATTTTTGCAGAAACAATTCGAAACCCTTTACAACCAGTGCTTGGTCGGGGCAAATAGTATTTTACAGACTATGCGGAGTCTGTGCACCATGGGCACTGTCCCTGCAACGAATGAGGATGCCAGTATAGTACCCCGAGTAGATATTCCTGTACTGTCTGATAGGGTTGGAATAGGGTTGGAGCAGATGCGAGAGGGGAGGGATCGCCCCAGGATATGACAAAGACGGCAGATCCCTCCAATAGGTCCGGTAGTGAGCTTGAGGATAATGAGGAGGATAAGGAGGAGGAAGAAGAAGATGAGGAGGAGGAAGAGGATGATGATGACGATGACAACCCCCCACAGCCCCCGCAAAAACAGCCTCCTTCCCGAGGAGCAGCGACATCAAGAAGGGCCTGAGAAAGGCATGCAGGGCCTTCTCTTAGTAGTAGGACCTCTCTCCATAGAAACAACCAGATTAGAGGTCGGTATGGCAGAGGAGTAACGGGGTAGACGAGCGTAGCAGCTCCGATAGTCATTGATGCTCCAACGACTTCTCAGGAGTAGACGATCCCCACCCCCTCTGTCCGGAAGAATAGCCGAAATAAAGATTGCACTCAATATGAGCCATATAGCTCTCCAATGGCTCTTGTTGTCACCCAGCAATATAATATTTCAACATTGACAATGCCTCCACCTCTTAGAAGGACAATAAGGAGCAAAATTTTAGATTCAAATGAGTTTGTTAAGGTTGTCAGTGGAAAGTTACTTGATATTGAAAAAAAATTAGCAAAGTACTCTTGGGATCCAAGTCATGAGCCGAGGTTATTTTTAATTCAAATATTGTAATTGATATTAATACTGTATTTTACTCCTTTGTGTCAATCAAAAAAACTTATCTGATATAATTTCCTATTTCATTTTTAAGCGAGGTCCTTATTCGTATGTATGGCCACGTGCTAAACTGCGATGATCTTGCTTGTTTCTATAAGGCGTAGCACGTGACGAGGAAGGTACTTTGTACGCATAATGTGTCTATTTTCATGTGTGTTTTATTGCTAGAGACTTATAATAGTTTTATTTTTTATTTATGGCCAGCTGATGGGCTGCTGTGTGGAATTGCTCAATCAAATTGCATGGTATGAGTTGCGCCTGAGATACATCTTTGACATTCAGACTGCTGTAAGCAAATAATCTATTTTTTAATATATTTTAACATTTTAACCATGCATAATAAAGTCAAAGCTAATTCTATGCTATTAAACGTTATACTATCAGGATAAGTTGATATCGACATTAACTAAGAGGATAGCAACATCAGTCCTTGTCAAGAAATTCAAAGAGTGCTTCGATTCTGCCAAGTTAGAGTTTGATTTTACCCGACGTGATTTGGTATATGGCTAACCTCTATTCTTGTTTTTTTTGTTGTATTTCATTGGCGTAAAATATTATTAGTATAATTTGCTTAAATTTCGTGTTCGAGTGGCATGATTTGCTTCCAAATCTTAACATGCAGTTTTAATTCTGTTCAAGGTGAATACTATATGGTTTGTTCTATCAATTGATGTTACACAGAGGCGCATCAATATTCTTGACCCTACTCCTAGGATATTACCAGCATTTATTTCATCACTGGCCGAACTTATGGTTAATTCTCCCTGTTTCATCTCAATCAATACCTCAATCATTAAATTATAGCATCTTATAATTGATCATTTGTTATAAACAACAATTAAAGAATGTTTAAAAAGATACTATTTTTCTTATTTAAATTGTAAGAATATGTCTTCGATACAATTCCAAAACTGGAATACCCCTTCGCTTATCCGTTATCTAAGCCATTTAAGATTTATGCAGTTAATGTATCCCGATGTGGCACAAACATGGAGTAAGCTTTTAATTAAGTTATCTACAGTTACGAAAGAATTTAATTTGATGCATTTGTCTAATAGTGTTCGTATGCTATTTGTTGTTACTCGTTATTAGGTGTGACACTAGGATTCTGGCTATACAATTCTTAGAACGGTGGTGGGGTCGAATTGTTCAATTTGTGACCAAGGTAATCCAAGAGGAAAGTATTAATATCGGATTTCATTTTTTTCTCTTTTACATACATAGATTTAATTTTGTGTTCCGTTGAAACGCAATTGAACAGGTTAATGCCAATCAGTACCATGTGCAATCCTACGGGGCATTAATGAGAGCCAATGCAAATGAGGAGCTAGAATGGATATGCCACGAGCTAAAGTTGCCTAGCTAAGTTGCTAAACACTGGAAATGATGGTGGAGACAGACAAGGTGTGGGAGATACACAAACACGGAGAACTAACTTATTATCTGAAAATGCTACACCGCTAAGTGGGAGGGAAGCTCCCCTTCATAGTGTGACTGAGGTTTCTGAATCAGACCAAGGTGCTATAACTAAGGAGCAGCAACACAAATGTGTTTGCTTGACATAAGAAAGCCTGCCAATTTTTTGAATTTTACTGAGCACCTCTATAGACTATATTTTCATGTTGGATGTTTAATGGATATTAAACAAGGATGAACAGTTGTTGTTTATCGAGTATATGTTACATAGTATTGTTATCGATATATAAGAGTAATGATGATACATTATTATCTGTGTTTAATGGATAGCATATGGTCTTAATCAAACTTATGGTGTTTATGCTTCAACGTTAATGTATGATATATAAACGGTGTTTTTAATTTTGTGTTTGAGTAGTTAGTTCATAAGATAATTAGTGCACGTTTATCTGTGTTCATGTGATTGTGAAAGGTTGGAAATATATTGAGGATTGTGGTCATGTGGATATGTATGATGTTTATATATTTGTGATTGGTGTTCATGTGTTTGTATGTGTGTCAGTGTGGTTGTGAAAGGTTAGCTATATGGTTGTCAGGTGTTCATTTGGTTATATATGATGTTCATGTATTTGTGGCGAGTGTTCATGTGTTTGTGTGGCTGTATTAATGTGATTATGAAAAGTTGGCTATATATTGAGGATTGTATTCATGTTGTTATGTAGGATGTTCATGTATTTGTGTTAGGTGTTCATGTGTTTGTGCGACTCTGTTAGTGGGGTTGTGAAATGTGCTATATGGTTGATTGGTGTTCATGTGGTTATGTAGGATGTTCATGTGTTTGTGTAGTTGTGTTAATGTGGTTGTGAAAGGCTGGCTATATGGTTGGCAGGTGTTCATGTGGTTATATAGGATGTTTATGTATTTGTGGCATGTGTTTATGTGTTTGTGTGGCTATGTTCATGTGGTTGTGACAGGTTGGCTATATGGTTGGCAGGTGTTCATGTAGTTATATAGGATGTTCATGTATTTGTGGTAGGTGTTCATGTGTTTGTGTGGCTGTGTTCATGTATGATCTATCTATGTTTTTCCCCAAACTAAAGAAAAATGTTTTCTGGTGTAACCCTATTGTAAGTCGGCACAAAGTGAAAACAGCAAATTTAGTTTCTTCCACAACTTCCTAATAAAATAGAGTAAGTAAACAAAAGGAAATCAAATCCAAGTAGCATATGAAAACAAACAAAAACCAAATGTTACACTATCTTAGGAAGTAAGAGGCAACAGATAAGAAGCGTGAATTTTAGTGTTCATTAAGAGATAAGCAGGATGGAAACCAAGGGTTAAAAAATATTAAAAAATCAAACCATGCTTAATACAGAGGGCTACATCTGTTCTAACCTTAGAGGGCAAAATCAATAGTTAAAATTATAAGGTTAAGAGAGTACAAGAAATTGCATACACAATGGCAGAAGGAAGCACATCAAGCAAATGCTAAGGGATAACACATTTGGATTTATCCCATTTAATTAGCTACTAAAACACTCCACCATGCTATAAAGTGCACTTCTTCTGTATCAAATGGAGTCTAAAGAGTGTTCAGAAACAAATATTTAGAAAGTAACTATAAAATCCATTGGGGAGTTAAAAATGTGGTTGATATTTCTCAATCTTAAATTGGCCAAATTGAAAAATAAATTTATATCAGGCAAATGGATTTGAGGGGGCAAACAATTTTTTTAAGAAAAAGACGATAACAACAAGGCTTATCTCCTACTCTTGCTAACTTTGAATTCCTTCATGGGTCATGAGGGTCGGCTTCATCTTCTCAAGGGCATCACAAAGAAGAATGGGAGGCGATTAACATTAGTAAAGATAAGTGAGCATAAAACTTTACAAATGAGTAGGACAGAGTGCTTTAAAACAAGGAAGTGAACCCAGAGTCGAACCGGCGCTGGCCTGGAGAGATGGAACCTATGCCAGCTCAAATTTGGCTCGTTCTGTCTTGGACAGAATAGAGTTGGCGACGGCTCCGTGTGCCAGAGTCGGCACCGACCCCAGTCGAGAGTGTTTATGTGGTTATATATGATGTTCATGTATTTGTAGCGAGTGTTCATGTGTTTGTGGTAAATGTCAGTTGTCTATATATTGAGAATTGTGTTCATGCTATTATGTATCCTGTTCATGTATGTGTACCAATTATTCATGTGTTTGTGTGGCATATTCATGCACTAACTAGTATAGGTTTACCAAATGTCGGGGATTGTTTTAACGTGGTTGTGTAAGGTGTTCGGCTATTTGTTTGCATGCTGCTAGTAATAATATATTTTAAACTTTTTGTTAGACCTATAAAACTTGGGATTCCCATTAATATTCAAATCATAAAGTTTATCATTGCATAGCCAATGCCGAGAATCATTCCAGATAAGGAATGTATTTTAAAAAAAAAAACAGGGACAGAAGGATTATGATAAAACTAAACAAGCCAAGCATGAGAACAGAGAAAATAAAAGGGGTAATAAGCGGCCTTCAAGCGGAAAATTCCGTCAAAGAAACAACCCATCTAAGGAAAGGACACCTATCATCCAGATATGTTCATCTGTGTGCCTATCCTCTCAGATAGGAGAGGCTCCTCCGATCCCACATAGGTTTGAAAAGAAAAAATGGACTCTCTTTGTTTTGAGGTTAGAGTCCATTCATTGTCATTACAGAAATTAGCACATATATTTAGCATCGTACGGTGTTGTAGCCTTTTTGCCAAGAGGTTATTCTCTTCTCGATATCGATCAAGTGCAAACTCATGATCGGCAAGACTATGGAGGGGCAACGAATGAGCTGTCAGATGTGGGATGACTTCTCGCATCAACTCAAATTCAGTCAGGAGTTGCTTCAGTTCAACAATCTTCTGTTTGATGTCTTGGCGTAGGAAGCCAAGGTACATTGTTGGATTGGCACGCCGCACACGTTCATGATCATTACAAGGATGCATGAGTAGAAGTCAGGTCACAGGCCTGGGATAATAGATACCGGCACTCTCAAGACTTGTCACAGGTTCCATTGGATCTAAGTGATCAATTTTGCAGATAATCTTTCTCCTCCAATTGTATTTGTGGCATTTGTTGTCCGGGAAAAACAACAATTCTTATAGCAGTCAAAGATGATCTGCCAACAACCAAATGTTAATGCTATCAGCTAAAATTCAATTCAATTCAATTCAATTCAACCACCAAATATTTACTGCTTGATCGTTGATGGAGTGCCAGATAGTATGAATCAGAACTGCATTTAGATTTGCTTTGGATTTGGAGGCATGACAAGAAGAAGGCTTGGCACCCTCCTACTAGTAGCCGTCACTGTAGTGTGTTCACGCATATATTACCAGCAGTTTAACATTTTTCGCAGCTGTATTCCTGATTCATTTCTACCGTCAAGAAGAGTCGTTTGAAATTCAACTCCGGTCACTTCAAAATTAAACTCTGTTTTTTATAGTTGTGAGTGGGCAACTAAGTACTGAAACATCTATATATGTATTGGTGGGTTGAAGAAATCTAAGGAATTGAGTTTGGCACATACCATTGTAGCTCCATTGGTCGCCGGATAAAAGTTCTTACTAAAATCATGCGTTCAGGTTTTAGTAAAAATATTCATTTTATCTGATCGCATATATTGGTAATATACTTGTTATCTGTGTTCATTGCTTTAGTAGATGACAATTCATGTAGTAACTGGTTGTTCACTTAGCTCTTAAGTTCACGGCTTCCTCAAGCTCCTTTTCCTGTGAAAATTCGCTTGCTTTCCTGTTACAATATACACCCAGTATGATATATCAATGGATGGGAAGGCGTTGGGCATTGGAGACAACGGGCAAATTTTGGTATGACATGCAACCATCAATGTTCTAAAGCCAGAAAAATTATTCTACAATGCTGCTGGAGTGGCAATACCGCGTGGATGAATCCACGAATTTTTGTCGCCAATTAGCGGTAATGGACTATCGTGCTCCAAAGAAAAAAACAGAACAACTTGAATGTGGTGACTTCAAATCATTATCTAAGGCGTTGAATATGATTCGTGAGGAGAATAACATAATGACAAAGTGCATTCTCATATGGGAGTACATGACACGCCTGGAGTGTACGCAGTCTACAACCGTGCATGGACGATCCATTGCTGAGCGAATCCACATCTCTGATATGCTTACCCATATATGTCGAGAGGACCAACTTCAGTCTGACGCGTGGGTTTCAGAAGAGGAAAGCAGGTGGGGGGGGGAAGCGAGTGATTCTGCAGATTGACCAGATGAAAGAACAGTATGCAGTAGGTGCAAGACAAAGCGAAGTTTGGGATTTTTTTTGCTTTTTTATTTTGAAACTTCATGTTATTAGCAAGTATGTTACTTTCAATGTTTTTTGTTGTTAATCTCCTCCAGTTGTTCGATCCACGTTTTGTTATTGTGTGATGAAAGTCTATTTTTTCTTCATGTGATTAAATATTTTTCATCTCTGTTTGTCTGGATTGGTCGTAGTAATTATATCCTATAGTGTTTTTCAAAATTTCTCATATCTGTTTGTTAAAGAAAAAAACATACAGCATTGCATCTTTCTTAAACATAACCAATCCAATAAGAACACAAGACTTGAGCATTTGGGCTAACATCAACATGTAGAAAGTTACTACATGAACGTGCCCCGCAAACACAGAAACATATTACACAATCACTTGAACATAATCCCTAGGGATATGTTAGCATCCACTGGTTAACTCCAACATGTCACAAGAGTTGGCATTTCAGCATAAGTACCAGTATACCATCAACATTTTTTCTATTGAGACTAGTACCTCTTCAAGACTCGTTCCCTCTGCATGATCATAAACTGCATAATACATTCGATCATAACATGGGAGATCCAATTCATTCAAACTACTTTACAAAATTTAGTTTGCTCCTACAGAGAAGACAAACTTCACAAAATGTTTGTAACATTGAAAATGTGACAATTAGCATCATATTAAGCCTGTAACTCCAAACTATCATAAGAATGAACTCCACACACATAGATAAGCTACACAAAAACCTGACCACTTGAAACAAATACATGAACACGTTACACAACCATATCAACAGCCATGGTCTAAGCATGTGGTCAACCTGCGCTAATTACTTCCTGAATATGTCATGCAGATATATGATCAGATTGCACAAATACACAAACATGTTACACAAACATATGAATACAATCCCCAAGCATGTCATCCACATAAACCTGCACTAGCTACTACTCTAAGCAAAAGATGCATTGGAGGTTCTTTAGCATGCCAGTCTAATGCCGCATGTCAATGTCGAATGTTTCCTTAAAATCTTTGCTTCGTGAGAGGAGTCAATACAACTCTGTATGGAATACGAAAAAAATCAGTGCCACAATTACATTTCAAAGTGCTACTACTATTATCAGATATGACACCTTCAATTGTGCTTATTTAACTTGAAAATCATATTATTATCTAGAATAAGAAGATAGAGGCAAAAGTAATATTAGACAATTTCGATCAATTTGTGTTTGCAATAATGCACTCCATTTAGTAGATATTAACATGAAAGCTAATAAAAGTAACTTCACAGAATTCACCTAAACTGCAGCAGTTAGTATTCACTTCCATTACAAGGTATACACTTTTCTTGAAGAATATAAATTCTAATTTCTGGGTAGCAGGCTTGAAAATGCTTGTTTATCAAGATCTTAAACGATAGCTTTAGTATAGGAGTGGCTCTACTCAAAATTCTCCTTGTAACGGCATTTGCTAAAACACACTTGGAAATCCAAGTTGATGGTATGCCGAGCCTAAATTAGTATCTACAAGCATGGTATTCAAGAGCAGAATTACTAATTAATGCTTCTAAAGCACAACCACAGAAGTCAAGCAAGTGCCCATCAAGCGGCAAACTAGCCTGAAACATGTGAATATATAGAATATAGATTACGATCCCTATTAATTTATACAGGAATTTCTCTAAGCACATTGATCTCTGGATTGTTATCCATAGATATATACATATTTATTCCTTTTATTTTCCAGAAAAACAAAACAAGAAAAAAAACATAAGAAGACTCCTAAAAACTTCAAGAAGTAGCTTCTTTATCAAAAACTCCAAAAAGAGAAAAGGATTTAAGACATCATGATCTAATACAGATTAAAGCCTTTGTTTGATGAGTATCAAAAGTCATACAGAGTACCTATGAGAAAATTGGAACAAAGAGGTGCGCACAAAGTCTGTTTACGTACCATCTTCTGTTATCTATAGCTGCAAGTCTTCGACTTGGTTCATCAAAAGAGGACCATTCTACTATATGAAATGGGGAACAGAGAGGTGCGGTGTCTGTCCAAAACACCGTTGTATGTTAGGGTATCTCGTAATTATGGCCATTATGGCTTAAAGAAAATCAAGAAGTAAATTCAAGCTGCGAAATGTACCATTTTCATGAGCGAAAAATTTGTTAGAGAAGTTGGTGGAATGCTAGTCGTGCTGCACTGTATAAATACAGATGTTATATTGCTGAACGATGTTTGCTACATGAGAAGAAAAAAAAAATCACCTAAATATATTTGCTAGGGGCCTTCGAATTTATATCATATTTAAGGGATATATAAGGATGTTACCCACCGATTGCTGTGAGGCTTGACAAGTTTCAGTTGTGCAGTAATTATTTTCCTCAGTGGCTTTTTCTGTGTGTCGAGTACATTACTGGCCCTGCTGCTCCCCTAGCTATTTCAACAAGTAAACTTTTTTACTTAATAGTACGAATGTAAATAAAAATTATGCTAACAAATAGGGAATACCACAGCACTGCAGTAACATTGTTGTACAACACATACCTGGTGCATTGGTGTGCCTTTTCATTTTGTGTGCCTTTCGTGGTCTCCATTTGTCAAGAAAACTCTTTAATCGTTTTCTTGTTTTATAGGTCTCACACTTCTTTATACCTTTTAGGTTTGGAAACTGTGATTCAGCTACTCGGGATGAAGGTTTCATAGTTGTCACATCATCTTGGCCTAATTCTCTTTCAAACGACTTCCCCTCTCTCATCTCACGTGCTGACAATACATCACATTTGTCTCTAATCTTGCAACTCATTTTGGTTGCCATAGAAATGACATCTTCGGTTGCACTTTGAGACTCTGCAGCTCGGGCAGCTAAGCGTATCAACAATGTATCCATCATCTTATATCTCTCTGCAATGTCAAGATTGGGATCGATAGATACAACTCCTCTGTCAACCTGAATAACTGAGGCATCCATAGACTTTTGTGTCCATTGCCTGATGATGTATTGATCTGGAACTATTTTTACACTAAAGTGATCTAACACTTTTAGAGAATGTGAACATAACATTCCAATACTCTGAAAAAGCAAACAACTGCATGTTATGGTTTTCGTCGATGCATCAAATGTAATGGTACGCTCTTTTGATAATCCATTATACTGTTCAAGAATGCACTCAACTAGAGAATTAGGGGCCACACTTATTCTTTGTATAAGTAGCCCCAAGAATTCATCGAACTGGGCATGAAACTCATTGAACAATGGGGGAGTGTACACATTCGCTACACAATTTAGCATTGGTGAGTTTCTCAACGCCATTATTGGTAATTTTTGCTTACTTTCGTATTCTGAGATCACCTCTTGGTATCGCTTCGAGGCAATAACACAACCAAATTAAGTGAAGAATTGCAGAATATCATAATCTAACTTTAGATGGTCCTTTAAATATGCATTAAAGCTTTCACTCAATTGTGTACTACACATCCCAGCCGTCCAGGTACCCATCAGGTAGCATCGTGCCCACTTCACTCTAGCTGCAAGTATGCTTTTGATCCATTCATTTGTTTCCAGCTCATGGACTAGCACAAGTTCCTGTCAAGTCTCAAGAAACTCTTTCTCATCTTTAATATGGAACATACAATTTCGAAACATGTCTAAGAGTGACAATCCCTTCTTACAAAGATATCCCAAATATTTTATAAAATTTCTCCAAATATGAAAAGTATATAAATCATAAAAGGTCTATGGGAGAACTATAGAAATTGCTGCAACCATTGCTACATCTTGGTCAGTGAAGATTGTTCTCGGATGCTTGCCTCCCATAGCTTCGATGAACATCATGAATAGCCAATTAGAAGAATCAATTGTTTCATTATAAGCAAAGTAGCCCCAAAAACTACTAATTGCCTATATTGGTTTAACCCAATAAATATTCCAAGAGGCCGGCACTGTTTGTTTGTCTTGTATGTGGTGTCAAATGTGACAACATCCCCAAAGTAGGAGTATTCCATGATCATAGGTGCATCAGCCCAAAAACTATTTGTGATTAGCTCATCACAATCAAGTTGTACTACATGGAAGAAAGAATGATTCATAGAAACTTGCTCTTCAAAATATCTCATTATTGCCGCGGCCTCACCATACCGTAAGTTTCTTTGTCATTTACTGCGGAGGTATCGCTTCAAGTCTTCTTTGGTGCACCCTAAATTTTCTTTGCCATCTACTTGTGCTGACATTAACTCATGAGATTGCTTTAAAGATAATCCTGCAGCTTCGGCTAAGGAAGCGTCGATGCCTTGCACATTGCTCACATTCCTCTATGACGGCATGAGATGAACACAAGAAGCAGTATGAAGGTCATGGTTGTGGCTTGATTCAAACCCAGTCACCTTGTATTTTGTTTTTCTCCCTATCTAGAACAATGACCATCCGAGCAGCACAATCGGTCTTCGTTTCTACACGAGGATGCTTAATTTCTCTATCACGTTTATCGATCCTTCGAAACCCTACTTTGCAGCATGTAAACCTCCTAGATGTCAACACACCAAAGGAATTCTTGTTCCCATACTTTCTACGTATACCGAAGCCTATAGTTGCACCATAACAATTGTAAAAGTTGTACGCTTCTTCTTCAGAATCAAGTAACTGTCCAATGGCAGGTAAAAAACAAACATTCGCACTTGTACGATCCTCCATTAAAAGGAACCTATGCACATCATTAAAAAAAAAAGGGAACAAAGAAATATATTAAAATACTTGAGTACCCTTACAAGTAAATTTCGTAGGATGTTCCTAAACAGGTCACTAATTCCAACTAATAAGTGTAATATGTAGGTAAAAAAGAAATATTACTGTCTTGGTCAAATTTAAAGAACTACAAAGACATCAGTAATAAACTGTTGAAATTTTTTTTCAATTGGAACATGTAAATGTATAGGCAAGCGAATACATTGCGGGAAAAATTCTTAATTTAACCTCGAGATAATCAGACATAATGTTATAAATAAGTAAACGTGTGGTCAGATGCAATGCTATGCTATGTTGTGTTCTATACACAATCAATGCTGCCAAACAAACATGTATTAACAAGTAAAGTAATCATATGAACATGGATGTGTACATTACTAACTCATTCTCACAGGGACATGAACACGAATATTAACCTAAAAACCCAGATTACATTGAATGCAAATTTTCGGATGAACATACTTAGCTGTTGGAAGACAACTTGGGTGACTGGATATTTTTACAAAGAACCTTAATAACAGATTTTGAAGGAGAAAAATCCCCTTTAGCATTGCATGCCCATTGCCTCGTTTGTGTATCAGGAGCGCTTCAATTTCGTCAGATTACACTAACCCTATCAACACCATTTGAAATAATCTCAGTATTTGAAGGAATGAAAGAAGAAAGAGAATGGAAATATTAACATCTAAGAAATGCTTTTGTTTATGTTTGCACAGCAGGTGATTTAAGCGGGATTTTTAATTTTTGGTGAACAGTACAAAGTACATATACAGTACAACTTGCAGAGGCTTGTGGAAGCTGGCTGACAATGCAAGCTGCGATTTTTGATCGGCTGGAGGCAAAATGATGTCGTTTTGCCCTTTTTTTGGGACCAGCGACATGGAAGTTTCCTAGCTAAATGATTGTTGGGTCCTCAAATCGTGGCCGCAAAAGAGCCGCGCAATTCTTGTACAGGAATTACGCGGCCTCGAATCCCAAAATTTTAATACAATTTTGATTGAAAGATGAGGTTCATTTTCCTCTCAAGCCAGGTCAATTAGGGCTGATTTTGGAAGAAGTCGGAAGGAACGAAGGGATTTGGGCAAAAGGTAAGGGAGTTCTATCATTTGGGAGATTTTTTAACGGGGACAATTGGTTATCCCAAATCCCTCCTAAAGCCAACATTGTTTATCTCCGAGATAAACAGACGGATGATGAGGGGGAGTGGATAAGATTTTTTAATTCGAATTAAACCTCCTTTTCCTTCAATTCTAGGTTAGAAGAATTGCTTAAATTGTGCGGGATTGGTAGCGAAAATTACTTTATTAACCAAGATTTGTGATGTAAATCACAAAATTGGATAAAATTTCTGTAGAAAATCAAGGAATTGAGCGAATTAGTAGCCGATTCTTTAGAAAGTAACTCTCAAAGATCCTATCCTAGTTCTCCAAGATGGTGGTATGATTGGGGTTACGAGGAGAAAGAAGAGGAGAGTTTGGCAACGGAGGTTAGTAGCAGCAGGAAGATGAGGTTGAGATGAAGGTAGTGATCTGGAGAGAAAGCAATGATGGTATTGAATTATTGGTTTCGTGATATGGAGATGAGACTGAAATGAAGGTAGTGATATGAAAATGAAGAGAGCAACAATGGTATTGGGAATCAACGGCATATGACTTGGTCTGTGTTAGTTTTGTGAAATTGTTTTTTTAGTATCCTTTATTTCTTTTTTCTCTCCAAATTTTTAAATGAAAAAAAATATTAGTACTTCTTTTCTGATTTCTTTATTAAACTCCTGAATTATATTTACAAAAATCATCTCATTTTTTTTCTTTTCTCTTTCTTATAATTCATGATTTCTCATTTTTTTTAAAATTTTCCTTTTCCCTACATTCCAAAACTAGCTCTTAATTTATGGTTAACAGTAACACGATTTCATCTTAAGGGTGAGTTTGGTTTGCGAAGGGAAGGGAAAGGGGAAATGGGAGAGGGAGTGGAATATTTTACTTTCATTAGAGAAATTAAATGTAATTACTTTCATCCTATTTGGTTAGAGTGGAAGAGAAGTAAATATGATTTACCTCTCACTGTTTGGTTGTAAGGTATATATGGAGGAAATAATTATTGAATTACTATTATACCCCTAAGGTTAATTCATAAAAAATTGCAAAGTATGGTAGAATTGTAATAAAATAAATACCCTAGGACAAGAAGGTCTTTGTACTCTCATTTACTTCCCAAACCCTCCAAAATGGAGAGGAAGAAAAATTTGAGGTGGAAGGGATCCAATTCCCTTCCACATATACTTTCCCTCCTCCAATCACTCCAACCAAACTAAGTAAATCACACATTTACTTTCTATTTTACTTCTCCTCCTCTTTTCCTTCCCACTTTCACTTCAACCAAACTCACCCTAAGTGGGGAATGGGAAAGTGCATTAAACTTAACAATATCCACTTATTTTCATGAGCTATGTAAGAAAGTGATGGCTCCAAAGAATGATTCCCAACCATATTGTATTATACTTTAATTCTTGAAGACTTGATATAAAATTTGTAGCTAATTAACACTTATGGTAAATCAAGCAACTGTTATTTCATGTCCTCCTGGCATAACATATTTTGTGACCTTTTGTTAGATCTAGATATGAATTTTGTGACCTTTCGCTCCGGCCCAGATTAATTTATTTATCATTTTTTTTTGCATCGTTGTTTCATTAATTTTACTTTGTTTTCTAGCAATTTTATTTGTATATGCATCAAATATTTTTTTCCTCTTATTTACTTCTCTAATTTTAGCTATTCCACCTATGTCTTATTCCGATCCCAATGCATACTTTTTAAATTTTTTTAAATACTATATTTAATTCTTTTTTGTAACCTCGTTTTATTATTTTTATCGTATCATAAGGTTTTCTGATGCATATTTGTGAAACATTTTTTAATTACTCTTACCATAATTTATACAAACTTATTTTGCTTGTATTGCATTTGGATATTCACTGCATGTTCACTACTGTGATTTGAATTACATTGCGTTTGGGTATTAGGTTTTTGAATTGTCTATTCTAATTTTGTATTTTTGATGTAATTTCAGAAGCTGTCATTGCCATGCCTATATTTTTGTTATAGGCTGCATTGGCTTATTTGGCTTCCTTGTGGAATTGAGCTGTGCCATTTGGTTCCCACATCCTTTTGTGATAATAGATGCAAATATATTAATTGGTTTTGGCATGGTGTTATCAAATAGGTTTATACTACCCTAAAATAGACTAATTTAATATGATTTTTTTTTTTAATAAAATGAGTTAAGTAATTCATCATTTACAAGTATTATATCTTATGAATTGCAGGTAATTCCTACGATATGCTCTGAGACTATATCGGATGAAGTCAAAGACAAGATTAACTTATTATTCGAATATCAAATTGTGGGAATAATCTATTATAAGGAATTAATTTTATTGGTGGTTACTGTTGAAAATGACAACTTTTGGAGTTAATATTTTTTAACTCATGATTAGTTAGCCTAAAACAATTAATGAGAATTATTCTTGACATGTTAGAGATTGTTTTGATTATGGTAGAGGCCATTTTCATGGTGGGAATCCATAATTAAATGTTGTTAAAGTTGTGTGTTTAACCATTTGGGAACTCATGTTAGACATGAGTTCCACATGGGAAAAATTGAGGAGTGTGGAAGCCTTTATATATTAAAAAGGCTTTTCTATAAACTTAATAGAAAAACCCAAGGTATGGAGGATACCACACGCGCGCACCACCCGCCCAGCCCGACTCAGGCTCGGGCTTGGCTCATATTTTCACGTTCCTCTATTTTTATTTAGCCCAATTAACTCTAACTTGAAAACGAAAAGGAAAACATAAAATCTGGTAAGGAATTAGGATTTCCTAATCCAAATTGGGTTTTAATTTTTCCTAAGGCGAGATTAAAAGAAGGGAACAGAGCCGCCATTAGGGTTAATCCCTTTTCGTGCTTTTTGCTTCCTTGAGAGAAAAATTGCCTCTTCTGTTCTCTCTACCATGATCCATAATTTTTAGCTTATCGAGACCAGTGATCTGAGGAGATTTTCGAGGTGATCGCAGTTGGTGTGCGTCGACATCGATTTGAGACCGTCTTATCCTACAAGGAGAGTCATTGTACCCATCGCACTAGAATGAGATGAATAACTTCTTGAAGGCAAACTAGTATTGAACTGGTGATTCGGTCAGAAGTACTGTACATTGAGTGGCAACTTGTCCAGAGGAGTGCTGGCGCCTGGTATGTTCTGGTAGAACCGCGAGCAAGTCTGTCAGGTACACTACTGACTTATTTATTAAGTTTGAATTCTGTCTAGTTACGTTCCGTTTGGACTGTGTGGCCTTGTCAGCATTGTTGATATTTGATAATTGCATTTGTTAGAGCCCTGGTCGGGTATAGGCAGTGCTTGTTCAATTCAGTTGAGTTGCCTGTCTGTACTCGTAGGTACCTTATTTCTAACAGTCTTCAAGAAGTTATTCTGCAATTATCTGTTTATATGTAACGACCAGTTTATCAGGTACTACATTTGCTGCGTATAAGTCTTTGATTGACTTGAATGGTTTGCCGGACAAATTTGGTCTAGGGCAGAATTTCAAGCGTTGACAACAACGCATGAAAATTCGGTTGACCATGAGAGGCTTATTGTCAGCAGTGCAGGTAGACAGGCCCATACCAACTGAAAGGCATCCTAGAGTAGCTGAGATTGCTGCGTAGGATGAACGGAATAATGTAGGCAAAGGGGCAATACTGTCAGCATTGACAAATGCTCTCTTTGATATCTACTGTTCTGAGTCATACACAGCAAAGATGCTATAGGATGAATTGGATAGGAAATATAATATCGAGGATTAAAGTTTGGAAAGGTATTATGTCTCCAAATTCCTGAAATTTCAAATGGTTGAGGGCAAGTCTGTGACTGAACAAACTCAAGAGTTGTAATTGATTATTCACTCTCTTCATGAATCAGATATGGAACTTTCTGAGAAGTTCCAAGTGATGTCAGTGATAGAGAAATTTTCTAAGTCTTGGGAGGACTTTGGTATGTCCCTCAAACACAAGACGGAGAAGATTTCTCTAAACGATATAATGAAATCAATATCCATTAAGGAGCAACATAGAAAGAATAGTCATATTGTACCTGTGGAGTCTAATGTCCATGTGGTGACTACTGGGAAGAAGAGCAATAATCAGAGGAATGTGGGGGTTAATTCAAACTCTAAAAATATAAATAAGATAAAAGGCAAGGCCAAGAAGAAACCGAAAGAGAACAAACCTTGCTGGAATTGTGGTCAGGTTGGACATTGGGCTAAGGACTGTCCGTCTAAAAAGCCCAAAGTCAAACAAGGATCAAATTCTGAAGCACAAGTCAATGTGGTGGTAGAGGATACTAGTCAAGCGGAAGCTGATTTGAGTACTCACCTTGCTGAGGTTTGTACCATTGAGGCTGAGACTGGCATCACTACTTCCAATGATGATGAAAGGTATGTTTCTGTTAACCCAGAAGTCTTTACTATTTATGAGCCACTTGAATGGCTGGTTGATACTGGAGCAAATGTGCATGTTTGTGCTGATAAATTGCTTTTTGTGTCTTACCAGTCTATTAAATGAAAAATTGTGAAGATGAGAAACTCAGCTATAGCCAATGTGTTGGGGATTGGACGCGTGGACTTGAAGTTTCCTTAGGGCGTATTCTTTCTCTTCATAGGGTGCAGCATGTTCCAACAGTTCAAAGGAATATTCTTAGTGGTTCATGTTTAGTTAGAGAGGGTTATGAATTCACTTTCAAATGTAATAAAGTAGTGATTATACACTACAATTCTTTTGTTGGCAAAGGTTATTTGTCAAATGGTTTGTTTAAGTTAAGAGTTGAACCATTTATTTCTGATTTGAATAAAACTTCTTCTATTGAGAATTCTGTTTATCCCATAATGCACATGATTGAATCCACTGATATTTGGCATAGCAGACTTGGACATTTAAATTTAGATTCTGTTAAAAGAATGATTAATTTAGACTTGATCCCTAAACATTTAATTGATAAGAAGAATAAATGTCAAGTGTATGTGGAAGCTAAAACAACCAGGAAACCCTATTATTCAATTGAAAGGGATTAAAAAATACTCGATTTAGTTCACACAAATATTTGTGAATTCAATGGCTTGTTGACTAGGGATCATAAGAAATACTTCATTACTTTTATTGACGAGTGCAGTAAATATTGTTATGTTTATTTACTTAAACATAAAGATTAAGTACTTGAAAAGTTTCTCATATTTAAAAATGAAGCTGAAGCTCAAACTGGCAAGAAACTTAAAAGGTTAAGATCTAATAGAGGTGGAGAATATGGATCTAATCCATTTGTTGAATATTGCCAAAGTAATGGCATAATTCATGAGGAGACACCCCCTTATTCTCCACAGTCTAATGGGATTGCTGAACGAAAAAATAGAACGTTTAAATATATGATTAACAGTTTATTTTTGAATTCTGGATTACCTAAGTATATGTGGGGTGAGGCTTTGAATACGGCTTGCCATATTCTGAACAAAGTCCCTCATAAACATAAAGAGATAACTCCATTTGAAATCTGAAAATGTAGAAAACCTAACTTAAAATACTTCCGTTGTGCGGTTATCTTGCAAAAGTTCTAATCCCTAAACATAAAAGAAAGAAGTTAGGATCAAAGACTATTGATGCCATCTTTATTGGTTATGTGGAAACAAGCTATGCCATGAGGTTTTTGGTAATTACGTCCGAAATACCTGGTATAGATTGTAATACTATCATTCAATACCGTGATGCTACATTCTTTAAGGATGTGTTTCCCATGAAAACTGGTTTGCCTTAAGATGTTTCTACTTTAGATTCAGCCTTAACATCTGATTCTATTCCTGATCATGTGGAAAGGATGAAAGATGTGGAGGCAGGTCCAAATAGTTTCAATACTCAAACTGAGGAATTGGAAGAACCTAGAAGGAGTAAGAGAGCTAAGGTAGTCAAGGACTTTGGAAGTGATTTTGTCCCTTATAATATTGAGGACGAACCTTTAACTTTTCAAGCAGCTATGGCTTCCTCAGAAGCAGGGCATTGAAAAGGAGCTGTCAAAAGTGAGATGGATTCCATTATCTCCAATGGGACATGGGAATTGGTAGATCTCCCTCCTGGGTGTAGTACAAGTGGATGTAAATGAATATTTAAGAAGAAACTTAAACTAGATGGGACCATAGATAAGTATAAAGCCAGATTAGTTGCCAAAGGGTTTAGACAGAAAGAAGGAATAGACTATTTTGATACATACTTTCCTGTTGTTCGTTTAACTACAATCCGAGTGCTAATTGCATTGGCTTCTATATATGGTCTCACCATCTACCAAATGGATGTGAAGACAGCTTTTCTTCATGGTGATCTTGAAGAAGAGATATATATGGATCAGCCTGAGGAATTTGTAGCCAAAGGAAATGGATGAAAAGTTTGTAAAATTGCCCTATATGGTCTAAAACAAGCATACAAACAATGGAATGAAAAATTTAATACAACGATTTTATCATTTGTCTTCAATATAAATGAGAATGACAAGTGTGTTTACTGTAAGGTTAAAGGTAATGCATGTATTGTTCTATGCTTGTATGTGGATGACATTTTGCTATTTAGGTCCAATATTGAGATAATTAATTAGACTAAATCATTTTTGAAAAGTAAGTTTGAAATGAAAGATATGGGAGTAGCAAATGTGATTCTTGGCCTAAAGTTGATTCGCTCAACTGAGGGGATAACCATTTCTTAAACTCACTATGTTGAGAGTGTTTTTGAGAAATATATGTATTAAAATTGTAGAATTGCTAAAATTCGAAGTGACCCTTCTGTAGCTTTGTTCAAAAATGAAAGTGGAGTTCATGTGTCTCAATTAAGATATTCTCAAATTATTGGTAGCTTGCAATATCTTGCAAATGACTCAAGACCAGATATTTCATTTTCTGTATCTAAGCTGGCAAGATATACAAGTTGTCCAAATCGGACTCATTGGGTGGCCTTGGATAGAGTACTAAGGTACTTGAAGGGAACAGTGTCCCTTGGGCTGCATTATAGGAAATTTCCTACTGTACTTGAAGGGTATAGTGATGCAAGTTGGATAGCCAAGAACTCTGGTAGCAATGGTTGCGCTAGATATGTGTTTACATTAGGTAGCGGAACAGTTGCCTAGAAGTCTTGTAAACAGACTTTAATAACTCGGTCAGCTTTTGAGGCTGAGTTATGTGCCTTGGATACTACTGGAATGGAAGCTGAATGGCTGTATAGACTATTGTCCTCTTTGCCAATGATCAGCAAACCCGTTACTGCTATATCTGTGTATTGTGACAGTCAAACCACAATTGCAAAAATAAATAGTACCAAGTATAATCAAAAGACTAAGAGACACATTCAAGTTAGACTTAAGTCTATAAGGGAGTTAGTGTTTGAAAGGGTGGTGTCTGTTGACTTTGTTAGATCCAAAGATAACATTGCAGAGCCCCTAACTAAGGGACTGGAAACATCAATGTTCCTTAGATCCAGGTTGGGAATTGGACTGATAACCCAGAAATGATTCACCTACAGTAGCTACCCAACTGACTAAGTGGAGAACCCACAAGGTAGTTCAATGGGGTATAAACAAGCTGTTTGAGTGAATTTGGCACCAATTCTAATACCTTTGTATCTAGGTCCTTTCCCTGAAAGCCTGTGGTGCAGTTACTGCAATTAGTAAGAGTTTTGACTTTGAATGGGATCAAGTCTTTTAGACAGGATGCCAGCAGTACATCCTTGGAGATCGCCAACTATGTGAGTGTTGTTGTGTGGCCACAACTAAAGGGAATTGGGCTTTCTCTGAATACACTCGTGAGGCAGGATCAGGACACATGGTCATAACGTGTCAACCCTAAAGATTGTCTTCATAGCTGATAGTTTGTTGTTACCAATGGACGCTATCACATTCAAGGTTCAGATTCAAGGCTTAAGTCCATCTATTCCTGTGGGGACATAAGTTGGATAACTTAGATAGTAGTTCAAACAAAAAGGTACCATTATCGAAAGCAGATTATGTAAATCCTGAATAGTCTTTAATTATGGATTTGTGTGGAATTGTTAAAAATGGCAACTTTAGGAGTTAATATTTTTTAACTCATGATTAGTTAGCCTAAAACAATTAATGGGAATTGTTCTTGACATGTTAGAGATTGTTTTGATTATGGTAGAAGACATTTTCATGGTGGGAATCCATAATTAAATGTTGTTAAAGTTTGGTGTTTAACCATTTGGGAACTCATGTTAGACATGAGTCCCACATGGAAAAAATTGAGGAGTATAGATGCATTTATATATTAAAATGCTTTTCTATAGACTTAATAGAAAAGTCCAAGGTATGGAGGATGCCACACGCGCGCGCCACTCGGCCGACCCGGTTCGGGCTTGGCCTATGTTTTCACGTTTCTCTATTTTTATTTGACCTAATTAACTCTAACTTGAAAAGAAAAAGGAAAACTTAAAATCTGGTAAGGAATTAGGGTTTCCTAATTCGAATTGGGTTTTAAATTTTCCTAAGGCAAGATTAAAAGAAGGGAGCAGAGCCGCTATTAGGGTTAACCCCTTTTTCGTGCTTTTTACTTCCTTGAGAGAAAAATCGCCTATTCTGTTCTCCCTACCACAATCCATAATTTTTGGCTTATTGGGACCGGTGATCTGTGGAGATTTTCAAGGTGATCGCAGTTAGTGTGCGTCAACAGTGATCTGAGACCGTCTTATCCTGCAAGGAGAGTCGCTGTACCCATCGCACTGGGGTGGGGCGAATAACTTCTTGAAGGCAAACTAGTATTGAACTGGTGATTCAGTCGACAGTACTGTACGTTGCGTCGCAGCTTGTCCAGAGGAGTGCCGGTACCTGGTACGTTCTAGTAGAATCGTGAGCAAGTCTGTCAGGTACATTACTGACTTATTTACTAAGTTTGAATTCTATCTAGTTACGTTACGTTTGGACTGTGTAGCCTTGCCAACATTGTTGATATTTGATAATTGCGTTTGTTAGAGCCCTGATCGAGTATAGGCGGTGCTTGTTCAATTCAATTGAGTTGCATGTCTGTACTCGTAGGTACCCTGTTTCTAACAGTTACTATCTAGTGTGGGGTTGGAAGTTCCCTTACATGTTTTATATTTGTCTATTTTGTTATTGATTTTAATTTTTTATCTAAAAAGAGAAGCTATAGAATGCTAGAGAAATAGTGAAGAAGAATATGATGGATTTAGATATTGAATTTGAATTTGTGGATATTTTACGGATTAAAGATGATGATATAGATAAGAGGCCGGTTAGAGAACTTTTATTTTAAAAATAATTGCCCTATGTTTGTGATAAATTGGTTGGAGGCAATGTTACCCCAACTAATAGGAACAAACTCTATTATATTAATGTTTGGAGACAGTGTTACCCCATGTAATAGAAGCAAACTCTAGTATATTTTTTTGGGCCACTGGTCTTCTGCTCTGTGAATTCACCTCAAACTCTTCTTCCTTACGGTTTTACGAAAGTTTGTGGATGAGATGCTAAAGGTCAACCTCAGCACTTTGAGTCCCTTTCTTAATTTTGGTTCTTACATGATCTAAAGTTAATTCTCAAAATCATTCGGCTTTCTTGTGGGTCATTCAACTACACGCAAGCAGCTTGTGTGCTTATTTCAATAATTGCATTGGTTTCGAACGGTTGCCTTCCTGTTTACCACATTTTGCAACAAAATTTCACTTTTATGAGAAAATATCCCAACATGTTTGAAGAGTTGCATGTTCTGATAGTGGTGTCTCCCCCTGTTTAGATTATTGTTTACAAGTTTATCACAATGAAATTGTTGCTTTCGAGAAGTTTAATGTCAATATTCTTAACAGGCTTAAGAAACTCCTGATGATGTGTAGAAATAGAATGCTTGCACTATAGATTATTGATCAACTAAAATGGGATTTATCTTTGCCTTATGATTATAAGGATTCACTGGTGAAGAGGCATAAATGGTAATCAAGATGTGATGATTAGAACTTGTACAGTAGGATGAGAGCTTAGCATTGTCCCACTTAGAAGTGAACTGTAGTTCTGTGGATAACAGGATAGCATTTGCATTTCCTGTTGGATTCACAAGGGGGTTTGGGCTGAAAAAGAAATGAATTAAGCGGTTAGAGGAGTGGCAGAAGCTACCATACACTTCTCCCTATGTTGATGCCTCACATTTGGATACACGAACAGATTTATGTGAGAAGAGGATCGATGGAGTATTCCATGAGCTTCTGCACCTAGCTATACAAAAAAAAAAAAAAAAAAAAAAAGCTGAGAGGAAAATTTATACAGAAAAAAAAAACTGAGAGCAAAAATGTTAGTAATCTGCATAAGCCATTAGGACTACCTCAGAAGTTTACAAAGGCATTTGAGCGGCATCCTAGGATATTCTACATTTCCAAAAAGAGTGATACATAGACTATTGTTCTGAAGAAGGCTTAGGATCATGATCAACGCATTGAGAAACGTCCTCTTGTTGCTAGAAGGGAAAAGTATGACTTAGCATATGTAGCTGCACATATTTAGAAATTATAGCTGTAATATTCCTGTAATTATTTCCTGTAATTGTTTCTATAATTTTAATGTATAGTTGACTTACCTTAAATAGGTCTAGGTATCTTGTATAAATACCTTGAGATATATGGAATAAATATAAGAGTGTTTTTCAACCAATTGTTAATTTGGTATCAGAGCCTACGAAAGACTTCCGCTACCTCTTTTTCAAACCCTAGCCATCACTTTCTTCCAGCCGTTACCTTCTTCCAGCCTAACCCTAATTTTAGCCGCCGCCACCTTCTTTGGCAGCTATCACATTTTTTGACAGCCGCCATCTCCAACTCCAGCAGCCTTTACGCTGGTTATCATCAATCATAGCTACTAAAATTGGCAACGAAGAGATTCCTGATAGCAAGAAACTCTCGACGGTGACCATTCATGAAACCTCTTCCCCAATCCACATTAAATTGGATGGTACTAATTATCGTATTTGGTCGAAGATTTTAGAGATACATATTGTTGGCAGGAAGAAGAATGGTTATATTACTGAAAGAAATGCTGCACCTGCAGAAGATGATCCGGGCTATAATGAATGGGACGCTGAAGATGCTTTTGTCAAGTCTTTGCTTATTAATTCCATGACTGACAATTTGATGTCACACTTTGTTCAGTGTGGGACATCTAAAGAAATTTAGGATGCGGTTAAGAGGAGCTATCTTGATATTTCTGACTCTTCCCAAGTCTATGAACTGATGAAGAGGTCATTCCAATTGTGCCAGGATGGTCATCCTCTCCCGGAATATTACAACGAGTTAAATTCAATTTTCACGGAGTTTGATTATTGTAGGCCCAATGACATGACATGTGCCGCTGATATTGAGAAACAAAGGAAGCGTATTGCAGAGGATCGCATCTATATGTTTCTTGCAGGTCTTGATCACAGTTTGGATCAAGTTAGTAGTCGTGTTTTGGCTACTTCCCCTCTACCAAGCTTGGAAGAAGCCTACTCTTTAGTTCATCGTGAAGTGCGAGACAGGTTACCATGGGAACAAAAAATCATTCTGAAGCTTCAATTCTAACGATCCAAAAGAGCACCTCTCAGTTCACTCCTTCTGTTCTTGTGAATTCTGCCACTTCAAATTCTTGCTTCTGCACTCATTGCAATAGTCCCAGGTATACAATAGATGTTTGTTGGAAGAAGCATGGATATCCGAAGTGGTATAAACTCAAACAAGCTGAGAAGAAAAATAAGAAATCTGCTCAGATTGCTATTATTGATACTTCTCCACCTTTTGCTTCTCATGTCTCTAAAATGTCTCCTCACCAAGGTAATTCTAACACTTAGGTTATTGATTCAGGGGCCACTGACCATATAACTAGTAATTCTTCCATACTTGCCTCTCTAATGTCTTCACCTGTCAAGTTTGTACAGGTTGCTAATGAGACCTCTATGCCAATTACAAGAGTCGGGAGTGTCTCAATTTCTCCTACATTCTCCATGTCATCTGTTTTACTTGCACTTGCTCTTTCTAATACTCTTCTTTCCAATAGTAAGATTACCAAAAGTCTTAATTGTTCTACAATATTTGATTCCACTCATTGTATCTTTTAGGACAAACGTACGAAGAGGACGATTGGCATTAGTAAGGAAAGAGGAGGTCTTTATTACTTAGAGGGGGCTACGCAGTTTCACTCTGAACCTAGCCATGGCGTTCAAGTAGAGAGCGAGTCGGTTGATAGGGAGAAGATTCTTTTATGGCATTGTCATTGGGGTATCCATCTTTTCCTTATTTAGAGCATTTATTTCCAAAATTGTTTCGCAATGTTGCTATCTCTAGTTTAAGATGTGAATAATGCATTTATGCTA
The DNA here is from genome assembly GCA_026120185.1 of Voacanga thouarsii. NCBI lineage: Eukaryota > Viridiplantae > Streptophyta > Magnoliopsida > Gentianales > Apocynaceae > Voacanga > Voacanga thouarsii. The sequence goes on along the minus strand of JANUWF010001287.1, from coordinate 11,016,521 downwards.
AAAACCATCGTGTTCCTTTCAAAACCAGTTTCAATAAGAGTTCTATTCCTTTTTCGTGTGTTTACACTAATGTATAGGGTCCTTTTTCTACTCCATCTGCTTCAAGCCATAAATACTTTGTGTCTTTTATTGATGACTGTACTAGAGTGAGCTGGGTATATCTGATGAAATCTAAAAGTGATGTTATACAGGTGATTCCTCAATTTTACAAAATGATTGTGACACAGTTTCATACTCAGGTCCAAGTTTTTCATTCTGACAATGGCCGTGAATTTGTAAATCAATCTCTTACCCAGTTCTTCCTAGAACATGGCAATCTCCACCAAACAACTTGTGCCTACACAAGTTGAATCCACCAATTATAGATCATAATCATGGTAGGAGATATCTCATTCGTGAACGTAGAGAACCTGATAGGTTGGGTTTCTCTAAGTCGTCTTTTAATGTCACTTATCCCATTTCTGATTTTATCTCTTATCATCGTGTGTCTAAGGCTCATCTAACTTTTGCTCTTCAGTTGTCTTCTGTGTCTATTCCTAGTTATTTTCAAGAAGCCTTTAGAGATCCTAAGTGGAAGGTTGCTATGGAAGAGGAGATGAAGGCCCTTCAAAAGACTTCTAATTGGGAGATGGTTGAGTTTCCACAGGAGAAGAAGACAGTAGGATGCAAGTGGGTGTTTATAATGAAATACAAGTCAGATGGGACAATTGAAATGTATAAGGCGAGACTGGTGGCCAATGGTTACACTTAAACCTATGGGATTGACTATCATGAGACTTTTGTTTCTGTGGCTAAGATGAACACCGTTTGAGTCATTCTATCTCTTGCACTCAATCTAGACTGGCCATTACGCCAATTTGATGTAAAAAATGCTTTTCTCCATGGTGATGTGATCAAGAAGGTGTATATGGATCCTCCTCTAGGATTTACACTAGGGGAAGGTAATGTGTGTAAACTGAAAAAAATATTATATAGGTTGAAACAATCATCAAGGGCATGGTTTGGCAAGTTAAGCTACTCGATGAAGGAGTATGGTTTTAAGCAAGTTTTAGCGGATCATACTTTGTTTTATAAGAGGGAGCATGATGATATTACCTTGCTTATTGTTTATGTTGATGACATGATTGTTACAGGCAGTAACGCTAGTGAGATAGAGAAGCTTCGACGCTATTTGGCTAAGGAGTTTGAGACGAAGGACTTGGGGGTTCTGAAATACTTCTTGGGTGTTGAAGTATCTCGGTCCAAGTAAGGACTTTTTCTCTCTCAACGGAAGTATATTTTAGATCTCTTAGCTGAAACTGGTAATTCTGCCTATGAACCTATAAATACTCCCATTGAGATGAATCATAGTCTAGCTATCTATCTTGAGCAGGTTCCAACTAACAAGGAGAGATATTAGAGACTAGTGGGGAAGTTGATTTATCTGACTTACACTAGGCCTGATTTATCATATGCAATTAGTGTTGTAAGTCAATTTATGCACAATCTAAGTAATAGACATATGAATGCAGTGAATCGTACTTTGGCTTATTTGAAGTCCTCTCCAGATAAATGTATTATGTTCTCCAAATATGGGCACTTGGATATTGTTGGTCACACAGACTCTGACTTTGCTGGCTCTATGTTAGATAGAAAGTCTACTTCAGGCTATGTGTCATTTGTTGGAGGTAATTTGGTAACTTGGAGGAGTAAGAAACAAAATGTGGTGTCATTGTCTAATGCAGAAGCTGAATACCGGGCTCTTCATCATGCAACCACAGAGTTTGCTTGGTTAAAAATTCTCTTAACAGAACTCGAGTTTGGCCCAAAGAAACCTATAGTACTGTATTGTGATAACACTGCAGCTATTGAGATCGCTAACAATCCGGTTCAATATGATTGAACTAAGCACATTGAACTTGATAGGAATTATATCAAGGATAGTCTGGATTCTGGTATGATAGAGGTTCCGTATATTAAAAGTGCAGATCAGCTGGCTAACATAATGACTCATGCTGTTACTAGTGGCTCATTTTATGCATCATTGTCCAAGTTGGGCATGTGTGATATCTATACACCAACTTGAGAGGGAGACTTAGCATATATGGCTACACATATTTAGGAATTATAGCTGTAATATTTCTATAATTATTTCCTGTAATTATTTCTATAATTTTAATGTATAATTGACTTGCCTTAAATAGGTCTAGGTATCTTGTATAAATTCCTTGAGATATCTGGAGTAAACATAAGAGTGTTTTTCAGCCAATTGTTAATTGTATGCAAGCAAGGTTTTCTGGACTGAAGCAGGGGATTACACAAGAAAGACAAGGCAGAAGGCCTTGAGAACGATGATTCAATAGTTTTTTTGGTTTGTGAAGGAGATAGAGTTCAATTTACATCAGCAGAGGACTCAGATTTTGATTTTCTTTCAGAATATGAATCCGATGAAACTAATTGTAAAACCTATACTTTTTGGAAGTCTTTTATTTATGGAGATATTTTAGAATTTGTTAAGGGTTAAATCCTAATACAATAATGATTAAAATTCTAGTTGGTTAATATTTTAAGTAAGTAGGGACTTGATTGAAATTATTTAAGAGTTAGGAAATCCTACGATTTATTAAATAGGAAAACTTATGGAAAACATCATTATTTTCCAATAGCCGTCAACAGACACAGAAAGAGAGAGAGAGAGTTCAACTAGCATTTGAAAGAAAGAACACCGTAGGCTATTACAATTTTCAAGCGTCGATATTAAGAGGTTAGTAGGAGTGAATCTCTTCGATTTTTTTGTAAGAATAATAGAATAAAATTGTTATTTTTGGTTAAAAATTCCCGAATAAAGTATGATATTTTTCAAAGTATAAGTTTTAATGATTGGTTAATGTATGTGGTGCATTTCGATGTTTGTATTATATGGATACATGGTTCCGTATGAATATATTTGATGAATTTGGTACATGATGGATTTGTGTATGTTTATTTGAATATACTGCCTCAAATGTGGGCTAAAACTTTTGGGAATAATGTTAAGATTGAATTCGTCTTTTTAGAATTCATGTAAGACGACGTTTTAATCTTTTTGGACTGCTAAGGCCGGGTTAAGCCTTTTTGAATTTTTCTAACTGAATAAGTTAATTCAGTTAGAAGAAGGTAATGGCTGTATGAATATGGTGTGAATGAATTTTCGATATATTTGATACCTTTGCATGCTTTTACGAAGTTTGCTAAGTATACTTATATTAATTTTGTTAAATTAATTTGTATGAGGTTTGGAGCAAAAGAAACTAGTTAGTATATATATATTTTTAAATATTTAAAATTTATATCCCATGAAAATAATTTGAGATTTATTGAGTTTACTATTTTTATATAAACAAAAGCTTATATTTCTCTCAGTATGTTATAAGAATAACTTAAAACTGATATAAAATTTGGGTAGTGTTAGAATAAAATCTTCACACTACACATTAATAAAACTCTAACTATTCTTTGCACAAGAATTTCTCTCTCTTTATTTTCTCTCACAATTTTCTCTAATCTTTCTTTCACAAAATAATGGTGTGTTACAAGCTTAGAGAATAACTCTATTTATAGAGCTCTAATTAGTGGAATACACCATGGCATACATCATCTTCCACTAATCTTAATTAGTGGTGTCTCCACTAAATGGTGGACATCCATAAAAATATTCTCTAATAATTCACATAAATCCATAATTAGTAGAGCCTCCACTAATTAATGGAGCTTCCAATAATTTTAAGATTCATAATACTCTCCCTTGGATGTCCATCCATTACATAAAGAATATGTCTCGTTAAAACCTTATTAGATAAAAACCCAGTGGAAAAAAAATCTAGTGAAGAAAAAAGAGTACATTATTCTATATGTTTATTTATTACTCCCCCTGATGAGATGATTCCTTTAAATCTTTAAACCGACGCATACCGATTTTATATCTCAACTTCTCAAATGTTGCAGTCGGTAAAGTCTTCGTGAAAATATCTACGAGATTGTCACATGGCCGAATTTGTAGCACATCAATTTCACCTTTCTTCTGGAGTTCATGAATAAAGAAGAATTTTGGTGAAATATGTTTTGTCCGATCTCCTTTAATATATCCTCCTCGTAATTGAGCTATGCAAGCTGCATTGTCTTCATAAATAAAAGTTGGAATATCTTTGATTGATGATAATCTACAACTTTCTCGGATATAATGAATCATGGATCTTAGCCATACATATTCTCAACTTGCTTCATGAATGGCTATAATTTCAGCATAATTTGAAGAAGTAGCTACTATAGATTATTTTGTAGAACGCCATGATATAGCAGTATTTCCACATGTAAATAGATAGCCCGTTTGAAAATGTGCTTTATGTGGATCAGATAAATAACCAGCATCTGCATAACCAATCAATGTTGGGCTGATTTTATTTGAATAAAATAATCCGAGATCAATTGTACCTTGGAGATATCGAAGGACTTGTTTAATTTCATTCCAATGTCGTCGTGTTGGTGAAGAATTAAATCTTGCTAATAAATTGACAGCAAAAGCAATATCAAGTCGTGTATTATTAGCAAGATACATCAATGCATCAATTGCACTGAGATATGGTACTTCAGGACCAAGGAGTTCTTCATCATTTTCTTGAGGTCGAAAAGGATCTTTATCCACATTTAATGATCGGACGATCATTGGAATACTCAATGGATGTGCTTTGTCTATGTAAATTTTTTTTAGCACTTTTGCTGTATATGTTGATTGATGAATAAATGTTCCATTTTCCAGATGTTTAATTTATAAACCAAGGCAAAATTTAGTTTTACCAAAATCCTTGATTTCGAATTCTCTTTTTAAATAATCAATTGTTTCTTGGAGCTCTTCAGGAGTTCCAATAAGATTAATATCATCAACATATATAGCTAATATCATAAATTTAGAACCAGATTTCTTAATAAAAACACATGGACATACCTGGTCATTTTTAAATCCCGCTTTCAATAAATATTCACTAAGACATGTGAACCACATGCGCCGAGATTGCTTCAGGTCATATAATGATTTCTGCAACTTGATGGAGTAATTTTCACGAGGATAATGTTTATATGCTTCAGGCATATGAAATCCTTCGGGAATTTTCATGTAAACATCATTTTCTGAATTTCCATATAAGTAAACAGTGACAACATCTAATAGGCACATATATATCTTTTCATGTACTACCAAACTGATAAGATATCGGAGTGTAATAGCATCAACAATAGGAGAATAAGTTTTATCATAATCAATACCTGGTCTTTGTGAAAAACCTTGGGCTACTAACTGTGCTTTATATCGTACGATTTCATTATTTTCATTGCGCTTTCGTACAAATATCCATTTGTAGCCAACAGGTTTTACACCTTCTGGTGTTCGGACTGTAGGTCCGAAGACTTCACGTTTTGTCAGTGCATTTAACTCCGATTGAATCGCATCTTTCCATTGTAACCAATCTTTTCTATGCCGACATTCATCAACTGATATTGGTTCAGTGTGTAACATCAAGAGATATATTGTATGCAAATATATTATCAATAACAGTTTCTATCCGATTCCAACTTCTATCAGAAGTGGTATAATTGATAGAAATTTCAGTATTACTTTCATCAACTTCTGGTTCTTTGTCATCAGTTCTCTCTTGGTCTTTATCATTCTTTTCTTCAATATGATCTTCTGGATCATTTAATCATCTTTTCTTTCAAGAATTTTTATCTTTAGAACCAAGAGGTCAGCCACACTTCTGGCGTGTTTTTGACTCAACAGCTATAGGTATAATATTTTGTTTTGCTGAAACTTCAATTCGAATAGGAGCATTTATAGTTGAAATATGCGATTTTGTAACTCTTCTGGAATCAACAAAAGCGTCTGGCATTTGATTTGCAATGCTTTGCAAATGAATTATCTTTTGAACTTCAAATTCACATGCGTTTGTGCGCGGATCAAGATAATTTAATGATGTTGTCCAAGCAAGATCCTTTTTATGCTATTTTGGTTCTTCCCCTAATTTAGGGAATAATGATTCATTAAATGACAATCAGCAAATCTTGCTGTGAATACATCTCCTGTCAGGGGTTTAACATACCTGATAATAAAGGGAGAATCATATCCAACGTATATCCCATTTCTTCTTTGAGGACCCATCTTTGTACGTTGGTTTGGTGCAATTGGAACAAATACAGCACACCCAAAAATTCTTAAATGAGTAATATTTGGTTCTGACCCAAAAGCTAATTGCAAAGGAGAGAATTTATAATAACTAGCTGGTTTTTTGCGTACAAGTGTTGCAGCATGTAAAATAGCATGTCCCCAAGCAGATGTTGGGATATTTGTTTTCATTAATAATAGTCTAGCAATTAATTGTAATCGTTTAATCAAAGATTCAGCAAGACCATTTTGTGTGTGAACATGAGCTATAGGATGTTCAACATTAATCCCAATTAACATGCAATATGCATCAAAAGCATGTGATGAAAATTCACCAGCATTATCCAAACAGATATTTTTAATGTGATGGTCAGGAAATTGTGCTCGTAATTTAATTATTTGAGCAAGTAATCTCGCAAACGCCATGTTGCGAGTAGATAATAAACATACATGTGACCATCGGGATGATACATCAATTAAGACCATAAAATATTTGAACGGTCCACATGGTGGATCAATAGGTCCACAAATATCTCCGTGAATCCGTTCGAGAAATATAGGACTTTCAGCTCCTACTTTTACTCGTGATGGTTTAGCAATTAATTTTCCTAGGGAACATGCAGTATATGCGAATTTTTCTAATATCAATATCCTTTTATTTTTTAAAGGATGACCATGTGTATTCTCAATGATTCTTCTCATCATGGTAGATCTCGGATGACCCAACCAGTCATGCCAAATGCTAAAAATAATAGGATCAGTAAACTTCTAGTTTACTAGATGATGAATTTCAATTGTACGTATTTTTACAAAATATAGGCCAGTAGAAAAAGACGGCAGTTTTTCTAATACAGATTTCTTTCCCAAATGCATTTGAGTAATATAAAGATGCTCAATCCCATTTTCCTCATTTGTTTCAACATGATACCCATTTCTGCGGATATCTTTAAAACTCAATAAACTTCTTCTGGATTTTAAGGAAAATAGTGCTTTATCAATAATAATTGTTGTTCCTTTAGGCAACAATATACTAGCTCTTTCGGAGCCATCAATCACATTTGCACTACCGTTTATCGTATAAATATTTATTTCTCCCATTTTGAAATCAGAAAAATATTTCTCATTTTTTAGTATGGTGTGTGTAGTTCCACTATCAATAATGCATATATCATCATTAACAACAGTCATCTGAACACAAATATATATATATGCAAACGTAAATATTATTAGAATATAATAAAAATGAAAATACAAAAATATCAGGGTGAGGCTTTAGTTCTTTTGGACATTGCCATCACCAATTAAATGGTCTATCCTACCGTCTGGGTGTTCAAAAAAATCCGATACATCCATATGGATAATATTGATATTAAGATCTTCAGGATCAATATTATCATCATCAACATCATTTATTGGATGTTGAGAAAAAATTGCTTCCACATTTTTATTTTTCAATGAAGCTTGATACAATTCAACTAAATGCTTAGCCGTACGACAGTTTCGTGACCAATGACTTTTCATGCCACATCTATAACATATATCCTCATACTTTTCTTCCATTTCTTTTTCTTTTCCCTTATGATCTTTTCTGTTCCACTTCAGGTGGTCAGTTTTTCCCACAGTTTGATTATGATTGTGATAAGGGAAATATCGAGCGTGTCTACGACCATAACCACGACCACGGCCACGGCCACAACTATAACGATGGCTTCTGCTGGAGCCAACAGCATTCACTTCTGAGAGTGCTGTTGAGCCAGTTGGTTTGGCTTCATGATTTCTCAATAATAACTCATTATTCTTCTCTGTAATGAGGAGGGTAGTAATTAAATTTGTAAATTTTGTATACCATTTTTTTCGATATTGTTACTGCAGGACAATATTCGAGGAATGAAAGGTGGAGAATGTCTTTTCCAGCATATCTTCATCAGTCACTTTTTCTCCACATAATTTTAATTGAGATGTAATTTTATACATTGCGGAGTTATATTCATTCACGATTTTAAAATCTTGCAACCTCAGGTGCAACCATTCATACCGTACAGTGGGTAGTACGACCATCTTCAGGTGGTCAAATCTTTCTTTTAAATTTACCCACAGGACATATGGATCTTTTTCGATAAGATATTTCATTTTCAAATATTCATCGAGATGACGACGAATAAAAATCAAAACTTTAGCCTTGTGTTGTGCAGATGCACTATTATTTGCTTGAATAGTTTCACTAAGGCTTTCAACATTTAGATGCATTTCTGCATCGAAAACCGATGACATATAATTTTTTCCAGAAATATCAAGGGCTACAAATTTGAGTTTAGCGAGGTTAGCCATAGAGATCAAAAAATTCGTACCTGTCTTCTGGCTTTAGTAACGGCAAAAACTCGTGCTTGGTCTTTTGGCTTTTGTAACGATAGAGACTCGTGCTGATAACGTGTTATAAAATTTAGGTAGTGTTAGAATAAAATCTTTACACTACACACTACTAAAACTCTAACTATTCTTTGCACAAGAGTTTCTCTCTGTTTCTTTTCTCTCACAATTTTCTCTAATCTTTCTTTCACAAAATAATGGTATGTTACAAGCTTAGAGAATAACTCTATTTATAGAGCTCTAATTAGTGGAATATATCATGGCATACATCATCTTCCACTAATCTTAATTAGTGGTGTCTCCACTAAATGGTGGACATCCATAAAAATCTTTTCTAATAATTCACATAAATTTATAATTAGTGGAGTCTCCACTAATTAATGGAGTTTCCAATAATTTTAAGATATTCATAATAAAAACTAAATATTTGATAATAGTTGTTACTATTGTTATTATTATTATTAGTTTTATTGATGTTATTATTGTTTGTGAATGTAATTGTTAATGTGGTGGACATGTACGTATATTATATAAAGGCATGTATTAAACTTTATTCGGAAGAAGTGATTCATTATTACTTACTGAGCATGTGGTTGGTTGACCCCTTTAATATTTCCTCATTTCAGATTTTAATGATGATCGGTGGTGCAAAAGCCCTTTCTACTAAGATTGTATTGGACGTATAGTACAGAGTCGAATTCTAAGATTTTATTCGGTGGCTTATATTATCTTATTTATTTTAAATTCTACCTATGTTTTTTTAGCACTCGAAGAGACAAGTGTAAGAATTAGTTTTATGAGTTTTGATATAATTTCTTTGAGGAAGACTTAATTATGAAATTATTTAGTTATCATTTTGGAAGAAAATGTGTTTTGTTATCTAAATTTTGATATAATACTTTGTATTATTGGAATACAACTCTGGTGATACGATTGTGTTACGTCCTGCGGGTACGAGACGTGACATTAATTGATCAACTTGTGCTAAGACTAGTCTATTTCTCTCGCTGGCTTACAAGATAACTGCTATTGCAGGATACTTATTCATTAACTGCTATCTTCATCATATTTATTGCAGCATGCGAGGAAGGCTATTCAAGGTCATACATAGGCAACAATTTTTTTTTTCGTCTTTGTTTTCTTAATTTTTATTGGGCATTGAGTTTTCAATTATTGCAATTATAATTCAATTATTTCTCTCTTAATAGAATATTTCTTTAAGGTTTTAAATAAGAAAATTAACTTATTTGGTCTTTAAAAATTATGACTTGTAATGTTTTTTTTTAATAATTTTTTTTATTGTTATAGTTGGTAATAAAATTATAATCAGGTAGTCCTTAACTCTCTTTTTCAGTACAGACTTTGACTAAAAAAAAAAAAAGCCATTCTAATTATATGTAATTAATTGATATATCTATTTTTCTCTTTGAAGAAAAATAGAAAGTAAAATTCATTAAGAATTATAATGATAAAAAAAATCATTAAGAACGAAAACATTATAAGTATTAAATTTTAAAGATTAAATAAGGTAGTTTTCCTTTTAAATATTATCTTTAAAAAAAAACAATAGTGGAGTTTTTAATGGGAACTAAGAGCTCAAAGAACATATCATTTGGAAATATTTTATTATAAAACTAATATAAATATTTTTTGTATTGTGATTTTTTCATGCAATGGGGGGTCATTTAACAGAAAGTTACCTCCGGGACTTCCAACATAATTAATTTTGCTTTATTAGAAATATCCTTCTAGGTTGTTAAGATAAAATATAATTATTTTTTTGGGGGGTAATTATCCTTTTTGGGAGGGCCAGGAGGTGGAGTGGTGCATTTAAAAAAAAAATGATCTCATATTACGTCTAGCAAACATTCTTTTTTCTTATTAATAGAAAATTTTGAAATTTGTAATAGATAATATTTTCTATGTTGTATTCCTTTTTTGGAGGAGCGAAGGGGGGCAGAGCTTAAGGAATGGTATAATTGCCGTGTATTTAATTATTTACATTTGTTATTATCTGTGTTTTTTTATGTGCATTTGTGGTATATAACATATTTAATGACTTGAGTGATTGAACTATATCATAATTTGTGATTATATGAGTTTTATAATTTAATGATCAAATTTACAATAAATTATTATTTTATCTTGTCTATTTGTGAAAAATTACTTAATGTTTGGTAATGAATAGCGTTCTTCAAGGTGAAAACTCTAAAAAAAATTTACAAAGTGAATTTTAGTGTTTAGAAACTTTATTGCATAGGTGTTATGGGGATTTTTTATTTTATTTACTATTTTTGTACAGTCTTTGTTTAGAAAATATTTTTATATGCTATGAATAGTATTTTTGAGTTGTAAAAACTTCAGGACGGTGGCGATATTGCCAGAGCAATCGTCCTCCTATCAGAGCAAATGTTACTAAAATGACTACAGTAGCCCTTTGCAATCTAATCAAATCTCATCCATCATTAGCGCTTTCCTACTATGGGTTCCACACATACTTTAGTTTTGGCAGAGTTGAGCAAATCATTCTCTCTCATCGTTCTCGCTCATCTTCTTTTCCTTTCCCTCCTTTTCTCTTTCTCTCTCCTTCCTCCTATCTCCTTTTCCTCCACCCGCCATCTCCCACTTCCTCTCCCCCTCTATTCTCTCTCTCTCTCTATATATATGATCAGAAGCTTCTTTGAGGATAGTCGTAAGAATGAGATTTTGCCAGAAGTCTATCTTTAACTTCTCTGTTACTAATAATATTAGAAGCCTTCAGATGCCCTTTTCTGGGCCATGTTGTCATTCTGCATTTGCTTTGCAGTTAAGATGGTCATTAAATTTTGTTCATGCCAAATGGAAAAATACAGTGCTGCTGTGAAAAAAGGGGAATTGCACTTGTAAAAATACTATTCCAATTGTGACATCACGTTTGGTATCCATCAATATGTTCTAGACTCGGTTAATCAAAAAGTTTTTCACCCCTAAGTTTTACCACCCCTTCCTATAAGTCTTATTGCAAATGAAGCAGGATGCAGTTGAAATCGGTAAACTCCATATAGGTAAAAGTGGAAGAGGGGAAATCTTTTATGGTAAAAAATGCATTCATTCTGGATATTTCTAAAGAAGAAAAGAGGGGCGGATAATTGTTGTAGGCAGTATCTGATTATCGATTCGCACATTCATGGATATGAATGCCATTATCGTTGGAAAGAATCAATTAATTTACCTGTACACAACATAAGTTAACTAGTAGGCGGCGGTTGCGGCTGAACTGAAAGATACTGGAGCCAAATACGAAAGAGGGTTCGTTGATTATACCCTACATATGTTGAAGAGAAAGGAGAGAGTTGGGGGCTGTTGTAGAGTTGCTGTTTTCTCATAGCTTTGAGGTTGAAAATGGCGTCACTTCTCATCCATGTTAGGTGAAGGCGAAGGCCAAGCAATAAGCCACCTGTAGAGAGTTGAAAAAAATGCTATAGCTGGGCAGGGAAGCCTGCTGCAACATGAAGCAATCTTGGATCTCAACCCATGCAGTAACCCTTTCCAAATTTCAATGGAACGTTGATGACATTTTGGACCACTGAGTCAAACTCGTACACTTAAAGCACAATGGGCGGAGAAGGAAAGAAAATAGCGAGGAGAGGATGGTGCAGAAGAGGACAGAGGACGGAGGAGAGAGAAAGAGAAAAAGAGGAAGAGGAAAATAAGATAATGAGAAAAGTAAAGAAAGAGATAGTGAAGATAAGATTTGATTAGATTAAGCACAGGATTATTATAGTCATTTTAATAAAATTTGTTTTGGTAGGAGGATAATTTTTTTAACAATATTGCTAGCCATTCTTGGAAGAGTATGTTAATATTAGAAACCTTATCTTTGTTGTAAATATTTGAATTAGTGTAAGCTCCACTAATTATAAATTTATGTAAATTATTAAGGAATTAGTGGAAACTCCACTAATTATAAATTTTTATGGATGTCCATCATTTAGTGGAGACACCACTAATTAAGATTAGTGAAAGATGATGTATTACACTAATTAAGAGCTCTATAAATAAAGTATTCTCTAAGTTTGTAATACACCATTATTTTGTGAAAGAATTGTGAGAAAATTGTGAGAAAAATAAAGAGAGAAGTTTGAAGAAATTCTTGTGCAAAAATAATTAGAGTTTTCTTAACGTGTAGTGTGTAGATTTTATTCTAACACTACCCAAATTTTATAACATGTTATTAGTACGAGTTTCTACCGTTACCAAGGTCAGAAGACAGGTACGCATTTATTGATCTATATGGCTAACTTACCTAAACTAAAATTTGTAACCCTTGATATTTCTGAAAAAATTATATGTCATACAGAAATGCATCTAAATGCTGAAAAAAAAAAGATCCATATGTTCTGTGGGTAATTTAAATTTGACTACCTGAAGATGGTCGTATTACCAATTGCACGGTATAAATGATTGTACCTGAAGTTGAAAAATTTTAAAACCGTGAATGAATATGACTTCGCGATGTATCAACTTACATCTCAATTAAAATTATGTGGAGAAAAAGTTACTGATAAAAATATATTGGAGAAGACATGTTCCATCTTTCATGCCTCGAATATTGTCTTGCAGCAACAATATCGAGAAAAATGGTATACACAGATTTAACTACTGTCATCATCATTGCAGAGAAAAATAATGAATTATTATTGAAAAATCATGAAGCCAGACCAATTGGCTCAACAGCACTCCCAAAATTGACTGCTGTTAGCTCCAGCAGAAGAAATCGTTATAGTCGTAGTTGTGGCAGTGGTCGTGGTTCTGGTCATGGACACACTCGATATTTCCCTTAACACAGAGCAATACTGGCCACCTGAAGTGGAATAGAAAAGATTATAAGGGAAAATGATATTTCTATTAATAATAAGTATCACATCTTTGAGATATTATATTCGGATGTCAATATATACTATATTACTGCTAACTGTTCAGAAAAAAAAATCTATCTCCTCTTGATCATAAGTCATGTGTTCACTTGCATTTCCTTTATTCATCTCACTGGTATTCACATGAACTTGAGGATGCATGCTTGTAGTTGCTCTTTTTCAATTGAGCTGACAAATTGAGGATGAATGTTTGTAATTGTTCTTTTTCCATGTTTGCATTAGAGGAAGACAAACAGATAGCAATTATGGATTTCAGTTCCTCTTCTTCGGCATCCTCCTTCTCTTCCTTCTCCCTTGGGCCAGCATCTAGACTAGCAGCAGAATTAGTCGTGACATTACTACATAATAAGTTTTGGGATTTTCTCATCCCCTTAAGTTTTTTATTATATTTGGCCTTGAAGCATGCTTGTCTCAATTTCTATGTTTGGTCCTCCAACTGCGTATTAGGACTTTCTTCCACCAATTTCTTCTCACATTCCAGTATCTCAATGGCTTCTCTTAACTTATGTCCTCATTCGTCTTTATTTCGCTCTTGTAAATCGAAGTGATATCATCGGTGGAGATACATTCATTCCAGTCATTATTTACTTATAAATCTTTCATAGTTTCAGCAAATTACAAGTGTGTGTGTGTGTGTGTGTGTGTGAGAACCTGAACATTCTTAATTAGTGTCTCCAAGCTTATCAACTTCCTATGAGGCCATCGACGAATTCCCAACTCCCTACATCTGTTCTTGAAAGGGGTTAAGCCAATATTCAGTTCTTTGGCCGCGCTCTTGATAGGCAGGTAAAAGTATTGCGAAATGGTTTCTTTTGATAGTGTTTTGGAGCTATTGCCCTTCTCCTCTCTCTTCCTCCTAATCCTCTCATTCTCCATAGAAATTTTATCCGCAATAATATCTTGAACTTCGATATTATGCATTTCATGGGTCCTCACTCCAAATTCATTGCTAATACCACTTATTATTTCTCCTAGAAAAGGAAAAACAATATCAATAAAGGTAATACCATACAAAATCCATGTTTGAATGTATGATAACCTGGAACCAAATTCTGGCTTTGTTCAAAATCCATTAGGGAGTAGAAAGGATCATGCACAAGCATATCCTCATTCAGAGGAACAACATCAAAAGCAGTCTCTTGAATGGATAGATCAACAGCATCAAAAGCAGTCTCTTGAATGGGTAGATCAAATTGAAAATCCAAAGCAGCATGTCCAGAACTACCACTGATTTACATCACAACAAACCAAAAGAGAGTTTAATTTCATTATTTCATTATTAAGCATACTAAAAAAAGGGAGCCCTCAAAAGTATCTCACCTGAAATTAAGCGAAAGCAGTTGGCTTGGAAAATTAGGCGAAAGAGGTTGGCTTAAAAAAGAAAACACATCAAAATCTTTTACGTTAGAAACCAAGTCAAAATTTGACCATGTCTCAAATGAATTACGAGTCTCCATATCTGTTTTGAGGTTTTTTGTTTTTTTTATGTTTACTAATGGTTGATGATTGAGATATATATCGATACACATATACATATATATACCTGTACGAGGAAGAAGAAGAGGTAGATGATAGATGGAGGGACGGAGGAAAAGAAAAGACAATGAGGAAGGGGAAAAAATGGTACCAGGAAGAGTAAAAAAAAATATTTACTTTTTTTTGCATTTCCTACTTGTCATCATGTTCTTGCATTTCTTTTTCTTTTTCCTTATTCTTTTGTGAAATCATTATTCCCTAAATTAGGGGGAGAACAAAAACAGTATAAGAAAGATCTTGATTAGACAACATCGTTAAATTATCTTGATCCGCGTATAAACTCGTGTGAACTTAAAGTTAAAAAGATAATTCATTTGCAAAGTATTGCAAATCCAAATCAAATTCCAGACACTTTTGTTGACTCCAGAAGAGTTATAAAATCGAATATTCTAGCTATAAATGTTCCTATTCGAATTGAAGTTCCAGCAGAACAAAAGATTATACCATAGCTGCTGAGCCAAAAGCATGCCAGAAGCATGACCGACCTCTTAGTTCTAAAAATAAAAATCCTCAAAAGAAAAGAGGATAAAATGATCCAGATGTTCATAGTGAATTTCTATTAATTATACCACTTTCGGTAGAAATTGGAATTGGATAAAAACAATTATTGATAATATATTTGCATACAATATATCTCTTAATGTTACACAGGATAATAATGATTTTGAACCAATATCAGTGGATAAATGTCGACATAAAAAAGATTGGCTACAATGGAAACATGAGATTCAATCGAAGTTAAATGCATTGACACAACGTAAAGTCTTCGGACCTGCAGTTTGAACACCAGAAGGTGTAAAACCTGTTGGTTACGAATGGATATTTGTGAGAAAACGCAATGAAAATAATGAAATCATACGAGATAAAGCACGGTTAGTAGTCCAAGGTTTTTCACAAAGATCAGGTATTAATTATAATGAAATTTATTCTCTTGTTGTTGATGCTATTACACTCCAATATCTTATCAGTTTGGCAGTACATGAAAAGATAGATATGCGCCTATTAGATATTGTCACTGTTTACTTGTATGGAAATTTAGAAAATAATATTTACATGAAAACCCCCGAAGGATTTTATATGCCTGAAGCATATAAACATTATCCTCGTGAAAATTACTCTATCAAGTTGCAGAAATCATTATATGGCCTGAAGCAATCTGGGCGCATGTAGTTCACTCATCTTAGTGAATATTTATTGAAAGCGGGATTTAAAAATGATCAGGTATGTCCATGTGTTTTTATTAAGAAATCTGGTTCTAAATTTGTGATATTAGCTATATATGTTGATGATATTAATTTTATTGGAACTCTTGAAGAGCTCCAAGAAACAATGGATTATTTAAAAATAGAATTCGAAATCAAGGATTTTGGTAAAACCAAATTTTGTCTTGGTTTACAAATTGAACATCTGAAAAGTGAAACATTTATTCATCAATCAACATATACAGCAAAAGTTCTCAAAAGATTTTACATGGATAAAGCACATCCATTGAGTATTTAAATAATCGTCCGGTCATTAAATGTGAATAAAAATCCTTTCCGACCTCAAGAAGATGATGAAAAACTTCTTGGTCCTGAAGTACCATATCTCAGTACAATTGGTGCATTGATATATCTTGCTAATAATACACGACCTGATATTGCTTTTACTGTCAATTTATTAGTAAGATTTAGTTCTTCACCAACACGACAATATTGAAATGGAATTAAACAAGTCATTCGATATCTCAAAGGTACAATTGATCTCGGATTATTTTATTCAAATAAAACAAGCCCAACATTGATAGGTTATGCAGATGCTGGTTATTTATCTGATCCACATAAAGCACGTTCTCAAACAGGCTATCTATTTACATATGGAAATACTGCTATATCATGGCGTTCTACAAAACAATTTATAGCAGCTACTTCTTCAAATCATACTGAAATTATAGCCATTCATGAAGCAAGTCAAGAATGTGTATGGCTAAGATCCATGATTCATTATATCCGAGAAAGTTGTGGATTAACATCGATCAGAGGTATTCCAACTCTTCTTTATGAAGACAATGTAGCTTGCATAACTCAAATATGAGGAGGATATATTAAAGGAGATTAGACAAAACATATTTCACCAAAATTCTTCTTTACTCATGAACTCCAGAAGAAATGTGAAATTGATGTGCTACAAATTTGGTCATGTGACAACCTCGTAGATATTTTCACGAAGATTTTACCGACTGCAACATTTGAGAAGTTGAAATATAAAATCGGTATGCATCGGTTTAAAGATTTAAAATAATTATCTCATCAGGTGGAGTAATAAACAGACATATAGAATAGTGTACTCTTTTTCCTTCACTAGATTTTTTTTCCCATTGGATTTTTATCTAATAAGGTTTTAACGAGGCATATTCTTTATGTAATGGATGGACATTCAAGGGGGAGTGTTGTAAATATTTGAATTAGTAGAAACTCCACTAATTATGGATTTATGTGAATTATTAAGGAATTAGTGGAAACTCCACTAATTATGAATTTTTATAAATGTCCATCATTTAGTGGAGACACCACTAATTAAGATTAGTGGAAGATGATGTATTCCACTAATTAAGAGCTCTATAAATAGAGTTATTCTCTAAGCTTGTAATACACCATCATTTTGTGAAAGAATTGTGAGAAAATTGTGAGAAAAATAAAGAGAGAAGTTTGAAGAAATTATTGTGCAAAAATAGTTAGAATTTTCTTAATGTGTAGTGTGTAGATTTTATTCTAACACTACTCAAATTTTATAACAATCTCATGTTATTTGAATGAGTTTTGAGTTTATTTTTCAAAATTAGTAATTTTTATACTAATTAAATTTACCTTACCTTAAATTATCATTATAAAAAATGAATAGTGGTTGAATTTAGCCATTTCTTCTTCTTGGTTGACAGCCTTGGTCTCTTTCTCTCTCTCTCATTTTATTCTCAAAATTTCTTGAACAAATTAGTAGCTAAGCCTGTAAAAATACTTCTTTTTCACTTTAAAAAGCAATTCTAAATCCTCAAGAGTCTTCACTTAATATGAAATATCTTAATTTCATAGGGTATTATTCACTAGAGTTTTATATAATCTTATGAACTCAAAATTCTTTTATTATAGGATGGGTTTTTTATTTTGGGTTAACAAATGTTTTATGATTAATTTTGAGCAAATAATATTAATATTTTAATTGGAGCACTTCGTGGTTATTTGTTGGTTTTTTGTGGAGCTCTTGCATTCTAATTATTTTTTGCATTCTTAAATGTTGGTAAATTTATTGAATTAGTTGAAATTTGTTGTTTGATTATGAGTTTTGGGATGTATTAAATGATGTTTCAACATTTGGAAGCCCTAAGCGTATTTGTACTTGGAAGGTTTATGGGGATTGTGTATGTGTATAATGATTTTATTGAGGGATTATGTAGTAAGTAATGTTTTGTTATAGAATTGTGTCCTAAATCATTTAAATAATGGGTGTATTGCAATTTACCTTAATTAAGTTGGAAGGTTGTGACACTTTAGTATCACAAGTTGTAAAAAATGCGTTAAAGGTCTATTGACCGTTAGTCAATAACGGCATTGACCAACATGAATTACTTTTATAATAAATTTTTTATTTTATCCATATTAATTATAAGATGTTCAAAATAATCCTTTGAGTTTATTGCAATTTACCTACATTAAATTGTAGATTATGACACTCTAATATCACAAGTTGTAAAAAAGTCGTTAGAAGTTTATTGACTGTTAGTCAATGATAATATTGATTAACAAAAGTTATTTTTGTAATAAAATATCTATTTTATCTATACTAATTACAAGATACCTCAAAAAATCCATTAGTTGAGAGAACTTTTTATTTCAAATTAAATTATAAATTAAGTCTTTCTTTATTTAACAAATAAACACTTGAGATGTTGAGCAATTTATTCAAAGGTTGAATTATGAAAATCAAAATTAGATGAAGTTCTTTCATTTAGAAGACATCCTCAGGACAAAATTTTGGGACTTGACATATGAAGTATTTGTAGACTTATAGTACTTTTTATAATTTTTGGTATTAAAGAATCATTATCAATTTAATAGGATAAAATGCAACAAACATATAAACTAAAATTTCAATCAACTTTCTAAAATTAGGTATATCATGTACAGCCATGTCAAGACTTAAATATGACACAAATTTAAACATAACATGCCTAAAATAAAATCACAAAATTGTACTAATTTTTTCCTCACAAAAAAAAAAAAAAGCAAAGCCAACAAAAAAAATTATCATACTAACCGTCAATGGACTTTTAGCACATTTTTGATAACTTGTGGTACTAAAGTGTGACAATTCACAACTTAATAGGGGTAAATTGTAATAAATTCAAAGGATTATTTTGGCCATCTTATCATTAGGATGGATAAAATAGACAATTTATTACAAAAGTAACTTTCTTTAGTTAATATCGTCATTGATTAATAGTCAATAGACTTCTAACGTTTTTATTATAACTTGTGGTATTAAAGTGTTACTATTCTCTAATTTAATGAGGGTAAATTGCAATAAGCCATTTAAATGATTTATATGAAAGGTTTTGTACTTGTTAAACATTGAAGTATTGATTTTGGCAAAAACCTTGCAATAATTGATATCCATTCCCCCCTGACTTTCCAAATGCTTTACTTGATTGTCCTTTCTCTTTTGTGTCCAACCATCTTAAGCCTTACTAGATTAGTACAATTAACTACTATGTGACACCTAATTTCCCCTTATCAGTATTATTAATTATGAGTATTAGTTGTTATTTAGTCTAACGATAGTAGAATATATAGCTGGACGCTAAGGCTTGTGACATATATATTTTGGGATTGTATGATTGGATAGCAACGCTATATACTTTAGTCTTAGGGACATTGTAGAGACTATAGAATGTTACATTTTTGTACAAGCTATATGTCAATTGTATTTTTATTTTATGAAATGTCTTACTTTATTTTGGGATACTGCATGTTTAAATTTGTCATATTTTAAGATAACTAATTAAAATCTATTTTACTGTGTTCATTGCTAAGGCGCTATCATAACTAGTATTAAGTGAAAAGATATTTGTGATAAGTAAATGTTATCGTGAAGACGTTTAAATGTTAGAAACTTTGATTCACCTGCTGAAAACTAGCCTTCATTTGCTAGCACAAGACAATGTCCATGATAATGTGAGCCCACGGTCCATTTTGCCTTTAGAGGCTTTCTTTTTATAGATTATCTCGTGCGAGTTGGAACTCATGTGGTTAGGGGTCTTTTTGTTAGTGAAATTTAGTTAGGGGTTTATTAAATAATTAACTTTTAATAAGTTGGATTTACGTTAGTGGGGTCTATCAGTTATGTTGTTCTCTGATTGAGCGAAAACCTAGGTTGCAGAGGTTGTTCTAGGAGAGAAGGAGAGCAACATAGAGGAGGTGATTGGGGAATGAGTGGTACCGGAGACTGCAAATTTAGGTAATTCTCGACTCCTTTGTGCTTCTGACTAGATTTAATTCGTTTCTAGGGTTCTTGATTTTGCATTTAGGTTTGGGGTGTATGTTTCTGATTTAGGAGTTTTGTTGAGTCTGTTAATTTTGATAGGGTATTTGATATCTGGGATTGTAGGTGGAAAGGAAATTGAAGGTGATAAGAATGTATTTGTGGTTCCGTGAAGTGTCTGGTAAGGGATTTTGGCTTTCCTGTTTTTCTGTTAAATTCTGGGTTTTGGTTTTCTTGAACAAATTCTCTTATGTTTTCAAATTCATGAAAGGGTATGTTCATATACAAAAATTGGATTTAGTATTATGATTAGATTCTTACACTGATTATACTATTATGATATTTTGTATGGTTTCTAAGATTATATGGAATTTTTTTGTTCTGTTCTAGTTTCTGTTTAATGTTCTGACTAATGTTTGGGGCTTAGTAATCGTGGAGACTCCCAATCTGTTTTGTGTACTGGCCCTAAGCCAGAGGTATAAAATACCTAGTCAACCAATTCTATGTAGTAGCCCTTCTCCTAACGGGATACAATAGTTAGGAGACTGATATCAATTAGCCAAAGCCTCCCTCCCAAACATGATTCAAAATCTGATGTTTTCAACGTGTTCAATGGTTTAGTGTGTATGAAAAGGTGTAATGATTCTTCATATGGGCTGTGGGGTACTTGGTTGCATGTTGTTTCATTGGAATGACTTGTGGTTCTATGTTGTTCAGTTTAATTCTGTGTTTGCTGGCTCTGTTTTCACTATTTTTGGAGAAAATTGCACTTTGCCCTGTTTTGTTCTATCAAACCCAAAAACAACCGACACCGGTTACCTTCCCCAATAGGTGTCGGTTCTTACCAAAAAGTCTGTTACATTACTTTTCCATCCGGTGCCAATCTTGCTGCCCAACATGCGCCAAGTATATTAACAGGCGCCAGATCCTTACTTCTACAAGCGCCAGTTCATTTCAGTAAATTGTTCCCTTTGCTTCTATTTTAAACGGCGTCGGTTCTTCTGTCTAATAGGTGGCGATTTCTTTCAGACCTTAACCCTCCTTGATTCTAACCAAGAAACCTAATGTTGTGATGTGCCAACCTTCTTTGTGGTTTAATTGTGAGGATTCTTTGTGTCCAGATCCAGCCAACTCCCTAACAGTAACAAATTATGAATTTTCTTAGTGTATTAAATACTTTACAAGATTATTATGTAACATACTCAATCTTAGGTAAACTATGTTTTTCTTACTAAGTTAATGAACTCATCCCTTTACTATCATTTTCAAGTTCTCAGTTGGAAGGAGAAGAAATAGACAAGTGGTTTAAAGAGGATCTAGAGTGATTTTTGAAGAGCACTTGTAATGTTCTACTTATGTTGATTTGCCCTGGATGGAACTTGAGGTCATAGAGTACTATTGAGCTAGTACGAAAACTTTTATTTATTTATGATTTGCATTGTTTTTGGGAGATGATGAACCTTGGTGTTTTAGTCTATGTCATTTGAGTTATTTCAGATTTTAAACTGTCTATTTTCGGCATTCCCTTTTAGAATACTGCCATACCATATTCGAGTTCGGAGCATGACAGATAATCATGTGGAAGTAACAAAATTAAACCCCTAAGTGTCGAAAAAGTTGCTCAATACATTATTTTAGATCTTTAAAATATCAATATTTTTATTTTGTTTCAATTTTAGAAGAAAAGGCTAAGGGGATTGGGTATTTGACATCATAACGAATACCTGGTTTCGTTTCTCATAAATGTATCGTTTTTCTCTCTTTGAAAAGCTTTCTACTATATTTTTAATAAAAAGAACTATATATGTATATGCTTTGTGTCATTTTTGTTGCTAAGCTGGGGGATTTTAGGGGTATTTATACTTAAAATATCAATATAATATATTATTACGGATGTGTGTGAATTTCTTTTAATACTTTCGCAATCTTGTTTTTTTAGGCTAATGTATACGTTACTTGTGTTGAATTTTTTTTTTTTTATTGATAAATTGACTATCATACATGTTGGTGATTTAGGATAAAATATAAATTTATCCTTTGAAAATTAATTTTATGGTATATGTCTTTTTGTTGCGTCCTACGTTATTATGATATATTCTACGGTCATTTTATAATTTTTTTAAAATCTTACATGAGTACATATGATCTATTCTATAGTCATTTTATTTATTTTATTTATTTTAAATGATTGTAGATGGCCTATTCTATAGTCATTTACATTATTAAATCATAAGAACTTACAAGAATAGATGACTAAATGACTATAGCATAGGCCAAGGATACTTTATAAGCAAGGATTGATGACCATCGAATAGGACAAGGATATATTACAAGAATTCAGCAAAATCAATGAATTTTGATCAGAATGGATGAATATCACATAAAGGATGTATTTGTGGCTGAAGGAATCAACACTGACTCTACAATTGGTGGAATTATATTTATTTGTTCAAAATATGATTTTAAAATATTATAAAAAATTATAAATTTAAATATTAATATTGTGATCTATCTACGATGCCAAGTAGTTAAAAAAAAAAATTCTCCTATCCTAAAGCAGAAGGAATTGAGGAAGTCATATATAAATATGATTTTAATTTTTTTTTAAAAAAGTATAAATTTAAATATCAATATTATGATCTATCTAGGGTGTTTGACCAAAGTGGATTTCTTTTGAAACCCTCCATTGAAATTGGGTTTGGTTTTGGAGACACCCCTTGTAGGGGCTCTTCACATCTGGTAGACGCGATGTCTTCCTCTCGTTGTTCGGCCCTTTTTCAGGTAGAACGGTCAACCTCGCATATGGTAGACGCAAGGTTCATGACACCTCGCATCTACCAAATCTGATGTAAATTGTGGTTTGAGTTATTTCCAATAAAACGATTGTGGGCAATTTATATAGAAAAAGTAAAAGATTCAGTGGTTACAAAGAAGAGTATACCAATCTATTTGTAGAGTCCAGGTGATGCATCACAAATCCCTATCAAAAGAAATATTAAAAGATCGAGTAAACTAGAATTCCCCAATGGCATAATTACTTAAATTTTCTTTCTTGGTTGTTTCTTTATAGCGAATTCCACTCATTTTCGCATAAAAACATGCCAATAAACTCTCACGAATATGTGAACTCCAAGGTACCGAAGAAGACACTTTATGGATATGATAACTCCTCAAGTTGTGATGACTCTTTTTTAAGTGAAACAAAGTGAAGAAGATTTTGATATAGACATATGTAACGAATATGTCCTAGTAAGATTGTGGCAAAACGAGATTAATTCGGCCTTTAAAATTTAAACTCTAAAGCAAGAAATTGTCAGATGGCGTAAACCCTAAATACTAAATCCTAAAATATATCCTTTAATTTCAATATCATTGTTTAATTTTAAATTCAAAAAATATAAATCTCAAATACTTGAAAAATAAAATTTAATACATTTAATGATAATTTTGTAAATTCATATATGAATCTCAAATATTTGTAAATTCAAGTACACTAATGACAACTTTTTCCCCCCTAAATTCACTTCACTTTTTATTTTTGTTTTATTGAAATAACTCAAACCACCGTTTACATCATCATATAAGATTTGACAATTATTTAAAGTGACGTATACAATCAATGTTAAAACGTTGTTTTCAAATTTATAATATTTAAATATATATTTAAAAATTTGAAGATAAAATAATAATTTCAATCAAATATTCCAATTAAAAAATTTATTTGAATATTTGGAGACAAAATTATTAATAAAATTTTAAGTCAAATAAAATAATAAATTATTTTTATGCACAATAAATTAATAATAAAAGTCTAAAAAATTATTGTAAATATTTGAAGATAAAATTAAATATTATAAATTAAACTTAACTTAAAAATAAGAATTCATTTTTAAGTTATTTTTCAAAATAAAAAATTTGTTATAGAATTAGGGTAGTGTTAGAATAAAATCTACACACTACACATTAAGAAAATTCTAACTATTCTTTGCACAAGAATTTCTCTCTTTCTTTTCTCTCACAATTTTCTCTAATCTTTCTTTCACTAATCTTTCTTTCACAAAATAATGGTGTATTACAAGCTTAGAGAATAGCTCTATTTATAGAGCTCTAATTAGTGAAATACATCATGGCATACATCATCTTCAACTAATCTCAATTAATGGTGTCTCCACTAAATGGTGGACATCCATAAAAATCTTCTAATAATTCACATAAATCCATAATTAGTGGAGCCTCCACTAATTAATGGAGATTCCAATAATTCATAACACTCCCCTTGGATGTCCATCCATACATAAAGAATATGTCTCGTTAAAACCTTACTAGATAAAAACCCGAGTGGGAAAAAAATCTAGTGAAGGAAAAAGAGTACACTATTCTATATGTATGTTTATTACTCTCCCTGATGAGATGATTCCTTTAAATCTTTAAACCGACGCATACCGATTTTATATCTCAACTTTTCAAATGTTGCCGTCGGTAAAGTCTTCGTGAAAATATCTGCGAGGTTGTCACATGACCGAATTTGTAGCACATCAATTTCACCTTTCTTACGGAGTTCATGAGTAAAGAAGAATTTTGGTGAAATATGTTTTGTCCGATCTCCTTTAATATATCCTCCTCGTAATTGAGCTATGCAAGTTGCATTGTCTTCATAAAGAGGAGTTGGAATACCTTTGATTGATGATAATCCACAACTTTCTCGGATATAATGAATCATGGATCTTAGCCATACACATTCTCGACTTGCTTCATGAATGGCTATAATTTCGAGTATGATTTGAAGAAGTAGTTGCTATAGATTGTTTCGTAGAACGCCATGATATAGCGAGTATTTCCACATGTAAATAGATAGCCCGTTTGAGAACGTGCTTTATATGGATCAGATAAATAACCAGCATCTGCATAACCTATCAATGTTGGACTGGTTTTATTTGAATAAAATAATCCGAGATCAATTGTACCTTGGAGATATCGAAGGACTTGTTTAATTCCATTCCAATGTCGTCGTGTTGGTGAAGAACTAAATCTTGCTAATAAATTGACAGTGAAAGCAATATCGAGGCCGTGTGTTATTAGCAAGATACATCAATGCACCAATTGCACTTGAGATATGGTACTTCGAGGACCAAGGAGTTCTTCATCATTTTCTTGAGGTCGGAAAGGATCTTTATCCACATTTAATGATCGGACGATCATTGGAATACTCAATGGATGTGCTTTGTCCATGTAAAATCTTTTTAGCACTTTTCTTTGTATATGTTGATTGATGAATAAATGTTCCACTCTCCAAATGTTCAATTTGTAAACCAAGGCAAAATTTGGTTTTACCAAAATCCTTGATTTCGAATTCTCTTTTTAAATAATCAATTGTTTCTTGGAGCTCTTCAGGAGTTCCAATAAGATTAATATCATCAATATATATAGCTAATATCACAAATTTAGAACCAGATTTCTTAATAAAAACGCATGGACATACCTGGTCATTTTTAAATCCCGCTTTCAATAAATATTCACTAAGACGTGTGAACCACATGCGCCCAGTTGCTTCGGGCCATATAATGATTTACGCAACTTGATGGAGTAATTTTCACGAGGTTAATGTTTATATGCTTCGGGCATATGAAATCCTTCGGGGATTTTCATGTAAACATCATTTTCTAAATTTCTATACAAGTAAGCGGTGACAACATCTAATAGGCGCATATCTATCTTTTCATGTCTTGCTAAGCTGATAAGATATCGGAGTGTAATAGCATCAACAATAGGAGAATAAGTTTCATCATAATCAATACCTGGTCTTTGTGAAAAACCTTGGGCTACTAATCGCGCTTTATATCGAACGATTTCACTCTTTTCATTGCGCTTTCGCACAAATATCCATTTGTAGCCAACAGGTTTTATACCTTACGGTGTTCGGACTGCAGGTCCGAAGACTTCACGTTTTGCCGGTGCATTTAACTCAGATTGAATCGCATCTTTCCATTGCGACCAATCTTTTCTATGCACGACATTCATTAAGCGATATTGGTTCGGGATCATCATTATCCTGTGTAACATCAAGAGATATATTGTATGCAAATATATTATCAATAACAGTTTCTATCAGATTCCAACTTCTACTGGAAGTGGTATAATTGATAGAAATTTCGGTGTTACTTTTATCAACTTACGGTTCTTTGTCATCGGTTCTCTCTTGGTCTTTATCATTCTTTTCTTCAATATGATCTTACGGATCATTTAATCCTCTTTTCTTTCGAGGATTTTTATCTTTAGAACCAAGAGGTCGGCCACGCTTACGGCGTGTTTTTGACTCAGCTGACTATAGGTATAATATTTTGTTCTGCTTGGAACTTCAATTCGAATAGGAGCATTTATAGGCTGGAATATGCGATTTTGTAACTCTTACGGAGTCAACAAAAGCGTCGGCATTTGATTTGCAATGCTTTGCAAATGAATTATCTTTTGAACTTCAAGTTCACATGTGCTTGTGCGCGGATCAAGATAATTTAATGATGTTGTCCAATCAAGATCCTTTTTATCTTGTTTGGGTTCTCCCCTAATTTAGGGAATAATGATTCATCAAAATGACAATCGAGCAAATCTTCTTGTGAATACATCTCTGTCGGGGGTTCAACATACACGATAATAGAGGGAGAATCATATCCAACGTATATCTCCTTTCTTCTTTGAGGACCCATCTTTGTACGTTGGTTTGGTGCAATTGGAATATATCTGACACACCTAAAAATTCTTAAATGAGCAATATTTGGTTACGACCCAAAAGCCAATTGCAAATGAGAGAATTTATGATAACTAGTTGGTCTTATACGTACAAGTGTTGCAACATGTAGAATAGCATGTCCCCGAGCGAGATGTTGGGAGATTTGTTTTCATTAATAATGGTCTAGCAATTAATTGTAATCGTTTAATCAAAGATTCGACAAGACCATTACATGTGTGAACATGAGTTACGGGATGTTCAACATTAATCCCAATTGACATGCAATATGCATCAAAAGCATGTGATGAAAATTCACCGACATTATCCAAACGGATATTTTTAATGTGATGGTCGGAAATTGTGCTCGTAATTTAATTATTTGAGCAAGTAATCTCGCAAACGCCAGGTTGCGAGTAGATAATAAACATACATGTGACCATCGGGATGATGCATCAATTAAGACCATAAAATATTTGAACGGTCCACATGGTGGATCAATAGGTCCACAAATATCTCCGTGAATCCGTTCGAGAAATGTAGGACTTTCGGCTCCTACTTTTACTTGGTGATGGTTTAACAATTAATTTTCCTAGGGAACATGCGGTACATGCGAATTTTTCGATGTTAATATCCTTTTATTTTTTAAAGGATGACCATGTGTATTCTCAATGATTCTTCTCATCATGGTAGATCCAGGATGACCCAACCGGTCATGCCAAATGCTAAAAGTAATAGGATCAGTAAACTTACGGTTTACTAGATGATGAATTTCAATTGTACGAATTTTTACAAAATATAGACCGAGTAGAAAAAAACGGCAGTTTTTCTAATACCGATTTCTTACCAAAATGCATTTGAGTAATAAAAAGATGCTCAATCCCATTTTCCTCATTTGTTTCAACATGATACCCATTTCTGCGGATATCTTTAAAACTCAATAAATTTCTTACGGATTTTGAGGAAAATAGTGCCTTATCAATAATAATTGTTGTTCCTTTAGGCAACAATATACTAGCTCTTCAGGAGCCCTCAATTACATTTGCACTACCGTTTATTGTATAAATATTTATTTCTCCCATTTTGAGATCAGAAAAATATTTCTCATTTTTTAGTATGGTGTGTGTAGTTCCACTATCAATAATGCATACATCATCATTAATAACGACCATCCGAACACAAATATATATATGTAAACGTAAATATTATTAGAATAGAATGAAAATGAAAATACAAAAATATCGGGGTGAGGCTTTAGTTCTTTTGGACACTTGCCATCACCAATTAAATGGTCTATCCTACCGATGCGGGTGTTCAAAAAAATCCGATACATCCATATGGGTAATATTGATATTAAGATCTTCGGGATCACTATCGTCATCCTCAACATTATTTATTGGATGTTGAGAAAAATTTGCTTCCACATTTTTATTTTTCAATGAAGCTTGATACAATTCAACTAAATGTTTAGCCGTACGACAGTTTCGTGACCAATGACCTTTCATGCCATATCTATAACATATATCCTCATGCTTTTCTTCAATTTCTTTTTCTTTTCCCTTTTGATCTTTTCTGTTCCACTTCAGGTGGCCAGTATTTCTCACAGTTTGATTATAATTGTGATAAGGGAAATATCGAGCGTGACTACGACCATAACCACGGCCACGGCCACGACCACGACTATAACGATGGCTTCTGCTGGAGCCAACGACATTCACTTCAGGAGTCTTTGTAGAGCCGATTGATGCAGCTTCATGATTTCTCAATAATAACTCATTATTTTTCTCTGCAATGAGGAGGGCGATAATTAAATCGTAAATTTTGTATACCCATTTTCTCGATATTGTTCTTTGCGAGGACAATATTCGAGGCATGAAAGGTGGAGAATGTCTTCTCCAACATATCTTCATCGATCACTTTTTCTCCGCATAATTTTAATTGAGATGTAATTTTATACATTGCGGAACTATATTCATTCACGGTTTTAAAATCTTGCAACCTCGGGTGCAACCATTCATACCGTGCGATAGGTAGTACGACCATCTTCGGGTGGTCAAATCTTTCTTTTAAATTTATCCACGAGACCATATGGATCTTTTTCGGTAAGATATTCCATTTTCAAATTTTCATCGAGATGACGACGAATAAAAATCAAAGCTTTAGCCTTGTGTTGTGCAGATGCACTATTATGTGCTTGAATAGTTTCACTAAGGCCTTCAGCATTTAGATGCATTTCTGCCTCGAGAACCCATGACATATAATTTTTTCCAGAAATATCAAGGGCTACAAATTCGAGTTTAGCGAGATTAGCCATAGAGATCAATAAATGCGTACCTGTCTTCTGGCTTTAATAACGGCGAAACTCGTGCTTAGTCTTACGGCTTTTGTCACGGTAGAGACTCGTGCTGATAACGTGTTATAAAATTAGGGTAGTGTTAGAATAAAATCTACACACTACACATTAAGAAAATTCTAACTATTCTTTGCACAAGAATTTCTCTCTTTCTTTTCTCTCACAATTTTCTCTAATCTTTCTTTCACTAATCTTTCTTTCACAAAATAATGGTGTATTACAAGCTTAGAGAATAGCTCTATTTATAGAGCTCTAATTAGTGAAATACATCATGGCATACATCATCTTCAACTAATCTCAATTAATGGTGTCTCCACTAAATGGTGGACATCCATAAAAATCTTCTAATAATTCACATAAATCCATAATTAGTGGAGCCTCCACTAATTAATGGAGATTCCAATAATTCATAACAAAATTCAAATATTAATGAAATATTCAACTATTATTCATTGAAATTTAAATTCAATTAAAATATAAAGGAATTATAAATTAAAATACATATTCTTTTTTAGTTGACTCAAATTTATTTTTGCAATCCGCATTAATGACCTTACTGGATTTTTGAGAGTACGACCCGAAAGGAAAAAATTTGTTTTGAGGTTTGTGGTGGTAGCCCAAGCCCGTAGCCCACAATTGACCTTTTGGGGGTGCGGGGGCAACGCCACCTATGGCATGGTAAAGATAAAAATTTGTAAATTTTAAAAAATAAAATAATTATTTTTAAATCTTTTTAAAAATATATTAAATTAAAAAAAAAAAAAAACAACAACAACCTCGGACTTGGCAAACGAAAGATACCATAAACCTTCCGTCTGGTTCTGCCCAAAAAAAGGTTGGGCAGCACGAGGAATCCCTGCAGGGGTGCCTCCAAAACGGAACCCAATTGGGGTTCAAAAGAGACCCATTTTCGTTAAAAAACCCTGTCTATGGTGCCAAGTAATCAGAAAAAGATTGTCCTTCTACTCCAAGGGGGAAGGAATTGAGAAAGTTATGTACAGAAGAATGGAAAAGGAATTGTGCTTTTATTTTAATACAAGAAAAGGAAATCGTATGCTTCGCTGCTTGGCTATATTAATAGTGTGATCTATCTTCGCGGCATGACACAACAATTTCTCCATCGCAGCACCAAATGGCATCGCCTAGTTCTATATGTTCCACTGGCTAGACGATGCTAACCTAGCGACGCCGCCCCTTTTCAGAATCAGGCGGTCTTTTTCTTCGGAAAATTCTAGCAAAGGTTCATAAATCAATTATATTGATGAGTTGTACTGCGTATACCATAAGTGGTACGATACAACTCATCGCAATTGGTCCACGGATCCACAATCCAAGTAAGAATTCATCTTTTTCTTCGTATACTTAAGCGGTGTCGTCTCTCTAGAATCGGAAGGCGCCATTTGGACTCCTTCCAAGTGCATTTTTAGCTCTTTTCACTCTTGTTCTTTGACATATCTACATTCTATGAACTTTACACAAGATATACCTCACTGAGTAGTTAATTGAAACAGTCTTTAATCACTACTACATAGGAAGTTCAAATCATTTGACATAGATTTGACCCGTGAAGGCCTGAACGTTACAACAATACTCCAACTACTTACTTACTGAGTTGTGCTCCAGGAGGCAAAATAATTCTTATCTAAGTACATCATAGAAAGTGATATGAAGGGTTGATTTGGTTACTTTTAGAGGTTCCACCGTGATGGCTTCCGCACGGCACGCCGTTACCATTTTGTTGACGCAGGTGAGGCATGGGGATTGTTCGTGAGTTGACTCACTGAGCTAATTATTATCTTGAGTAGGATACTTTCAACGCAGTAAGTTGATTCAACTTTAAAATCTCTATCTTGACTATTTGTACAAAGTCTCCATGTTTTCTGTGAATGCATTGCCAAAAAGGTCCAAGGAATTGAGGTAGGCCAGATTTTCAGGCTCTGTAGGAATGTTTTCAGTGAAAGCATGAAACGAGATAGCGGGAAACACAAAAGCATGGAATTACTCAAAATTGTATTGAACACCATAAAAGTCCACAAAATATACAAAAACGATTTGACTTTGTATGAGTCCCGAGAGATTTCTAGAAGTCTCAACTAAGTGGCTAAGTTACAAAGCATAACTGGCTGCAAGCTGTACAACTCATAAATAAGAGAATTAACAAAAAGAGAAAAAAGAATTAGTTGTTGTTTGTTGTTATTTCGGGTCAAGTGTTGTAGAGACACTGGTTCCACTATGCTGGAACTGCGACTTTTCGGTGGTTTAGTAGGCTCAACTGGTTCTTAATTTTGCTATGAAATTGAGTTTCAACATGAGAATCGACATGAAGCAGTATACTTTATGTTTTAGCAAGAAAATCCAAGTGTATCTAGTATGATCATTCACAAGAGTAAGGAAATATCTATAACATTGTATAATGAATACAAGATAATGTCCCCAAACATCCATATGCACAAGGTAAAAACAATGATCAGAAATACCTTGATGCAAAGGAAAAGACAGTTTGTGTTGTTTACCAACATGACAAATATTACAAGTAGCTTTTTCACTAGGCAGATTGATAGAATCACAACTCTTATATAAATAACTCAACACTTTATTTGATAAATGGCCTAACCTAAAAAGCCAAAGAAGAGATTTATCAGGCAAGTTTCCTGAGAAGACATTGCAAATGGAGGCTTGTTTATGTGAAGGAGAATCTAAAATGAAGTGATAAAGTCCTTGATTTAACTCAGTTGATCGAATCATCGCACCATGATATGGATTCTGAATTTTGCAAGAGGAAGAATTAAAAATTATGACACAATTAAGATCATAAGACAGTTTGCACAAACGAATCAGATTATCTGAAAATTGTGGAACATAAAGAACATCTTGCAGTGTGATATGTTTAAAAAGATGTACACGTCCTTTATGATTAACAACTTGTTCTCGATTAGGAAGTCTCACAAAGATGTTGGTAATTGGTTTAAGTGTAGCAAAAGCATGCCTATGGGTGCAAATGTCGTATGTAGCACTAGAATCTCATATCTATAGAGATGTTGGTGTACTTGTGGAATCAGCTTGTGTAGAAGGTTCTTCAAAGTTTGTTGCCATAGTGGTTGACTGATTAACTAAGGTGTGGTGGAGGAGTAGTTTGAAAAGTGAATGTTTTGAATCATGCTCAATAGCTACTGATGCTGCTCTTGTGTAACAAAAGTTACCGGCTATGTTTCCATCTGGAGAAGGCAAATTGGATGAAATCATAGCATTAATTGGAAGCATTGAGACCGGAAACATCTGCACTATTTGTTCACCCG
The DNA here is from genome assembly GCA_026120185.1 of Voacanga thouarsii. Lineage (NCBI taxonomy): Eukaryota > Viridiplantae > Streptophyta > Magnoliopsida > Gentianales > Apocynaceae > Voacanga > Voacanga thouarsii. Next base: position 10,983,649 of record JANUWF010001287.1, on the reverse strand, counting down.
TTCTAACCATTTGCATAACAAAATTTTCCTGTTTATAGTTCCCATTATATGTTTTTCCCTTTGGTTTAAAACCAAAGCCATGTTTTCTGTAACAACGATAAATTGTATGTCCAAGCATACCACAGAATGTGCATTGCCAATGTTTTTGATTATTAAGTCCTTTCCTAAACTTCTGATCACCATAAGTTCCCAGTACCTCCACTATTGATAGGCAAAGCTAATGAATTAAGCACTGCAGAATTGACAAAATTTCCTCCTTCTTTGCAGGCAAAATATTTGAAAACATGCTGTGAGTAACTTGAATAGATGATTTTGTGTTGGCAGGTAAAACAATTGAAAATATATGTGTGTGTATGAGGAAGATTTTTTGAGGCTTCATACCTCACTTGCCTCTTATAGGTAATTGCCATTTGAAAAGCTTCATTGGTAGTTGAAAATGGTGAAGACAGCAATATTTTTTATCTTCAATACTAGCCTTGATGTTTGCCAAAACCGAGCAGCTGCTCCTCAGTTCACAAATGTAGACAGGCAAAGGCCTCAAATTCATCATCCCATCCCAAAACATTTTCAGGCTTATGAAATACTCATTTACCGTAAGATTACCTTGTATGTGATAGAAAAAAGAGACTGAATTTCATCATGATCTATGATTGTTACTTTTGCAATAAAGATCTATGATTAGATGCAAATCTGTCTTTTCATCATGAAATGCAATTCTAACGATTTTTGTTTGCTTTCAAGTAGTTTTTAAGATCTCTGGTTTTATTTGCAATCAGTGCTGCTTGTCCGTGTTCTACTGTCTAGTTGTTTCTTTGCTTCTCAAAATCAGGTGCTGCAAACAGAGAAGGTTCTGAGTTACACTTTGACAGTGTATATCAGGGATTTGCTTTTAAATAGTGCTTCAAATGCAACCTTAGAACAGTTCTGTTCAATACATCATTTGACATGCGGATGCGTATGAATTACCAGGCAAGGAGAACAATGAAAGAGAGTGGCCGAGAATACAACATTTCATCGCTCACCATTGTGTTCAAAAGAAAATTATGAATGGGATGCAAGTGCTCTCAGCTTTCACTATCAGAGCACTCCCTCCCTATTTCTCAAGGCAGTCACCGCCCTGAAATTCAGTCTCATTATTCCATTTGTGCCCCCACAAATGTGCTTGTCACATATAGACTCTGAAAATTTTCAGTCTCTTTTCCAGTTTCCAATACTCATTTGTACAGTAATTTATTTAGTTAATTCTCTAATTACTTCTTTCGTCCTAAAAAAGATATCAATTTAACAAATGACACACGTATTAAAGAATTGTTAAAACTTATATAATTATAATAAAAAAACTATTGTATTCTCGAAAAAAATAAATATTTATTAATTAGATTGAGAATACATATATATATTTAATGAGTCAAATATTTATTGAGTAGTTGAATGATGAGTAAATTAAGAATATACGTAATAAATATATTTTTAATTTGTAAAATTGATAAATTTTTTAATATAATAAAAATAAAAATTTTTAACCTTCTTTTTAGAACGAAGAGAGTATATCATAGAAAAAAGAGGAAGGAAGAAAATAGAGGGAGAAAACTAAGAGGATACGTGATGATTTTTTAAGAGTAAAGAAGAAAATGGAAAGATAAAGTTGAGAAAAAAATTCGAAATAAGTGTCTAATGCAAGTTATCTAATTTTATTATATTAATAATAAAGATTAAAAACGTAAAATTATTAATTGAAAATTATAAAGACAAAAGTTTAAGTTTAAAATTTAATTTATTATAAATAAAATAGATTTAAAAAAATTAAAATTTGTTATGAATTATTGGAATCTCCATTAATTAGTGGAGGCTCCACTAATTATGGATTTATGTGAATTATTAGAAGATTTTTATGGATGTCCACCATTTAGTAGAGATATCATTAATTGAGATTAGTTGAAGATGATGTATGCCATGATGTATTTCACTAATTAGAGCTCTATAAATAGAGCTATTCTCTAAGCTTGTAATACACCATCATTTTGTGAAAAAAAAATTAGTGAAAGAAAGATTAGAGAAAGAATTGTGAGAGAAAGAAAGAGAGAAGTTTGAAGAGAAATTCTTGTGCAAAGAATAGTTAGAATTTTCTTAGTGTGTAGTGTGTAGATTTTATTCTAACACTACTCTAATTTTATAACACGTTATCAGCACGAGTCTCTACCGGTACAAAAGCTGAAAACTAAGCACGAGTCTCGCAGTTATTAAAGCCGAGAAGACGAGTACGCATTTATTGATCTCGCTAAATTCGAATTTGTAGCCCTTGATATTTCTGAAAAAAAATTTATATGTCATACAAAAATGCATCTAAATGCTAAAAAAAAAAGAGATCCATATGTCATGTGGATAAAAATAAAGATTTGACCACCTGAAGATGGTCGTACTACCCACTGCACGGTATGAATGGTTGCACCTGAAGTTGCAAGATTGTAAAACCGTGAACTCCGTGATGTATAAAACTACATCTTAGTTTAAAATTTTGCGGAGAAAAAGTTACTGATGAAGTTATATTAGAGAAGACATTTTCCACTTTTCATACCTCGAATATTGTCCTGCAATAACAATATCAAGAAAAATGGTATCCCAAATTGACAAATTTAACATAAGTTATTATTGAGAAATCATGAAGCCAGATGAACTGGCTCAACAGCACTCCCAGAAGTGAATGTTGTTGGCTCCAGCAGAAGCCATCGTTATAGTCGTAGTTGTGGCAGTGGCCGTGGTTATGGTCATGGACACACTCGATATTTCCCTTATCACGAGAGAAATACGGCCACTGAAGTGGAACGAGAAAAGATAATAAGAGAAAAAGATATTTCCATTAATAATAAGTATCACATCTTTTATTCATATCACTAGTGTTCATATGAACTTGATGATACATGCTTATAGTTGCTCTTTTGTAATTGAGTGACAAATGTAAGATGAAGGTTTGTAATTGTTCTTTTTCAATATTTACATTAGAGGACGACAAACAATTAGTAATTATGGACTTCGACTCCTCTTTTTCGACATCCTCCTCATTTTCTTTCCCCTTTGAGCCGACATCGAGACTAGCGGCAGAATTAGCAGTAAAATTACTTGCGAAATGAGTCTTGAGATTTTATGATCTCCTTAAGTTTATTATATTTCTTATTATATTTGGCCTTGAAGCATGCTTGTCTCAATTTACGTGTTTGGTCTTCTAGCTGCGTATTAGGACTTTCTTCCACCAAGCTGTTTTTCACATTCCGATATCGCAATGGCTTCTTTTAATTTCTTCTCGGCCATATGTCCTCCTTCTTCTTTATTTTGCATATCCTGTAAATCGAAGTGATATCATCGGTTATTTACTTATAAATCTTTCATAGTTTCATACTTGCAAATTATAAGTATGTATGAGAGAGAACACTGGACATTCTTGATTATGGTCTCCAAGCTCACCAATTTCTGTGAGGCCATCGACGAATTCCTAACTCCCTACATCTTTTCTTGAGACGGGTTATGCCAATATTCAATTCTTTAGGCTGCGCTCTTGATTGGTAGGTAAAAATCTTGCGAAATTGTTTCTCTTGATAGTGTACGGGAGTTATTGCCCTTCTTCTCTCTCTGCCTCTTAATCATCTTCTTCTCCCCAGGAATTTTGTACTGCAATAATATCTTGAACTTCGATATTATGCATTTCATGAGTACTTACTCCGACTTCGTTGCCAAGACCACTCATTATTTCTCCTAGAAAAAGAAAATAATATCGATAAAGGTAATACCATTCAAAATCCATGTTTAAATGTATAATAACCTGGAAACATATTATGACTTTGTTCAAAATCCATTAGAGAGTAGAAAGGATCATGCACAAGCATATCCTCATTCAAAGGAATAGCATCAAGAGGAACAGTATCAAAAGCGAGTCTCTTGTAGGGGTAGATCAACTTGGTCCAAAGCAGTATGTTCAAAACTTCCATCGATTTACATAAAAAACAAACCAAAAGAGAGTTTAATTTCATTATCAAGCACACTAAAAACAAATGGAAGCCCTCAAAGGTATCTCACCTGAAATTAGGAGGAAGTGGTTGGTTTGAAAATGAAAACATATCACAATCTTCTACATTCGAATTAGGCAGAAGCGGTTGGTTTGGAAAGGAAAACATATCAAAATCTTCTGTGTTTGAATTAGGCAGAAGCGGTTGGTTTGGAAAGGAAAATACATCAACATCTGCTGCAGAAACAGAGTCAAAATTTGACCATGTCTCAAATGAATTACGAGTCTCCATATACGCTTTGTGATTTTTGTTTTTGATGTTTACTAATGATCGATAAGCGAGATATATATCGATACATATATATATATATATATATATATATATATACGTATGAGGAAGAAGAAGAGGTAGATGGTAGGTAGAGGGTCGGAGGAGAAGAAAAGACAAGAGAGGAAGATGAAAAGTCGATGCAGGGAAGAGTGAAAAAAAAATAGATATTTTTCTTGGCATTTCCTACTTGTCATCATTTTCTTATATTTCTTTTCTTATTCTCTTATGAAATCATTATTCCCTAAATTAGGGGAGAACCAAAACAGACATAAAAAGGATCTTGCTTGGACAACATCATTAAATTATCTTGATCCGCGCACAAGCGCATGTGAACTTGAAGTTCAAAAGATAATTCATTTGCAAAGCATTGCAAATCAAATGCCAGGACGCTTTTGTTGACTCCGGAAGAGTTACAAAATCGCATATTCCAACTATAAATGCTCCTATTCGAATTGAAGTTCCAGTGAGAACAAAATATTATACCTATAGTTGCTTGAGTCAAAAACACGCCGAAGCGTGGCCGACCTCTTGGTTCTAAAGATAAAAATCCTCGAAAGAAAAGAGGATTAAATGATCCAGAAGATCATATTGAAGAAAAGAATGATAAAGACCAAGAAAGAAGCTGATGACAAAGAACCGGAAGTTGATGAAAGTAACACTTGAAATTTCTATCAATTATACCACTTCAGGTAGAAGTTGGAATCGGATAGAAGCTGTTATTGATAATATATTTGCATACAATATATCTCTTGATGTTACACGGGATAATGATGATCCTGAACCAATATCGATTGATGAATGTCGGCATAGAAAAGATTGGCTGCAATGGAAAGATGCGATTCAATCGGAGTTAAATGCAACGGCAAAACGTGAAGTCTTCGGACTGCGGTCCGAACACCGGAAGGTGTAAAACCTGTTGGCTACAAATGGATATTTGTGCGAAAGCGCAATGAAAAGAGTGAAATCGTTCGATATAAAGCGCGATTAGTAGTCCAAGATTTTTCACAAAGACCAGGTATTGATTATGATGAAACTTATTCTCCTGTTGTTGATGCTATTACACTCAGATATCTTATCGGTTTGGCGGTACATGAAAAGATAGATATGCGCCTATTAGATGTTGTCACTTGCTTACTTGTATGGAAATTTAGAAAATGATGTTTACATGAAAATCCCGAAGGATTTCATATGCACGAAGCATATAAACATTATCCTCGTGAAAATTACTCCATCAAGTTGCAGAAATCATTATATGGCACTGAAGCAATACGGGCGCATGTGGTTCACACGTCTTAGTGAATATTTATTGAAAGCGGGATTTAAAAATGACCAGGTATGTCCATGCGTTTTTATTAAGAAATGCTGGTTCTAAATTTGTGATATTAGCTATATATGTTGATGATATTAATCTTATTGGAACTCTGAAGAGCTCCAAGAAACAATTGATTATTTAAAAGAGAATTCGAAATCAAGGATTTTGGTAAAACCAAATTTTGCCTTGGTTTACAAATTGAACATTTGGAGAGTGGAACATTTATTCATCAATCAACATATACGGCAAAAGTGCTAAAAAGATTTTACATGGACAAAGCACATCCATTGAGTATTCCAATGATCGTCCGATCATTAAATGTGGATAAAGATCCTTTCAGACCTCAAGAAAATGATGAAGAACTCCTTGGTCTGAAGTACCATATCTCGAGTGCAATTGGTGCATTGATGTATCTTGCTAATAATACACGACTTGATATTGCTTTTCTTTGTCAATTTATTAGCAAGATTTAGTTCTTCACCAACACGACGACATTGGAATGGAATTAAACAAGTCATTCGATATCTCCAATGTACAATTGATCTCGGATTATTTTATTCAAATAAAACCAGTCCAACATTGATAGGTTATGCGAGATCTTTGGTTATTTATCGATCCACATAAAGCACGTTCTCAAACGGGCTATCTATTTACATGTGGAAATATTGTTATATCATGGCGTTCTACGAAACAATCTATAGCGACTACTTCTTCAAATCATCTTTGAAATTATAGCCATTCATGAAGCAAGTCGAGAATGTGTATGGCTAAGATCCATGATTCATTATATCCGAGAAAGTTGTGGATTATCATCAATCAAAGGTATTCCAACTCCTCTTTATGAAGACAATGCGAGCTTGCATAGCTCAATTACGAGGAGGATATATTAAAGGAGATCGGACAAAACATATTTCACCAAAATTCTTCTTTACTCATGAACTCCGGAAGAAAGGTGAAATTGATGTGCTACAAATTCGGTCATGTGACAACCTCGCGAGATATTTTCACGAAGACTTTACCGATTGCAACATTTGAGAAGTTGAGATATAAAATCGGTATGCGTCGGTTTAAAGATTTAAAAGAATCATCTTATCGGGGGAGTAATAAACGAGACATATAGAATATTGTACTCTTTTTTCTTCACTAGATTTTTTTTCCCACTGGGTTTTTATCTAGTAAGGTTTTAACGAGGCATATTTTTTATGTATGGATGGATATCCAAGGGGGAGTGTTATGAATTATTGGAATCTCCATTAATTAGTGGAGGCTCCACTAATTATGGATTTATGTGAATTATTAGAAGATTTTTATGGATGTCCACCATTTAGTGGAGACATCATTAATTGAGATTAGTTGAAGATGATGTATGCCATGATGTATTTCATTAATTAGAGCTCTATAAATAGAGTTATTCTCTAAGCTTGTAATACACCATCATTTTGTGAAAAAAAAAATTAGTGAAAGAAAGATTAGAGAAAGAATTGTGAGAGAAAGAAAAAGAGAAGTTTGAAGAGAAATTCTTGTGCAAAGAATAGTTAGAATTTTCTTAGTGTGTAGTGTGTAGATTTTATTCTAACACTACCCTAATTTTATAACAAAATTAATTATTTATCCAAAAATTATGTGGTAGCCCGTGAATTATACAAATTTGTTCAGTGGGTATGTAGTAATGGTAGGATCCCGTTGGTATATTACCTGAATTCTACTAATTTGTTCCTTGGGGGTATCAATGATAGGATCACGGAGGATCCGTTAGCAATGGCAGGATCACGGGTGCTCCTGTACTGCTTGGATAAAGATGTTCACAGCCTTTTAAGGACATATTCGGCTGTCTCTTAGTAGTCTTCGCATAAACGACAAGAAGGAGAGGTTACTACTTTTCGTTGATGCAAGTGCTCTTTCGTGGGTTGTGTGTTATGATTGTAAATCCAAAGAAAAACGTTGATTCTTCTGATACATCTTCTCCTTCTCCCCACTTTCCTTTTCCCTGATTCTCCATAGCATCACCAAACTCCTTGTAATGTGGTTATTTTAGGCTATTCTGCTCGAAAAGTCTCCATTTTGGGGAGTCCTCCGGCTTAAATTCGGGATGAGGAAAACTGTGTCCTCCATCTTTTATATTTTCCGGTAAGTTGGAAGACAGTTTGTCCCATTTCCAGCCACCGCCTTGATTAGAAAATGTTTCAGCAACGGAGTTTCTTCCCCTTTGTTCAAAGGGAACTAGGATAATATGTCTTAGGCTGTCCAACCAATCTCCTCCAACGTCCAACCTAAAATCGTAGCTCTTTTCTTCATCTTCAGTTACCTGCTACAACCTTCGCCACTCCACCGTCTTCTTCCTTTACCTTTCTCTTACTACCTCCACCTTGTCTTCCTGTTCTTCTTCTCACTTCCTTCCTTAGCCCAACCCCCCAACCCCGCAGACACCCTTCCATTCTCCCGCTGCCCTCTTCTTCCCCTTACTCTTCCTCTACCTATCTCTTTTGTCGCCCTTCACCACCATCCCCGTAGCCATCCCTTTCACTCCATCCCTCTTCTTCCCTTCCCCTTTTGTCGCCCTTCACCACCATCCCCGTAGCCATCCCTTTCACTCTATCCCTCTTCTTCCCTTCCCCTTTTGTCGCCCTTCACCACCATCCCCGTAGCCATCCCTTTCACTCTATCCCTCTTCTTCCCTTCCCCCACAGTTCTTCGTTCCCTTGATCTCTCTCTCTTCTCCCTCCAACTACCGCAGCAAGCCCTCCTTCTGTTCTACTTCTCTTCCTTTCCCTTGCTGCTACTGCGGTGTTCTGGAGGGAAATTTTCTTTTTTCTCTCGTCTTTTGGCTAAAAAATCCTTTGTAATTGACCCGTGCATTTCGTTTTGCTTGTGTGTGATTTAGGAGATGACAAATGACTGGACGGCTCGAGCGACCATATTAATCCGGCGTGACTGGATTCGGAAAATTATACGAGGTAATTATTTGCTCTTTGTGTTATTTCTCTCTTGAATATTTAAAATAAATATATGAATATTAATTTCAGTCTAAAAATAATTTTTATTTAGTTAGTCTTAAATCTTTTGGAGTAGTACAGCACTGCAATTCTCCAAACATCAATGAAGTCCTGAATACCTTATCACTATAGTTGTAAAGGAACTATACAAAAGTTCGTTCGAACTTATTCGCCTTCGAATAACGAAATATTAAGTTGAATTAATATATAAATAAAGTCAAATATGAACAAAGTCAAACATATCTCTGAACATATCTAAATGTTCAAGGTTTTTAATTAAAATAGGTTCCTTTTTTGATATCCCACAACAAAGCATCTGGGTTGCACAAGTTGCAGACGACAACTTGCGCGATCATTTTACGGTTCAGATTGAATATTGTGAAAATTCAACGTCCGAAGATATGGCCGCGTGTATAAATTTTTTTTAATGAAAGGATATCGTTTTGACCATTCAAAAGGATATCGTTTTGATATTCATGTAATCGTGTGAAATGTTTATGTGATCGTGTCAAATGTTCATATAAACTCAAATAACCGCACAAGTTGCTGTACGACAACTTGCGCAGCCCCGGATCCCATAGCAAATGGGTGCAAAAGATAACACACTCGTGTGGAGGGAGTTTCTCGCGTTTGGTAGGATTGAGGTATATTGACACCTCCCCTCTACCAAACGCAAGGCACATCTACCTTGGCAAAATACGTCTACAGTCAAAAAAGTATGTCTCATGTTTGATAGACGCAAGGCCCATTTGGGCCTCGCTTTCGCCAAACACAAGGTCCATTGCTTCATGGGTTCCTTTTTTAGAGGAATCTATGGTTTTGCTTGGGGTTTTGATTAAATTAGGTCAAAATTTAAATAAGAAATCAAATGAGGGGCGAAATTGGTAGGGGTGACAGAATGGGAGTATCTTGCATTAACGAAATGTGAGGGTTTTCAGGATCTCGCATTCCCTGAATGCGAGATAGTTATTTTCGATTTTGCACACAATATTTTTTGTACCTTGTAAATCTGATTTGCGAGATTTAATGCACTTCGCAAATGTGATTTGCGATATAAATTTATTTATTTATTTTTATAATTTTTTATATAACAAAATATGTTTAATTTTTTTTGTAATTTTTTTCTATTGTAAAAGAAATTAATATTTTTAAATAATAAATAATAATTTAAATTTAATCATTACAAATATACATATTTTTATTATAATTAATTGTATTTATATGTATATATTTTGAAATAAATTTTTATTTGTATTTTAATTTATAATATTTAATTATTCATTAAAAAATTATAAAATTTTAAATTCTCAACTATCTAAATATATTAAAAATGTCTTCTTTTTTTTTTTTATATTAGAAGCATTTTATCATTTTTTTATGACTTCTCCTTCTCATTTCTTTTCTATTGAATTTAAAGCCTCTACTATAATCATCCATTCATTTTTTTTCTCTATTGTAAAAGGAAGTAATACTTTTAAATAACACAAAATATATAAAGACCTATATAAATAAATTTAAATAATTAATAATTAAATTTTATTAATTTAAATTTGATCATAACAAGTAATATCTGTATTTTTATTAAAGTTAATTTTATTTATATTAGATTTTGAAATAAAATTTTATTTATAGTTTAATTTATAATAATATTTAATTATTCGTTAAAAATTATAAAAATTTAAATAAAATTTTATTTATTTTAAAATAAATAAATACATATATTCGTTAAAATTTAAATTGCACCTCGCAATTTTATTATTTAATTTGCGAGGTGCATTTATTTATTTATTTATTTGTAATTTTTTTCCTCTATTACTTTTTTACACAACAAAATATGTTTAATTTTTTTTGTAATTTCTTTTTTTTATTGTAAAAGAAATTAATATTTTTAAATAATAACTAATAACTAATAACAAATAATTTATATTTAATTATTACAAGTAATAAACATATTTTTACTATAATTAATTTTATTTATATGTAAAAATTTTGAAATAAATTTTTATTTGTATTTTAATTTATAATATTTAATTATTCATTAAAAAATTAAAAAATTTTAAATTCTCAACTATCTAGATATACTAAAATGTCTTTTTTTTTTATATATATTGGAAGCATTTTATCATTTTTTGTGACTTCTTCCTCTCATTCATTTTCTATTGAATTTAAAGTCTCTACTATAATCATCCATTCACTTTATTTTATTTTTTTGTAATTTTTTTTCTATTGTAAAAGGAAATAATACTTTTAAATAACACAAAATATATAAAGACCTATATAAATAAATTTAAATAATTAATAATTAAATTTTATTAATTTAAATTTGAGTATAATAAGTAATAACTGTATTTTTACTACAGTTAATTTTATTTATATTAGATTTTGAAATAAATTTTTATTTGTAATTTAATTTATAATATTTAATTATTCATTAAAAAATTGTAAAAATTTAAATTCTCAACTATCTAAATATACTAAAAATATCACTTTTTTTTTCTATTGTATGCATTTTATCATTTTTGTGACGTCTTCTCATTTCTTATATTTCAATTTTATAAACTTCCAACTTTGTATTTCAAATGAATTAATACTTTTAAATAACGCAAAATATATAAAATGCCTGTATAAATTTAAATAACAATAATAAAGGTAAACTATCAGTATTAATCATAAATAACGAATTTAAAATTAGAATTGAAAGCAAATTAGTTGAAGTAAGACTCACATAATCATGTTGCATTCTATCTAATTGATCCCTATAGGTAAGAAGTACATGTGTCGGGGTGCGTGCAACCTCTAACGGTCTCTCCCATGCTGATCCTCTCGGGGCCTAGGGATCAACATCCTCAACCGAACGAACTCTGTTCGGTCTGATAGTAGAGATACGTTCCCAAGCCCATAACTATTTCAACATGAACAATCAATTCTTAAGAAAATATTATATTTATTATTAATTTATAATACTAATAAGATTTTTTTTTTTAAATGTGTGTTCTATATCTGAATCAACAATAATAGGCCACCGATAGTGTACGCTTTGTAGGACGTAGCGTTGCACAGACAACGGTACAGATGAGCCAATGCTGCACTTCCCCAACTAAGGGTGTCAGATACCTCTAAATCACGAATGTGTTTTAGAAAGTGCAAATGCACTTTGTTGCCGGACTTGTTCGAGAATAGAAAGTCTCAGATAAGCTGCATAATACGACACCGTGTATACTATCTTATCATTTCTGACGTCGTATATGCAGGTAGTGGCTGACTCAATGCTATCTTGAGTAAAATGATTTTCAATCTATATCCATCAAACTCCGTCAGAGTCAGTCAAAATTTCAGAAGCTCGTCGCACATGTCAATCAACTCTACAAATGAATGTACGAAACGACTGGTATAGATAGATAGAATCACCGTCTACACGTAATCCAAAGAGAAGCTCTATGTCCTGTAGGGTGATAATAGTCTCTCCAACTGTAAAGTGAAACGTATGCGTCTCTTAACGCCATCTTTTTACTAATGTTGTTATCAGTGGATGGTCGATCCTCATGTAACATAAACGACGTAGTCCACCAAAATCGACAATATCCACGAGCTGCTCAATACGATGATCGAATGGTTGAGCTTTCCAAAACATACTATCATTCCGCTTTGTATTAATAACATCGATGTATAACTGTCCTGCCCAAATATGTGACGACTTATATTTGTATTGCAATCTCAATACGTCCAGTATAATAGGACCTGGATTCACTCCGTGAGAAGTAGGCTCATACATTCTATCCTAATTAATAGAATCGATTTAAGAAAATTTAAAATAAACACAAAAGTAAGATATATAGCCAACATCAAATTAAATACAAAAAAATAAACACAAAAGTAAAGATAAATAATTTAAATCACGATATATAACAAATATTGAAAATTAAGGTTATAAATGAGCAATGCATTTAAACAAATTTAGCTCTCTAAATATAAAACTTAAATAGATGTCGCATTCATTCTACAGCACCGTGAGTACAATTTCTCCTATTGTGTCCACTGCGATGACATAAGCCACGACAAGGTGGCGAATCAGGATTACGTTTGTCCATCTTATTCAGAATACGCGATATCCACAATCTACTCCTGTAACGATTCTTGAAACGGTGAGCAAACGAGGCCAAGCTAAATCCAGGATTACGCCAATAATCCTCGTGTGGAATGGGCCTGAACTGTGTTGTATAAGTTATTCTACAGGATAATGTCGTATTTTCTGATGACACTAAATCTCCAAGATTCAACTCCAATTGCTAATATGTTACAAACGGGTGTGAACAAGATATTCTATAAATTTTCTATTTGCAACAGCTGCACTTCTTGGTCCCAATATTTACTTCGTACGAGTTATTTTTCTTTCCATACTCACGATGCGGTGACACAATATTAAAAATACCACGATCTCGATTAAAAGTTAGTACACGGTGTGTTCTTCATTTCGTCTTATTCTTCACAAATTTGTCTCATATCTTAAAAGGAAAGTGATATCACTCATGATTAGCCTCCTGTCTATAGTCATTGAAATATTTGACTGTTTTTTTGAATGAAGACTCTACAATCACTTTGATGGGTAAGACACGTATGCCTTTTACGACACTGTTGAAAGATTTTGCCAGATTGGTTATCATGTTACCACACTGATGCCCACCGTCATAAGCAAGCGTCCATTACTCTTTCGAAATCAAATTCAACCATGTCTTTGTTTGGGGGTTTAGTAAATTAATTTCTTCCATAATCTTCAAAAATTTTCGCTTTTTATTTTGATCCCCGGCTGCATACATCAACTTATTTAACTCATGCGTTCTGAACTTTGTATTGAAGTTACTCCAAATATGCCTAAGATAAAATCTATGTACTGTCATTGGCTCTTGCTAGAGGGGTAGTCCATGAATTGCATTCACAATCTCAATGTGTCTGTCAGATATTAAACAAACTTTTCGATTCTTTAACACATGTTCTCTTGGAAAGGTAAAAAATCACTCTCAACTGTCATTAGTTTCTTCGTCAACAACTGTAAATACAAGAGGCAATATATAGTTATTGGCATCTTGACTAACCGTTGTTAAAAGTTTTCCCCTATATATATCTCTCAAAAATGTCATGTTAACGTTGATCACCGATTTCATGTGAATAAATGCATTAATACAGGGTTCGAACGTTTAAAAAAATATCCAAAAGTCTTGGCTCCATTACTATCCATAAACAAGAAGTGTCACGCCACGACGGTACCAAAATTTGCATCTTGTAAGGTTTGCATATATCGTGATAGCTATGCGAATGAAGATTGGCTATCTTCATTCACACAACTATCACGATATATGCAAGCCTTACAAGATGCGAATTCTGGTACCGTCGTGGCGTGACATTTCTTGTCTATGGATAGTAATGGGGCCAAGATTTTTTGATATGTTTTTTAGGCGTTCGGACCCTATGTTGATGCATTTATTCACATAAAATTTGTGGTCAACGTTAACGGGGCATTTTTGAGAGGTATATACAGGGGAAAACTTTTACAGCGGTTGGTCAAGATACCAATAACCATATATTGCCTCTTGTATTTGCAGTTGTTGATGAACAAACTAATGACAATTGTGGGTGATTTTTTACCTTACTAAGAGAACATGTGTTAAATGATTGAAAAGTTTGTTTAATATCTGACAGACACATTGGGATTATGAATGCAATTCATCGACTACCCCTCTAGCAAGAGCCAATAACAATACATAGATTTTGTTTTAGGCATATTCAGAATAATTTCAATGCAAAGTTCAGAACACATGAGTTAAAAACGTTGATGTACGCAGTCGGGGATCAAAGCAAATTTTTTTTAAGATTATAGAAGAAATTAATTTGCTAAACCTCCAAGCAAAAGTATGGTTGAATTTGATTCCAAAAGAGCAATGGACACTTGCTTATGACGATGGGTATCGGTGTGGTAACATGACAACCAATCTGGCAGAATCTTTCAACAGTGTCGTAAAAGGCATACGTGCCCTATCTATCAAAGTGATTGTGGAGTCTTCATTCAAAAAAATAGTCAAATATTTCAATGACCATAGATAGGAGGCTAATCACGGACGATATCACTTTCCTTCTAGGATATAGGGCAAATTTGTGAAGAATGAGACGAAAGGAAGAACACACCGTGTCTTGACTTTTAATCGAGATCGTGATATTTTTAATATTGTATTACCGCATGAGAAGAGAAATAACTCGTACGAGGTAAATATTGGGGTCAGGAAGTGCAGCTGTTGCAAATAAGAAATTTATAGAATACCTTATTTGCAGCATGTCAGCAATTGGGGTTGAATCCTGGAAATTTTGTGTCATAAAAAAATACAACACTATCCTATAGAATGGCTTATACAGTACAGTTCAGGCCCATTCCACATGAGGATTATTGGCATAATCTTGGTTTTAGCTTGACCCCATTTGCTCACCGTTTCAAGAATTGTCACAGGGGTAGATTGCGGACGTCACGTATTCGGAATGAGATGGACGAACGTAATCCTGATTCATCACCTTGTTGCGGTTTATATCATCGCAGTGGACACAATAAGAGAAATTGTACTCACGGTGCTGTAGAATAAATGCGCATCTATTTAAGTTTTATATTTAGATAACTAAATTTGTTTAGATACATTGCTCATTTGTAACCTTAATTTTTAATATTTGTTATATATCATGATTTAAATTATTTATCTTTACTTTTGTATTTAATTTGATATTAACTATATCTCTTACTTTGGTGTTTATTTTTAATTTTCCTAAATCGGTTCTAGTAATTAGGATAGAATGTATGAGTTTACTTCTCACGAAGTGGATCCAGGTCTTATTATACCGGACGTATTGAGATTGCAACACAAACATAGGTCGTCACATATTTGGGCAGGACAGTTATACAGCGACGTTATTAATGCAAAGCGGAATGATAGCATATTTTGGAAGCTCAACCATTCAATTATCGTATTGAGCAACTCATGAATATTGCCAATTTTGGTGGACTACGTCGTTCATATTACATGAGGATCGACCATCCACTGATAACAGCATTAGTGGAAAGATGGTATTAGGAGACGCATACGTTTCACTTTATAATTGGAGAGGCTACTATCATTCTACATGACATAGAAGTTCTTTTTGGATTACGTGTAGACGGTAATCCTATCTGTACCAGTCGTTTCGTACATTCATCTATAGAGTTAATTGACATGTACGACGAGCTTTTGGGATTTTGACCGACTCTGACAGAGCTTGATGGATATAGATTGACGATCATTTCACTCGAGAGAATATTGAGTCAGCTACTACCTGCATATGCAACGCCAGAAATGATAGGGTAACATACACAATGTCGTATTATACAGCTCATCGAAGGCTTTCTATTCTCGGACAAGTCCGACAACATAGTACATCTACACTTTCTAAAATATATTCGTAATTTAGAGATATCTGGCACCCTTAATTGGGAAAGTGCAACATTGGCTCATCTATACCATAGTCTGTGCAACACTATGTCTTACAAAGCGCACATTATCAGTGGCTTATTATTGTTGGTTCAAGTATAGAACGCACATTTAAAAAAAAAAAATCTTATTAGTATTATAAAATAATAATAAATATAGTATTTTCTTAATAATTGGTTGTTCATATTGAAATAGTTATGGGTTTGTGAGCGTATCCCTACTATCTGAACGAGTAGAGTTCGTCCGATTGAGAATATTGATTCCCAAGCCCCGAGAGGATCAGCATGAGAGGGATCATTAGAGCTTGCACGCACCCCAACACATGTGCTTCTTACCTATAGGGACCAGGTAGATAGAATGCAGCATGATCATATAAGTCTTACTTCAACCAATTTGTTTTCAACTCTAATTTTAAATTCATTATTTATTATTAATACTGACAGTTTACCTTTATACAGTTTATCTGGCAGTCTTATGATGAGTATATGTTGGCTACTTTACTCCCGTATTGCACGCATGGACGACACATTTGGGCATCTATCACATCTCTAATTTGTTGGGAAACAATAGAAGTGCATCGTCCAGATAGAGTCATGCGATAGTTTGGATTTGTACAGATAATACTTGTTGCAGTTGACACCGGTAACAATTTACATGCCCGTGACATGAGAACTATCGGTGTTGGGTGGCTCGAGATATATTCAATATATATCGCGAATTGGGTTAATAAGCATTCAACAGTTTTTCTGAGACAACATAGTTATGGTCAGAATATAGTCTCGTCTGACTATGCAGTAGGGATTGGACTCACACTAAGCGACTGATTAGTAATCCGATTATAACATAATCTAATCTTTCGGGCTACCAATTGAACGGTAGGGCGACAAAAGTATTAGTATGTGAATTTTCTTACAAAATATTATAAAATATATAATTTACATTCAAATAATTTATTGACATTTCGAAATACATATATAGACTGATTCGATGCATCGGATATTATACCTTGGTAATGAAGGCTATCAAAATACGGATGCTGCGAGTAGACAAGTGTTTACATCAATAATGGATCTCGCTATGTGTTCGTTAACTGCTGTTGGTGAGACAAGTGGTTTGAACCACCCGCTTTATGAGCCAGTTAGACGAAGTTACAGTGTTCAACCGATACCTCCGATTCCACATGAAGACAATCGCGGAGTTCTCCCAGTACAGAGAGGGGGTAAACGGGCATGCAGACATGTTGTACCTGATATCCCTATATAGGATCACTACTCACCGGTACACGATTATGCACAAGATGATTCTGCAGAAGTTGAAGATAGGCAAGCTGATTTTATTACTCCATAATATCTAGTATTCGATACTAAATGCTTATCTTCAACTGTTGAATTTGACGCCGACCCTTCTTCTGGAAGGTCTTAGATACGACACATATATTTTATAGATATTCTCGGTCCATCTCACCGTTACGAGTAAGATACAATACAAGCAGAAGAACCACACGAAGAACAATAACAACAGTCTAAGAGACGAGTTTAACCTCCAAGAAATCGTCGAGAATTTCATGTGTAATAAATTTTATTATTTGTATCACGTTTTAAAGTTCAATTTAGTTTGGCCATTTTTAAGACAAAATTAATAATAATAGAACTTTAAAGACAAATATTGATATTGTAATTTTTCTAAATGATTTTTTTAGAACTTTAATATTTCACACATTATTCGAATTCAGTTAATTTATAAATTATTTGGATTATGAAATGTAAGGGGATTATGAAATTTAGATATTTGATATTTAAATTTAAATATTATTTAAATAGTTGACACTATAATTTTAATATATTTAGATAGTTGAGAAGTTATATTTTTATAATTTTTTTCAATAATTAAATATTATAAATTAAATTAAAAATACAAATTTATTTCAAAATCCACTACAAATAAAATTAACTGTAGTAATAATAGAATACGTATATTACATGTTAATATTAAATTTAAATTAATAAATTTTAATTGTATGTTATTTAAATTTATATAGACCTTTATATATTTTGTGTTATTTAAAATATTAATTCCTTTGAAATACAAAGTTGGAAGTTTATAAAATTGAAATATAATAAATGAGAGGTGATAAAATGCTTACAATAGAAAAAAAAAGGGGGGGGGATATTTTTTGTATATTTAGATAGTTGAGAATTTAAATTTTTATAATTTTTTAACGAATAATTAAATATTATAAATTAAATTGCAAATATAAATTTATTTCAAAATCTAATATAAATAAAATTAATTGTAGTAAAAATACAAATATTACTTGCTATGATCAAATTTAAATTAGTAAAATTTAATTATTAATTATTTAAATTTATATATATAGGTCTTTATATATTTTGTATTATTTAAAAGTATTATTTCCCTTTACAATAGAGAAAAAATACAAAAAAATAAAATAAAATGAACGGATGATTATAGTAGAGACTTTAAATTCAATAGAAAAGAAATGAGAGGAAAAAGTTACAAAAAATGATAAAATGCTTTCAATATAAAAAAAAGAGAGACATTTTTAGTATATTTAGATAGTTGAAAATTTAAAATTTTTTAATGAATAATTAAATATTATAAATTAAAATACAAATAAAAAATTATTTCAAAATATGTACATATAAATAAAATTAATTATAGTAAAAATATATAAATTACTTGTAATGATTAAATTTAAATTATTATTTAAAAATATTAATTTCTTTTACAATAGAAAAAAAATTGCAAAAAAAAATTAAACATATTTTGTTGTGTAAAAAAATAATAGAGAAAAAAATTACAAATAAATAAATAAGTGCACCTTGCAAATCACGTTTGCAAGGTGCACTAATATCGCAAATCGAATTTGCGAGGTACAAAAAACATTGGGTGCAAAATCGAAAATGATTATATCGCATTTAGGGAATGTGAGATACTTAGATACCTCGTATTCCGTGAATACGAGGTGCCCCCAGTCTGTCACCTCACTAATTTTGCCCCTCATTTGGTTTTTTATTTGAATTTTGACCCAATTTGATCAAAACCCCGTTTTGTTCACGGAGTGGCTTATCTTCAAGCAAAATGACTCTCTAGTAGCAGCAGCTTTGCACAGCAAAAGTAGTCAAAGAGCCAATAGCTTTGCTATGCTATGCCTCCTTGTTTCCCACACCCAGCTCCCCTTTTTAGGATTTTTGATTAAATTAGGGATGTTTTGAAATGGACGTCTCAAAAGTAGGTACCAATTTTGGGGTACCCAGTTGAAGGAGCAGACCCAAGGTGCACCGAGATCTCACATCAAGCAAACAGATGAGCTACAGTCAAGTAAACACGATAAGCTACAGTCCAAAAATTCCTGAAAGCAGCAGTGACCTGGTCAAAAAGTGCAGCATTAAAACTGCGTAATTAAAGGTGCCTCGTGTTTGGGAGACATGAGGCCTTATGCCTTGTGTCTGCCAAACACGAGGCACGAAGTTTTTTTAGAAATTCCGTCAGGAATCTCTGAATCTTCACGTGAAGATTGAATTCAGGGGATGCTGCTTGCATTCACGGGATTAGAATCCAGTGTCTTCCTTGTCTATACAAATTGAGAGTCCGAGACCACAACAAGCTTTCTTTCATCTTTGCATTTCAATCGAATTCCCTCTGTTTCTTTCCTTCTTTGTGTTCATATAATTCCAACACTCCTCACGTCTTTCTTCTTTGTCTTATTTTGATTTGTTGTCCTCTGTTTCTTTTAAGTATTTTTTTTTTATTACTATCGAATTCTAATAGTTGGTGAATTGCTGTCAAAGTAATACCATTTGTACTGCTGTCAGAATTTCTATTCGCCAAAGCATTGTTAAAGGTCTTCATATATAACAATAGTTTTTTTTGTTTTGTTTTTTTTGTTAGAGCATTGCTAGAGTACTTAAATTATGCATTTATTTAAATTTTAAATTATTATAATATTTAGATTTTATGTTAAATTATAGTAGAATGTTGTATTTGAGGCTTTGTTGAATTATTTACTACTAATACTTATATTATATATAAATAGTTTGAATTTGTGTGTAGAATCGAAATTTTTCTGTATTATTAGTTTTGGTTTGTATTGTGTTGTGTTGTGATGAATATGTATAAATGGCTTTAGTATGTAATAAATGAGTATATATTAATAATTGTAATCTACAGACACTGGATATAAAATGAAGTAAATTAGTCTTGTAGGCAATCTCATAATTATTTTACTCTGTCGTGAGAGTTTATAAAAATCTTTTGGTATTTTCGTACATATAATTCTTGACGTTTTATGGATTATACACAATCCTCGAATTTTAGTTTTTTCTTACTTATAATTTAATTTATTTGTAATTTTTATTATATTTTCAAATAAAAAATAAAAAGACAGAAGAAATAGAGCCACTATTAAAAATTAAGGGGTGCTAACCAATTAGTACATATGTCAATCCATAATTTTGAATATGAACATAATTTTGATTTTTATTAAAGATTTATAAATTTATAAATTAATATTTTAATCTACTTAGAGTGTATAATATAATTATTAATATTTTACAATTAAATTTTATTTTAATTTAATTTTTTTGGTTAAAATAAAAAAATAGATTTTTTTCCCAAAGAACTCCAATCTAAGTACGTCCTCAATTTTTTCTCAAATACAAAATAAAAATAAAATTTCAATAAAAATAAGAATTAGTAATCCAACCATGCAACAACTGAATTCCGTAGACTACCAATATAGTAGTTCAGTAGTTGAAGTATATATAAGTAATTTTTTTTCTCGTTTATGTAAGTACGTATAGAATTCAGTAGTTGAAGTATATATAAGTAAATTTTGTTAATATAGAATTTTAATTTATTTTTATTTTTATTGATATTCTTAAAAATGCATATGCATGCCGACGCATTGCACTGAATCTTTTGCATAAGATCTTATACATAAGCAATGAAGCGTCTCAACATGCTGATGCATTGTACGCTCAACAAGTAGTCGAAAGAGTATTAAATATTGTCAAGTGTACATTGATTGTTGGTGACGAAGCAGATCGTCTAAATCGCACGTCATACAAGCCATTCAAACGATCGTATACTTCTAATCTGATACAGCTGATTCTGCAAGAAGTCTCTCAACAAGTACCACTAATCTAACGGGGCAGTGGATGGACATGTCGGCGTGTTGTAGCTGACGAAGTTCTCCAGGAACAGCACTACTCGCCTGTGCATGGAGATGAAGATGTTTATGTGCTAGGTGCTCCTACAACAGTTGCAGATGATTATGTCCCAAGTGCAATGGTTGAAGATAGACATAATGATTTTTTAACTCTGAAACACCTAATTTTCGATCTTAAGTACGTATCTTCGGTTAGTGAGTTTGCTGTTGTTCCATCTACTGGATTGTTTCGGAGATAATATAGGTAGTTTGAGGAAGATATAAGTCCGTCGTACGTTACAGAAGAATAAGATGAGGAACAACCTCAAGCATAACCTCAACAACAACCTCCAAGACAGGTTCAACTTCTGAAAAATCATCGAGGATTTCAGTGTGAAATTAATTTTTATACTTGGTTTTGACGATTTTAGGTGTACATAATTGATATTTAAAATTAATTGTAATTAAATATTATACGTAATCTTAAATTAAAAATAATATTTTATTTTTAATTTATTTTTCAAAATAAAAATACGCAAAATATACATGACATATTTAATTATTATTTACTAAATATTTAATATTAATTAAATTAATATTTAATTCTTCACCTATTATTTAAATTCATGGTGCGAAAATATATATTGAATTGTTAAAGATAAAATTAATTATAAAAATTTAAACCTGATAACTTATTTTCATATATATTTTTAAAATAAAATAAATGTGTAAATATTCGTAAAATATTCAATTTTACTTAAATTATTATTTACTAAGATATAAATTATTATTTATATATTTTCTTTAATTTTTCACCTATTATTCGAATTTAGTTAAAATATAAATTATTCGATTAAAATATAAGTGAAATTTAAATTTAGATAATTGACATTTGACATTTTTATATTTTTTGTAATTAAATAATATTTATAATCAATTGTAATTAAATATTATAAATTATACTTTAACTAATAACTAAATTCAAAAAATATTATAATTTAAATATGATAGAATTACATGTAATATTTTCAAATTTTGTATAGAATTTTTAATTACTTAAAAATTAATTATACATGGGCGTTAGGAATTGGGATGTGTTCTTCAAAATTATTTCATAATATTTGAAAGTCATAATTTTAATTATTACAAATCTAAATAATTCTTGCTTTAAGTTGTATATGAAAATGATACTATAATAAATGAAATTATAGCCAATTAAATTTTAGTATTCAAAATAATTAATTAAACTCTAAAAATTAGAATTAAATTTAAATGAATTACAAAATCTTTTTAAGTTTTATACAAAAATGATAATCATAATCTTAATAGTTACAATTATATTTAAATGATGAATTAAAACATTTGAAACTAAAATAAAAATAATAATAAATTATTCAAATATATTATGTTTAAAAAAGTAAAGATAAATAAAATTTTAAATTAATTAAAAATTATTGCCAGTCTTTGAAAATAAAGATAAATAATAAAAATTTAATTCAAACATGAAAATAAAAATTAATTTTACAAAAAATTGAGATTTAAAATTATTTTAAAATTTTAATAAAAATAAATTACAATTTACTGTGTAAAGAAAAGACAAAAATTTGTTTTAACAAAAAAAAAAAAAAATCTTGTGTCTATCAGACACGAGATAAAGTAATTGCAATTATTGGAATGCACCGAGGCTTGCACCGACTTGTATGGGATTTGAAATTGGAGGGGACTTGTTCCTCACGTGTGAGAGACACAAGGTTCCAGTGAAACTCGCGTCTCACAAACGCGAGGTGCCCCTCCATATGGGTACCCCAGAAATTGCCCTTACTTTTTGGTTGCCTGTTTCAAAACGCCCCTACTTTGGTCAACAATCTCCCCTCCTCCTCGCCCCGCACCCTCCTTTTTAAGCTTCACACTACTGCACTCGTTTTCCTCTCAACTGTTCAACTACTTCGCTCACATCTTTGTCATTTGCTCTTCCTATTTCTTGCTTTGCCCCCCTTCTCCTTTGCCACTTATTTCCTTCTTTACTCTGTCCTCTCCGCCATTATCCTTTTCCTTCTTGACCCACTTATTTTTCAAAACTTCAGACAAATATTCTGTGTAGAAAAGTGTCGTCGGTCCCGAGTGAGCCGTCACTACCATAAAGTGGTGTCACTGAAATATTACAGTTTATTTTTTAAAAATAAGAAAATAAATATTATACTACTCATTCCATTTTAAAATATTTATTCATAATTTTTTTTGTTTTATTTCAAAATATTTGTTCATATACATATTTCTAAAACTAATGATTAGTTTCTTCCCATTTTACCTTCATTTATTTTAAGTCAAATGTACAATTTTTCAAAATTCTTATTTCTCCTTGCTTCTTAAAAATTTTCACCAGCCAATAACTATCATGTTTTTAATATAGGTAAAATAGAAATTTTATCTAAATTATAGTATTAATTTCAGCACCCTTAATCTGTGTGCAAAGGGCTTCATGAACAAGTATTTTGAAACGGATGGAGTATCTCTGTTTCACGATATAAGCCGTTTTAGACTTGAAAAGTTTTTTCACAATATAGGTCATTTTATAAAATTTTATAAGCATTTATTGCTTTTTTTTTTCTATTCTACCCCTCCCTATAATCTCTCTCTTTCCATTAACTGTGACTCAACTTTTCTAATTATCAAAAAAGATAAAGACTTAATTAGGGGTGTTTTTGAAAGTTTAGTTTTAAAATTGTCTAGAATTTAGTATCCTTAATTCTTGTATATAAGTCTAAAACGACTTATATTGTAAAACAAAGACAATATTTAATTCTTGTATTCTTTGATCCTTTAAAGGGATGATATTTGTTGAATTGTGTTGTCGGTGAATTGAGACATTTAAATTTATTTCTGAATTGGATATCTGATCATGTGTTTTTAAAATGTGTACTCTTTCTATTTCAAAATATTTTTTCATGAAATTTTTTATATACAGATTAAAGATGTTAAAAATAATAAAATAATTTAGATAAAGTTTTTATTCTACCTATATTAAAAATATAATAGTTATAGGTTGGCGAAAATTCTCAAGAAGTGAGAAGAAATAAGAGTTTTAAAAAGTTGTACAGTTGATTTAGAATAAATGAAGGTAAAATGGGAAAAAACTAATCATTGGTTCTAGAAATATATACATGAATAAGTATTTTAAAAAAAATTATAAATAAATATTTTGAAATGAAAAAAATATTATATATAAATTAGATTATGTGTTGGGATATTATCTTATCTAACTAAGTTGTTGCTTTGAGCTACGTTGTAGTGTGTATATAAATAGAATGGACTTTGCGCTGGTTGTTACTCTGACCATTCATTCTGTCCATTTTGGACTACAAATGAGATGATTAGTTAGACGTCGGAGCAATTAATTTCTTGGTGAGTTAAAAGGGAAAATTTTATTGTGAATTTAAGAGCAAAAAAACTTATTCTTGTATTTTTTTTTTCAAATACAAAATTAAATTTAAAATATTAATATTACGAGAATAAAAATAGTAACAAATTATCTCAACTAATTTTTTATAAAAAAATTATATTGAATGAAAATAGAAAAAAAAAACGTTTCCTCAATTTTTTTAGATACGAATTAAATTTTGAAATACAAATATTACAAGAACAAATTTTAATTTTTCTAATATTTGAGGAGTTAAATATTTTGAAATAGAGATTTGAATTAAATGAAAATATTAACAAATTATCTCAACCAATTTTCTTTCAAAGAAAACAAAACAAAAAATTTAAAAAATATGCTGAATGAAAATTAAAAAAAAAAAATTACCTCCACCCCCACTCTATAACCTACCTCCTAAGATTGGTCATATTGGGCTTGAGATATTGGGCTTCCAAATTTGAATTTCCAAGAGTTGGACTTTGAATTCAAAAAAAAAAAAAAAAAATCAATTACTACTTTCTTTTTTGGATTAAGGAGGGAGTCTCGAAGGCGAACCTCCCCCACCCGTGACGTCGAGGCTCCACGTCTAGACAGGATGTAAATCCGAGATGTGCACCAGTAATAGATCCAGGAGGAGAGGACCATGAGCTCATAATCACCCCTAAGGGGATTCGAACCCACGACGGCCGAGCCCATCACAGGCTCTGTCACTCCTGGCCTTACCAATTGGTCTATGTCCCGGGCATCAATTACTACTTATATGATAGGAAATTAGACACCCGCCACATTAAACAAGGAGAAAAGCACTCCTATTACAAAATGAGTCGTAGTTCAACGGAAATTGTTGGAGAATACTGTTTTCCTTAGCCTTCGTTGGCGGATATTGTTTATATTTTTATTTTAAAATGTATAAAAATAAATATATGTTTCAAAAAATATATTTCAGTTGTGGCTACACAATTGGTGGATATTGCCTCAAAAAGAAAAAATTGTTAATTAATGAATGAAAGATATAAAAAATTATCCTTAAATTTTTTTTATATATAGATTAAATTTGAAATATGAATATTAAATGGATAAAATTTTATCTTTTCAAATATTTGAAATTCATATTTTTTGAAATAAAAATAAAATGAAAAGATTGAAAGTAAATTAACTAATAATTAAAAATTAATTTAAAGTTCTTCCCAACAATAAACAGGCGAAGTTAAAGAAAAAATAATAATTTATCCTTTCAAGTATTTAAACATTATGTTTTCCTATAAAAATTAGGTAGAAAAATATCAATTTATCGTATGTCAACTTCTTGTTGTTAATTAAATTTGATACATTAAATGGTAAATAAATTTCATAAAAATTATAAACATACATTATAAGCACAGAAACAATGATAATGGTAGATAAAATCATAGTATTTTACCTTAATTAGTACAAATTTGTATTTATCTTAATTAGTTTAGCGTATATTACTTTAAATTGTTGTCCATGATTTTCTTGGCAACTATAGTTCGAATTTCTATTAAATCTTTTTAGACCTTTTATGTAGTTCAAGGAAAACTTGAAATATGGACTTATAGTCTCAAATGATAAAAAAAATTAACATATATAATTTTATATCTAATGATATATTTTTCTGATAGTTGATTTATTTTGATTACTTGATTAATTCGATATTGATATCTATGGGTATTATGTTTGTCATATTTTTATCTTTTTAATAGATTTTTTTTTTTTTTGGTATGATTTAGGTAAACAAAATGGCATTAGAACAACATGTAAGATTGTGAAATTTTGTGCAACACACATGGTCATTTCTTTAATGGTCCTTGTCATAACTCATAAGAGTTTAGTTGTTAGAAATCGAATTAGTTTCTTCGATTTAGTCAACGAAATATGCAGAATCCAAGGGTTGGACATGTCTAGTGTTAAAATACAAATCACATTGAGAGAAAAGACTCATTTCGGTAATATAATAAGGTCTACAACTACTACTATTACATATGATGAAAATATAGAAATTTTGTGATGTTACGCCTCTACTGTAGGGGGACAATCAATTGATTTACATGTTCATTATGAGAATTTGCAGATCCCTACGACAACTTCAAATGTTGAAGTTCAAAACAACCCACTCCTATTGTTGAGTCATTCACTACTTTGTTAAACCCCATTGTTCTCGTGAATATTTCTAATTTTGAGACATATTTGTGAACACCACCAATCGCCAATAATCCTCCATCTATTCAACATGATGTTTTTCTATCACATTACAGTCCACAAATTCTTGATATTCTAGTTGTCAGACTTACCAATTATAACTTCCCAATTGTTGGCAGCCACTCCGAGACAACTTTGATTCCGCTTCGCGAGTACATTCAACCATCAAATTCCCAAGTGGCATTGCCATTGTTTCCAGGTGTTGATATGCGTGTTCCGCAACATATCACTATAGTTGATGATTGGGTTACTCAAGAACTCGATTGGTTAGGTGCTTCAGAGGCGACTATGGACGGTTTGAGACCTACATCGAAGGTAGAAGGGCCTGCTGCCAAGGACAATCCTGACGAGAATGACGGAGATGATGATGTTGGAGCTGAAATCCCCCATCATTTTGCAATGCAACAGCCTGCTTATACGATTAATTCACCAAAGCGCTTGTATAATCCATCATATTCAGGCTATCTTGATAGGTTGAATAATTCTCCAAAAAGGAAAAATGATGCTGATAGAATAGCAACAAGTGGTAGTGGAATGAATATCTGGTCAGAATTCAACAGTGATTTAGGACTTAGAATGTGGTTTAAGGACAAGGATGAGTTACTATGGGCTATTCAGTCATGGTATATGTGAATGGGTCGAGAGTTTACGGTTCAAGAAAACAAGGTTGTACTGTAGGTTGTTGAGTGTAAAAATTCTATTGAAAAGCATTCTTGTCCTTGGCAGATCTGCACGTGGAAGAAAGCAAGGCGTGATTTATGGTAAATTACTCACTGGAAAGGGAAACATATTTTTCTAGTTCAGACAGTTAATGGAAACCATTGCAATATGAGTGTTAAGTTTATGGCAAAGTAAATTTTGACCTTGATATATAACAAGTTTGAGATTATAGTTCATGAGATAAATACATAATATGCTGTATTTTATTCAATTTTACAGAAAAGGATGGAATTCCAAAAGGCTGTCTATTGAGATGATTTATAGAGATTGGCCTTGCTCATTCAAGTAGTTACCAAGGTTCATGCTTGCTTTGTAGGATTTGAATCCCAGAGCGGTTGTTGAGTGGCAACATTTACCAATTGACAACAACGACACTAAGACCATTGGATCTGTTTTTTGGTGGTTCAGACTATGTATTGATGCCTTCATACATATGAAGTTTGTAATCAGTGTTGATAGGATATTCCTTAGGGGCATATACAAGGGGAAGCTCTTAACGACAGTTGGTCAAGATGAATACAATCATATATTGCCCATTGCATTTGCAATTATGGACAAAAAAACTAACGATACGTGGGGATAGTTTTTACGGTTACTGAGGATACATGTGTTGGGGGATCAAAAGATTTGTTTGATATTAAATTGACGCAAAGGGATAGTGCATGCGGTACACCGACACTGGCAATGCATAGATTTTACCTTATATATATTTGGAGTAACTTTAATGCAAAGTTTAGGATCCATCAGGTGAAGAAGTTGACGTATGTAGTTAGGGATCGAAGTAAGAAATGTAAATTTTTAAGGATCGTGGAAGGAATAAATATGTTAAATCCCCTTGCAAAAGCCAAGCTTGATGCGATTTTGAAGGAGCAATGAATTGTTACTTCTGATGGTTGGCATCGATACAGTCATATGACGACAACAACAAACTAAGCCTTAATCCCAAGTAATTTGGGGTCGGCTACATGAACTAACGACAGGCAACTTGTGGTCATCCACATGAATCCTCTCTCGCCACTTTCTTCTATCAAACGTCATACTCTTATCCAAATTTAACAAAGACATATCTCTCATAATCACCTCTATTCATGTCATTTTAGGCCTGCCTCTACCTTTATCTAACCTATCCTGCCTCTCTCTCTCAATTGTCCTAACAGAAGCATCCCTTGGTCTTCTCTGAACATGTCCAAACCAACGTAGACGACTTTCTCTCATCTTTTTCTCAATAGATGTCATGCCCATCTTTTCCCTAATGGTCTCATTTCTGACTTTATCCTTTCTAGTATATTTACACATTCACCGTAACATACGCATCTAAACTATTTTTATTTTTTGAATATGACACATTTTAACTACCCAACATTTCGTACCATAAAACAAAGTAGGTCTTACGGCTGTCCTGTAGAACTTTCCCTTTAGATTCAATGGTACATTACAATCACATAGAATACCAGTCGCATTCCTCCATTTTAACCAACCTGCCTTAACTCGGTGTGCAACGTCGCCATCGAGCTCTCCGTCTTTCTGAATAATAGATTCTAGATATCGAAAGAAATATGACAACTAATCTAGCAAAATCATTCAATAATTTTATCAAAGACATATGTGCTCTACCCATCAAGGTGATTGCCGAGTCTTCTTTCAAGAAAATAGTCAAGTACTTTAATTACCACAGTTAGAAGGTTAGTCATGGTAGATATCACTTTTCTTCTAATATATGGTCTAAATTTGTAAAGAACGAGTTGAAAGGGAGAAGCCACAATGTGCAAGAGTATAATCAATGTCGGGGTATTTTTTTAGTATTCTATCATCGTATCGTGAGTATGAAAAAGGGAAATAATTCATATCAAATTGATATTGGTTCAAGGATTTGTAGCTACTACAAATGGAAAATATATAGATACCTTGTTTGCATATATTTGTAGTTTGTTAGTAAATAGAGTTGAATTCTAGGGATCTCGTGTCGCCCTCGAATACCACATCATGCTACAAAATGACTTATACAGGGCAATTCAGGCCCATTCTATACCAGAATTATTGGTGCAATCCTCTTTTTATGTTGGCATTGAATACTTACCGATTCAAGAATAGTTATTGTGGATGCATACGGATGTCAGGAATTAGAAATGAGATAGATGAGTACAACCCTAATTCACCTTCTCGTTATAGGAACTGTTATCTTACTAGATATAATAGGAAGAATTGCTCCAACAGTGCCTTACAGGAGTCTTAAGATATTTATCTATTGTAGAATGTTTTGTTTTTTTTAAATTGTTGTATCATTCATCTTGAATTGTTGTATCAAGTTTATACGTATTCATTTCCTGCATTTAGTTATGTCTTTATTCAATGCATGTTCTTTGTAATCTTTATATTCCGTGATCTTTAATCAATGCAATTGATCGAATTGATTTGTTTTGATTGATTAATTTGATGTTGGTTGCTCATCTGTTAGCTAAATTTTCAATATTGCCCTAAGGCAATTTGAATTATTTATCTTTAATTTCATCTTCGTTTTTTTGACTTACTATTTACTGTCAGTTATATATTTTAATTTATGTTTTACCAATGTAATTATATTAGATGCGCAATGTATGAGTCTACTTCTCATAGAGTGGATCCTGGTCTTGTTATACCGGATGTATTGATATTGTAGTGTAGACATAGGTTGTCACATATTTGGGCGGAACAATTATACATCGACGTTGTTATTGCAAAGCGAAATGATAGCATATTTTGAGAAGCTTAGCCATTCGATCACCGTGTTGAGGAGCTCATGAATATTGCTAGTTTCAGTGGATTGTGTCGTTTATGTTACATGAAAATCGACTATCTAGTGATTACAACATTAGTAGAAGGATAGCGATAGGAGACGCATACTTTTCACCTTACAATTGGAAAGGTTACCATCACTCTCTAAGATGTAGAGGCCTTTTTTAGATTACCTGTAAAAGGTAATCTTATCTTTGGTTTCAGCATGCGACTGCAGAGTTGATTCACATGTGCGATGAGCTCTTAGGATTTCGACCGACTCTAACAGACCTTGATGGGTATCGATTGAATATAATTTCTCTTGACAGAGTACTGAGTCAACCACTACCTCCACATGCGACGCTAGAAATGATAGAACAACATACATGGTGTTGTATTATGCTGCTCATTAGTGGCTTTCTGTTCTCGGACAAATCCGGTAATAAGGTATATTTGTGCTTCTTAAAACACATCCATAATTTACAACTAATGCTTAGTTGGGGAAGTGCAATTCTAGTGCGTCTATACTATTGTTTGTGCAATGTAACGTCCTACACAGTGCATACCATCAGTGATTCATTACTATTAGTTCAGGTATGAAACAAATATTTTTTTAAAAATCTTATCAGCATTTCAAAATAATAAAGAGTATATTTTTTAAACGATGGTTATTAATACTTAAATAGTTATGGAAGTGGGAGCGTATTCCTACTATCAGACTGGAGAGAATCCATCCAGTAGAGGATGTTGATCCACAATTAGAGCTATATTCGAACACGAACAACCTGAGTATTAAATTTTCGAGTTCGAGTTCGAACTTACTCGAATACAGTTCGAGTTCGTTTGTTTATTAATCTTGCTCGAATTCGTGTTCGTGTTCGAGTTTGTTCGTTTATTCTTTAGTAATGTTCGAGTTCAAAAAACTCGATTAGTATTCATGTTCGAATTATTCTTTCGTTTATTTTGTATTTTTCATTCTAAAATTAAAAATTAAAAAATTCATTAAAAAAATCAAATTTAAACCCTAATTAATAAGAAGTAAGGTCAAAATGGTGTAGTAATAACCCTAACTAATATTAAAAATATATAATATTATCAAAAATATATAATTAATATATTATAATTAATTTTTAAAAATATATTATATATTCGCGAATATGTTCGAGTTCGTTTGTTTAGTAAACGAACGAGTCTTATTCGAAGACGAACGAACTCGAATAAGTTTTTATTCATGAACGTTCGGTTCGTTTACAACTCTATCCACAATTCCCTAGAGGATCAGTATAGGAGGGTCCGTTACAACTCTCCCAAACCCCAACACGTGTACTACTTGCTTATAGAGATCAGATGAATAGGATACAACATGATCATGTAAGTATTACTTCAACCAATTTGCTATTAACAATAATATTAACTTTGCTATTTATTATTGACACAAATGATGTATCTTTATACAATTTATTTAGCAGCCCTATGATGAGCACATGCTGGAAACCCTACCCCCCTATTGCACTTATGAGTGACAAATTTGATCATCTATTGTGTCCCCAATTTACTAGGAGACAATAGAGTTGCATCGTCTGAATAGAGTTATGTAACAATTTGGATTGGTGTAGACAATCTTTGTTGCAGTTTACACCAATGACAATTGGCATACCCATGACATGAGGAGTATTGGTGTAGGGTGGAGCGAGATCAATTCAATACATCTCACTAATTGGATTAATAGGCATTCAACTGTTCTAAGTGGACAGTCCAGTTACAGTGTGAATATAGTTTCAGATGACTACACTACATGGTATTGGACTTGTACTAAGTGATTAATTGGCAATCCGACTATATTGCAGCTGAATCCTATGGGCTATCAATCGAGCAACATAATAAAATATTGGTGTGTAGATTTTTTAATAGTAATGCGTAATAAAATATAGAATTTCGATTTGAATATTTATTGACATTTTAAAATCATGTGTAGGCTGATACGATGCATCGAATTTTGTACATAGGCAACAAAGGATATCAAAATATTGACACTATGTATAGACAAATGTTAGCAACTATATCAAATTTCGTCATGCGGTCGCTGACTGCTGTTAGTGAGGCAATTCGTTTGAATTGTCCACCTTACGAGCCATCTAAACAAATCTACGTTTCTAATCCAATACCTCCGATCTCACTAGAAGTCTCTTGAGAAGTGCCACCAATTCGGTGGGACGGTAGACGAGCACATCGGCATGCTGTAACTAACGAAGTTTCTCAATAAGATCATTACTTACCTGTGCATGGAAGTGAAGATGATTATATGTCAGGTGATCCTGCAGTGGGTGAAGATAGGCATGCTGATTTTATTACGTCGTAACGCCTAATTTTTTTATATCAGGTACCTATATTCGGCCGACAAGTTTGCTACTATTTCATTTACTAAACGGTTTCGGAGACGATATAGGCAGTTTGAAGAGGATGTAGATATGTCATACGTTATAGAAAAATAAGATGAGGGAGAACTTGAAGTACAACCTCAAGAACAACCTCCAAGACATGTTCAATCTCTAAGGAATTGTCCCGAATTTCATTATGAGATTAGCTACCATCCTTTTTTTTGGATGATTTCAGGTGTAATAAAGTTACTGGGTAGAGTTACTCATTTTTTAATAATACTATTATGTCTTTCACGTTCAATGTTCAATGTTTGACATCCAAACCCGAAAACCTTAAACCATGTACCTTTAAACCCCCAAACCCTAAACTCTAAACTATATACAATCATTAAATTCTTGTTATGAATCACAACAAATGTTAAAATTTTGTTTCTAAATTTATGATTTTAAATCTAAACTATTAAAGATAAAATAATATTTTTAATTAATTATCCCGATTAAAAAAATTTATCGTGAATTATTGAAGATAAAATTAATAATAAAACTCTAAATCAAATAAGATAATAACTTATTTTTGCACATATTGAGATTTATAATTAATTATAATTAAATATTATAAATTAAACCTAACTTAAAAATAGAAATTTATTTTCAAATCATTTGTTTAAAATAAAAAATATGTAAATATTCATGAAATATTCAATTATTATTTATTAAAATATAAATTATTATTTGCATCTTTTCTTTAATTTTCACCTATTGTTCGAATTCAATTAAGGTTTATATAGTTTTAATGTTTTAGGATTTAGAGTTTAAGCATTAGATTTTGGGGTTTCAGGGTTTATGGTTTAAAAATATAGAGTTTCGGGTTTTAAAATTCATGGCTTGACGATCCTACAAGATTAACCTATTATTGATGACCGCTATCAATATGATAAAATTACACAAGTTTTGACACTTAACTTAAAAACTCATCTCAACCAATATTAAAATATCTCTATTTGTTGAAAATAAACTTATTTTCACACCATTTGTTGAAAAAAAAAAAGGGTGCAAATATTCATGAAATATTTAACTATTATTCATTAAAATATAAATTATTATTTGCATATTTTCTTTAATTTTTTTTATCTATTATTCGAATTCAATTAAAATATAAATTACTTGAATTAAAATATAAGCAGATTATAAATTTAGATATTTGAGATTTAAATTTAAATGTTATTTTAGATAATTGAGATTTAAATTTTTTTTTACAAATAATTGATATTTATAACCAATCGTTTTAAAATAATTTATATTAAACTTTAACTTTAACTTAAAAAATAAAATTTTATTTTCAAATCCCCTTATTAAAAAAATTAATTGTAATTAACATACATTTATTAATTAAAAATTAAATTTAAAATAGTAATTTCTAATTATAAAATATTAAATCTATATACTTGGAGTTTAATATATTTTATGTCATTTAAAATATTATTCTTTTTAAATAAAAATTTATAAATTTACACTAATGTTAAAAAATCATTTTCAAATTTATGATATTTAAATTTATATTAAAATTTGAAGATTAAAAAAAAAAATCAGACCTCGCGTCCACTATGTCCTCGCGATGGCCAGATTCTGCACCATGTTCGGTGGGGGGATGCAAAGGGATCCCCATTTAGTAAAAAATCCTAATTAAGACTGTGCATTCGATTTTTTATTTTAAATTTGATTTTCGATTTTGATTTTAAATTCGGTCAAAAACTTCAATTTGGATTGTGTTTGGAGATGAGAACTAATGACAAACTAGTAAACAAAATAATTGAATTTGTATTGTTTCCAATTAATAAATTAATAATATGTAAAGTTGAGGGATAAAGTGCTGTGGGTTTGACAATTCAGTATAATTAGGTTAATAGTTAAATTTTTTGTTGACTTTTTAGTTGATTTGCCGGAGAAGTATTTGTGAAGTATTTTGTAGTATTTCTTTAGGTTTTTTCTTAGGTTTATTAACTAGGTATGGATCTTGGTTTTAGAATTTTAGGTTTAGTTCATAAGTTTTATTTGATTCTTATTGTCTTTAGAGTAGATTTTTTATAAGAATGAAATGTGTTATTTATAGGATCTTGGGTTCCTTGATTTTATTTCTTCAGAGTTAATGCTATATTTATAGTAGATGCTTCGAATTCCTTGTATTTTTTGAAATTCATCGCTTTGTTTGTTTTGTTGGTCTTCCATTGCATTGGAGATATCGAATTGGAAGATGGACCATTCTTCGTTGAGTTGGAAGATGGACAATTTCAGCCATTCTCCCTGGCATTTCCGTTCCTCTGGCCTTTTGCTATTCCAAAAACCCAGCCTCTCTTCCTCTTTTCTTTCCTCCTCTTCATTCCATCTGAGGGTTCAAGGGTTTCAGCCATTGTCGACACGGTCATCTCGGATGCCACCGCTGAGTTTAGTCTTGCTATTAGAGCTCTTGATATGGGGCTGATTATGGGTGGTTTAACTTTGAGAGACAACTTGAATTCGGCTATTCAAAAGGCTTCCAACAACACTTCTCTGGCTCTCTCTAAGGCGTTGTCAGAGCTTCACGGTGGCGGCGAGAGCCGAATCCGGACCCTAGCGCACCGGGTTGGTTAGACTGGGTGGGGCATCACAGATTATATTCGGGGTGTAGTATTCTAAACCAATCTTGACGCGAAGCTTTCATACTTCTGTGTTGTTGGGGTGACATTCTAGGACACATTGCTTTCGTTTTCATCGGAGGTGAAAAGGAGTACCAAAATTTGACTACCTTAGGGTTTGCTTATTGCAGGTGAATTTGGATAATTAATATGGCGAGCCCTGCTGCATCTTCTGGAGTTCTCAAATCCTTGAAACCAAAGTTCCGCCCCTCAGTCCACCGATATCCAAGCCGCCGCCACGTGGGGCGTCGCTGCCACCACTACTGCTCTCTGGATGATCCAGGTTATTTCATATCCTTCTTATTCCGTTCTATTTCCCGTGTCTGATATTCCCCTTTTCATTTCTAATGTTATTTTTTAATTTAAATTCCGATTGGATCTACCTACTTTTTCTGATATGCATCGTTGTAATCGGTGATTATTTGAGCATAGTCAACAGCCTTTTTTATTGATATCAATTTTATTTTGTTATTTCCTCAACGAATTGATTCTTTGTTTTCCTTTGGATTTTTGGGAATTTCCTTTTTCCATCTACTATGTCAAGTTGTATGAAATTGCAAGTATGGGTTGGTCACCTCTTCTAATAAGTTTTACACTTTCATTATCTTTTATGCGAGTATGCTTGGAACTATTTCAACTGAAATGTGGCTGTATCTTTTTAAGCACTTCTTCTTTCATACTTCAAAATGCAGCTTGTCTCATAGGTTACGTATAGTTGAGTATTGCTGATTTAACAGATTATAAAAATCCAATCTTTTTTGTTGTACTAAACGTCTGCATGTTTATGCACTAGCTGAATGTGGTTCCAGACTAGAATGGCAATTTGTGCTAAAACATGGTGTACCATTGTTCTCCTGTATTGCAATGTTTTTAAGTTAAAGAGATACTAAAGCATCAACACTCCACCTTACACTACATGCAATTGTCATCTATTTTTGGACCCAAAAATCTGATTAAACCATTTATTTTTGAACATGTGCAGCCTTTTGATTGGTTGAAGAAGACATTTTTTAGAAGCCAGAGCCTGAAGGAAAGTAGTGGGGTTGAGTAACTGTTTGAATATTCATAATTGCTGTTGCTGATGACAAAGGACTCCAATTAGGCGATGAGTTGAATAATACTTTTTGTTTCCTGTTTCTGTTGGTACCAAGATAAGGCTTACAGCTTTGTTGATTTTTATAAAATGGTGATCCATTTTATAACAAGAATTGAGGATTTGAGGATTACATGACATGGTAATCCTTTGGCAGTCAACACTAAAAATAGTAGATTAGTTCTATATAAGGGCAAAGAAAGAGAATAAAATAGTAGATTAGCTCTTAGAGATTGTTATTGCTTTATACTATCAAACTGCTTGATGATGAGTAAATACTGTTAAGCTTACGGTCACTAATGGGTGTTGGTGTCTATTTATGTAGGTATACTGCTAATAAATCTATGGACAACTGTGCATTTTGCAATGCTGATGGTGACTTTTTGATTGTTCCTCAAAGTGGAAGTAAGTGATTATCAACTATCTGTATCCATCATTGCGAAGCTGGATTCATGTGGCATCTTTAAGAAATTACTCTTTATTTATATATTCAGTATTAATGTTCACATTATTGAGGGTTATGCAATATCTTCTACGGCAGAATTAAATTATGTGGTCTGCCGGTTATTATAGACGCCACTGGTTTGATTATTGATTAATGTTGTTGAATAGAATAGTGGTATCTATGTGGTTATCGGCTATGTTTTTGCTTCTTCATGTGTACATCTGCTTTCGCCCTCAGTAACCTAATGCACAAGTTTTGTCAGTTTTTTTTTTTTTTTTGTTGGGTGTTAGGGGGGGTGGTATGGGGGCATGTGTAGTTGCAATTAAAATGCAGAAAAAAACAGCTTTCCTGTGCTTATTTGAGCTTATAGTCTCTTTGTTGTTTGTTGAATTAGATCAAATATGGAATATTGAATCTATCTGGTATACTGTATCAGAATCATTTGCCTTTTTTTACCTGTTTATTCTTCTTTCTTGGATATCTTTATGGTTTTGTTTCTCTAAGTTAACTGTTGTGTCTGTTGTTCATGCAGGGCTATAGGTCACAACTGAATGTGGAAGATTGCAAGTGGTTCTTGGCGAAATTGTTGTCAACTATGTGCAGATGATGAAGGATACCGAGAAGATGATGAACTTGATGAGTCAACTATGGCAGAAGAATGAAATGCAGACCAGAATGTTGAATGCATTAACCCATAGGGTGGAATAGCTAGAGAAGGCCTTCGTTTGTCATAGACTAAGAAGGAAGAAAGGGAGACATTCTGCTTGAAGTTTGTGATTTTTTATTCCATTTCTTGCTTTGCTTCTGACTGCAATTGGATGTAAATAAGTTGGTTTTACCTTTTGGGTTTCACCTTTAGTGGCATTGTAAAGCTTTAACAATAGTGTCTAGGCTATGAAAGCTAAATAAAAAAACTTTTGATTGCTTGAGATTCATCTTTTGCAAAGCAAGGAAATTTTGTTCTGCTGTGGATTTTTTTTTTGTTCATTGATTGTACTAAACTCTAAAATTCTGAACTTTGTCGTAGCAGTAGTTCAATTGTTTAGTACCTTATTTTTTGTTTTAAGATATTGATGAGAAGCCATTACACAATTTCTTGAATACAGTCAAATGTAATTTTGTTATTGCTTCTTTTTGTCATGATTTTCTATTGGGAAATTAGATGAATTTTGTGTTTAGATTGTTATTGCACAATATTTTCATTTTGTTTAAGTTTTTTTTTTCATTTCATTCAGTTGCATATCGTTGTTCAATTGTTGTACCCGCAAAATCAATTGATAAAATTAAGAAAATAAGAAGAATAAAAAAATTATTGAAACTATTCCGTGCAACGCACAAGTATTAACCTAGTTAGATTAGTATTATTGATAACTCTAAGTCGTTTACTCTTTCTTTCTCGTTATTCAAAATTCAAAATTTTTTTTTATCTCACAATTATAAACTTCTTGTAGAAGGTTACTCTATTTCCTTTGTGAAGTCAAAAAGACAATTTGAAAATCAAGCAATCTCTGCATTCTTCGTTGCTTAATCAATATACTAATTTTTAGGCCATAATGATTAAAACTTAGAAGATTTGAGTGAATTTTGATTGGATAGATGGGATTGGCTCCTAAGAAGATCCGCCTAAAAAAAAAAAAAAACTCATAATTCTCTATCCTATTCTATCTTTCACTTTTTCCTCTGTTCTTGTGAAATCGCTCTACGTTTCTTTACTTCTCTTTCTCTCCTTTATTTTTTCCAACAAACTTCTCCTTTATCTCTTGTTTTGCTGAGATAAAGAAGAAGAGAACAGGGTTTTGAGCTTTGGGTTTTCAATTGTTTGTGAGGGAGATGATCAACCTAAAAGAATGAAAAGAGAAAATATGGGCTTGGTCCATGTGAGATATTAAAAGGAATGACCTATAAAATAAAATTAATAATGTGTAAAGTTGAGGGGTAAAGTCATGTGGGTTTGACACCTCAGCAGATTTAGGTTTATTGGTTATTTTTTTTACTGACCTCTTGATGGCTTTACCAGAAAAGTATCTGCGAAGTATTTTGTAGTATTCCTTTAGGTTTTTTTTTAGGTCTATTAACTAGGTATAGATCTTGATCTCAGGATTTTGGATTTACTTCGTAGGTTTCATTTGATTGTTATAATCCTTAAAGGATTTTTGTTATGAGAATGAAGTGGGATATTTATAGGATCTTGGTTCCTCGATTTCATTTCTTCAGATTTAGTGCTATATTTATAGCAGATGCTTCGAATTCCTTGTAGCTGAAGTATTCAAATCGATCCGCACCCCCAATAGTTACTGATTTAGTTCGTGTCTTTTTGGTTTCTGGGTTTTCCTGTGATTCAAGATGCAATTTAATACTTCGCCTCTGATGTATAGGTTTTCCTCACTGTCTGGGTAAAGAGCCTTGGTTTCGTTGGTCTGGATTCATCACGAAGCTTCTTGGTTTCATTGCTTCGAATTCATTCCCCAAGCATTAGATTTGATTTGCACGCCCAAGACTTATAGAAAAATAAAGAGCCGGAAGCTGGGTGAGGCCAGCGGAGAAGTAATCTTTAACACGAACGTTATCAAGATTGTAGAGCTCGGTGTGCACATTCATGGTGACTTTGGATTCTGGGGTACAGTTGGCGAAGAAAATGGAGTATTCATTGGGAGAGGTGACTGGATAGGAGTGATTAAAGGAGGAAGAGGGCAGCGGAGAGAGGTCACAGAAAGTGGATAACAATGCGATATACCTGGAGTTGAGGACATAGAAAGACGCTTTCTGTTGAAGTTCTAACAGAACTTGGATGAGCGATTCCTCTGATAGAAGAAAGAAACCCACACGAGAAGAATCGGGATCGGAAAGGGAAGAAACAACCGAGACGGAGAAGACCCTGATGGTGGCGTGACCCATATGCGTGAACCCGAATCGCTCAAAAAGGATCATAGGCCTCGCGTCGGAGGTGATCTTTAGGGTTTTGATCTCGGCAATGGTGCAAGGGACAACAGTGACTAGGCCTGCTTCTATTAATATGCCACCACCCCAACTTTCAACATTATCATCGATTCTCTTTTTATACTAAAACAATGAAGCAAACAGCAAATGTAAGTGTTTTTGTTTCATTTTGAGGATATTGTATATCAATTTTTGCTGTATTTTTTGTCTCTTTCTTTTTTCTTCCTTATTGGGGCGTTTGTCTTTTCCAAGAAGTATATTTTTTGTTCTGGTAATCTGTGTTGATTTACCAGAGTTTCTATATCTTCTCTTTTTTGCGAGGATGGGTGTAGTGAGTTTAAAATGTGGAAATAGAAAATTGCTAAGTCGTTGATCAAAGTATTGCGATGATCAAATGTTTGTTGAAGAAAAATGCAAACTTTGGGTGAAAGGATATCTTTTGGAAATGTGAGATCCAGTTTTCAGTTGCTATAGCAAAGGTGAAGTCTTGGTCTGGTGGGCTTGCAGAGATTGTTGAAATAATGTGCTTTGACCTGTAATTGGTTGGATTGGATTCTCTGAGTCTTCTGTATTGGAAGTGGAAGAGATTGAATTAATCTCTGCTCTCTTGAAGTTTATGGGGATTTCATGAATCTTGAGGCCTTAATTTTCCTAGGTCTCAAGTGCTTGTAGAAGCCGCATTGACGTTTTTATTTAACCTTGAAGAAAAAGAAGGACAGGACAAAGGATCTTTTATTGCATTACTGCCTCATATTGATTTCTTTCTTTCCTCACTTATTGAAAGAGCAAAGATTTGAGGTATTCCCGAGAGAGTTCTACCATTTCTTCAATCGGTTGCTTTTGGAAATTTGCTATATCAAGAGCTTTAAAATGAAAAATTAGAAGTGAAAGCCAATTTCTTGCAGGGATGAAATGTCAAACACTTGCACAAGTAGTGGCCCTCAATTATAAAGGAGAAAGGAAGGAAAATGGCAGCAAAACTTTTACATTCTTTGACAGACGACAACCTAGATTTGCAAAAGCAAATCAGATGTATGACGGGGATCTTTCAACTCTTTGATCGTCAGCATATGCTTACCCCAAGGCGATTAACTGGCCACAGTCCAAGAAGGCTCCCTTCTGGTAAATTCTTTTAGACCTGTGATTTGTTTAGATTTCTTAGACCTTCATTTGCTTTATTGTTGATTGATAGAGATCCTGCTGTTGATAATCTTACTCAAAACAGTTAGAATCAATTTGTTTCACTGTACCAAATGTTTTCACAGCATTTCTGACATTTAGTGAAATCTCAATTGCTATAGGACCTTAACCAGGGAAATTTTTTATTAGAGAAAGATTTCCTATATTTATATATGTGATACACTACTGAGTCGCAGTGCTCTTGAAATTTGCATTTTCAATCTAATTTCTCTATATATTTTCAGAAAACGTTGATGATTCTCTGTTAGTTGTTGTGGTTCACTTTTCCTGATTAAGATACATCTCCTTACTCACCAGTATACATATACTCCTTCGTTACCCATATATTTCTGTAATGAAAAAATCTCTGGTATACTTATACATCCAGTTCACCTTCTAAATTAGTTTGAGAATAAAAACAAATAAAGAAAATGTTTCAAGGAAAAAAAAAATCCATTGAATAGCAATAACAATGACAAAAAAAAAAAAAAAAGAATTACATGGACTAAGGAAAAGGAATCAATTGCTCACCAAACAATGCACATAATGTTGGACAAATTATTTAAAAAAAGTCCCCAAAAAATATTTGTTAAATATTTAATTTTAATTCTACATTAAATTTCTTTATAAAAATTTAAATTAAAAAATAATAAAAAATTTTAAAATTATATATTAAAATAAATATTAAAATATTAAAAAAATTTATTCATCCGAGCAAAGCTCGGACAGCTTACCTATTAATGTTTAAATCGAAACAAAATGTATCTATGTCTTTTATCTGAATATTTAAAATTTAAAAATTAAAATATAAAATTAGAATTAATTAGAATTTATTTTTATATTATATTTAATTATAATATAAATTAAATATAAATAATAATTATTATATAAATATTTGATATATTTAAATTTTAAATTATTTTAAATTTATAATAATAAAATTTTATTATCACACACAATTAATTAATTAAATATTTATGTAAAATTTATATGGTAGTATCACGGTGCTCCTCTACTGTTTTGGATAACGATGTTCACAGCTTTTTAAGGACGTGTTCTGTAGGCTTCGCTTATACGACAAGGAGGTGATGTTACTACTTTTCGTTTATGGAAGAGCTCTTTCGTTGCGTGGGTTATGTTATGATTGTAAAGCCAAAGAAAAACGTTAATTCTCCTGCGATATCTTCTGCTTCTCCATGCCCACTTTCCTCTTCCCTGAGTTTCCATAGCATCACCAAATTCCTTTTAATGTGGTTATTTTAGGCTATTCTGTTCCAAAAGTCTCCATTTGGGGAGTCCTCCGGCTTAATTTCGGGATGAGGGAGGGTTTGTCCTCCATCTTTGATATTTTCCGGTAAGTTGGAAGAGAGTTCGTCCCATTTCCAGCCACCGCCTTGATCAGAAAATGTTTCAGCAACAGGGTTTCTTCCCCTTTGTTCAAAGAGGACTAGGATAATATGTCTTAAGCTGTCCAACCAATCTCCTCCAACCTAAAATCGTAGCTCTTTTTTTCTTCCTCTTCACTCCCTGCTGCAGCCGTCGCCGCTCCACCGTCTTGTTGCTTTACCTTTCTCTTACCATCCCCACCTCGTCTTCCTGTTCTTCTTCTCACTTCCTTTCTTAGCCGCAACCCCGCAGACTCCCTTCCATTCTCCCGCTGCCCTCTTCTTTCCCTTCTTCTTCCTCTACCTCTCTCTTTTGTCGCCGCCCTTCACCACCATCCCCGTAGCCCTCCCTTTCACTCTGTCCCTCTTCTTCCCTTCCCCCACAGCTCTTCGTTCCCTTGATCTACATCTCTTCTCCCTCCTACCGCAGTAGCCCTCCCTCTGTTCTACTTCTCTTCCTTTCCCTTGCTGCCATTGCGGTGTTGGGGAAGGAATTTTTTTTTTCTCTCTCCTCTTTTTGCTAAAAAATCCTTTGTAATTAACCCGTGCATTTCGTTTTGCTTGTGTGTGAATTAGGGAAATGACAAATGACTGGACGGCTCTCGACCGAGCATATTATTCTGGCGTGACTGGATTTGGAAAATTATCCCAGGTAGTCATTTATCAGTTGTGACTGAGGAAAAGCAAGAAAAAACATATAATCAAATATTTTCCCAAAGCCCAAAATTTTAATACAATTAATTTTGATTGAAAATTGAGGTTCATTTTCCTCTCAAGCCAGTTCAGTTAGGGCTGGTTTTGGAGGAAGAAGTCGGGAGAAACCAAGAGATTTGGGCCGAAGGAAAGGGAGTTCTCTCATTTGCGAGATTTTTGAGGAGTCATCCCAGATCTCTACTAAAGCCAAGATTGTTTCTCTCTAAGATCAACAGACGGATGATGAAGGGAGAATGGATAAGATTTTTTTTAATTCGAATTCAGCCCTCCTTTTTCTTCGATTCTAGGTTAGAAGAATTACTTAAATTGAGTGGGATTGGTAGCGAAAATTGCTTTATTAAGCGAGATTTGTGGTGTAAATCACAAAATTGGACAAAATCTCTGTAGAAAATCAAGGAATTGAGCGAGTTTGTAGCTGATTCTGAGAGAATATAACTCTCACAGATTCTATCCTAGATCTTCAAGATGGGGTTGTGATTGGGATTAGGAGGACAAAGAAGAGGAGAGTTTGGCGGTGGAGGTGGTGGCAGCAGCAGTAAGATGAGGCTGAGATGAAGGTAGTGACCTGAGATGAGAGAGCAATGATGATATTGAATTATTGCTTCGGTGGTATGGAGATGAGGCTGAGATGAAGGTAGCGATATGAAGATGGGAGAGCAACAATGGTATTGGGAGCCAATGGTGAAGTCCATATGACTTAACAACAGATTGTTTGGGTTACTTTTGTGAAATTAATTTTTTAGTATCCTTTCTTTCTTTTTCCTCTCCAAATTTTTAAATTAAAAAAATATTACTTCTGTTTTTGGTTCTTCTCTGAACTCCCGAAAAATTTAGTTTGAGAAAGTTTGACACAATTTCATCTCAAGCGGGGAATGGGAAACCGCATTAAACTTAACAATCTCCACTTATTTTCATGAGCCATATAAGAAAGTGATGGCTTCAAAGAATGATTTCTCAACGGCATCCACTTGTATTATACTTTACTTCTTGAAGACTTGATATAGAACTTGTAGCTAATTAACAGATATGGTAAATCAAGCAACTCTCAGTTCGTGTCTTCCTGGCATAGCCTATTTTGTGACCTTTTGTTAGATATGAATTTTGTGACCTTTTGCTCTGGCCCAGATTCGTTTATTTATCAAAAAATTTTTGCATCGTTGTTTCATTAATCTTACTGTGTCATATGTTTTCTATCAATTTGGTTTGTATATGCATCAAATATTGTTTCTCCTCTTATTTACTTCTCTAATTTTAGCTACTCCAACAATGTGTTATTCCTCTCTCAATGCATACTTTTTAAACTTTTTAATTCTTTTTTGTAGCCTCGTTTTATTATTTTTATCGTATCATAAGGTTTTCTAATGCGTATGTGTGATACAAATTGGAAATACTCTGATAATTGTATTGCCATTCATCTCTAACAAAATCCAAGCTCTTTTTCTCTTTGCACATGATGAGAAAAGAAAAAATGAAAATTGGGCTACTGAGAATAATGAATCAGTTGTATGTTTGTAAAATTAGATGTTGCCGTTGAACTTTTAAAAAAAAAATAATAACA
Source organism: Voacanga thouarsii (assembly GCA_026120185.1). Lineage (NCBI taxonomy): Eukaryota > Viridiplantae > Streptophyta > Magnoliopsida > Gentianales > Apocynaceae > Voacanga > Voacanga thouarsii. Next base: position 10,938,883 of record JANUWF010001287.1, on the reverse strand, counting down.
AAATCATGTTACAAGAGTTTATTTTTAATAAAAAATTACATGCACTTGTTTTGGACATGATTAAGAGAAGAAGAAAAGCATATTCTAGTTATTTATTATGGTGGATCACTGGTTATATGACTGTAGAAGGAGAATGATCAGAAATAAACTTGGCATGAATCAAGTACTTGGTAATAAAAACTGAACTATTAGTTTAACGGCTCAATTTGATACTCATTGCTCTAAAACCAATAATATTGGAATTTGAAGTTTAAAAAACTTATATTACTCTCTTTAAAAAACTCATTTTGGTATTTAAAGGCATGCTTATCATGTTTTAAAAAAATTATTTTAAAAAAATAAGATAAAAAAAAAGGATATTGATTGGTTTTGGCATCGGTGTTATCAAGTAGGTTTATATTACTCTGCAATAGAGTAATTTAATGTGACATTTTTTTTAATTAAATGAGTTAAGGAATTCATCATTATACGATTATTATATTTTATAAATTGCAGGTGATTCTCACAGTATATTCTGTATCTAATGAAGTCGAAGGCAAGATTGACTTGTTATTCGGATATCAAACTATGGGGAACAACTTATTACAAGGGAGTGGTTTCATTGCTGGTTACTATCCTGGTTGGAAGCTCCCTTACATAATTTTATGTTTGCTCATTTTGTTATTTGATTTTGGTGTCCCTTTTTATAATCGGGACACCAAACTTTCTTATCCAAAAAGGAAAACTAAAGAAGGCTAGAGAAATCTTGAGGAAGAATAGGATAGATTCAGATATTGAGCTTGCATTTGAAGATATTTTACGGGTTAGAGATGATGATGCATATATGAGTCCATTTAGAGAGAGAATCATCCTATGTTGGTGATAAAATGTTTGAAGCCAGTGCTACCCATTTAATAGGAACAACTTGGATTATATTTTTTGAGCCACTAGTCTTCTGCCTTATGAATCGCAAGTCACCTCAAACTCTTCTTCCTTACTAAAGGTCGGCCTCTCCACCTTGAGTCCTTTTTTAATCTTGAACTTTATGTGATATTAGGTTAATTTCTCAAAATCATTTAGTTTTCTTGTGGTTCATCCAACTACATGCAAGATGTTTGAGAAAATGTTTCAAAGGGTATCATTTTAAAGCTGAAATGGGTGAAGGACCGTGCTTTAGATAATGCAGTAGCCGGAGGAGGAATTATTTCAAATATTGCCTCGGATCTGAATGGTTGCCTCCCCGTTTACCACGTTTTGCAGCGTAGAGGGTAGTTAAGCCTCCTTATAACATCAAAGTTTCTACTTTTATGAGAAAATATCCCAACATGTTTGAAGAGTTGCATATTCGTGATAGTGGTTAGATTGTTGCTTCCCAGAAGATTAATGTCAATATTCTTAATAGGCTTAAGAAACTTCTGATGATGTGTAGAAATAGAATGCTTCTACTACAGATTGTTGATCAACTAAAATGGGATTTATCTTTGCCTTATGATTATGAGGATTCATTGGTGAAGAGGCATCCGGAATGTTTTAAAATGGTACGACTTGATGATGAATGTGATGTGGATTGGACCTTGTACAGTGGGATGAGAGCTTAGCATTGTCCCGCTTAGAAGTGAACTCTAGTTCTGTGGAAAACAAGGAAGTGTCCGCATTTCCTATTGGATTCACAAGGGGGTTTGGGCTGAAGAAGAAACGCATTCAAGTGGTTAGAGGAGTGGCAGAAGCTGCCATACACTTCTCCCTATGTTGATGCCTCACATGTGGATCCATGAACAGATTTATATGAGAAGAGGATTGTTGGTGTATTCCATGAGCTTCTGCACCTGATAACTATACAGAGAAAAACTGAGAGGAAAATTGTTGGTAATCTGCGCAAGCCATTAGGACTACTTCAAAAGTTTACAAATGCATTTGAGCGGCATCCTGGGATATTCTACATTACAAAAAAAGGTGATACACACTGTTGTTCTTAGGGAGGCAAATGATCGCGATCAGCCCGTTGAGAAGCATCCTCTTGTTACTCTAAGGGAAAAGTATGCAAGCATGATGAAGCAAGGTTTTTTGGACCGAAGCTGGGGATTACACAAGAAAGACAAGGCAGAAGGCCTTGAGAAGGATAAATCAATAGTTTCTTTGGTTTGTGAAAGAAATAGAATTCAATGTACATCAGAAGAGGACTCAGAATATGATTCTGATGAAACTAATTGACTAATTTGTGCTAAGACTAGTCTATTTCTCTAGCAGGCTTACTCGGTAACTGCTATTGGAGACTACTTATTCATTAAACCAATCAGTGTCTTTTTTTTTTTTCTTTCTTTTTTTAATAGCTATATCTTCTTCATAACTATTGCAGCATGCCAGGAAGGCTTTTCAGAATTCAGGATCATGCATGCACGAAACAATATTTTATTCTTCTTTGTTTCCCTATTTTTTCTTGGGCATTCACTTGCCAACTGTTGCATTTATAGTTAATTTATTGTTCTCTTAATAGAAATTTTCTTTAAGGCTTTAGATATCATCTTTAAAAGAAAAAAAAAAAAAAAGATTGTGAGAGTATTTAATGGGAATTAAGAACTAATAGTATGTTTGGTTGAGGTGAAAAGAGGAAGGAAAAGTGGAGGGAATGTAGGATAGAAATGAGTGATTTATATTTTTGGGTTTATAAGGAAAGATGGAGGGAAAGCAAAATAGTCTTCCCCCTCTGCGCTTCCAAAACGGTCTGATTAAAATTGGACGTATTAGGGATATAAATTATCATTTTTTTTATTTTAATTAAACAAAGAAAAGTAAATTATATTTATTTCTTTTTATGAAAGTAAAAGTTCTCCTCTTCCTCCCTTTTCTCTTTTGTGAACCCAAAATAGTGTGAAAGAACATATCCTTAGGAAGATTTTTATTATAAATTTAATATAATTTTTTTGTGTTGTGTCTTTTTGCTGGGATATCCATGCAATGGGGGTCGTTTAATAGAAAATTACCACTGGTACTTCCAACATAATTAATTTTCTTTTATGAGAAATGTCCTTTTAGGGTTTTAAGATAAAATATAATAATTTTTTGCCGCAATTATCCTTTTGGGGAGGACCACGAGGTGGAGACCGTGGAGTGGTGCATTTCAAATAAAAATGATATTATATGTACATTTAACAAGCATATTTTTTTTTTCTTGTTAATAGAAAATTTTGAAATTTTTAATAGATAATATTTTCTATGTTGTATTCCTTTTTTGGGATGGGGTGGAAGAGCTTCAAGGAAAGTTATAATACTCTTGTATTTGATTATTTATATTTACTTTTATCTGTGTTTTTTTCTGTGCATTTGTGGTATATAACATATTAATTACTTGAGTGATTGAACTATATCATAATTTGTGATTATATGAGTTTTATAATTTAATTATCAAATTTATGATATATTATTATTTTATCTTGACTATTTTTGAAAAATTACTTATGTTTGGTAATGAATACTGTTTTTCAGGTTTAAAACTGTAAAAATATTTTTACAAAGTGAATTTTAGGGTTTCGAAACTTTATTGCATAGGTTTTATGTGGATTTTTTATTTTATTTACTATTTTTGAAAAGTTACTATTTTTTTGCAATTTCTGTTTGGAAAATATTTTTATATGCTACGAATAGTACTTTTGAGTTTTAAAAACTTTAGAAATATTCTTGGAAGAGTATTTTAATACTAGGAACCTTATCGCATGTTTTTAAATGAGTTTTTATTTTATTTTCCAAAATTAGTAGTAATTTTTATACTAATTAATTTTACCTTAAATTATCATTATAAAAGAGGAATAGTAGTTGAATTTAGCCATCTCTCTCTCTCTCTCTCTCTCACTCACACACACACACATGTTAACAGCCTTAGTAGTCCAAGCCTCTAAAAATACTTTTTTTTTTTTTAACTTTAAAAGGCAGTTCTAAACTTTCAATAGTCTGCATTTAAGATGAAATCTCTTGATTTCATATGGTATTATTCACTAGGGTTTTACATAATCTTATGAATTCAAGATTCTTTTATTATAAGATCGGTTTTGATTTTGGTTTAACAGATGTTTTGTGATTAGTTTTGAGTAGATAACATTAGCATTTTAGTTGGAGCATTTTGTGGTTATTTGTTGGTTTTGTTGGAGCTCTTGCATGCTAGTTATTATTTACATTCTTAAATGTTGATAAATTTATTAAATTTGATTGAATTAGTTGAAATTTGTTGTTTCATTATGAGTTTTGGGACATATTAAAGGCTGGCGATATTGCCAGAGCTAGTCTCCTCCAGCCGGAACAAAAGTTCTGAAAATGACTATTACACAATCATAATTAGTGTTATTATAAATCTCTTTTTTTTTTTTTTAACTTTCTCTCTTGATTACACTCAGTATTTTACCTCTCTCTCCTAATTACACAATTCATATCTTATTAGGTTGATACGGTTTGTTATGTTAATAAGATTCAATTTATTAATATTTAATACATATATATCTTAAAATGAATTTAGATAATATTTAAAGAATAACACGTTTCAACGTATTAATATTAAATACATATATTTTATTATTTAATTTAATTAATTACTTAATTAAAATTTTAAATAGAATCTTTATTTTTCTTTTAAAAAATTTTCGAATCGTGCCTCTTTGTTGATAAAGAGCTATGTTACCTGTTCCTTTTAAATTAGGAAAACAGTTTTTAGTTCTCGATACAATATAGAAAAGTTATCTTTGTAAAAATTTCAACGTCCATCTGTGATATGTGGTGCGTTAAATTTAAATGAAGTTTTTTTTAAAGGAAATGTCAAGAGTTTTTAATTTTAAATATCAACATTATCTACATTTTTATTTTTAATATCAAGATTTTCTAAATTCAATTAATTCAGATAGATCTTATCTGAATATGAACCATTTTTAAAGATTTCTTAATTCAATGAATTTAGCTAGAGGAAATAAAATAAAATAAATAATAAATAATAAAGTAAAGAATTGCTTGGATTGATGCACTTTAGCTTCTGTTTCCTTTCGTCTTTTGCATCAGCCCAGAATCCCCCAGCGAAATTCCTCTACTTTAGTCTGTCCATCCCTTTTTACTCCTGCGATACAAATTGGAGTCCAAGAATAATTTTTTTATAAAACTCATATCAAATTAATTCTTATATACTTACACTCAATTTTAAGTAAATAAATAATTTTTATTTTTAAAAATTATTATTTATATAAAATATCATTCTTTAAAGTTTTTCAATTTAAATAATTTTGTTAATAAAATAATTTACAATACATATACACCTTAAATGAGGATTTGCTTTGTTTTTCGTGCAGCATTACTGTACACTTTGCTAGAGCAAACGGGTTCAATTCATGTTCCTTATTTGATTTTAGATAAAAATAATTTTAATTTTAAAATAGCATTGTTGGTATTTTTATATCTTATAAAAGTTTACAAATTTTCCTTATAAGAGGGGGAAAAAATACCAAAAATAAAACTCATTTTATAATACCGTATCATTAAGAAGAAAATAAGCCCACTTATTTATTTTAGGGCCAGAGGCCCACTTATTCACTTTGCTTTGACTTTTAAAAACATACAGAATTGAGGTCAAGTCTTTTTGCTTCTAGGCCTGAAATTTGAGTCCATATTTAACTCGGTCCACTTTTATATGATAACCCACCCTATCCTAATACAAACTATCTCTCTTTTCTCATCTCCTCATTCGGGAAAACCCTAGCTGCCTTGGGTTTTGCAAGTAAAGCGTTTGATGAGATGCTCGTCAAAGATGTGGTATCCTGGAGTGTTTAATTGCCCATTGAACCCAACCTGGCCGTGGCCTCATCTCTTTCACTCTTCAACAAATTGCCTATTTCTTCGTCATCAGAACCTTGCTCTCTGAGTTGAGGAAGATGAAGGTCTTGAGAGGCGAGAGGTAGACGGAGGCGTGGGAGTAGGAATAGACGATTCGTCGTCATCTGCAAAGCTAAGAAGGCTTTTGGGAACTAGAATTGAGGACTTCTTCGGCTTGGTAGTGGTGGTGCTGCAGGCTTGGCCTTGAGCTCCGGCCTGACGAGTCGTGAAGGGTCAAGGGTCCTTGTGTTCTTTTGGAGCTCAAAGAGGGCTTCTCTAGTGTAAGTGCTGGCTTGAGGTTGGACATTGGAGGGGAGAGACGAAGCATGTGGAGCAATTCGATCCTTCCGGTCTTTTGCAGAGTTAAGCTTGTGATGCTGAGTCGAGGAAGACGAAGGTCTTGATTATCTTCTGTGAGTGCCGGCCTAATGGTCCTGCATAGATCACTTGGCCTCCCCTTTTCATCAAAAGCAGCTATTGCAAAAAATAACAGTACAAATCAGATATGTACATATGTGTGAATATAATGTGTGTGAATGAGAGAGAAAAAGAAAAAGAGCACCCTTGTGTGGCAAAAGGGATTGGATGCGGATATGAAAATGAAGGAGAAAATTAAGTTTTTTTGAATTTTCTACCTCGTCAAAAGCTTCAAATATGTCAATGCTAGGCTAATGGATGGTGCAGACTACAGTTCTTCCTGTGTCCGCTGTGTTTCTGACAGTTCTCATGACAATTGCTGCAGCTCTTGCATCAAGACCAGAAGTTGGTTCATCCATAAGGAGGCTTTTGGGAATTGGAATTGAGAACTTTTTCGGCTTGGTAGTGGTGGCGCTGTTGATCTGGACAGCTTGAGACAACTGATTCAACAAAACGAAATGTATATCGAACTATTTAACAATGATAGGAAATTCAAAAGTTGAGAATTGAAATAAATAAAATGTATATTGTGCAATGTATATAATAATTAGAGAGCAAATCAAAGAGTTTATCTATAAATGAATGGAATGTATCTTGTGCAATGTATATAGATGGCTATTTAATAACTTGGGCAAATCAAAGGTTCTAACTTTTGAGATAAAGATAATTTGTGATTGGATGTCACTTTTATAGTTTTAGGATTTTAGGTGCCAGGTGTCATAACAGGGAGTGCCAGGTGTCATAACAGGGAGCTTCTGCAACTCCTTTTATATATATATATATATTTCTAATTTTTTTACATCATAAAATCTCAGTTACTCCCTAAACAATAATTTTTTTCTTTCCTTTCATTTGTCATACCTTATTTCCAGCAAACCCTTGCATCCCTACAATCCTTTGGTGCATCGCAAACTTTAATTATGAGGATGATTTGGTCTTCAATGAGATTTTTAAATTAATTAAATTAGATATTTCATTGTTGGATATATACTAAAGAAAACTTCCTTTCTTGAGACAAGAAATTATTGTTGGAACTTTTTTTTTTTCTTTCTAAAGGTTATTGGTTGATCATGCTCTTTAATATATAATTGATTTGTAGCTTTTTCCAAAAACATAATTATTTAAAATTAATTTCATTATTATTTTTATAATAATAAGATAGTTTGAATAGAAATGGAAAGAAGGAGGAGGAAAAAATAAGAAACAAAATTAGGATGAGTGTGTGAATAATTAATTAGTAGGGCATAATTAGTGGAGAGAATGGAAAAATTAACATTGATAAGATATAAATTTTAATTGACTAAGAGGGTAATGAAGTCATTTTCATAAATTTTGCCATGGTAGGAGGAGACTTGCTCTGGCAATAACACCAACCTATATTAAATGATGTTTGAACATAGAAGCCCTAAGCATACTTGTACTAGGAAGGCTTATTGGGATTGTGTATGTGTATAATGATTTTATTGAGGGATTATGTAGTAAGTTAGTATGTTTTGTTGTAGAATTATGTCCCAAATCATTTAAATGATTTATATGAAAGGTTTTGTACTTGTTAAACATTAAAATAATTGATTTTGGCAAAAACCTTGTAATAATTGATATCCATATCCCTCGTGACTTTCCAAATGCTTTACCCGATTCTCCTTTCCCTTGTGTCCAACCTTCCTAACCCTTACTAGATTAGTACAATTTACCACTATGCGATATCTAATTTCCCTTACTAGTATTATTAATTATGAATATTAGTTGTGATTTAGCCTATCGATGTAGAATGTGTAGTTAGATGCTAGGGCTTGTGTCATATATATCTTGGGATGTTATGATTGGATTGCAATGCTATATAATTACATGTTAAGGACATTGTAGAGAATATAGAATGTTCTATTTTTTTACAAGCTGTGTAAATTATATTTTTGTTTTAGGAAATGTTTTACTTTATTTTAGAATACTGTATGTTTAAACTTGTCACGTTTTAAGATAACCAATTAAAGATCTATTGTACTATGTTGATCGCTAAGACACTGTCATAACTAGTATTAAGTGAAAGGTTGTTTGTGGTAAGTAGATTTTACCATGAAGATGTTTAAATGTTAGAAACTTTGATTCGCCCGCTGAGAACTGGCCTTCATTTGCTAGCACAAGACACTATGCTTGATAATTATGTGGAAGTTACAAAATTAAACCCAAAGTGCTGGAGAAGTTTCTCAACACATCATTTAGATCTTTAAAAGAATAATAATGTTATTTTGTTTCAATTTTAGAAGAAAAGGTTAAGAAGGGGATTGGGCATTTGCCATCCTAACAGATACCTAGTATCGTTTTTCATAAATGTATTTCTTTTTTCTTTTTGGAAAACTTTCTATTATCTTACATATATAGAAAAAAAAAATTGTGGTGCAATTTTTATTCTTAGTAGTCACGGACATTTATCTTTTCAGATCTGGTCTTGAGAAATCTACTGTGAGGATGGAGTAGGTCATGATCTCTGCATTATTTCTTGTCTCCTTCATTAAGAAAAATGCTTATGATACGAGCTTCGGCTAATGTGCTTTTTGTAGCTTGACTTCAAGGGTTATGGCTACTTTTGGTGGGTTGGTGATGCCATGAAGAGACACCATAGGCAGCGCAAAGTAAGTTTTTTTTGGACATGAGACCAACGCTCGTATATTTTACTGAAATCTAATTTGCTTTTCTTGTTCGTAGGTTGAACATGAATGTGGGAGCTCCGATTCTATTGACCCAATGGCTTTAAGATGTGCAGCCCTTGAGTCTGAATTGCAAAAGACAACAAAAGAAAGGGATTCTACAGTTCGGAAATGTGAGACATACAAGGAAGTGTTGCAAGATCTTTTCTAGATGAAGTTGAAGGATTAGAATTAACAATTTCAAGTTTGGTCTACTTTCAAGAAAGATACACAACAATTGTCATATATCTTATGAAAATATCATCATGAAACATCCAAAGCAGATCACAACAGCCGAGAATAAAGCACTTAGAAATGCTTCAAAATCAGTTATGAAGACTAAGGATGAAAAGAAATAAATGATTGAATCATAAATGATACCATCCACTTCAAGTAAAAGGCAACGCAATGCCTAACTTCTTGTTTGTATATATTATTGTATCTCTTTTCAATTTTAGCATGTATTAATTCTTACTATGAAGAATTTTAACTTTATACTGTAAATATCTTATCTACGGAATATATATGAAATAGAAGCAGCACAAGTAGTACTACTATGTTTATAAACTATGGTTCTGATTTCCAAATCATCAGATTTAGATTTTTGATAGAATCACAGATAGACGATTTGGCTTTTGAAGTAGTGTTACTCCTAGCAAAGTTATGAAAGGTCCTCCTCTAGAAAATTTCAGGACTATTTTTTCTTTGTAAATATTTGAACTCGTAATTGTAAATGTAAGAGTGTTGCTTCTACATCTTATAATTATCTGTTGCGTTTTACACTATCATTTTATCGACACATGTATAGAATTAACACCAGAGTCATTACAACAAAATTGAAAAAAAAAAAAAAATGCTAGAGTCATTAGAAAGGCCAATTTAAGTATTTCATGCTAAGTAAATTTTTCAACGTTGTATAAACTTTTTTTTATATTGTATAAAAGTATGTAAAAATTGTTTAACTACTTATTTAACTAAAATTAAAATAATCTATTATATAAATTCATTAAAAAATGTTCTTAGATAAATTTTGATCATTTTATAAATTTGTTTTCAAATATTTTTGAATATATTATTAACTTAAAATATTATACAAATTTAATGTTCTAAAATGTATCATTAGCCAAAAAATGATTAAGTAAAGATAACAGGAGTAGGCGCAAGGCAACTTACTAGCGTTTTTAATTAAAAAAAAAAATCATCAGCTTTGTGTCATTTTTGTTGCTAGGCTTGGGATTTAAGGGATATTTGTACTCAAAATATTAACATAAAAATACTATTATGGATGTTAAAATATTAACATAAAATACTATTACGGATGTGTCAATTTTTTTTTAATACTTCCTCAACCGTGTTTTTTAGGCTAGCATGTGCTACTTGTGTTGAAATTTTTATTTCCATCGATAACTTGATTATCATACATGTTGGTGGTTTAGGATAACATATAAATTTATCTTCTAAAAACTAATTTTATGATTTTATGTCTTTTTGTTGCATTTTACATTATTATGGTCTATTTTATAGTAATTTTATATAAATTTTTTAATCTTGCATGATTACATATGATCTATTTGTTGGATTGTATGCCCTCTTAGACTAGGTTTCTGATGTAAAATCGAATATTTTAATAAAAGAATTTATTTTCAGAAATTGTTTGTGAATTTACTTTTTGTTTATGCACGATTTTCATTTGGAACAGACCCATTGTGTTTAAATAAGTGATCCATGTGAATGGTGGTCTTTCACAGTAAGGTATGGATCACGGGTTATTTAACACATAAACATTTGTTCTTAATCTATTGATGAGACTGGGAATCTCATCATGTTTAGGTTATTATGTTATGAATTCTAAATGGGGAATGGCTTACCTTTAGCCAATGAGTAATCCACTCACTTCATAACATAAGCGTATTTCGAATACGTAGGACAGGACCTGTAGTAGTGGTTTCTAAATGTACAATATGATAGAAACCTAGACTACTACCGCTACAGCGTGGACTAGTACTCTATGACTTGAGTATGAGTCGGTGGTCTAGTGAAGTTGGAAGCATATACTTTGATTTGCTATAGTTGAGGTTCTATCGTAGGGCCAATATACTTGCATGTTGGGTATGTGTTACTAGTTAGTTAAGACAGACTTGTACAAGATAGTTTCTGCACTATATCGCCCCTTGTGGTTGTCGAATGGTCTAAAATGTCCAGGGCCTTGGGAAACATGACTTGAATGTTTACTTTAGGGTAGCTCCCTTGAAAAGCGGAAACACTTCAGGAAGTCATGGATCATTGGACTAGAAGCCTAAGGATGGTAGATGTCATTTAGAGGGGTGTTAGTACACTTCTTCCTCTTTAAATGTACGGCGATGTGTAGAGGGGTATTTTAGTCATTTCACCTGTAGGTCGGAGACTTTGCTAATGCAACATTGTCCTTGGGGTCAATATTTCCTTATGGTGATATTAGGAAATATTTAAAATGCAAAATACAGCTATTTATATAGTATGGGTATTTTGGTCATTTTAGCAGCCAAGGCGATGCGTCTTTTTGATCCTCGGAATAGCCCGTAAGTCCTAACTACTTTTGGGTTGAGGAATTGGTCTCAGTTGAAGATGATTTTATTTTATTTAATTTTATCCAGAAAGTCTAATTTATTATTGGACTGGAATAAAATAAATAGATAAATAAAATAGGAGTTGAGAGAAAATTAATTATCTAGTTTATTTGGTTAATTAATTATTCAGGGCTTAAATCCAGTATGAATAATTAAGAAATTAACCTAGGCTTAAACTAGGGAAAATAATTAATGTTTAATTATTTATTAAGTTATTTATATAGGCCCAAGAAATAAATAATTAAAGATTAATTATTATGGCTCATTTGGGCTCATTAATTATTTATTGGGTTGTTTATATAAGCCCAGGAAATAAATAATTAATATTTATTATTTTGGGCATTTTGGGTCCAAGGAAAATAATAAATATTTTTCTAGCCCAATAGTTTGGACCTTAGGGTTTTTCCAGATACGGTTGAAAGGAGTTTAGGGTTAGGCCAAACTGATTCTCAGGATAACATCCGGGTGTTTTGAAATCCCGGGGATATGTTTATCAGATAATGAGAGACCTGTTTTGGCTAACTAATAAAACTAGTCTCTGGTAGAAAATAAACCATAATTTCCCTAACACTACACAAGACTCACGTCTCTCTCTCTCTGTCTCACGCCACTCCCTCTTCTTGGTTTTCTCCTTGGACTTTGCTAATCAATAGCGAGTGAACTAAGGAGATTTGAGACCATTCTTCTTCTCTGTTGTGTTCACCGACTAGAGGTTAAGCAGATGAATATCTCGAGAGCTGGAAAGCTAGGCATTCATGCAAACAAGATGGAGTAGAAGGCTAGCGGGTGTTCAACTGGAAGCTTCTTCAAGTGGACAAAGCGAGGCGATTCCAGTCGTTCAATCCGCTCCTACTCAACCTAGAAGGGTTAAGGAGTGCAAATGTATGATCTTCACGCTTCCGTATAGTGCATGCTCCCCTGTTCAATCCGCTCCAATTTTTTTCACGTACAGTGCATGCTCCCCTGTTTTCTTCTTCCCTCAATGTGGTATCAGAACCACTGGTTTTGATCAATATAGGAAGCATGGTAGTTAATAAAATTGGAGAAGATGATTATACCTATGATCCTTCGCTTTTTTGGTATGGGATAAGCTTGATGTAAGCTTCACCGTTTGAAGCATAGGAGCATACTGTAAATTTTTGGCTTTGATGTTTTAATCGTGTAAACCCAATTTTAATGAGTATAGGCGGTTGTGGTTATGTTTTGGATGAGTTTTTATAAGTAAAAATGTCCAAAGAAGCCAAAGAAGACAGAAAAAAATCGAAGAAAAATATGCTCTGCAAGTCGCGCGCGAAACAGAAGAAAAAACGAGGAAGATGCACTGTTCCTAAGCCGTTGAAGCCGAGCCGCCACTGTTTCCGTGTGAAGAGCCGTGTCGCACGAGCCGCTGGAGCCGAGCCGCGACTGCAGCAATCCAAGCCGAATTCATTTTGAAGGTTGCAATTGATTCCGGGTCGGGCGGCGAAATCCGATAAAACACGCGGGTCGCGTGCAGAGGAGAAGCGGTTCGGGCGCGGTTCGCGGGCGGGCGGGTCACGACTTGGCGGGTTGGAAGCTGCAGGAGATCTGGTGCGGCTAGTTCACAGCGGCCGCAGTGGACCACGGCCAAATGGGCCCGGATCCGGTGTGGCCGGTGCAGTAGACCTCTAGTCAATTTTTTTTTATTTTTTTTTCTTTTTCGTTTTGGGTCCCATACCAGGCGAAGTTAATATTTTTGCAATTTTTATATTCTTGGAATATATTTGCATGAAAAATATTAGTAAGGGATTTTAGGATTAAACAAGATAATTAATTAATTAATTAATGTATTTAATTCTATTATTTGGGTACTTAGGTTTAAAAAAAATAGAAAAGTATGAAAACGTTTACTGTTTTCGAGCATGCTATTTTTTTATGTACCTATGTGTGCTTTTTCTCAAAAACCAAAGTCTTTGGGAACTTTTTGTTTTGATAAGAAAAATATTCTTCTTCAAAAAATTAAATGGTTATTTTAATTGGTACAAAAATTAATCCTTGAATATTTTCTCAAAGGATTTAATCCTTGATATAGAAAATATATTGGATTTAGATATTTTTGTAAATTAAAATGGAGAGCCATTTTATTTTGTTTTAGACTAGAAAAATGATTTTGTCAAATAAACTTGAGACCAAAGTCTCTAGAAAGTTTTAATTGGAAAATTTTTGAAATCATTAAGTTTTAACTTAAATAAAATTAGTCCATGGAGAAAATCTCTCAAAGGATATAAGCCTTGACATAGAGATTTTATTAGACTTAGATATTTTATTTTTTGAGTTAAGGAAAAACTTAATGGAAATTTCAAAATGATATTTTTCAGAAAACCTTTATTTTAAAAGACTAAGTGGGAGAGGGGTTCCAACGGCCCCACGGCTTCCATCACGGTCCTCATTAGAGATCGTGGTTCCCCTCGCGTCACCCTGGGAGTGAACCCGTATAGGATAGGGATACCATAAGGATTTAGATCTAATGGAAGGATGTAATTAATAACCCGGGGCACGTGCTATGATCGGCCAGCCCACGTTGGAGGTTATAGTGCGAGGTATGTCCATAGGAAATGAGAGGAAACGACCATCCCATGATGGAGTTATTCTCTAGACCATTACCTAGAAGGGAAATTAATTTGTGGTGGTTAATACACTTAGCTTAGGAAACTGTTAATCTTCCCAAGAAGCTATGTCAGTTTTCCTAAGAGCCAAATTATTTTCAGTGCACAAACTTTATTTTGTTTTCACAAACTAAATTCTTTCTTTTATTTTTCGATTTTCAGAAATGGTGGGAGGTTCTTTTAGTCCATTGGCCGTTATTCTCAGGGAGAATAAGTTAACGGGTCCAAACTATGTGGACTGGAAAAGAAACCTAGACATAATACTCACAGCTGAGGAGTATAAGTATGTCCTTTACGAAACCTGCTCTATTATCGGGGAAGGTTCCACCTCTGAAGAGCGAGAGGCTGAAAAGGCGTGGAAGAAAGCAGACGAAATGGCACGTTGCTATATGTTAGCCTCCATGTCTAATATGCTCTAGTCAAAACACGAGCACATGGCTTCTGCATATGACATAAGTCAATCATTGGCAACTATGTTCGCAGACAGGAGCCGGCCCGCAAGGCAGGAGGCTCTTTGAACTGTTGTGAACACTAAGATGGCTGAGGGAGCATCAGTCCGAGAGCATATACTCAAGATGATTGCTGCTTTTGAGGAGGCAAAAATCTTAGGGGCTGTCATTGACCCCGAGAGCTAAGTGGACATGGTTCTTGAATCTCTACCGGGCTCTTTCACTCATTTCAAGTTAAACTATAACATTAACAAGTTGAACATGAGTTTAACTGAACTGATGAAGGAGCTCCAAATGGCGGAGAAGGTCATGAAGCCGCAATCTAAGGCCATGATTGCTAAGGCTTCTTCTTCAAGAATTGGGCCTAAACCCAGAAAGTTCAAGAGGAAGAAGAGGAATGCAGCAACCCAGCCCAAGAACCAGCCCAAGGACAAACCAAAAAGCAAGTGCTTCAAGTGTGGGAAGAAGGGACACTGGAAAAAGGAGTGTCCAGATCTTCAGGCCAAGAAAAACCCCACAGGTAATGTTTACTATCTAGAGTCCATATCAATGGTAGGATCAACTTCCATTTGGATTGTTGATTCAAGAGCCACTGATCATATCTGTAACTCCTTGCAGGGGTTTAGGAAGATAAGAAGACTCAAGAAGGGCGAACATAAGCTTCGAGTGGGTAATGGAGTACAAGTCTGGGCCCTTGAAGTGGGAGAGCTGGATCTCATTTTTTATTGTAATAAGATAGTGGTTTTAAAAGACATTTTATATGTACCTGGTTTTCGGCAGAATTTGATTTCAGTTGCAAAACTTATTAATCAAGGGTATTTTGTATCTTTCCATTCTGGTATTTCTATCAATAGAGATGGAGAAATTTTATGTACTGGACACATGTATGGTAATCTGTTCTTTTTAAACCCTATTAACAACCAATCAAATAACGCTCAGTCTGAACCTTTAACTAATAAGAGAAAGACCAATATCAATGATTCATACATTTGGCATCTAAGGTTAGGTCATATTAACTCAACCAGGATTCAGAGGCTAATCCATGATGGGCCTTTGGGTTCATTGAGATTGGAAAGTTGGCCTCAGTGTGAATCCTGCCTGATGGGAAAAATGACCAAAAGGTCTTTTACACCAAAGGCAGATAGAGCCAAGGAGGTGTTGAGTCTTGTTCACACTGATGTGTGTGGTCCATTGTCTACACCAGCTAGGGGAGGTTTTGAGTACTTCATCACGTTCACAGATGATTTTGTACGAGGTATGGTTACATTTACCTGATGAGACGCAAGTCTGACTCTTTTGACAAGTTCAAAGAGTTTAAGGCTGAAGTGGAGCGTCGAACAGGTAAATTAATCAAAACCTTACGATCGGATCGTGGTGGAGAGTACCTCCTAGGTGAATTCAAGAACTACATGGTACATCATGGGATAGTATCATAGCTCTCTGCACCGGGAACACCCCAGCAGAACGGAGTAGTTGAGAGAAGGAACAGGACATTGATGGAAATGGTCCGAAGCATGATGTCTCATGCTACTCTTCCAGTGTCCTTTTGGGGATATGCCCTGGAGACAGCGGCATATATTCTAAACTTGGTGCCTTCCAAGTCAGTACCAAGGACTCCCTATGAGATGTGGACTGGGCGTAAGCCAAGTCTGAATCATCTCAGGATTTGGGGTTGTCCAACTTATGTACTGGTCAAGGGAGACAAGTTGGAACCAAGATCAGAATTATGCTATTTTGTTGGGTATCCAAAAGGGACAAAAAGAGGTTACTTTTATCATCCTAAAGAGCAGAAGGTACTAGTCAGTACCAATACTAGATACTTGGAAGATGATCAAAGTACTTTCACTAAAGGTTCAACGAGGTTGGAACTTGAAGAGAAGTTATCTACAGAATCGACTTTTTCTGACCCGATTGTGGAACAAGAAGAGGCACAGCCTCAAGAGCCTGTGCAAATGGAGCCTTGTCATAGTGGGAGAGTTTCTAGGGTTCCGGATAGATGGATTGGAGAAGCCTTTGAGTTGGTCTCCGACCATCAGGAATAAGACCCCACTAGATACGAGGAGGCTATTGCTGATGCCGATGCAAATCTGTGGCATGAAGCAATGAAAGCCGAGATTGAGTTTATGTACCTCAATCATGTTTGGGATCTTGTAGCTTCACCTGAAGGGATAAAACCCATTGGGTGCAAGTGGGTATACAAGAGGAAGAGAGGAGCTGATGGGAAGGTGGAAACCTTCAAAACTAGGCTTGTGGCGAAAGGGTATACTCAGAAAGAGGGAATCGACTATGAGGAAACCTTTTCCCCGGTAGCCATGCTTAAATCAATCCGCATCCTCCTTGCCATTGCATGTCATTATGACTACGAGATATGGCAAATGGATGTCAAGAAGGCATTTTTAAATGGCCATCTTAGCGAAGACATCTATATGTCCCAACCGGAAGGCTTCATTGCTGAAGGGCAGGAACACATGGTTTGCAAGCTTAAGAAGTCCATTTATGGACTTAAGCAGGCATCGAGAGCATGGAACATTCGTTTTGATGAGACTGTAAAGTCTTATGGTTTTATTCAAAACGAAGATGAACCATGCGTGTACAGGAAACTTGGAGGCATTAATGTGGTTTTTCTTGTCCTGTATGTGGATGACATTCTACTCATTGGAATTGATGTAGGGACATTGTCATCTACAAAGGTTTGGCTGTCTAGTCAATTTAGTATGAAAGACTTGGGAGAAGCCAGCTACATTCTTGGGATTAGGCTTCTTAGAAATAGGAAGCAGAGAATGTTATGGTTATCCCAAGCAACATACATTGACAAGATGCTGGCCAAGTACAGCATGGACTCATGCAAGGGAGCTCTAATCCCTTGCAGACATGGGTTGTCATTTTCTTCAAAGGACTGTCCTGAGTCTCAAGAAAAAAAGGACAGAATGAGTAGGATTCCCTACACTTCGGCTGTGGGAAGTCTCATGTACGCCGTGCTGTGTACTAGGCCAGATATCTGTTTTGTCGTGGGCTTAGTTAGCAGATATCAGTCAAACCCAGGGGAGGTTCATTGGCAAACTGTAAAGCATATTCTCAAGTACCTCAAGGGAACGAGAGATTATATGCTAGTTTACAGGGCTGATGATTTGGTTCCTACAGGATACACAGACTCAGACTTCCAGGTGGATAAGGATGAGAGAAAATCCACTAGTGGATATGTCTTCACCTTGTCTGGAGGTGCAATTTCATGGAAGAGTATCAAGCAGTCTCGTATTGCTGACTCAACCATGGAAGCTGAGTATGTGGCAGCTTCGGAGGCGTCCAAGGAAGCAATTTGGCTCCGGAAGTTCTTTTCAGAACTTGGAGTCGTACCACATATGGACAGGCCGGTTGTGATGTATTGCGACAACACTGGAGCAGTATCGCAATCTAAGGAACCTCGGAACCACAAGAAGGGGAAACACATCGAGAGGAAGTACCACCTGATCCGGGATTTCATCCAGAGACGGGAAGTCGTGGTGGAGCATATTGCCTCAGAAAACAATCTAGCAGATCCATTCACCAAGCCTTTGGCTAAGAGAGTCTTCAAGAGACACTTAAACGCCATAGGGGTGGGCACCTATGGACTTACCTAATCTTAGAGTGCAAGTGGGAGATTATTGGATTGTATGCCCTCTTAGACTAGGTTTCTGATGTAAAATCGAATATTTTAATAAAAGAATTTATTTTCAAAAATTGTTTGTGAACTTACTTTTTGTTTGTGCACGATTTTCATTTGGAACAGACCCATTGTATTTAAATAAGTGATCCATGTGAATGGTAGTCTTTCACAGTAAGGTATGGATCGCGGGTTATTTAACACATAAACATTTATTCTTAACCTATTGATGAGACTGGGAATCTCATCATATTTAGATTATTATGTTATGAATTCTAAATGGGGAATGGCTTACCTTTAGCCAGTGAGTAGTCCACTCACTTCATAACATAAGCGTATTTCGAATACGTAGGACAGGACTTGTAGTAGTGGTTTCTAAAAGTACAATATGATAGAAACCTAGACTATTACCGCTACAACGTGGACTAGTACTCTATGACTTGAGTATGAGTCGGTGGTCTGGCAAAGCTGGAAGCATATACTTTGATTTGCTATAGTTGAGGTTCTATCGTATGGCCAATATACTTGCATGTTGGGTATGTGTGACTAGTTAGTTAAGACAGACTTGTACAAGATAGTTTCTGCACTATATCGCCCCTTGTGGTTGTCCGAATGATCTAAAATGTCCAGGGCCCTGGGAAACATGACTTGGATGTTTGCTTTAGGGTAGCTCCCTTGGAAAGCGGAAACACTCCAGGAAATCGTGAATCATTGGACTAAAAGCCTAAGGATGGTAGATGTCATTTAGAGGGGTGTTAGTACACTTCTTCCTCTCTAAATGTACGGCGATGTGTAGAGGGGTATTTTAGTCATTTCACCTGTAGGTCGGAGACTTTGCTAATGCAACATTGTCCTTGGGGTCAATATTTCCTTATGGTGATATTAAGAAATATTTAAAATGCAAAATACAGCTATTTATATAGTAGGGGTATTTTGGTCATTTTAGCAGCCAAGACGATGTGTCTTTTTGGTCCTCGGAATAGCCCGTAAGTCCTAACTACTTTTGGGTTGAGGAATTGGTCTCAGTTGAAGAGGATTTTATTTTATTTAATTTTATTCAGAAAGTCTAATTTATTATTGGATTGGAATAAAATAAATAGATAAATAAAATAGGAGTTGAAAGAAAATTAATTATCTAGTTTATTTGGTTAATTAATTATTCAGGGTCTAGGTCCAGTATGAATAATTAAGAAATTAACCTAGGCTTAAACTAGGGGAAATAATTAATGTTTAATTATTTATTGGGTTATTTATATAGGCCCAAGAAATAAATAATTAAAGATTAATTATTATGGTTCATTTAGGCTCATTAATTGTTTATTGGGTTGTTTATATAAGCCCATGAAATAAATAATTAATATTTATTATTTTGGGCATTTTGGGTCCAAGGAAAATAATAAATATTTTTCTGGCCCAATAGCTTGGACCTTAGGGTTTTTCCAGATACGGTTGAGAGGAGTTTAGGGTTAGGCCAAACTGATTCTCAGGATAACATCCGGGTGTTTTGAAATCCCGGGGATATGTTTATCAGATAATGAGAAATCTGTTTTGGCTAACCAATAAAACTAGTCTCTGGTAGAAAATAAACCCTAATTTCCCTAGCACTACACAAGACTCACGTCTCTCTCTCTCTGTCTCACGCCACTCCCTCTTCTTGGTTTTCTCCTTGGACTTTGCTAATCAATAGCGAGTGAACCAAGGAGATTTGAGACCATTCTTTTTCTCTGTTATGTTCACCGACTAGAGGTTAAGCAGAGGAATATCCCGAGAGTTAGAAAGCTAGGCGTTCATGCAAACAAGACGGAGTAGAAGGCTAGCGGGTGTTCAACCGGAAGCTTCTTCAAGTGGACAAAGCGAAGCGATTCCAGTCGTTCAATTCACTCCTACTCAACCTAGAAGGGTTAAGGAGCGCAAATGTATGATCTTCACGCTTCCGTATGGCCTTTATGGCTCGCGGTTATTTTTTTTCCAATTTTTTTCACGTACAGTGCATGCTCCCCTGTTTTCTTCTTCCTTCACTATTCTATAGTCATTTTATAATTTTTTTTTCTTAAATAGTTGCAGATGACCTATTCTATAGTCATTTACGTTATTGATGTTAGGGATATGCCCTAGAGTCAATTTATACTTATACTATTGTCGTTATGTTTTATATAATAATATGAGGTTTTTCTTTTCATGAATAGTGCATTTTATTTTGTGGTTATCAAGTACGTGACTTGATAGTAAAACCCTATAATAAATACAATGATTATTCTAAAACTGTCCCTGATCTATTATTATTATTAGAATAATAATAAATTAAGATTAGTATGTTTGTGACTTGATGGCTATGTTTTACTGGTCATGGATATTTGTGATATCGAGTCAAAACATAAATAAATGTTAGAGAACATTATATTGGACATGATCCACTATGAGAGTACTTCATAGAACATGTCATAAGTACTTTCTAGCCATAATGATATTAAAAGTCCTTCGACCTAAATTCATCATAGTTTCCTACTTGATAAATTCTATATTTTGACGTTGTCTAAAGTTGTCTTTAATTAGATAATAAATTAGACTACTGTTGGATATAGAATAAATCAATGAGAGGAATATGAATGATAGTGAAGGAATTTGTTCCTCTCAATTATGGGAGAGATATCCATGGGCCCCTTGATAAGTTAGACTATTAAAATGCATGGTCGTGCTCAAATATATCAATCTAAGATATTGATATCATTTGTTTGAACAGTTTACTATGAAATCAAGAAATAATTGATTAAGCTTAATAAGAATGACATGCTCCGTGCCTTATGCTTAATCTGGATATCGTGTGACAAAATGACTAAATATAAAATTATGGTTTGGTTCAAAGAGATCATCGATCTTCATTTAACCTGGATAGTTATAATGTTTTGCTATAAACCGCTTATAACTTGTGCGCCATTTAAATATGATTTGGGCACACTGCCAGTGTTAAATGAACCTATAAGGTCACACAATAAGCGAACTTGTTAGGTTATTTTTCTGGTAACCAGGTTTGATGAATTTGAAAATATGTCTAAGTTAATCGAACTCAAAAAATTTACTAAATACAATGAATTTGGAAATATGTCCACATTCGATGTATTTGGATAATGTCCAGATTATAAGAATTTGACTCGGTAAATTAATTGTTTAAATAACTGAGATAATAGCAAAATCTTATTATATCAGTTTTAATTTAATTTTAATTTAAATTAAAATATGATAAGATATTATTAGGGTTGGACTCTAAGAGGTTCGGGGGTTTTTAAGAAAACCCTAGCTGTCTTTTCAAGAGTCTAATTCTGTTGAGAACATTCGTGCCATTCTCTACCAGAAAAACCCTTTCAAACCCTAGGTGCTAGCACTTCCCGGGTGATGAGTGAGTTCGCGATGTGTATTCAATAGAGGACGTTTGCACACTGCAGCGTCTGGTGATCATTCGGATTGTACGTGCAGCAGCACCATCGGAATTGAAGGATATCGATTTCACTAACCAGATGTAATTCTGCAAACTTACGAACTTCTTAATCGTTTACTTGGATCCTCGGAAGGGATTCGTGAATGTTTTTCGCGTTTAGGAGTCCACGAATCCTAACAGTGGTATCAGAGCAACTTGCTAAACAATTAGGTTGATTCATCAGTGTTAATCGTATTGTTGTGGATATGTATGATATATGTATATGTGAATTTAAACGGTGTATATCAACATGTTCGCATGATTATGATTTTAGAATACTTAGCATGCAGATTGCCTAAATTAGGTTTAATATGTGCGTCTTAATTGCATGATCAGACTAGATAATTTGCAGATTGTCTGTAAACTAGTCTTTTTTAATATGATATGGTATCGTAAGCATGCTATCTGTGGTTCTATATTTGCAAATTGTTTGTATTAATCGGCCATGATAATATGTTATCTATACGAATATGATTAAAAGGGATCGCAGATTGTTTGTAATATGAAAATTTCACGGCGATGGTTATTAAGGGGTGGGTCCGAACGTTAATTTGATTAATATTCAGGAATCGGAAGGCGAAATCTCATTTAATGAGAAATCGCAGATTGTCTGCCCCTTGGAACCCGCCAGGGGCGCTGCCCCTTGGAATCCCGACTAACTGTTCGTTATGTGTTATTCATTTGTGTTTTTTATTGTAGTTGTGGATTATTTTGAATAGTGCATAGCATGGCCCGTTTTATCCCAATGTGATTGGTAAGTTATATTCTGGTTGTTTTAAGTTGTAATTTTTAAATACGGCCTGCGTGTCGTTTTTTATTGTTGTAAAATTGTACTGCTTTCCTAGAATATGTATTATTTTAATTTTACTATCTAATGTAAAAGAAGACAGCGGCCAACATTTACAACTAAGGAGGAGTATGCTTAAGGCATTAGAGAATGCTGAAAGAGTTCATATACCTAGATTGACCACCTTGATCTTCATTTTGCTCGTGATGATCAACATAGGTTATGGGCCATGCTATGTCACTTTTATTTATGTCATGCATGCATATTTTATATGTTTATTTCATGCTTACTACAATCAAATTTTTATTAAAAAAAATTAAGTATTAAATGCTTTCCAAAATCAAACACTTGTTATTACTTGGATCATCATATGGCCATTCCTGCCAAACTATGATGCTTTTGATTATCTAAGTGAGACAAGATGAAAAATAGTTTTCTATATGTTTGATATGGTTTGGCTTAACTGGGCTATCAAAATAGTTTTGGGCCTAAGGCATTATATGAGATATTTTAGACGGGACATTTGATGCCTATCTCATTAAAATTTGATTTTTATTATAAGATTAAAGCCAAAGCTTACTTATGATTAAAATAAAATATTTATGAAAAAAAAATTTATCCACTTCAAAACATCAAAATGTTAAAGTTTCAAAAGGTTTAAATGCTTTTAGTGGGAGTTTTTCTTTAAAACCTCAAAATTAATTACTTTGCATATTTTGTATGTAGATAATGTCAACAAACAGTTGGAATAACTCATTGCGATCTGTGCTCGAGAAAGACAAGCTTAGTGGGATTAACTTTTTTGATTGGGCACGAAACTTAAGAATTGTTCTTAAGAAAAAAAAAGCTCTATATTTTTGAAAATCCTATTCCCCCTACTCCAACAAATAACGCCTCAAAAGCTGAAAAAGATGCTTATAGTAAGCATAAAGATGACTCCAACGATGTTACTTGCCTCATGCTAGCAACTATGAACTCTGAACTTCAAAAACAGTTTGAAGAAGTAGAGGCATATGACATGATTGTGTATCTCAAGGAAATGTTCCAAGAGCAAGCACGACAAGAGAGATTTGAAACTCACAAGGCGTTAAATACATGTAAGATGGTTTCTGGCACCTCGTTAAGTGCTCATATCCTTAAAATAAAGGGCTATCTTGATCATTTTGATAAGCTTGGTGCTTCTGTTAATCATGACATGGCACTACGGATTTGATCTTGGGCTCATTACCTCTTGAGTATGACCAGTTTGTCATGAATTTTAACATGCAGAACATGGAGAAACCCATTACTGAATTGCATAGGATACTAAAACAAGTTGAACTGAACATTAAAAAGAGTACTCCTAGTATTCTAAGGTTCAAAAAGGGAAATGGAAAAAGAACAACCAAAAGGGCAAAGTCATAGCTAGTAAGGGTAAGGACAAGGCAAAGTCTAAGGCTAAGACACCAAAGGAGGGAGCTTACCCCTATTGTGGAAAACAAGGACATTGGTTAAAAAATTGTAAGCTCTATTTGGAAGCAAAGAAAAAGAAGGACAGTGAGACTGCCGCTTCAGGTATTTATGTTATAGAAATTAATTTGTCTACTTCTGATTCATGGGTATTGGATACCGGTTGTGGATCTCACATTTGTGTAAATGTGCAGGGTCTAAAAATGAGTAGAGCATTGGCAAAATGCGAGGTGGACCTATGAGTTGCGAATGGAGCAAAAGTTGCTGCAGTAACTGTAGGAACTTTTGAATTAATTTTGCCTAGTGGGCTTATTTTAGAACTGAATGATTGTTTTTATGTTCCTGCTATGAGTAGGAATATTATTTCAATTTCTTGTTTGGATTTAGAAGGTTTTGAATTTGTTATTAGGAATAACATTTGCTCCATTAATAAAAACGGCATTTTTTATGGAGATGCTTCATTATCAAATGGGCTCTATATTCTCAATCTTCGTGGATCTTCCAGCAAGTCTATCTATAATATTAATACTAAGAGATTGAAATCCAATGATTTAAATCAGACTTACTTCTGGCATTGTCGTTTGGGCCATATAAATGAGAAACGCATAACAAGGCTTCATAATAATGGGCTTCTAAAATCGTTTGATTTAGAATCTTACGAAACGTGTGATTCTTGTTTATTAGGCAAAATGACTAAAGCGCCTTTTAAGAGACAAAATGAAAGGGCAACTGATTTATTGAGCCTAATACATACTGATGTATGTGGACCAATGAATACACATGTTAGAGGAGGATTTCAGTACTTCATTACATTTACAGATGATTTCAGCAGATATGACTACGTGTATCTGATGAAACACAAATATGAATCGTTCCAGAAATTCAAAAAATTTCAAAACGAAGTACAAAATCAGCTTGGCAAAAGTATCAAAATACTTCGATCAGATCGAGGTGGTGAATACTTAAGTCACGAGTTTGACGAGCATCTTAAAAATTATGGAATTATCTCCCAATTAACTCCACCTGGAACACCTCAATGGAATGGTGTATTTGAACGGAGAAATCGGACTTTATTAGATATGATTCGATCAATGATGAGTCAAACTGATCTTCCAATCTCCTTTTGGGGTTATGCCCTAGAGACTGCGGCATTCATACTAAATCGAGTTCAATCTAAATCGGTTCAGAAAATGCCATATGAGATATGGACTGGGAGACAACCTAGTTTGTTATTTCTGAAGATTTAGAGTTGTGAAGTTTATGTAAAGTGTTTATTATCTGATAAACTTGCACCTAAATCAGATAAATGCATATTTATGGGGTATCCTAAAGAAACTAAAGGATATCAATTTTATCTCCCAAAAGAAAATAGAGTAATTGTTGCTCGAAATGGATTCTTTCTTGAAAAAGAATTTATTTCCAAAAGAATTAGTGGGAGTAAAATACATCTTGATGAGATTCAAGAGTCACAATTAGTGCCTAAACCTTATCAAGATGAGATTCAAGAGCCACAATTAGTGCCTGAACCAAATAATGAACCTCGATTAGATGACTCACAAGTCCAAGATGAGCTTACTTCTATAGAACAAGGACTTCGAATATCTGATAAGGTTCGTCAACAACCTGAGAGATATGGATTCCTCATCACTGACGATCACAATGTGAAGCTTATGGTTAATGATGAGCCCACTTCCTATCAAGAAGCCATTAAGAGTTCTGACTCTGGAAAATGGTTAGAGGCTATAAAGTCTGAGATACAATTCATGTATGATAACTAAGTCTGGACTTTGGTTAATCCACCTAAAGGTTAAAAAACCATTGGGTGTAAGTGGGTTTTCAAAAAGAAAACAAACATGGAGGGAAATGTGCATACTTACAAAGCACGACTGGTAGCAAAAGGTTATAGACAAACTCATAGTATAAACTATGATGAAACCTTTTCACCAGTTGTAATGCTTAAATCTATTAGAATTCTTCTTACCATAGCAGCATATTATGATTATGAGATTTGGCAAATAGATGTCAAAACTGCGTTTCTCAATGGAAACTTACTCGAGGATGTGTACATGACACAACCTGAGGATTTTGGTGATCTTTTGAATTCTAATAAAGAGTGCAAGCTTCAAAGATCCATTTATAGATTGAAGCAAGCATCTCGAAGCTGGAATCTTCATTTTGATGAAGCAATTAAAGAATTTAACTTTATCAAAAATGAAGATGAGCCTTGTGTCTATAAGAAAACAAGTGGGAATGCAATAGTCTTTTTGGTACTTTATGTTGATGACATCTTACTCATTGGAAACGACATCCCAACTCTACAAAGTGTAAAGACATGGTTGGGAAATTATTTTTCAATGAAAGACTTAGGTGAAGCTACCTATATTCTAGGTGTAATGATCTATAGAGATAGATTTAGAAAACTAATTGGACTAAGTCAAAGTGCATACGTTGACAAAGTACTGAAAAGGTTCAGTATGCAGGACTCTAAGAGAGGATTCTTGCCAATGTCACATGGCATTAAGCTCAGCAAAACTCAAAGTCTTTCTACGAAGGATGATGAAGAGCGCATGAACAAGATACTATACGCTTCCGCTATAGGGTCTATCATGTATGCCATGTTATGTACTCGACTCAATGTATCATATGCATTGAGCATGACGAGTAGGTTCCAGTCAAATCCTGGAAAGGCATATTGGATTGCTGTCAAGAACATACTAAAGTACTTAAGAAGAACTAAAGATATGTTCTTAGTTTATTGAGGACAAGAAGGCGAGCTAGTTGTAAATGGTTACACTGATGCTAGTTTTCAGTCCGACATAGATGATTACAGATTGCAATCAGGTTTTCTATTTTGTTTGAATGGAGGTGTTGTAAACTGGAAAAGTTCAAAACAAGACACCGTGGCCGATTCTACTACAGAAGCTGAGTATGTAGCTGCAGCTAAAGAAGCAGTTTGGATTAAAAAGTTCATTACAGAACTAGATGTAGTTCCTAATATTGTGAACCCAGTGGCTCTCTATTGTGACAACAATGGAGCCATTGCACAAGCTAAGGAACCAAGATCACATCAGCAATCCAAACATATACTTAGACGTTTTCATCTCATTCGAGAAATTGTTGATAGAGGAGATGTCAAAGTATGCAAGGTATCAACTGATGACAATGTTACAGATCCACTGACAAAGCCTCTCCCATCGTCTAAACATGATAGTCATATTAGATCAATGGGATTATGGCTTATGCCAAATTGGTCTTAGTGCAAGTGGGAGACTGTTAGGGATATGCCCTAGAGTCAATTTATACTTATACTATTGTCGTTATGTTTTATATAATAATATGAGGTTTTTCTTTCCATGAATAGTGCATTTTATTTTGTGGTCATCAAGTACGTGACTTGATAGTAAAACCCTACAATGAATACAATGACTATTCTAAAACTGTCACTGATCGATTATTATTATTGGAACAATAATAAATTAAGATTAGTATATTTGTGACTTAATGGTTATGTTTTACTGGTCATGGATATTTGTGATATCGAGTCAAAACATAAATAAATGTTAGAGAACATTGTATTGGACATGACCCACTGTGAGAGTACTTCATGGAACATGTCATAAGTACTTTCTAACCATAATGATATTAAAAGTCCTTCGACTTAAATTCATTATAATTTCCAACTTGATAAATTCTATATTTTGACGTTGTCTAAAGTTGTCTTTAATCAGATAATAAATTAGAATATTGTTGGATATAGAATAAATCAATGAGAGAAATGTGAATGATAGTGAAGGAATTTGTCCCTCTCAATTATGGGAGAGATATCCATGGGCCCCTTGATAAGTTAGACTATTAAAATGCATGGTCGTGCTCAAATATATCAATCTAAGATATTGATATCATTTGTTTGAACAGTCTACTATGAAATCAAGAAATAACTTATTAAGCTTAATAAGAATGACATGCTCCGTGCCTTATGCTTAATCTGGATATCGTGTGACAAAATGACTAAATATAAAATTATAGTTTGGTTCAAAGAGATCATCGATCTTCATTTAACCTGGATAGTTATAATGTTTTGCTAGAAACCGCTTATAACTTGTGCGCCATTTAAATATGATTTGGGCACACTGCCAGTGTTAAATGAACCTATAGGGTCACACAATAAGCGAACTTGTTAGGTTATTTTTCTGGTAACCAGATTTGATGAATTTGAAAATATGTCTAAGTTAATCGAACTTAGAAAATTTACCAGATACAATGAATTTAGAAATATGTCCACATTCGATGTATCTAAATAATGTCCAGATTATAAGAATCTGACTTGGTAAATTAATTGTTTAAATAACCGAGATAATGGCAGAATCTTATCATATTAGTTTGAATTTAATTTGAATTAAAATTAAAATATGATAAGATATTATTAGGGTTGGACTCTAAGAGGTTCGGGGGTTTTTAAGAAAACCCTAACTGTCTTTTCAAGAGTCTAATTATGTTGAGAACATTCGTGTTATTCTCTACCAGAAAAAACCCTTTCAAACCCTAGGCGCTAGCACTCTCCGGGTGACGAGTGAGTTCGCGGTGTGTATTCGATAGAGGACGTTCGCGCACTGCAGCGTTTAGTGATCATTCGGGTTGCACGTGCAGCAGTACCATCAGAATCGAAGGATATTGATTTCACCAACCAGAGGTAATTCTGCAAACCTACGATCTTCTTAATCGTTTACTTGGATCCTCGGAAGGGATTCGTGGATATTTTTCACGTTTAGGAGTCCACGAATCCTAACAATTGAATCATAAGAATTTACAAGAATCAATGACTATTGCCTACATCAAGGATACTTTATAAGCAAGGATTAATAACCATCAAATGGGTTAAGAATCAATGACCATCGAATAGGTCAAGGATATAGTACAAGAATTCAGTAAAATCAGGGCTTCAGCTCTAGCCCAATTGGTCAGATGAAGCCGCAGTAACCTTATGTCTTGAGATCGAATCTCTTTGTGGACACTTATTGGCCTTATGAATTTGTTGATCAGTCAGGTCTTGCCAAAGTTGATTTATACCTTGGTGATCTTTGTTGACTAGGGCCACGATGCGGGTTTCATCCAGTACACATGTAATGTAACGATTGCAGACTTCCCCTGACCCACAAAAGAATTCAACAAAATCGATGAATTTTGATCATAATGGATGAATATCACATAAAGGATATATTTATGGAGGAATGAATCAACACTAACTCTATTAAGTGTACGTTACTCAAAGTGAAATTATATTTTGTTTTTAAAATAAATATAAATATGATTCTAAATTTTATAAAAACTTTATAAATATAAATATTAGGCAAATTTGTTTAAATAGTCCTTAATGTATTTTACTTGTCATGGATAGTCCTAAATCTTTTTTTTTTTTATTTGAGATCCTTGATCTATATATTTCAATTTTTTATAATTCGTGCCACCTCAAATGCAACAAAATTCGGTGGCAAACTGTAACACCCCACTACTACGTACCCTAAAAAGCCGGGGACGTCGCCCCGTCCCGGAGGACAAAGGGTCTTTAAAACGAGATATAAAATATAAAGTCAAACCCCAAAAATCAAATTTAGATAAATAGAGAAAAATTCTTATTACACCAGGCTCAAATTGGAGCAAAATGAAATAAAACAAATATCCGATTAGAAGCTTAAAACCACAATTGTCTCCTAGAACATAATGGAAAAATAACAAAAACTTCAACTATCACATGCCCCGCTTGCTCAGCATAATCTATCTCCTGGAAACATGATATAAAACAGTGTAAGATTAAATCTCAGTAAGTCATGTGTGTGCACATGGTACTTTGAACAGCTCATGTATGCATAATGGAAAACATTTGCAGAAATATTTGGCAAGTCATAAATAATTTTCTCTTTCGCAAGGTGTGGGTTTTTCTCATTGTCACACTTTATACAAATAAAATCATCCACTCGAATAAGAGTCATATCACCACACATTGGGTTCCATGAGGACAAGGCACCACACTTTGTGCACCTTGCCTGGACCAGATTACCACACGTTGGACGTTCTGATCAAGGTGAGTGTACAGCCCACCGGGTGAGACACTCTTCCTTCTCTACACCCAACAAAACCATCCGAGTGTCCATGCCGAGAAAATAGATTATACCTTATTAGGTACAAATGCTAGCTTGGACCGGCCTGACCAACCAACACTATCGCCTTTTCAAGCCAAGCTTATCTTCTGGAGATGGCCTCCTGCCAGAAGAATTACTCTAACCCTCCAAGACTATTATTGTTAGCATACCCTCATTGAGTACTCAACGAACATATCCGTCAATTTCTGATTCAAAATATTTTCATCTATTGGCTTTGTAAAACGTAGTTTTCTTCAGAAGAGTTTTCTAAAAATTTAGAAGGAAGAATAGTTTTCTTGATAAAATCGTCAGTTTGACAAAACCAGTAAAAGAATAAATATCTACGTTTACAACCCAAGCAATCATAGTTCAACAATAGCTTCACAAAGCTTCACAACATTGACTTGCCATCATAAATATTTAACAAAAGAGTTTATGCAATGACTTATTTGATATGCCTCAGACAAATAAGATAAAATCACAGCTTGCCTCCTTCAAATACCCTCCTGATCTAAAATCATATAATATCATGATCAGGGTCTCAATCGATTCAAACATGCATTAAACTCATGTATTCCCATAATATATCATGATCTATCATCTACCATCAAATAAATCATCTAATCCTCAAAGTACATACACTATGATCATATATCCATCAAAGACATGAATAATATATCAAAAAGGTCTTGACTTAACTAACAAGATTCACATCCATCAATATCTCAATAAAATATAGCATTGCTATCCATCGAATATGCTTAATTAATTACTCGACTCAAAATATTCATTCATCATGCTAACAGACATCATCAATCACATTAAACCTTAATTCCGACATCAAGGATAAGGATTCCCTTACCTTGAAACAACCGGGTTAACAAGATCTCGATGCTCCTATGGTGATCATCCCGAGTTCGTTTGAGAAGAAGAGAAAAGTTGCCTTTTTTTCCTTCCTTTTGACCGAGAGTGGCTAAAGAGGATGAAATCAGCATTTAGGTGGCGTGATTCAAGGGAAGGAAAAGAGAAGAATTGATGGAAGAAAGGAATCAAGAGGTTAAGATGGTTTTTGCTTACCTTAGGGTGTGATTGGTTTCTTGCTAGGAATTGCTCTTGCAATTTTCGAAAGTTGCAGAAGGGTTCTTGTTGGAATTTTTCATGTAGAATGGAGAGAGTAGTCGGCTACTGTGATTTAAGGTTAGAGAAGATTGGTTTAGGGTTAGATGATGGTGCTAAGAAGGACTCCTAATGGCTTTAGGTTTCTTGGACAGCAAGCGCGAAAATTGTAACTTGCTGTGCCCCTTGTTGCTTCCGAATTTGGGAAGGTTTAAGTGGAGAAAATATTCTGGACTTGTTCTCCTATGCTGGCTGAAATATTGCTCAAGAAAAGGGCTGTGTGTGTTCAGGTTGTTTTGGCCGAAACAAGGAAGAGTTTGAGTAGGTTTTGACAACTAAAATTCTGTGCAAGAATAGTGTGAGTGCTGTGCGAAAATCACTGAACCAAAGGAAGAAATTCTAGACTGTCTTGGTTGTTGTTCTGTCGCAATTCACAGAGAAAAAGTGAGGGTTTTAGGTGCTGAAAATTGGCTTAATTAGCTGAGGGTTTTGGTGTGTCTTGGTGTGCAAAATTTTCGTTTGATTTGGAGTGCAAAGCTGGCCGAAATTTCCTGTGCAATTCTGGTTCATAAGCTGGCCGAAATTCTAGAATTTTTGGTGGATAAAATCTGATTTTGTGTAGCAAAAATAATCTAAATTGATGGAAGGTGTTTTAGGTGATTTGAGCTAGGGTTTGAAGAGTTTGATTGCACTTAGGAGTGCAGGAATTTCGTGCAGCTTGTGCTTGCTCAAGGTTGCCGAAATTTTGAGGAAAAAGAAAGGGTAAAACCTAGTTGATTTATGATTGAAATAAAATCTGATTTGCTAAAGAATTTAGGATAAGATTTTCTAGTATTGGAAGAGTTTGATTTGAGCTAAAACTCCTTCAAAGGTGATGGCACTAAGCTGGAAAATTTTTCAGATTTTTAGCTAGGGTTCTATGTTCAAAATCAACAAGGTATCTAACAAGGAAATTAACAATTTAATTCTAACTATCAATTACAAAATTTGATAAATTAAAATCAAGCTGGAATTTAATTATTCTAGCTAGGGTTTTTTCGAAAATCAAAGAGAACAAAAGCTGAAAATAAGATTAAACCTTATCCTTATCAAAAGTTCTTGAATTTAGGAGATAAATATGGAGACTTATCTCCCTTGAAAATGGCACTGAAAATTCACTAGGATAGCTAGGGTTTTTTCGGCCAAAGCATGAAGAAATCTAGGAAAAGAATTTCAAAAAGAAACTAAGATTCATAAGAGGTAAGATTCGAACTTGGGTCACCAAGGAAAATCCCCAAACCTAACCGCTATTCCAAATCAACTCCAATGCTAATATTTCCTTAGGAAATTCTTTTCCACCCTAATTCTCATCTTTCCATCTCCTCTACTAATTAAAACAACTCTCAAATAATGCAGCAACACATCTAAATAATTTAATACAAGCACAACCTTGAAATTCACATGCACCCATGCAAAAATAATTTTAAGATATCACATGAAATGTGGAATGCTATGCAATGCATGACGTTTTTTCCCTATAGTCAAATGTGGTTTTGGGCGGGGTATTACACAAACAGCACTTGTGTATTTATAATGGGGGTAAAATTATCAAATCACATATTTTTTTAATCATAATCCTCAACTACTCTTCAGTTGTGCGTACAACCGAAGAAATTGAAGTAACAGGTGTAGGAGAGAGAGTCGCAGAGCAATGCTACTACTGCTTGCAGCATCGGATGAGTACTTTCTGGGCCGACCACTTTTCTTCTTAATAGGTTCAATGCTAAATCTAGAGACACCACCAACACCCCCAGTAAGGGAAGACGACCTAGGACCATCAGAATAATTAATCTTGGAAGCCGCTTATGTCACCACCATAGAGTTAAAGGGGAAGCACGGGGCTAATGGGTTATGATGCTAGTAAATGATGTTGTTGATGGTGGCTTAGAGAGAGTACAAGTTAAGGTGGGGTTAAGGTTAGGATTGAAGCTAAGATTGGGGTGGGGGCACTAGCATGGCAAACGATGGTGGTTGAGGATGTAGGTGTTGCATAGATTGCGGTTGGGCTTGGGGATGTGGTGATGGGGGAGCAGTTGAAGAATCTTGAGAATCCATTAAAGAGGTAAGAAGAAAATGGAATGGAATCTAATTAGATTGGGCTTCTTTGGGTTTTGGGGTAACTTAAAGAATAGAGTACACTGGATTTGGAATTTAACTTAAACCCTGTGTGTGTGTGTGTGTGTGTGTGTGTGAATAGAGTGAAAATAAAAAAGTAGAAGAAGAAAAGCAAAGTCAAAAAATGGTGAACGGGGGAAGAAAAGTGGAGCCGAAAGATGGTGAAATGGAGAAAGATGCTTCTGGTGATACCTTGTATAGGACTTAGAAGATCAGGGCTGATTCTATTGTCACTGATACTTCTGATAGAAGTTCTGAGGCTGGAGTGAGTTCAGCAATGGTTTTGTTGATTAGGCTAAACTTATGTAGTCAGACAAAAACCAAGGTTATATGTTACCTGAGAAGCTTTTGCAGTCTGGCAATGGTCGTTTCTCGCAAGCTACTACAAGAGAGACCATTTCAAGATGGTCATCTTACATAGACAGTAGACTCATAGATTATATGCATTAAGGAGTTATACCGTATAAATTTTACTGCATGAAATACAATCTTTCAATGCATGCAATCCATGTGAATCATGTCCACATGCTAGAATTTCTACCATTCAACCCCTACAATGTTTGCACAAGTCCAAATGAAGCTATTCTTTGTACAGACTCATTCCAGAGCATGTACACTCAAATGCTTCGCGGCATCTACAAGAAGGAACAAGTCCTCCATGTCAACTTGGTGTTTGCCTTCCGGTCTTCTGCGTGCCATTCGATCCTTGCAACTCGATTGGCAACAACTCCTCCATGACATCTTATCTGGGTAACTAAACTCCAACAACCAATAGAAACCATCTCTCAAAATGCTCTATGCCATGACTTTCAAACTTCAAGCTATTTCATTACTCTAAAAGTTAGAACCTTTCATTCTTTTCCCTTGATAGGCAAACAAAATCCCTTTTACAATGTGCGATTCTCAATAGCAAATTATAAGTTCAGAAATCATCTCCGTTAGCGTCATCTCATGCAATCCACAAAAAGCATATTACCAGGAAAACAAAAGGAACGGCTAGTGGAAAAAAAACATGATGCGCCAAGTGTTTGTTTAATTGCCAACAAGAGGGGTTGAGGTTTAAATGAGGTAAGGCTATGTTACTTGTCGATTTTACCCTCATTATAGAGCGCACATGAAAGTCATGTGTTGTGCTTGCCGGTATTTGAGGTGGCGGAGACTATAAAAAGTTGAAATATATAGATTAAGGATCTCAAAAATTAGAAAAAAAAAAAAAAAAGATTTAGGACTATCTTATGACGTGTAAAATACATTAAGGATTATTTATGCAAATTTGCTTAAGTATTAATATTGTGATCTATTTATTGTGCCTAAGTAGTGGGAAAAAGATTGTCCTTCTACTATGAAGGAGAAGGAATTGAGAAAGTTGTATGTTAATATGATTTTAAATTTTATAAAAAATTTATGGATTCAAATATTAATATTGCTATGTATTTTCTGTGCCAAGTAGAAGGAAAAAGATTGTTCTTCTGCTCCAGGGGATAAGGGATTGAGAAAGTTGTGTACAAAAGAATGGAAAAGAAATTGTGCTTTTATTTTACAAGAAAAGGAAATGGTGTGCTTCACTGCTTGACTGACGAAGTTATGTACACAGGGCCTGTTTGATAATGTTTTGTATGTTGAGTTTGTTTTACCTTTTTATTTAATAATTTAATTGAATATTTAAAATATTTATTTAAACTGTATTAATAATGTATAGATGTTATATATATATAGATAGATAGATATATGTTATTGAGAAATATTGTGGTGTTGCCACCGGATTGTTGAGGAATATTGTAATATTGTCACCTATTATTTTTTAGTTGCATTAGAGCCCAACTGGTGAAGACTTCTCTTCTGTTGTTTTGAGTTCTATTAATTAGAGGGGTCTTGTTATCCCTTTGCTTTTCCAATTTGTATCTCTATTAAATGCTTCTTTAACCAATAAGCTTCATAGATTTCATCTCATTTTAAGAATTTAAGCTTGCAGAAGACCAAGCATCAAATATGTCTTTTCGTTTTTCAATAAGAATTTCATTTTTTTCTAAAATCCAAATAGATTACCATTTCATCTTGTGGTTGTATTCATTCGCGACCATTCCTTCTACCCTATAAATAAATATCTAATTCATATCTCAAATAGGTTTTCAAGTTGCGACCAAGATATCAAATCCCCAGAAGTATCTAATATATTCAAGTAAGTTTTCTGATTTCCTATTCTTGCTCTGGCTTTCCATTTCTGTTTTTCTCCTTTGCTTTGGATCTTTGGGATGCTATTTTCCGTTGAAACAGTTAGCTAAACTCTTATGGTTTAGTGAAATTCTAAAAAGTTAAAGTTTCCAACATTTCAGCACTTATATAGACACAACATAACTTAAACTATAAAAAAAAATAAAAAATGATATATTACGAGTAACGTTTGGGTCTTATATCTAATTTTGGCCTTATATCTAGTTATTTGTTATTGATTAGGATGCATTGTACTCTTTTTTGTTTTGAATTTTTGAATATGTTATTTGTTTGTTTAATTGTTATTATTTTTATTTATTTTAAATTATAATAAAATATAATATAAAAATAAATTATAACAGATTGACTCTTCATATTTAAAAAATTCATCAAAATTCAATTTTTAAAATTTAATATCAAATATTTAAACTTTAATTTATCAAATAAGCCATTACTTACAAATAAAAATAAATTTTAATAGGAATTTTTTGTGTTTGGAGATGAGAACTGATGACAAACTAGTAAACAAAATAATCGAATTTGTATTGTTTCCAATTAATAAATTAGATTAGTACTATTGGTAACCCTGAGTCAGTCGTATACTCTTTTTTTCTCGTTATTCAAATCTCATAAAAAAAAAAAAAAATCTCTCACAATTATAAACTTCTTGTAGAAGGTTACTGTATTTCCTTTGTGAAGTCAAAAGGACAATTTGAAAATCAAGCAATCTCTGCATTCTTCGTTGCTTAACCAATATACTAATCTTAAGGCCAAAATGGTTAAAACTTAGAAGATTCTGAGTGAATTTTGATTGGATAGATAGGATTTGCTCCTAAGAAGATCCGCCAAAAAAAAAAAAAAAACTTTTTCCTCTGCTCTTGTGAAATCTCTATACGTTTCTTTACTTTTCTTTCTCTCTATTTTTTCCAACATACTTAAAAAGCTGTTCCTTGTTTTGCTGAGTTAAAGAAGAAGAATAAAGGGTTTTGGGCTTGGGTTTTCAATTATTCGTCATCGAAACGATCGGCCTAAAAGAATCAAAAGAGAAAGTATGGGCTTGGTCCATAGGAGATATTAAAAGGAATGACCTATGAAATAAAATAATGTTTAAATTGAAACGAAATGGATCTTTGTTTTGTATCCTTTCCTAGCTGGGAAAAGTATATATTTGATAAATTTAATATTTAAATATTTAAATATTAAATTTTAGATATTAAAATTTTAAAATATAAATTTTAAATTAATTATAATTATTTTTATATTATATTATATTTTATATTAAATATAAAAAAATCTTAGTAATAATTATATGAGTGTCTAATATATTTAAATTTTAAATTTAAATAATTTTTAATTATTTAAAATTTATATTAATTAATTAAGTGATAATAAAAATTTATTATCAAATGTAATTAATTAATTGAGCACTTATTCTTTAAGTTAGTCGAGATGTTTAGTGTTAGGCATTTTACACTGACTGAGACATGAGCTATGTGCGCATAGTTGCGAGTTTTCTTATCAATACAAAAAAAATAATTAAATATTTAATATTATTTGTTATTAAATATACTTATTAATTAATTTTAAATAGTTAATTTACAAATGAGTCATGTCTTATCAATACAAAAAAAATAATTAAATATTTAATATTATTTGTTATTAAATATACTTATTAATTAATTTTAAATAGTTAATTTACAAATGAGTCATGTACGCATGACTGCGAGTTTTCTTATCAATAAAAAAAATTAAACACTTAATATTATATTTTTAAAAATACTTAATTAATTAACTTTAAGTAATTAATTAAATTATCAAATAAGTCTTTATTTACAACTTATTTGGCATGAAGGTGAAGGTTACATTTTAGTGGATAGGAGGTGTGTATATGTTTGTCCTCTCCCGAGCAAATAAACTTTCGTTAACAATTTCATTTAATAGAATTTGCTTTAATTAAATATTCTTTGCCAGTGATGGCCATTTTCCTTATGAAGAAAGCGGGGCACGGGCACCCAAATTGCACGATGAATTGAGGATTAGATTTAAAATTAAAAAAAAATTAATAAATAAGAATTTCTTATTTTGTAGAGTCTAACAATATATCTTGATTTATATAAAAAGTTTGTACATAATATTATTTTATAATTTTTATTCATAATTTTATAATCTTTATGTATAATTTTCTATATATTTATGTAAAATTTGTAACGCAATTTAAGATTATTAAATCATATTATTCCAGATGTGCATGTGAAAACCTAATCTCATGTTGCATAATGATTAAGGCTGTGTAATAGCAATAGTAGTAGCATCTAAAGTTTCCAGTCTCCTTCTCAACTTCATCTACTTGTCTCAGTTTTTTCTCAATCTTATTTTATTTTTTTTTCAATTTCAAGCACAAAACCACTGAAAGAATACAAGAATGGCACTGGCCTCTGTCTGTTTCATCGTCCAAAACCAAAAATGAAAAGTAATAAATTTAACCATTTAAATACTGTTTTTCTGCTTTTCATGCTAAACCCAATGACCACTACGTTATGTGCTGGAGGGTACCGCAGAGCCATTGGCAGTCATGCTTGTTCTAGAAAGTTTCGAAAGGGAAGTTATTGTTAGAGAGGATGGTACTCCCATGGTCCTGTTACGAGTCGTTTTTTTCAAAATCGATTAACTATGATGTTTGTAATTTAATTAGACCTGAGCCAATGTCACATTGGTCTCTTTCAAACTCGTTCAAACACTTAAAAATGAGTTTGAGTGGTTTTGTAGCGAATCACAATGAAAACACGATTGAAAACGGCAATGAACATATGAAAACAATAAAAAACGGTGCCAAAACGAAAGTTAACTGACACCCGATTGCATGAAAGTAGTCATTTTATTGAATTGAAAGTGAGTGCAAAGTATATACAACAAGTATTGGTAAGAATGAATATCAATGTTTACAACCGACTTAGTTCACGTTTACCGGATCTCAATTTTCTTCTCCCCCTATAATAGACGTGGTAAACTTTTTCCAAGTTTCAAGAGTAGATACCGTTTTTCGAAGAGGTGGGAAAAATTTGTCGATTTTCTCTAAATCTAAATACAAAGAATCTAACTATGAAAATTTACATGCATGGCCTTTAAGGCCTTAGAAAATTTACAAAAATATAACAAAAGCCTATCTACATATTTACACAAGAAAACAAAGGGCCCGACGATTTTGGTCGTCGTCTCCAGCTGGGTGCGCGCACAGCACAGGCCAGCACTAGCCGCACGGGTGCGTGGCACGGTCTAGCACTGGGTTCGCGGGCACGCAACACGGTCTCAGCCTGGCTCTAGGCATGTGGCACGGTCTCGATTCGGCACTAGGCGCACAGCACGGTCCCAATCTGGCATTGGGTGCGCGGACATCGGGCACGACGGGCTGGCCAAGTTTTTGGTCATTTCGTGTCGTCCTTCACCCTCCATCTTAGGCCTTCGGCTAGCGAAGCTCGAGTGTCCTTAAACATGTCTAGGACATCATTGACAAGGTCCAGGACGTTCCTAGGCATACTCGGCCTAACCATAGGAGGTGGCCAAGTACACTTAGGAACATTCGGTTTTTTCGGTTTCCTAAACACGTCTGAAGACACACAAGCGTTCTGGTGGTGCGTCGAGCACTTGAATTAGGCATGGGTAATGTCTTGCCCACGCAAGCGGATTGTCACAGGTCAACCTATGACATTCTCCCCCACTTGATTTGGCAACGTCCTCGGCGCCATTTTCTCCTTGAAGCTCTTGGGGTTTCCTATACCATTGGGGTGTTTCACCCAATGTTGTTGGCCTTACCACCTTGGAGACGAACGTTCCTTTGAGTGACTAAATTTGGTAGCAAGGTCCACGGCCCTGGACTTGCCTTTCCCCATAGAAGCTCGGTGCATGTCATTCTCACATTCTCCCTCCAACATGAACATGGTTGATAGCTTGTACCCTCTATTGGATTTTCCCTCAGAGTTCCGGGCAGAAATGACACACGGAATCTTTCCCATCATCACCAATGAATTCGTGTATGGAATCACAGCAACATTGAGGTACTTTAGAAACTCTATACCCAAGATGAGCTTGAAGTCATCTATTTTCACCACGATGAACGTAGTTTTGCCCTCAACTGGACCCAACTTAATCCTCACCCCACGAGCAAGACCCACGATCGATTTAGCTGTTGAGTTCATGGCCTTCACTAAGCCTACACCTTTCTCTAGTACTAGGCCTAACTGCCCAACTTCATAACTGGCCAGATAACTTTGGGATGCTCCAATATCCACCATTACTCTTACGGACCTACCGTTCATCTGGATATCCACGAATATCAGTCCCATCGGTACTTGGGCCTTTCCTTCCAAGACTGTCCACATTGTAGCAAGGGTTTGGGCTGCTCCCTTATCCTTGACCTTCCCTTTTCCCTTTATCTCTGGGGCATTCCCCGTTAGGGTGTCGCATCCACAAGCAAATGCCCCCATATAGCCATCCTCTTCAGCAAATGCCCCTATGTAACCGTCCTTTCTAGCATTTTCAGTTCCACTAGGTCTTGCCTCCCGGGTATCAACTCCCATAGCTTTCACCAACGTTGCCAGGGGTGCCAGGTTTGGTCAGTGCATTCATTAACTGTCTCCTGGGGCAATTCTGAACAAGGTGTGGTCCGTTGCACAAGAAATACTGATATGTCCTTTTCTACTGCCCACCATCCTTATTTCGATTCCTGTTCCTTCTTTTTCTCGGGGTAAACGACCTGTCTCCCCCACTTAAACTTTGCGTTGGCTGAACAGTTTGCTCGTAAGGCTTCCAGTTTCCACCGTTCCCTCCTTAGGTTTGGTCGGATCCCTGTCT
Source organism: Voacanga thouarsii (assembly GCA_026120185.1). Lineage (NCBI taxonomy): Eukaryota > Viridiplantae > Streptophyta > Magnoliopsida > Gentianales > Apocynaceae > Voacanga > Voacanga thouarsii. The sequence continues at coordinate 10,898,469 of JANUWF010001287.1, read as the reverse complement.
CATACTCGCTCTTCTGGGGTTCTCCTTCCTCTCCTTTGTAGGGTCTGATTGGAAGTCCTCCAAGCTCTCCGCAACCGTAATGGCCTGTGCCAAGTCTTGCATCCGTTGTCTATTCAGTTATTATCTGGCCCACGGCTTTAATCCCTCTGTGACACTGAATAGCTTGTCCATCTCTCGATTTGGAAGAGGCATGTGGTGAAGGAATTCACATATGCCCGCACTGTTTCCATATGCCGCAGTTCCCTGAGCTTTCGTCTCATAGCATACTCTGCATTCTGGGAGAAGAACTACTTCTTCATGGCAGTCTTCATCTCCTCCCAAGTCCCGATGGTTAGCCTTTCCGTTTCCATTTCAGCAACCTACACCCTCCACCATAGCTTGGCGTTGTCTTCCAAGTATGTGGCAGCGATATCTACCTTCAGGCATTCCTCGATTAACCCAACTGCCTTGAAGTATTGGCCAACGTCGAAGAAAAAGTTCTCCACCTCCTTAGCATCTCTTTCTCCCATGAAGCTTTTCGGCTTTCTAACCTTCGACTTTAGAGCTCGCACGATCCCTACCGGCACTTGTCCCTCAATATTGACCTGTCCCACGACCAATTTGAACATTCTTAGATCTGCACAAATCTCTTCCAACATACCTCGCACCTCTTCCACGGCACGAGCATTAGCTGCTACCGATGTGCATACTTTCTGTAATGCAACATCCTATTGGTCGTGCCTAACTTCATGAGATTGCATCATGGGGATCGCTTCTCTTAGTGCGATATCCATATCCTTAGTCTGGCCACTAAGACGCATGATGTCCGACTCCATGAAGTCCACACGCTTCACTAGTGACCCAGTATCCATCTCAGTCTCTCCTAGATAGATAGAACTGATTTTGTTCACGACGGCTTCCAGCGCCTCCAGTCGGTTCCTTGTTGTGCCTTCACCCGACAATGGTCTAACCGTAAACATTGTCGGCTCGTTGGGTCCGGGCTCAGTCACAGGTTCACTCATACCTATCTCCTCAGCCATAGTTTGTCCAACACAATCACAATCTGATTCAATTGCCCGCAGAGCGCTCCTCTAGCTCGTACACAGAAATCGTTCACCGTTTGCTCAAAAATGGACTCCTCAAGTCTCAATAGCCAACAGCCGGTCCTCCAAAACTAACTCCCAGTAGCTTGGAAAGAAGTTCACACGGTACTTTCACCAATTCCCCATAGTGGTGCAAGCACGTTCACGGGTCTCTGATACCGTCTCCCACTCAATGTAGTAGCACAACTACAGGCTCTGATACCAATTTTCACAGGTCATTTTTTCCAAAACCGACTAACTATGATGCCAGTGACTTAGCTAGGCCCGAGCCAACGTCACACCAGTCTCTTCCGAACTTGTTCAGACACTTAAAAGTGAACTTGAGTGGTTTTGTAGTGAATCACAATGAAAAATGATTAAAAACGGCAATGAACGATATAAAAACAACAGATAATGGTACCAAAACGAAAATTAATCGGCACCCGATTGTGTAAAAGTAGTTATTTTATTGAATTAAAAGTGAGTACAAAGTATATATAGCAAGTATTGGTGAGGGGGGACACCAATATTCACAACCGACTTAGTTCACGTTTACTCGATCTCAATTTTCTTCTTCCCCTATAATAGACGTGGTAAACTTTTCCCAAATTCCAAAAGTAGATACCGTTTTTCTGAGGAGGTAGGAAAAGTTTGTTGATTTTCTCTAGACCTAAAAACAAAAAATCTAACTATGAAAATTTACATGCATAGCCTTCAAGGCCTTAGGAAATTTACAAAAATATAACAAAAGCCTATCTATATATTTACACAAGAAAATGAGGAGCTGTCGGTCGGTCGTCGTCTCCAGCTGGGCACGCGCACGGCACGGGCCAACACTGGGCGCACAGGTGAGTGGCACGGTCTGGCGCTGGGCGCACGGACACTCAGCACAATCTCAATCTGGCTCTGGGCGGCGGCACAGTCTCGGTCTGGAGCTGGGCACAAGGCACGTTATGGCGCTGGGTGCGAGGGCACGCGACGCGACACTATCTCGATCTGGCTCTCGGCGCGTGGCACTATCTCGATCTGGCACTGGACGTCCAGGCATCAGGCACGACGGGCTGGCCAGGTCTTTGGTCGTTTTGTATCGTCCTTCACCCTCCGTCTTGGACCTTCGGCTAGTGAAACTCGAGTGTCCTTAAACATATCTAAGACATTCTTGACAAGGTCTCAGACATTCCTAAGCATACTCGGCCTAACCATAAGAGGTGGCCAAGTACGCTTAGGAACATTCAGTTCCTTCGGTTTCCTAAACACGTCTAAAGACACACAAGCACTCCAATAGTGCATCGGGTACTTGGATTGGGCGTGGGCAAGGTCTTGCCCACGCAAACGGACTGTCACAGGTCGGCCTATGACAGTCCCCACCACCCTACCCTTATTATTAAAGGTAGCCAATCAAAGATGTCTTTAACCACCATCACATGCAAGGGGTTAAATTCATACCAAAGTAAGATTCAAACCTCTCACCTTACGAGTAGAGGTCGAATCGTCATAACAATATTTTGGCCATTTACTCATTGGGTTATGTCCCGGAAGGCAAGAGAAGTTATTATTGACATTGTTTAAGGGTGTTCATGTTTTAATTTTATTCAATTTTTAATTTAGATTTTTTTAAACTAAATTGTTCTAAATCTTCAAATGGTGTCGGTTCGATTTGTATATATCTAATTTGATTTAAATCAGTTTGATGCTGTTAGCTTGTATATAATTTAGAATATATAATAATTTAATAAATAATACAACACAGCTATGCTTTATTAATAATAGGTCTACTTCAAATATTTAATAGGCAATAAAAAGGAAAAAATAATAAACAAAATTACTAATTAGATTACAAGATTGTTTTTATTGTATTAAAGCTTAGTTGGATTGAAAGAACTGAGAGAAAATGAGAGGAGAGAAGTAAGACCGGAAGGAAAGGGAAAGGAAGGAGATGAGAGTAATAATTAGTTATAGTATTTGATTATGCATAAAGAAAAAAAATAAAAGAAAGATTAAATATAGCGTTCGGAGAAAATGAAGAAAGAAAAATATACTTTTTAGGTTTACATTGTTATCTATTAGTTTAATGTAATAATATAAAATGTTTTATTTATTGAAAATATTTTAGGCTGTTTAGATTTCCTTACCTTCCTTTTGTATCACTTTTGGACAGAGAAAATGTTAAAAATTTTATATCGAATTTAATCCCTTCATTCCCTCTCATCCTTTTCTTTTTTTTTATAAAAAATTAATCTAAAAACTTAAATTTTAAACTCTCTGTTTTCTTTCCTTCCTTCTTCCTCTGTTTTTCTTAATCCAAATAGGCATCAATTTATAAAAATCATTTAAAACTACCATTAAATTCAAGTTATTTATAAAAAAAAATTAAACTAATACAATATATCGATTTAACTTAATTTACTTTAAATAAATTTTCTAACCAAACTAAATTTCGATTTAACTGCACTCAAGTCAACCCAAACAAAAAACTTCTAATTCCATTTGGTTCCATTTAGAGTGTATTTAGATTGGGATTTAACTTAATTCAAAATTTTAATTCAATTAAAAATAATTTCAATCTAAATAATTTTTATTTTTTGAGAATTATTATATACTCATAATAAATTATATATTTTTTTATTAATGATTGAATCATATATTTACTCTATATTTAATAATATTAAGTTGATACTCCGTGCGTTGCATGAGAATAAAATTTGTTGTTTAGAATGCACGGGGTATAACTTGTGTTAATACTAAAATACATAACAAAAGAATCTCTATATGCAAATTCAATATTTTTCTATTAAAAAAAATTACACACATTCATTCTATTGCTATTAAATTTTAAACTTTTTAATTTCAATCATCAATTATTCGTGAATTTATATACACAAATTGTGCCATGAATCCTACTACCAAAGCGCACCGCGACTATAGCCATATGGGAAGAAAAATCAAATAGAAAAAGTAAAGAAATCCAGATAAATCTAAACCCAAACACAAAATAGAAACAACATAGTATTCTACAGGGAGATTGAGAAAAGGAACCAACCTGAATCCAGAAATGGATTGAAACAAATAATTCTCGGGGTGAATTATTTGTTTTTACGAACCGACTGCAAAAAGAGATCGTACCTTTCGGTGCAGCATGATACAATGAATTATTCTGCGAGCTATCGCAGGGGACTATTTAATATATAGTTGAAGATAAATGGTCCAATCAATTTTCGTCTGTTTAGATGTATTGAACATAATACAAAGAATAACAACTAGCCCATTGTATTATTTAATAGTGAATGAATTTAAGGAGGTTTGAAGGATTTAGGAGTTTTGGTTAATTAGAGAGATTTGAGAAGACGAGACGTTTAATTATTTAATAGAGAATGAATTTGAAGAGGCTTAAAGAGATTAGAAGTTTGAGTTAATTAAAGGATTTCAAAGTGCTTGGTAGCCGATAATATCAGATAACTCTCTCACGAAATCCTACAACTTCTATTTTATATATATATATATATATTATATTAAATTTTAACAAATTCATCTCAATTTAATTTTCTTTCAAATACAATTTTAGTTTGAACGAGTGAATGTCGCTGCGGGGACAACAGAGCGGTCTCCGGGAAAAAAAAAAAAAAAAATCTCAGCTGTGACACAGCAAAACACTGTTCCGCTGTCACAGAAGAATTGAGGAAGCCTCTAAAACCCTAATTCATCCCGCCCCGCCCCAAATTTTAAGGGTTTATCGTTCCTCCTTACCTTTCAATTGATCTCTGAAACCTCAGATCAAATTCACATAAGCATGGATTCAATACAGGTAGAAACCCAAAATACCAGCAAACTTAAGCATTCCGTTGGTCTAAACTACGAAAACGCTCTTAACCAATCACTCCAAGCCGTCGTAGGCTCCCTACAAAATCCGAACTTTGAGAATTTCTCAAAATTCATCTTGAATTTCGGAGAATTAGTGCAGGTTAAGATCGACCCACCTCTTGAAGCGATCTGGGTATACGCTTCTTTGGTTTTTCACAACTCCGATTCACCAAATAGCGAGCCTTTCAGTAAACTCTCGGCCATAAAAGACTTGCTTCAACTCGTTATATCCTATTCTGCTTCTTGTAACTCTTTAAAGAGCATTTTATTGATTGCCCCTGTAATTTATAACTTGCATAAACTTACTTTAGGTTTTAAGAGTTTTGAGTTGAGATCTAAGAAGCAGAAGAAACTGTTGAGAGAAGTAAAAGACTTGACTGATTCAATCCTTATTTACATCAATGCGTGCTCTGAAGGTGTCTATGGTAACTGTGATGATTTGGATTGTTTGATTAGACCATTGGAGGATATAATTAGTCTATGGGTTTGGGATGAAAATGCGCAAACTGATACTGAAAAGGGGACGTTCAAGCTGTTTTTTCCACTTCTATGTGAGGATATAGTTCAAAAGATTAGTGTTGGAGGTTGTGGATTTTTTGAGCTGGCTGGCCATGTGATTGCAGAAGCGTTTCTTTTGAAGCTCTGCCTGGCGATCCGTGGCAAGAGTTCAGACAAGGAATTGCAGAATGAGCTGAGAAATTGGGCTGTTGGTGCCATCACGGGGATTCGGAATTCTTACTTCTTTGGTTAGTCTCCACTTTTCCTTTTAAGTACTATGATGATTGTGGTAAAATTTTATAGGATATTTTAGCAGGTTTCTGAGCATTTAAGTATTTCTGATAATTTGTCTTCTGGTTTCTAATTTCTGCGTTACTCTTTTGGGTATGCTTATGTTATTCTTAACATGTTTTGTCAGATTCCCTTGTGCGGATGCTGCTGGATCCTTTTTTGCCTGTGACCTCCCTGTTGGTGAGTTGTTTTTCCTAAGATGTTTTCAGGTTCTATTCGTATTGTATGCCAATAAGTATTATGAATGTGGATGGGTCATGGATAGTAATATATCGTTTGTTATGGATTGACGGATCTTTTAGTGTATAAACTAACCATCTTTGCCTATGACCTTTCTGTTGGTGAATTCTTATTTCATGCTAAATTTTTATGTTTTGTTCTTTGTGCATGGATGTCCATGCATATTATGCATGTGTATCTCCATGTACATATGTCTCTGTTACTGAATTGATGAATCTCTGAGTGGGCAATATAAATTTTACCTATTCGTGTTTTTTAAATGTGATGTGCCACTTGGCATTATCTGATGCAATTTTGATGTAATGACTTATAATATGAACAGATGGATCATTAAAGACTTTTAAGTAGTTTGTTAGTGATGTATCCAAACCATTTTATCAATTATTTCTTCAGATTCCTGAAGATGAAACGTCCTTGAGGAATGTCCTGAATGATGCTGTCATATTAGTTGAATATCATTTTCTGACTCCAGAGAGATTGGCCCGTCTGCCAGCCAATCATGTAAAAAGTGTCGAAATGGGAAGATTGATTATCACCCATGGTGCTATAGAGATGTTAAGGTGGGCAGATTTTATTTGCTGAAAAGTTTTTAACCTAATGCAGTCTAGTATCTAACAGCTGTTTGCGGTTGCAGGGAACGAGGAGACCAAACGAAAGCTCTTTCTTACACAAATGCCTTCTCTACTTCTAGCTTACCATCCCATCTAATTAAATTGGTCAGAAGTGAGATTGGAAGTGAATTTGACAGCAGTGGACCAAATGGATCATCAACAAAAGCATTTATAAGTAAGTAGCAGCTATACTGCTTTGAGTGAAAATATGATTTTTAGCTTCCTAGATATTCAGAGCTAATATTGCATAATGCATAACTTGACTATCCAGGATGGATACTGAATGTAGAGAACAGGGGAATAAAGATATTTGATGATGACATGTCGAAATATCGAGCTAAATTGTTGGCTGATAATTCAGAGGAAGACTTGAAGCTTTTTGCTTACAAAGAGGATAAGAACGAGTCGGATATGGACCTTCTCTTTTACATTGATAACAAGGGGGAACAAGAAGACAGAAACGAGATAGATGAAAAACTGACCGAAGCCATGAGTGCTGCATTTGTGTCTGCTGCTGCCCATTCACTGCAGTCAGTGGAACACGGAGGCCAAAAACGGAAAGCTGAAAATAATGAAAAGAAGAGATGGCCAAAATTGCTCAAGCACAACCTTTATGAAGATTCTGGTTTATCTAGTGGAAAACCGTCGTTGGTTAGGTCTGACAGTTCCAGCAGCGGGAGTGAAGTTGACAACCCATCTTCTGATGAAGAATGAAGTTTGGGGTGCAAAAGTGAATTTTTCCGTTAGTGTCAAAACGACAATCATGCCAATTGCTTCCCTTTCATGCTTTCAAGGCAGTGTCTCCCGGAGGATGACAGCATGATCAGACAATGCAGTGTTATTTGAGTCAATGACGCCCTCTTGAAGCATGTGATTCTCGAGGGTGACCTTCAGAAGAAGAAACTAGTTATACATTTTATATGGTTATGCTGTGTTCTATTAGTTTGTGCTATTTTTTGCCTCCCTAAGCGAAACAGTGAAATTCAATGGTACAGAGTTTATGTGTTAACTGATTAAATTTTACAAGTACTAAGAAACGAATTATATTTTTATAGATATTGTCTTCAACTATACGATTTTTAAAACCTTTAGTCTTTTGGTAGTGTTTTAGACTCTTAAAATTTTTTCAATGTAATCTTTTAGTACTAGAAAATCTTTAATTGTATTATTTTTTCTTTGTAACGGGTGGATCCACACCAATAATTGCATTTTTAGCTCTTTGTAAAGAAAACCGTTCTCTCACGTATTTGAAAATAGAGTTATAACCTTAACTCTATTTTAAAATACGAATCTTGATAGAATAATAAAACTATAGTTTGACACAATTATTTTTACTTATCTTATTTTATCTCAAATACGAAAAGTATAATTTGGCACAACTATTTTTACTTATAATATTCTATCTCAAATACGATTTTTTGTTTCCTACAGTTTTTATTAATAAATTATAAATAATTATAATTTATTATTGTCCCATAAATAGGAGTCACCGAAGGGATTTGATCGAATACAATTAGACTAAATTTTAATAAATTATTTTGCTAACAAAAAATAATTTACTAATTACGTTTCACTACACTAAAAGAACGTAATTGCACTCTTAGACTAATTGTAATTACTAAAGTCAATAATTATCTCTTTATGATTGATCGATCTAATAAAATATCCCCCTCGATTAATATAATATTTTGAATGAGACAGTATTACCACTGCGCCCCTCATTTAAATCTTCAATTTTTATTTTCAATTTGACAATACCATATAATAGCGTCACACTTACAAATTGAATTTAATAGACATTATTGAATTATTGAATTCAGATTTAACTGTCCTTTAGAAGAACTTATGAGAAAATGATCTTGCATATTAAAGGTGACGGATTCAATATTACATAATAATTATTTCATATTTATTTTACTTTAATCCTCAAGATATCAAGATATTGATTATAGAATTAATCTCACTCTTTGGTAACTCAAGCAACTTCAAGTTAGTAAATATAAATAATTGTTTACTCAGGATTAAGGTATTATGTATGACAATATTTTAATATTTTATTTGTATGGTCTATTCCACAAATAAATATTGATATTCCATTCAATATATCAAATTAATTTTATTACTAAAGGCAAATACAGATTTCAATAAAATTAAGACGATCTCACCAAAATATACCAAATTTACTTTAGATCGTGGATAATTTATTTCGAATTAAATCATAAATCAAGACTTTCTATGTTTAATAAATAAACACTTGATTTATAATATCTAAATAATTCGTGGATAAAACAGGCTTATACATATATATAAATAACAAAAACATATTTTATTTAATTTCAAAATACAAATATTGTATTTACTCAATAGTCATATCTAACAAAATTATCCCACTTATCATAGAGTAAATGTGACATGTAAGAAATACTCATACTTTCTATATAACTTCCAAAAACAGTTACAGGTAAACTTTTAGTAAAATGATTCGCAAAATTTTCAATAGAAGAAATCTTGCATACTTCTACATCTCCGCATTGAACAATCTCCCTAAGTAGGTTATATTTACATTCAATTATTTACTATGATGATGGCTACGTGGTTCTTTCTCATTTGCCACTGCATCACTATTGTCACAGTACAAACTAATGACTTGAGATGTAAAAGGAATCGCCTCAAGCTCTATCAAAAACTTCTTTAACCATACTGATTCTTTAGCTGCCTCACAAGCCGCCATATACTTCTGAGATAACCGGATTCCATGTCTGAAAGGCAATTGACATTTTTTAGAATTTTACATTGAAAATCTCGCCAGTATTTTGTCAATATATGAAACTTGGAATAAAGCTATCTGTCTATTCTTTCTATCCGAAGTATCTGAATATTTAAAACATATCTTACTTCTCTCAAGTTCTTCATATTAAACTGTTTACTCAACCAGTTTTTCACCAATGTTAATGTTTCTACATCATTTCCAATGAAAATGATGTTATCAACATACAGTATGAAAAAAATCACCTTACCATCTATAATTCTCTTATTGACACAAGGTTTATTAGGATGTTGACTAAAATCATAAGATTTAATGGCTTGATTAAACTTCATATTCCAATATCTAGACGCTTATTTAAGTTCATAAATGGACCTATTCAACTTGCAGACTTTATATTCTTGACCTTCTTGGATAAAACCATCTGGTTGTAGCATGTAAATACATTCGTCAAGATTTCCATTAAGGAATGCTATCTTGACTTCCATTTATCATACTTCATTGTCAGAGTGAGTTGCAATGGATAAGATGATTCTTATAGACTTTAACATGGCCACAGGCGAGAAGGTTTCCTTATAGTCAATACATTTTCATTAGGTATAATCCTTAGCAACCAATCTAGCTTTAAAAGTTTCCACTTTCCCGTCTACTCATCTCTTTCTTTTATAGACCCATTTGCACTCAATAGGTTTTACACTATTAAGTAAGTCCACAAGTTCCCAGACAGAGTTAGTGTACATAGATTTCATTTTTAAATCCATTGCACTCTTCCAATGGTCCGTATCTATATCCTCCACAGTTTCTTTATACGTAGTAGGATCCTTTTCTTCCTCAAAAGAGATTGCTTGAAAAGCTTCTCCATAGAGTAAGTATTTAGAGGGACATCGAATGACTCTCTCATTACGCCAAAGCTGTGGAGGTTCTTCAATGATTGGACTTTCCTCCTCCTCGTTGACTGGAATTGAGGGAAGAAGAAAACAGGGGAGCATGCACTGTACGTGAAAAAAATTGGAGAAAAAATAACCGCGAGCCATAAAGGCCATACGGAAGCGTGAAGATTATACATTTGCGCTCCTTAACCCTTCTAGGTTGAGTAGGAGTGGATTGAACGACTGGAATCGCCTCGCTTTGTCCACTTGAAGAAGCTTCCGGTTGAACACCCGCTAGCCTTCTACTCCGTCTTGTTTGCATGAACGCCTAGCTTTCCAGCTCTCGGAGTATTCCTCTACCTAACCTCTAGTCGGTGAACACAACAATGAAGAAGAATGGTCTCAAGTGTTCTTGATTCACTTGCTATTGATTAGCCAAAGAAACAAGAATAACAACAGAGGAAAGAAGGAGACCCTGAGAGAGAAGCTGCGTGAGAGACCAAGAGAGTGGCGTGTGTCTCTTGTGTGTTAGGGAGATTAGGGTTTATTTTCTACCAGAGACTAGTTTTATTGGTTAGCCAAAACAGGTCTCTCATTAGCTGATAAACGTATTCCTGGGATTTCAAAACACCCGGATGTTATCCTGAGAATCAGTTTGGCCTAACCCTAAACTCCTCTTAACCGTATCTGGAAAAACCCTAAAGTCCATGTTATTGGGCCAAAAAAATATTTATTATTTCATTGGACCCAAAAGGCCCAAAATAATAAATATTAATTATTTATTTCTTGGGCTTATATAAACAACCCAATAAATAATTAATGAGCCCAAATGAACCATAATAATTAATCTTTAATTATTTATTTCTTTGGCCTAATATAAATAACCCAATAAATAATTAAACATTAATTATTTTCCCTAGTTTAAGCCTAGGTTAATTTCTTAATTATTCATACTGGACCTAGGCTCTGAATAATTAATTAACCAAATAAACTAGATAATTAATTTTCTCTCAACTCCTATTTTATTTATTTATTTATTCCAATCTAATAATAAATTAGACTTCCTGAATAAAATCAAATAAAACAAAATCCTCTTCAACTGAGACCAATTCCTCAACCCAAAATTAGTTAGGACTTATGGGCTATTCCGAGGATCAAAAAGACACATCGCCTTGGCTGCTAAAATGACCCAAATACCCCTGCTATATAAATAGCTGTATTTTGCATTTTAAATATTTCCTAATATCACCATAAAGAAATATTGACCCCAAAGATAATGCTGCGATAGTAAAGTCTCCGACCTACAGGTGAAATGACTAAAATACCCATCTACACATCGACGTACATTTAGAGAGTAAGAAGTGTACTAACACCCCTCTAAATGACATCTACCATCCTTAGGTTTCTAGTCCAATGATCCACGACTTTCTGGAGTGTTTCCGCTTTCCAAGGGAGCTACCCTAAAGCAAACATCCAAGTCATGTTTCCCAGGGCCCTGGACATTTTAGACCATTCGGACAACCACAAGGGGCGATATAGTGTAAAAACTATCTTGTACAAGTCTGTCTTAACTAACTAGTCACACATACCCAACATGCAAGTATATTGGCCTACGATAGAATCTCAACTATAGCAAATCAAAGTATATGCTTCCAGCTTCGCTAGACCTCCAACTCATACTCAAGTCGTAGAGTACTAGTCCACGCTGTAGCGGTAGTAGTCTAGGTTTCTATCGTATAGTACTTTTAGAAACCACTACTACAGGTCCTGTCCTACGTATTCGAAATACGCTTATGTTATAAAGTGAATTGACTACTCACTGGCTAAAGGTAAGCCATTCCCCATTTAGAATTCATAACATAATAACTTAAATATGATGAGATTCTCAGTCTCATCAATAGGTTAAGAACAAATGTTTATGTGTTAAATAACCTGTGATCCATACCTTACTGTGAAAGACCACCATTTACATGGATCACTTATTTAAACACAATGGGTTTGTTCCAAATGAAAATCGTGCACAAACAAAAAGTAAATTCACAAATAATTTCTGAAAATAAATTCTTTTATTAAAATATTCGATTTTACATCAGAAACCTAATCAAAGAGGGCATACAATCCAACAATCTCCCACTTGCACTCTAAGACTAGGTAAGTCCATAGGTGCCCACTCCTATGGTGTCTAAGTGTCTCTTGAAGACTCTCTCAACTAAAGGCTTGGTGAATGGATCTACTAGATTATTTTCTGAGGCAATATGCTCCACCACGACTTCCCGTCTCTGGATGAAATCCCGGATCAGGTGGTACTTCCTCTCGATGTGTTTCCCCTTCTTGTGGTTCCAAGGTTCCTTAGATTGCGATACTGCTCAAGTCTTGTCGCAATACATCACAACTGGCCTTTCCATATGTGGTACGACTCCAAGTTCTGAAAGGAACGTCCGGAGCCAAATTGCTTCCTTGGACGCCTCCGAAGCTGCCACATACTCAGCTTCCATGGTTGAGTCAGCAATATAAGACTGCTTGATACTCCTCCATGAAATTGCTCCTCCAGACAAGGTGAAGACATATCCACTAGTGGATTTTCTCTCATCCTTATCTGCCTAGAAGTCTGAGTCTGTGTATCCTGTAGGAACCAAATCATCAGCCATGTAAACCAGCATATAATCTCTCGTTCCCTTGAGGTACTTGAGAATATGCTTTACAGCTTGCCAATGAACCTCCCCTGGGTTTGACTGATATCTGCTAACTAAGCCCACGGCAAAGCAGATATCTGGCCTAGTACACAGCATGGCGTACATGAGACTTCCCACAGCCGAAGCGTAGGAAATCCTACTCATTCTGTCCTTTTCTTCTTGAGACTTAGGACAGTCCTTCGAAGAAAATGACAACCCATGTCTGCAAGGGATTAGAGCTCCCTTGCATGAGTCCATGCTGTACTTGGCCAGCATCTTATCAATGTATGTTGCTTGGGATAACCCTAACATTCTCTACTTCCTATTTCTAAGAAGTCTAATCCCGAGAATGTAGCTGGCTTCTCCCAAGTCCTTCATACTAAATTGACTAGACAGCCAAACCTTTGTAGATGACAATGTTCGTACATCATTTCCAATGAGTAGAATGTCATCCACATACAGGATAAGAAAAACCACATTAATGCCTCCAAGTTTCCTGTACACGCATGGTTCATCTTCGTTTTGAATAAAACCATAAGACTTTACAGTTTCATCAAAACAAATGTTCCATGCTCTCGATGCCTGCTTAAGTCCATAAATGGACTTCTTAAGCTTGCAAACCATGTGTTCCTGGCCTTTAGCAATGAAGTCTTCCGGTTGGGACATATAGATGTCTTCGCTAAGATGGCCATTTAAAAATGCCGTCTTGACATCCATTTGCCATATCTCGTAGTCATAGTGACATGCGATGGCAAGGAGGATGCGGATGGATTTAAGTATGGCTACCGGGGAAAAGGTTTCCTCATAGTCGATTCCCTCTTTCTGAGTATACCCTTTCGCCACAAGCCTAACTTTGAAGGTTTCCACCTTCCCATCCGCTCCTCTCTTCCTCTTGTATACCCACTTGCACCCAATGGGTTTTATCCCTTCAGGTGAAGCTACAAGATCCCAAACCTGATTGAGGTACATAGACTCAATCTCGGCTTTCATTGCTTCATGTCACAGATTTGCATCGGCATCAGCAATAGCCTCCTCGTATCTAGTGGGGTCTTGTTCCTGATGGTCGGAGACCAGCTCAAAGGCTTCTCCAGTCCATCTATCCGGAACCCTAAACACTCTCCCACTACGACGAGGCTCCATTTGCACAGGCTCTTGAGGCTGTGCCTCTTCTTATTCCACAATCGGGTCAGAAGAAGTCGATTCTGTAGATAACTTCTCCTCAAGTTCCAACCTCATTGAACCTTTAGTGGAAGTACTTTGATCATCTTCCAAGTATCTAGCATTGGTACTGACTAGTACCTTCTGCTCCTTAGGATGATAAAAGTAACCTCCTTTTGTCCCTTTTGGATACCCAACAAAATAGCATAATTCTGATCTTGGTTCCAATTTGTTTCCCTTGACCAATACATAAGCTGGACAACCCCAAATCTTGAGATGATTCAGACTTGGCTTACGCCCAATCCACATCTCATAGGGAGTCCTAGGTACTGACTTAAAAAGTACCAAGTTCAGAATAAATGCCGCTGTCTCCAGGGTATATCCCCAAAAGGACACTGGAAGAGTAGCATGAGACATCATGCTTCGGACCATTTCCATCAACGTCCTGTTCCTTCTCTCAGCTACTCCGTTCTGCTGGGGTGTTCCCGGCGCAGAGAGCTGGGATACTATCCTATGATGTACCATGTAGTCCTTGAATTCACCTAAGAGGTACTCTCCACCTCGATCCGATCGTAAGATTTTGATTAATTTACCTGTCCGACGCTCCACTTCAGCTTTAAACTCTTTGAACTTGTCAAAAGAGTCAGACTTGCGTCTCATCAAGTAAATGTAACCATACCTCGTACAATCATCCGTGAACGTGATGAAGTACTCAAAACCTCCCCTAGTTGGTGTAGACAATGGACCACACATATCAGTGTGAATAAGACTCAACACCTCCTTGGCTTTATCTGCCTTTGGTGTAAAAGACCTTTTGATCATTTTTCCCATCAGGCAGGATTCACACTAAGGCCAACTTTCCAATCTCAATGAGCCCAAAGGCCCATCATGAATTAGCCTCTGAATCCTGGTTGAGTTAATATGACCCAACCTTAGATGCCAAAGGTATGAATCATTGATATTGGTCTTTCTCTTCTTAGTTAAAAGTTCAGACTGAGCATTATTTGATTGGTTGTTAATAGGGTTTAAAAAGAATAGATTACCATACATGTGCCCAGTACATAAAATTTCTCCATCTCTACTGATAGAAATACCAGAATGGAAAGATACAGAATATCCTTGATTAATAATTTTTGCAACTGAAATCAAATTCTGCCGAAAACCAGGTACATATAAAATGTCTTTTAAAACCACTATCTTATTATAATAAAAAATGAGATCCAGCTCTCCTACTGCAAGGACCCAGACTTGTGCTCCATTACCCACTCGAAGCCCATGTTCGCCCTTCTTGAGTCTTCTTATCTTCCTAAACCCCTGCAAGGAGTTACAGATATGATCAGTAGCTCCTGAATCAACAATCCAAGTGGAAGTTGATCCTACCATTGATATGGACTCTAGATAGTAAACATTACCTATGGGGTTTTTCTTGGCCTGAAGATCTGGACACTCCTTTTTCTAGTGTCCCTTCTTCCCACACTTGAAGCACTTGCCCTTTGGTTTGTCTTTGGGCTGGTTTTTGGGCTGGGCTGCTGCATTCCCCTTCTTCCTCTTGAACTTTCTGGGTTTAGGCCTAGTTCTTGAAGAAGAAGCCTTAGCAATCATGGCCTTAGACTACGGCTTCATGACCTTCTCTGCCATCTGGAGCTCCTTCATCAGTTCAGTTAAACTCATGTTCAACTTGTTCATGTTATAGTTTAACTTGAACTGAGTGAAAGAGCCCGATAGAGATTCGAGAACCATGTCCACTTGGCTCTCGGGGTCAATGACAGCCCCTAAGATTTTCGCCTCCTCGAAAGCAGCAATCATCTTGAGCATATGCTCTCGGACTGATGCTCCATCAGCCATCTTAGTGTTCACAATAGTTCGAAGAGCCTCCTGCCTTGCGGGCCGGCTCTTGTCTGCGAACATAGTTGCCAATGATTGACTTATGTCATATGCAGAAGCCATGTGCTCGTGTTTTGACTGGAGCACATTAGACATGGAAGTTAACATATAGCAACGTGCCATTTCGTCAGCTTTCTTCCATGCCTTTTTAGCCTCTCGCTCTTCAGCGGTGGAACCTTTCCCGATAATAGGGCAGGTTTCGTAAAGGACATATTTATACTCCTCAGCTGTGAGTATTATGTCCAGGTTCCTTTTCTAGTCCACATAGTTTGGACCCGTTAACTTATTCTCCCTGAGAATAACGGCCAATGGACTAAAAGAACCTCCCACCATTTCTGAAAATCGAAAATAAAAGAAAGAATTTAGTTTGTGAAAACAAAATAAAGTTTGTGTACTGAAAATAATTTGGCTCTTAGAAAAACTGACATAGCTTCTTGGGAAGATTAACAGTTTCCTAAGCTAAGTGTATTAAGCATCACAAATTAATTTCTCTTCTAGGTAATGGTCTAGAGAATAACTCCATCGTGGGATGGCCGTTTCCTCTCATTTTCTATGGACATACCTCGCACTATAACCTCCAACGTGGGCTGGCCGATCATAGTACGTGCCCCGAGTTATTAATTACATCCTTCCATTAGATCTAGATCCTTGTGGTATCCCCATCCTATACGGGTTCACTCCCAGGGTGATGCGAGGGGAACCATGATCTCTAATGAGGACCGTGATGGAAGCCGTGGGGCCGTTGGAACCCCTCTCCCACTTAGTCTTTTAAAATAAAGGTTTTCTGGAAAATATCCTTTTGAAATTTCCATTAAGTTTTTCCTTAACTCAAAAAATAAAATATCTAAGTCTAATAAAATCTCTATATCAAGGCTTATATCCTTTGAGAGATTTTCTCCGTGGACTAATTTTATTTAAGTTAAAATTTAATGATTTCAAAAAATTTCCAATTAAAACTTTCTAGAGACTTTGGTCTCAAGTTTATTTGACAAAATCATTTTTCTAGTCCAAAACAAAACAAAATGGCTCTCCATTTTAATTTACAAAAATATCTAAATCCAATATATTTTCTATGTCAAGGATTAAATCCTTTGAGAAAATATTCAAGGATTAATTTTTGTACCAATTAAAATAACCATTTAATTTTTGAAGAAAAATATTTTTCTTGTCAAAACAAAAAGTTCCCAAAGACTTTGGTCTTTGAGAAAAAGCACACATAGGTACATAAAAAAAATAGCATGCTCGAAAACAGTAAACGTTTTCATGCTTTTCTATTTTTTTTAAACCTAAGTGTCCAAATAATAGAATTAAACACATTAATTAAATAATTAATTAATTATCTTGTTTAATCATAAAACCCCTTACTAATATTTTTCATGCAAATATATTCCAAGAATATAAAAATTATAAAAATATTAACTTCGCCTGGTATGGGACCCAAAACGAAAAATAAAAAAAATTGACTGGAGGTCCACTGCACTGGCCGCACCGGATCCGGGCCCAATTAGCCTGTGGTCCACCGCGGCCGCTATGAACCAGCCGCACCAGATCTCCTGCAGCCGTGACCCGCCCGCCCGTGAACCGCGCCCGAACCACTTCTCCTCTGCACGCAACCCGCGTGTTTTACCAGATTTCGCCGCCCGACCAGGAATCAATTGCAATTCAATTGCAACCTTCAAAATGAATTCGGCTTGGATTGCTACAGTCGCGGCTCGTGCGACACGGCTCTTCACACAGAAACAGTGGCGGCTCGGCTTCAACGGTTTAGGAACAGTGCATCTTCTTCGTTTTTTCTTCTGTTTCGCACGCGACTTGCAGAGCATATATTTCTTCGATTTTTTCTGTCTTCTTTGGCTTCTTCAGACATTTTTACTTATAAAAACTCATCCAAAACATAACCACAACCGCCTATACCCATTAAAATTGGGTTTACACGATTAAAACATCAAAGCAAAAAATTTACAGTATGCTCCTATGCTTCAACGGTGAAGCTTACATCAAGCCTATCACATACCAAAACAGCGAAGGATCATAGGTATAATCATCTTCTCCAATTTTATTAACTACCATGCTTCCTATATTGATCAAAACCAGTGGCTCTGATACCACATTCAGGGAAGAAGAAAATAGGGGAGCATGCACTGTACGTGAAAAAAATTGGAGAAAAAATAACCGCGAGCCATAAAGGCCATACGGAAGCGTGAAGATTATACCTTTGCGCTCCTTAACGCTTCTAGGTTGAGTAGGAGCGGATTGAACGACTGGAATCGTCTCGCTTTGTCCACTTGAAGAAGCTTCCAGTTGAACACCCGCTAGCCTTCTACTCCGTCTAGTTTGCATGAACGCCTAGCTTTTCAGCTCTCGGAGTATTCCTCTACCTAACCTCTAGTCGGTGAACACAACAGTGAAGAGGAATGGTCTCAAGTGTTCTTAATTCACTTGCTATTGATTAGCCAAAGAAACAAGAATAACAACAGAGGAAAGAAGGAGACCCTGAGAGAGAAGCTGCGTGAGAGACCAAGAGGGTGGCGTGAGTCTCTTGTGTGTTAGGGAGATTAGGGTTTATTTTCTACCAGAGACTAGTTTTATTGATTAGCCAAAACAGGTCTCTCATTATCTGATAAACATATCCCTGGGATTTCAAAACACCCGGATGTTATCCTGAGAATCAGTTTGGTCTAACCCTAAACTCCTTTTAACCGTATCTGGAAAAACCCTAAGGTCCATGCTATTGGGCCAGAAAAATATTTATTATTTTCCTTGGACCCAAAAGGCCCAAAATAATAAATATTAATTATTTATTTCCTGGGCTTATATAAACAACCCAATAAATAATTAATGAGCCCAAATGAACCATAATAATTAATCTTTAATTATTTATTTCTTGGGCCTAATATAAATAACCCAATAAATAATTAAACATTAATTATTTTCCCTAGTTTAAGCCCAGGTTAATTTCTTAATTATTCATACTGGACCTAGGCCCTGAATAATTAATTAACCAAATAAACTAGATAATTAATTTTCTCTCAACTCCTATTTTATTTATTTATTTATTTTATTCCAGTCTAATAATAAATTAGACTTCCTGAATAAAATCAAATAAAATAAAATCCTCTTCAACTGAGACCAATTCCTCAACCCAAAATTAGTTAGGACTTACGGGCTATTCCGAGGATCAAAAAGACACATCGCCTTGGCTGCTAAAATGACCAAAATACCCCTACTATATAAATAGCTGTATTTTGCATTTTAAATATTTTCTAATATCACCATAAGGAAATATTGACCCCAAGGACAATGCTGCAATAGTAAAGTCTCCGACCTACAGGTGAAATGACTAAAATACCCATCTACACATCGCCGTACATTTAAAGAGGAAGAAGTGTACTAACACCCTTCTAAATGACATCTACCATCCTTAAGCTTCTAGTCCAATAATCCACGACTTCCTGGAGTGTTTCCACTTTCCAAGGGAGCTACCCTAAAGCAAACATCCAAGTCATGTTTCCCAGGGCCCTGGACATTTTAGACCATTCGGACAACCACAAGGGGCGATATAGTGCAGAAACTATCTTGTACAAGTCTATCTTAACTAACTAGTCACACATACCCAACATGCAAGTATATTGGTCCTACGATAGAACCTCAACTATAGCAAATCAAAATATATGCTTCCAGCTTCGCCAGACTACCAACTCATACTCAAGTCGTAGAGTACTAGTCCACACTGTAGCGGTAGTAGTCTAGGTTTCTATCATATAGTACTTTTAGAAACCACTACTACAGGTCATGTCCTACGTATTCGAAATACGCTTATGTTATGAAGTGAGTGGACTACTCACTGGCTAAAGGTAAGCCATTCCACATTTAGAATTCATAACATAATAACCTAAACATGATGAGATTCTCAGTCTCATCAATAGGTTAAGAACAAATGTTTATGTGTTAAATAATCCGTGATCCATACTTTACTGTGAAAGACCACCATTCACATGAATCACTTATTTAAACACAATGGGTCTGTTCTAAATGAAAATCGTGCACAAACAAAAAGTAAATTCACAAACAATTTCTGAAAATAAATTTTTTTATTAAAATATTCGATTTTACATCAGAAACCTAGTCAAAGAGGGCATACAATCCAATAGGAACTAGATTTGCTGATTCCTCAACGACTAGAATTTAAATAGGGGTAGGGGTTCTTCCACTCTATGTGCCGAAAAGCCAGTGGGTATAGAAGACATAACATCTATTTCTCTCCCACTAGAATCTAGCATGTTAAGTGGTATAGATACGAATCTACTACGTGAATTTTGAGTGTGGGTTTCTGTAACTATTTGCTTGGGATAATCTCCCTTGGTTTCTTCTAAAATAATCATACTCTTAAATCCATGTTCTTCTATGTACTTGTTCTCTAAGAAAATTGCATTTGTACTTACAAATATTTTCTTATCTTGAAGATTATAGAAGTAGTATCCCCTTGTTCCTTTTGAATATCTAACAAACACACATAAATTTGATCTTAATTCTATTTTATCCATCTTTCCATTTAACACATATATAGGACAACCTCAAATACGAATATATGTCAAATTAGGCTTCCACACATTCCACAATTCTAATGGAGTCTTAGGGATAGACTTAGATGGAACCATATTCAATATATATGTTACAGTTTGTATAGCATATCCCCAAAAGGATGTACTGAGTGTAGAGAAGCCTAGCATTGTTCTGACCATATCTAACAAAGTCATGTTTCTCCTTTCTACAACTTTATTTTGTTGAGGAGTGTCATGTGCACTTAGTTGGGATAAAATTCTATTTTTTTATTAGTAAGATCTAAAGTTATGGAATAGATATTCTTCATTTCGATCTGATAGAAATGTCTTAATGTTCTTTCATAACTGCCTTTCAACCTCAGCCTTAAATTCTTTGAATTTTTCTAAGGCATCAGACTTATGAGTAATTAGATAAACATATTTATATATTAAGTAATCATCCATAAAAGTAATGAAATACTTATACCCACCTCTAACTTGGATGCTAATTGGTCCACATACATCAGAGTGCACTAATTCTAAGACTTCATTTGCTCTATTTCCTTTAGAAGGAAATGATCTTTGGGTCATTTTACCTTCCAAACAAGATTTGCAAACTTAAAAAGGTTCCATAGTCACTTAAAGGACCTTCTTTTATAAGTTTTTGAATCATTTTTAGATTAATATGACCAAGTCTAAAACGTCATAAGAGAGTCTCATTAGTGAGAGATAACTTAATGCATTTGTTAGTTTTAGTATGATATAATGTACTGTTGGTAGATTTCAAAACATACAGATCATTATTTATATATCTACGACATATCAAAGAGTTATTCAAAAATATCTCTACTGATAATTTATAAAATTTAACAGAATATTTTTGTTTGAATAACAAAGAAATCGAAATCAAATTTCAATAAATGTCGGGAATATAATAACAATATTTTAAAACCAATGTTTATTATCAAAATAAAGATAAACATCTCCAACAACTCTTGCATATATCACTGATCTTATACCAACCCTTAGAGTATACTCTCCTTTATTGAGATGTCTGATTACTTGGAATCCCTGCAATGAATTGCAAACATGATTAGTAGCTTCAGAATCTACTATCCAAATATTTATAGAATCAACCACTAAACAAATTTCTATGTAAGATAACTCACTAATATCTTGCTTGCGTTTAGCTAAGTAATTTAGGCATTGTGTCTTCCAATGTCCTTTTTACTTGCAGTGAAAACATTTGCCTTTAGGCTTTTCATCCACTTTTGCTTTCTTAACTTACTGCTTAGGCCCTTTTTTATTATTTTACTTCCTCTTATTTCCTCCTTTACCCATAGACTTGGAAGAGGAAGATCAAACATGATTAATAGCTCTAGAATATAACATGAATTAGGATAAGAGCGTTGCCACTTTCCACTTTTAGGGTAGCATCGGCGTTCTCAAACTCCTTCATCAAGACTGTAAGAGACATTTCCATCTTGTTCATTTTATAATTAACTTTAAACTGCAAGAACATCTCTAGGAGAGTTTCTAGAGCCATATTAACCTGAGTCTCATGCTTAATTTTAACTCCTAAAACCTCTGCCATGTTAAATTAAGCGATCAATTCTAACATATGATCCTTTACGGGTATTCTAGGTTTCATGCACATATTCATTATGCATCTCATTGCTGCTTGGAGGGTCTGATGTTCTTTGTGCTAAAAAATTTGCTGGAGACTTCTCATGATTTCTATAGCAGTTGTTATATTCTCATATGTCTGCTGCAACACATTTGAGATAGATCTCGTAACTAGTCATCTCATTAGAATTTAACCACTTATTATAAGCCTCATTTTGCTCGCACGTAGACTATTTAGTAGGCTTAGCAAGACATAGTTTAGTTAACACGTATTTGAGCTTCTCAACAGTGAGTACGATTATGATGTTTCGTTTCCAATTAATAAAATATTCTCCAACCAGTTGGTTCTTTGTTAAAATTAGGAATAAAGTGTTGGAAGTCATTGTCTGAAATAAAATAAAATAAATATATGAGTCATTCATCATAACATGATGCATGATCAAAATATTATAGCATGATCAATATGATAATATTTTAAATAGTAATAAAAATTACTATCAAAATATAATAACCTAAAACTCTCCAATAACATGCACCTCTATAGGAGATAACAATGTAACTTATAGTTAAGTTAAAATCCACAACCTAAAACTCTAAAGTAATATACACCTCTATAGAAGATAATAATATAACTTATAGTTAGGCCTGAATCATCCCACTAAAATTAATATATCTTGCATCTAAATGCAATATTAATTTTACTGTTGTTAATAATTTAGTCATCATAGACATTATTTGGATATTTTATAGGAAGTTATTATAATGTCTTTGATTTAAGTGTAACCTCTATTTCAAAAAAAAAAAAAATTAATAAAGTTTCCAATCCAATCACATCACATATAAGATAATTATAAATGAATTAAACTTAAAAAAATAATAATTAAAAAAAATTTATATCCAATCTAATAATCAATATAATGTAACATTCCTATAGGGAGACTATTTAAAATGGTACGAAATAAACGTTAATTTTATTAATGAGCAAATATGAGAGGTCTAAGGTTAATTAAAATTAATCATTTTACACTAATTTTTTTAATAAAAATATTAATTTATTTATGCATAACTAAATAGTACATAGAGTGGTGTTAATGCTGAAGGTTTAAAATGGCAAAAATAATGAAAACGAAGGCATATTAGAAAAACGAAAAATTTACCTCGGTGATGAAGTGGTCCTTTTCGGATTGGTGTAGATACCTATACAAGAATATTCGAGGCTAGTAGCTCACGTCCTTGCAAACGTCTACTGCACTCATCCACGCGAGGCTTTCAATCTTCCGAAATGGTACCCGTAGTGTAGCTGGTGAAAGCTTGAATATTGGGTTTTGATCAACTTTGGTCTTCTTTGAAATTGGGTTTTGCTTTCTCTGTGAATGTCCAAAGAATACGTAGAGGTCCTGTGATTTCTTTCTTTGTTTCAGTGACTCACACCAACAACCACAAACTCCCTCAATTCCTCCCCATTTCAATACATTTGGATAGATGCCCGAGAGAGAAGACACAATGCGTGCAAATAGAAAGCTTCCAAACTTTCTGTTATCTTGCACGCGAAACAACACAGGGTTCTATCCCGTGTTTTTTTAATTAATTAATTAAATAATTTTTTTACAAATTTTATTTTATCTTGGTCTTATTCATTGGGCCAGATAAATTATTTATTCTTGGGCTTGAACACCCATAAATAATAAATCTCAATTATTTATTTTCTGGACTTTATTAAACAGTCCAATAAATAATAACAAACCCAAATAGACCAAATAAAATTTTATACCTTTTATCTAGTTCCAGATTAATTTTCTAATTATTCAATATGGGTCTTGGACTCTAAATAATTAATTAACAATTTAAACTAGATAAAATAAATACTCTCTCTCGAATATTTTATTTTATTCCACCCGAATATTTTATTTTATTCTAATCCAATAATAAATTAGACTAATAAAATAAAAATTCATAAATATCAAATCCAATTCCTTAACCCAAATCCTTCATGACTTAAGGGTCATTTCGGAGACAAAAAGACACATCGCATTGGCTACTAAAATGACTAAAATACCCCTGTATATAAATAGTTATATTTTATATTTTAAATATTTCCTAATATCACCATAAGAAAATATTGACCCCAAGGACAATGCTGCGTTAGCAAAATCTTCGACCTACAGGTATAATGACTAAAATACTCCTCTATGCATCGTCGTGCAATTAGAGATGAATAGTGTACTAACACCTCTCTAATAGACATCTACCATTCTTTGATATCTAATTTAATGATCCACGACTCTTGGAATGTTTCTACTTTTTAAAGGGGTTACCCTAAAGTAAACATCCAAGTCATGTTTTCCAGAGCCCTGGATTATTAGATCATTTGGACAGTTATAAGAGGCGATATAGCGCAGAAGCTATCTTGTAGAAGTTTATCTTAACTAACTAGTCACATATACCCAATATACAAGTATATTGGTTTTATGAAAAAACCTCAACTACAATATATCAAAGTATATGCTTCTAGCTTCGTCAGACCCCCAATTCATACTCAAGCGGTAGAGTATTAGTCCACGTTGTAACTTTTTTACATAGTACTTTTAAAAATCACTATTACAAGTCATATTCTACGTATTCGAAATACGCTAATACTATGAAGCGGGTGGATTACTCACTGGCTAAAAGTAAGTCATTCCTCATTTAGAATTCATAACACAATAACCTATATATGATGAGATTTCCATTTTCATCAATCGGTTAAGAACAAATATTTATGTGTTAAGTAACCCGTGATCCATACCTTACTGTGAAAGACCACAATTCACATGGATCACTTACTTAAACACAATGAGTCCTTTTCAAACAAAAATTATACACAAATAAGATGCAAATTCACAAATAAAATTTGAAAGTAAATTCTTTTATTAATAAATTCGATAATTACATCAGATAATCTAGTCTATAGGGCATATATTCCAACAAATACAAACTATATGACATGTTAACATGAATGATATATAATTCAATCAAAATTAAAAAGTAAAAACTATAAAATAAAAATAATTTTATGGTCAGTCTAGACACAAAAATAAAATTACAAAAATACAATTAAAAATTTAATTGACTAACAAAATAGTCAACATTCAATCTTCTACAATATTAATTTGGTGCAACAAGTTTAAGTTGCATGATTTATAGTGGAGTAGTGTTAAGTCTTTGACTTGACACTTTGGCAACCTAAGTTCAAATCACCTCATGGCCGTTTTCTCTCTCTCTCTCTCTCTCTCTCTCTCTCTCTCTCTCTTTATTAATTAAAAGGAATGTTATGTATTAACCAGATTAAATTCTACGAGTACGTGAAAACGAATCATACATTTCCTAAGACCAGAAAATCGCTAATCTTAGAGTCATAAACTAATATGTATAGTTAGCTCTTCATCAAAATACTAATCCTAGTAGAATAAAAAAAAAGTATAATTAGGTACAACTATTTTCATTTATCTTATTTTATCTCAAATACGATTTTTTATTTTCTATAATTTTTAATAATAAATTATAAATATTTATAATTTATTATTATCTCATAAATATGAACCACTGAAAGAACCTCCTGATACAATTAGATTAAATTTTAATAAATTATTTTATTAATTTATTAATTATATTTTACTCCACTAAAATAACGTAATTGTACTCTTAGACTAATTATAATTATTGAAATTAATATTATATTTTTATGATTGATCGATTTAACAATATATGTGAACCTATTTGTTGAAGAACATGAAGGACTTGATAAGAGCCAGCAACTGTGTTCTTAAAGATCCCTTTGCGGCTAGCCACCAAAGGGAAACAAACTTTTCTACTGTATACTTTCAAATTTCCTGCTCTTCGCTCCTTTGCAACTTTTGAAATAAAAAACCACAACAAAACAAAGATGAGGTGGGAGCCATTGGATAAGCCAGTAGTCAGTAAAGCCCGATGTTTGAATATTCAGGAGCCAAAAGAGAAGAAAAGCGTAGAAGAAACCAGCAAATTCAGCATTATACGGCTTCGTTCCCCGAACTTCATTCTTTGAAGTTCAAATCTCCCATCTCTGTGAAGTGTGAACCAGCCAAATTTGACTTCAAATGGCAACCGAACGGGACAAGAAAACTCTCTACTTTTCTCTTTTTCAATTTGCAAGAAAAGCATTCTAGAATTTGGAGTCTTCTCTTTTTCAATTTAAAATCTCCCAAACAGTTAAGTATTGCTTCCATTCCCTTCAAATCCTTTCTTTTCTCTCACTTTCTCTCCTCCCGAACTAACCCTAAAGTCTTGAGAGGAGGAAAGGAAATATGGCAGACATTGTTCTCACAGCAGTCATCAACAAAGCAATTGAAGTAGCCAGCAACTTAATTCTTGAAAGAAGCTCTAGCTGGAGCTCCCTGGAAGAAGATATCAGTTGGATAGAGAGAGAAACGAGGCACATACAGTCGTACCTGAATGAAGTTGAGGCCATGCGAGCTGAAGATCCTGGAGTGGTGAATCTAATACAGGATATTGAAGACCTTGCTCATGACATTGAGGACATTTTGGATTCTCTTCTCCCTTGCGTGGCATCACAGAGGAGGCAGAGGCATTTCAGTTGTCTTATTCATACCAGCTGCATCTCCTCTAGTACTGCAAAGAATTTTTCTAACGAGATTGAAAAGATTAGGAGAAGGGTGGAGGACATTGACCGCGTCAGAACAACTTATGGCATCATGGATAGAAGTGACTGGGGTACTAAGGAGAACAGTTGGAATCCAAGGAGATCGTTCTTGTATGCTGATAAATCAGAGATTGTTGGTGTGGACCAAGAAACTGAGAAACTGGAGAGCAAACTACTCAACTCAGATTTGGAGAATGATGTGATCTCAATTGTGGGCATGCCAGGAGTAGGCAAGACCACCCTGGGAAAGTATATATACAGGCGTGTCAAATATAGATTTGAATCTTCAGCTATGGTCTATGTTTCGCAAGAGCCTAGGGTGAGGGATCTTTTACTTGACATAGCTAAACAGGTAGGACTAGAGAAGGAAAAGTGGGAAGAAGACATGGAGGTTCACCTTCCTGTATTCTTAAAAGGAAGGAGGTTTCTTGTTTTCTTGGATGACATATGGGATACAAGAACATGGGATGCTATAAGATTTAGCTTCCCTAGCAAACCAAAAAGTGGAAGCAGGATCATAATCACGTCTCGAAATAATGGAGTAGGAAGATACATTGGAGGGGAAAGCTCACTTTACCTTCTGCAACCATTAAATCCAGAAAATAGTTGGAAACTCTTCTCTGAATTGATCAAGATCAGTGGAAGAGACACTACAGTTCTACCGGAGATGGAAAATATAGGTAGAAAGATAGCCGAAAAATGTGGTGGCATACCACTAGCCATTGTGGTGACCGCAGGCATGCTGAGGGAGAGAGAAAGAACCATCCATGCTTGGAATGGGGTCCTCAAGAGCATGGATCGAGGTGATCAAAATGATTGTTCAAGGATGTTGGCTCTGAGTTACAAGGATTTACCCAGTAGACTAAAACCTTGCTTTTTGTACTTTGGACTTTTTCCAGAGGACTATGAGATTCCTGTATTCCACTTAATCAATATGTGGGCAGCTGAGAAATTCATAGTCTCAAGCAAAGAGCAAGAAGCTGAAGATGTTGCTGAAGACTACCTAGGCAGTTTGGTCTCAAGGAACTTGATTCAAGTTGCTAGCAGAAGATTTGATGGACGAATTAGAAGCTGTCGCATTCATGATCTCCTGCACAACCTTTGTGTATCATTGGCTGAAGAGAGCAACTTCTTTCGGACCATTGACAATCTACGGTCTAACCATTCGACTACAAAAGGGCGTAGAATAGCTTTCTATCGCATTAGTATCAGTGAAGCTGGTGCTGTGCATTACGAAACGCCCAAGGCTCGTGCTTTGTTATGCTTTGACACAAACCAGAATCTTAGAAAGGGAGATTTCACGGTCACTCTTCAACTTGGAGGCCTCAAGTTCTTGCGGGTGCTGTGTGTCGAATCTTATTCATTTTTATCATCTCTCCCAGATGAAATTGGAAATCTGAGCCTCTTGAGTTACCTTAGATTAAGCGGATTTTATCATGGGAAATTGCCTTCCAAGATAAAGAATCTCAAAGAGTTAATGACCATGGACCTCCGAGACTGTAGAGGTATCAGCATTCCCACTAGTGTTTGGACCATGAAGAAACTGAAGTTTTTTCTCCTAGCGGAATCTGCTACTTTTACCTCCCCCCCTCGACAGTGGGGACTCAAGAACATTGATGAAGCTCCATTACCAGCTCTGCAGATATTGGACGTGGTAAATTCTGGCCATCTAAAACCTTTCTGGTTACAGAAATTTACCAATTTAAGAAAACTAGGAATAAGGAACCCCTCACAGCAAATCGGTGAGGTCTTATCAGATGCAAATCCGATCCCAACCAAGCTTGAGAACTTGCGTTTGATGGGGTCTTATTACATCGGTGGAAAGCTCAATCTGTCTCGTTATGACCTTCTTCTTAAGTTACATTTGGGCATATTGATGGGGAAGCTGCCTGATCTTGATGAATTTCCCCCAAACCTCAGAAAGCTTACTCTTCGATTCACGGGATTGGAAGAGGACCCATTCGAGACTCTAAAGAAACTGCCGAAATTGGAGGTTCTTAAACTGGGCTATCGTTCTTACACCGGAAGTAATATGGTTTGCTCTGGAGCTGATGGATTTCCACGTCTTCAAGTACTGAAACTAGAGGAGTTATATGATTTGGAAGCGTTACTTGCAGAAGATGAAGCAATGCCTCTACTCAAATTATTCGCCATCCGTGCCTGTTCAAAAGTCAAAGTACCAGAATGGCTCCTGAGTAAAACTGTAGTAGACCGCTAGACCAAAATGAAGTCCGTCAGTTAACCTGTTTC
The DNA here is from genome assembly GCA_026120185.1 of Voacanga thouarsii. Classification (NCBI taxonomy): domain Eukaryota; kingdom Viridiplantae; phylum Streptophyta; class Magnoliopsida; order Gentianales; family Apocynaceae; genus Voacanga; species Voacanga thouarsii. Next base: position 10,869,468 of record JANUWF010001287.1, on the reverse strand, counting down.
TTCTTTCTGACTATATATTTGGGTATCGGTTTCTTCTTCTTGTGTGAGTGAATGGATTAGTTTGTCTTAGTACATTAACTAGTTGTCATTTTGGATTTATTTCAAAGAGCATTTGCAAATAAAGAACACTTTTTTATCCTTAATGACACGAATAATGTACATTTTTCTCCTGCTGAAATGAAGAATATGAGATACCCTGTACACATCACAAATAGTTCAGCTATCCCAGTATCTATACAAGGTAAATTGGCCGTTGTAGCGAACGTTCTTCCTAGACAGTAATACCTGCATCTCAAACAATATATGAGGCTCCTTTGTATTTTTACGGAGCATTATGTAGAATTTATATACTGCTCCTCGTCTCTGAAAAGCAAAGACAGGATAATCATCCAAGGAGAAAGGCACACCTCTGAAGTGGGCACTTCCCTGAGAACTACCCCATATACTTCGTAAGATTTGCAGCATGCCCAAGCTTCTCCCTTGTGAGTCGTAGCCTATATACATCACTGCAGTTGAGGCCACCTGTCCCAATCGCCTGTTTTTCCTGAAAGTATTGCCTCAGCTTATCTGGCCCTGCTTATAAAGCTCTACTTGCTTTCAATGACTCTCTCATAGAGGAAGCTTGTGTATTTTGACAAAATTCCTTCATTGCTCTAATTTATGTACTCCCCAGTTCTTGTAGCCATGTAACTTTCGTCTCAAATTTCAATTTTCATCAAAATCCTGTCAAACGCAGGTACAAGAATCAGTGTTCAGAAGTGACTTTCAAATTTCTCCATTCTTGCCTAAAAGCCTATAAGGTAGTGGCAAAACATAAAAATAAAAAGACAAGAAATTCTTATTTATCCAAATGAAGTCTGCAAATGCTACCTCTTCTCTTTAACAGTCTAATGGAAATATTCCTCCACCTTTGAATCTTCTTTGTGTAAGATAGCTGGTCTTTCTTTCTGAGTGAGCTGCAAATAATACATGTCAGATGAAGAGTAAAACAGTTCGCAGTCTCTCCAGATCTCCAATATAGTCTCGCAAGGAAATATGCATTTTATGGGACCTATTTTAACACCTCATATTCACTATGATTTAGCAAATCAAAGCAACAAAATGCTGAGAAGGGATATAATAGTTGTCAGCATAGAACAGATAGCAAAATCCTAATCGTTAACCTCAGTTAAGCTTTTATGCCTATATGTTTTTCTGGAGGTAAAGGAAAGAAGATAAATATAGAATGGGAGTACAAAGAGAAAAATATCCAACACGAAGGAAAGAAGAAAACATCCCTAACTGCAGCAATCCCCGAAAGAAAAATAAATGGAAGGAAGAAGGAAACATAGGAAGTTGGGGGGAATAGAAATAAGGCAAAGCAACCCAACAGTTGGTGAAAGAAACAGATGTTGACATACATCTGACTTGTGAGAGAGAGAGGAGGAAGAAGGGGTGGCCACCGGGGGGGGGTGGATAAAAAGAAAATCGTTTAATGTATTAGAATCCTTAAGTAATAAGAAAACAACGATGAGGCAACCAGAAGCAGACCTGTAATTACAGCTGAAACTTGACCATATTTCCACATTGATTCATTGTCACGATGACAGCATAACCTGCCATTTCATGACCCAGATAAGCTTCTATTGAAGACTTGGATTAGTATATAAACCAATTACGATACAGGCATATTACCTTCTAAATCTTGCTTTGTGTGGAAATTAGGTTTGGGAGGATACGGCAATAGCTGCACTGATGATACATCTTGCAGATTGATCAATGATCATGATGCACAGAATCATAAATGTTCTTTACTTCATGGCCATTCTGCACAAGAATACCCAATGAAATACGCTTCTCTTAGCATGTTGAAGTTACGCATTTATCCCAGTAATATCTTAATAAAATCCAATAGTTTCAATTTTAGCAAGAACTAGCATATCTACAATGCCTTATCCATTAATTAATATATAGAAAAAATTCTGTTGTAATTTGTTTCCCTCATAAAGAGGGACAAAATGATTCAGTAAATACGTTGCTTAGATAACTTATTTTAAAACAAGGAAAAGTAAGACATTTAAATCACAGATGACATATCTTGTATAACATGTTCAAAAACAAGAAAAAGTAAACATTCAGATTACTGCTTGTGATGAATTTTCTATGTAATGAAAACTAACAATTCTCATCAAACTACTGCGATTGTGTTCACACAATAATTTACACTACTGGCAATGGCCTATAATGTCTTTATCCATAAACAAATGCAAGTGAATTATCACGTGTCAAAGACAATGGACAAGCACCAAACCAAAAATAAGAGAATACATCATTAAGTTTTTGGTTAAGTCCAAAATAAAATAACTACATAAGAGAGATACCTGAAGTTTTAAGTATTTAGGCCCATAGATTGATTGTGCTGGAGCTCAGAATTTGTTCACTGCAGCTACTTCAAGTTTAGATCTTTCTTTACATACCACTTTATTAATGCTGCCAGATCATAATCACCAATAGTCCTTACAAGAGCACATCCCATTGCGGAAATGATGGAAATAGTTGATGTCACGGACGACTATTTCCTTATCTGTTATGCGTGAAACGTGCTTCATGAATTCGTGACAGTCGCCACAAATACGGAGGTTTTTAAAAATTCTAATACTTCCACTGGAACTATTACTTAGCAGTGCAAATGCCAAAGCTAACCTCTCACTGTGATGAAATAGGTTTTCCTTTTTCTTAATTTCTGGTACATTGTGAAGCACATAATCTGTGTTCGGAGTATAACCTTTGGAAGAGAGGATTTCGTGCAGTTCTTCCAACTTTTGATAAATATCCCCTAGCCTAGGATGTGAAGCATCTTGAGACAAGAAAACATGAGTTTGAGCATGAACTTCAACCCAACTACAACCGGGCTCCTTCTTAACCCCTTGACTGGACATCAAATCTCTAATTCGTGAAACATCATCCCACCTACCTTTGGCTGCATATATGTTAGACAGCGCTATATAATTTGAGTCCGTCCTGGGTTCAATTTCAAAAAGTATTTTAGCAGCCCTTTCACCCAACTCCACATTTCCATGAACTTTACTAGATCCAAGAACAGCCTGCCAGATCAAGGCATTTGGAGTAACCTTCATGTCCTCAATGAAGCTTTCCATCTCGTCAAATCTACCAGCCCGACCAAGGAGATCAATCATACAGGCATAGTGTTCAAATGAAGGAGTGATTCCATACAGTTCAGGCATTGCATGGAAGTGCCTTCTTCCTTCTTCAACTAAACCCAGGCGACTGCATGCAGAAAGCACATTAATCAAGGTAACCCTATCAGGCAGCCCATCTTCATTTAACATGGTTCTAAAAGTCTGTAAAGCTTGTTCATTCTGCCCATGTTGGGAGTATACATGTATCATTGTGTTCCACATAACTGTATCAACAATGTCCATGCTCTTAAATATAGTCTCAGCATCATCTATGCACCCACATTTCCCGTACATATCAACCAGGGCACTGGCAACATGTAAATCAGAAAAGTGTCCAGACTTTATTAACCATGAATGCAGCTGCTGTCCATTTCCAAGGCTTGCCATCCGTGAGCAACATTTCAGACAGCTGGCAAGAGTAAATTCATTGGCCTTAACTCCTTCCCTTTGCATCTGATTGAAATACTGCATGATTTTCTCTCCATGGTCTTCAGTCTGAGCATGAAGTGAAATGAGAACTGTCCAAGTGACAGTATCCCTTACATTCATTCTGTCAAAGATCCTTCGTACATTTTCCAGGCATCCGCACTTTGCATACATGTCCATCAGCTGAGTTGCTACATAAGCATCACTGCCAAGGTCGCCTTTGATTATATGTGCATGCAGTTGATTCCCAAAATTAATGTTCAACAGGCTGGCGCAAGATTTCAATATGCTTACAAACGTAGACGCGTCGGGTTCTACACCTTCTGCAAGCATCTTTTTAAAGATTGATGGTCCTAGATCAGAAGTTTGATTGCCATGAAATCCAGATAGAAGTTTATTCCAAGAAACAAGATTAGTTTCACCCATTACAGAAAAAACCTGACACCCATCATAAACTGATCCAATTTCCATATACATGTCAATCAAAGCATTACCAACGGAAATTTCAGAGTCATAACCAAGTTTGTAAACACAAGCATGAATACTTTTACAGTACTGCAGATCGCCCAAATCAGAGGCAGCAGTAGCTATAGCAGAGAGTGAAAATTCGTTAGGCCTCAAACCAGAACACCTCATGGAGGCAAACAACTTGATCGCTTCTAGTTTCTGCCCTTGCTGACTAAGGCCACTGATCATAGTTGTCCAAGTTACAAGATCAGGGTCCCTTATCCTCTTAAATACTTTGAGTGCATCATTGGATAACTCACACGCGTAATACATATGAACAAGACCACAACTAATAAAATCATCAAGTTCACGACCAACCTTGATTGCCATGGAATGAAAAGCCTGCCCGGCTCTCAAACTTCTCAAACATGCACACCCTTTTAAAACAGTAGACAAAGTATGATCGCTGAACCTCACCTCTGATTCAGTCATTGTACAAAACAATTTTAAAACCTTATCTCCATCACCTGCTTTTGCATAGCCACTAAGAAAAGCATTCCACGACACAACATTCTGCTCTGGCATACCATAAAAGATCTTATGTGCATATTCCATCTCACCACATTCGGCATAAAGTTTAACCAAAGCAGAACCAACATAAACATCAGCAAAGAACCCACCTTTAACCACCTCTGCGTGCAATTGCTGTCCAAATTCTAGATTGAAAGACATTGAACAACTCTTCACAACTGAGAGCAAAGTAAATCCATTAGGCCTAACCCCTCTTCTCATCTTACAAAACAACTTACCAGCTTCATTAGCACGCTCTCTGGCCACAAAACCATCAATTAAAACACTCCAGGATACCACATCTTTGTCGGGCATCTCATCAAACGCTTTACTTGCAAAATCCAAGGCCCCACACTTTGCATAAAAATTAATCAAGGAAACCCATAAATGATTATCTGGAACTATCCCATGTCTAATTAACCGTCCATGAATGGATTTACCTTCATTATAGCATTTCTTTTTAGTACAATCTCCCAATACTTTTGAGTACCATTTTAGCTCCTCTTTCCTATCCATATTATCTACAAGCCCATCATTATACTCTTCGCCTAAACCTGTTTTAGTTCTGTACTTCAAACCTCTCTCCGCTGAAAGCTTCAAACTTGGAGAACTTAAACTTCTGGGTACTTCTTGAAACCTGTTTGGAAGTTGAAATTTTTGAGTCTTTACATTAGCCAATTCAGAATCAATTGATGGATTACCATATTCAACAACATTCAGAGCAGCTGAAGAGGAAGAGCGAACACGGAGTGCAAGTAAATGAGGTTTGGGGAAAACTTTGTGCAGGATTGTTGGGGAAAACATCAAACAGCTTTGGGATATCGGATAAAAAGTAGAGAACAGAGTTTGGATTACCGGTGGCTGCCAACGCATGTCTGCAAAGTGAAGATTGCATTCCATTAAAAAAAAAAATGGAGCTTTCAGCCAATCCAGAAAAGAGGTCCTTAAGGAGATTTCATCAATTAGTGGGAAGGAAGGCTATTGGCCTCTTCTCTACGAATATGCAGAGACCCTAGTGCTGAAGAGAAAGTGAACTAGGAGTCTGGCAGGGTGCATCCACAATCTTTTCTACAAATGGGTTGTCACAATCTCTCGCGCCCTCAATTCAGTCGGCTTCGATTTCAGTTTTGAGCTGGTTGGTTCAAATATTGGATTAAAATTTTTTGGAGTTACTTCTTTCATTTAAAAATAACTCTCACTACTTTACAAATTATATAATGTTATAAAATTAGGGTAGTGTTAGAATAAAATCTACACACTACACACTAAGAAAATTCTAACTATTCTTTGCACAAGAATTTCTCTTCAAACTTCTCTCTTTCTTTCTCTCACAATTCTTTCTCTAATCTTTCTTTCACTAATTTTTCTTTCACAAAATGATGGTGTATTACAAGCTTAGAGAATAGCTCTATTTATAGAGCTCTAATTAGTGAAATACATCATGACATACATCATCTTCAACTAATCTCAATTAATGGTGTCTCCACTAAATGGTGGACATCCATAAAAATCTTCTAATAATTCACATAAATCCATAATTAGTGGAGCCTCCACTAATTAATGGAGATTCCAATAATTCATAACATATAAGAAATTTTAACTATTATAGTATAATTTTAAAAAGTTATAAAATTTTGATTTTAATTATTATTTAATAAAATAATAATTAAAAATAATAAATATATTCTTAATTATACAATCTTTTGAAAAAAAAAATAGAAGTTAGAGTGACACTTGTAGTCTTAACCTTAATCTCCTCTTTAGGGTAGATGCAAGATTGCATAATAGGAGGGTGTCAAGAACTAAGTTTTCACTTTTCTTATCGAATTATCATATTTGTACTCAGTGTTTTATTATTGAACTTTAAAAGTCAAAAAAAATATTTTAAAAAATGAAATTAAAAAAGTAAAAAATGGTAAGAATTGTGGGGATAACTAGAGGCACAAGTTGAAAATTGTAAAGGAAGCTTTGTATTTTTTATTGTTTTTTTGAATTGATCGAATTGTACAGAATGCTTATTAATTATATACGATTCATTTTTTTTAATATTCTTTTTGTTTTGATACATGCCTTTGTTTTACTTATGATTAGTTTGGACTTTTCTAATTTTTAAATTGTTTGTTATGAGGTCTTTTTTAAATTATTGTAGACTAATTTATTTGTGAATCTTGTATTTTTAAATTTAATACAAGCAATAAACTATTTTTTTCTAAAAACCATTTGATTTATTTAGTTTTAAAGAACTTTATTTTTATTTTTTAACTATCAGACTATTTTTAAATTATTTTTTAAATTGTGAGAGGAGTTAAAATACAATTTGATATATAGAGAGAGAGAGAGAGGTTTTAAAAATATGTGTCTGTGTGTGTTGGGTGGGTGGGGGGGGGGGGGTTGACCCCGCTCCTGTACACTTGTATCGGCCCTTGCTAGTTGCTCCTCTCGTAATTAAGTATGGTCTCGCAATTAAAAACCACATAATTAATAAATTAATTTATAGATGTACTTAAAAAAGTTACTTATTTAAGAAAATTTAGTTGCTTTATGAATAGTTGACAATTCTCAACAATTAGGAATAGTTCTAAAAAATTAAAAATCACTCGATTTGAAATTCTTTTCAAATAAGATAAAAATGTTTTTCGACTCGTACATATTTATTTGGATGGAAGTTCAATTCAATCTAAATAATTTTCCATTTTTAGAACTATCAATTCACAATACATCATATATTCTATTTAGCAGCACAATTGCTCTGCATATTTTTATTTTTTATTCTATTAAAACAAATTCTTTTCAGAAAAATTGCAATCAAAGTACACAATTTAAGAAGAATTTATTTGAATTTAATAAAAGCTGAAAAATATGTGAAGTTTATAAGAAAAAATATAATATTTTATAAGCAAATGATTTTTTTTATCAAAAAACGTAAATTATTTATATTTGTTATGAATTAGTGGAGAATTTACAAATTTTATTAGTGGATATAGATATCTACCATTAAGAGTTAGTGGATACACCATTAATACATATTAGTGGAAGATGATTCATTCCACTAATAGAGCTTTATAAATAGAGCTCTTTTCCAAATTTGAGAAATATACTAATTGTGAGAAAATTGTTAGAGAAAACTGTGAGAGAAAAGAAAGAGAGAAATTTGAAGAAATTCTTGTGTAAATAATAATTAGAGATCTATTGTGTATAGATTTTATTATAACACTGCCAAAATATCATAAAATGTTATCAGCACGAGTCTCTGTCATTACTAAAGTCAGAAGATTAAAGCACGAGTTTCTGCAGTTACAAAAGCCAGAAAACTAAAGGTACGTATTTATTGATTCATATGGCTAATCTTACTAAACTTGAATTTGTAACACTTGACATTTCTGAAAAAATTATATGTCATGGGTATTCGATGCATAAATGTATCTAAATGTTGAAGGCCTTAGTGAAACTATTAAAGAAAACAATAATACATCTGCACAACAAAAATCCAAAACTTTGATTGTTATCCGTCATCATTTCGATGAAAATTTAAAAATAAAATATCTCATCGAAAAAGATCCATATGTCCTGTGGGTAAATTTAAAAGAAAGATTTGACCACATGAAGATGGTCGTACTTCCAACTGCACAGTATGAATGGTTGTTCCTGAGGTTGCAAGATTTTAAAATTGTGAATGAATATAACTCCACCATATATAAAATTACATTTCACTTAAAATTATGTGGAGAAAAAGTTACTGATGAAGATATGTTGGAAAATATATTTTTCACCTTTCATGCCTCGAATATTGTCCTGCAGCAACAATATCAAGAAAAATAATATACAAAATTTACTAATTTAATTACTACCCCCTTATTGCAGAGAAAAATAATGAGTTATTATTAAGAAATCGTGAAGCCAGACTAACTGGCTCAATAGCACTCCCATAAGTGAATGTTGTTGGTTCTAATAGAAACCATAGTCGCAATCGTAGTCGTGGTCGTGGTTATGGTCATAGACATACTCGATATTTTCTTTATCACAGTAATAATCAAATTGTGAGAAATACTGGTCACCTAAAATGGGAAATAAAAGATAATAAGGGGAAAGAAAAAGAAATGCAATAAAATTATGATGATAAGTGTTATAGATGTGGCATAAAAGGTCATTGGTCACGTAACTGTCATACGGCCAAGCATTTAGTGGAATTATATTAAGCTTCACTGAAAAAGAAAAATAAAAATATTGAAATAATTTTTTCTCAACATCCAGTAAATGGGGTTGACGATAATAATATTGATTCAGAAGATCTTAATATATACTCATATAGATATATCTGATTTTTTCGAACACTCAAACGGTGGGATAGACCATTTAATTGGTGATGGCAGTGTCCAGAAGAACTAATGTCTCACCCTGATATTTTTTTTTATATTTTAATAATATTTAAGTTTGCATATATATATTTTTGTTCAGATGGTTGTTGTTTATAATGATGTATGTATTATTGATAGTGGAATTACACACACCATACTAAAAAATGAAAAATATTTTTCTTATCTCAAAATGGGAGAAATAAATATTTATACTATAAACAGTAATACAAATTTAATTGAAGGCTCTGGAAGAGCTAGTATATTGTTGAATGAATAAACAATAATTAATATTGATAAGGTACTATTTTCCTCAAAATTCAAAAGAAATTTATTGAGTTTTAAAGATATTCGCAGAAATGGATATTATGTTGAAACAAATGAGGAAAATGGTATTGAGCATCTTTATATTACTTGAATTAATTTGGGTAAGAAATCTATATTAGAAAAACTATAATCTTTTTCTACTGGCCTATATTTTGCAAAAATATGTATATTTGAAATTCATCATCTAGTAAACTAGAAGTTTACTGATCCTACTACTTTTAGCATTTGGCATGACCGGTTGGGTCATCCGGGATCTACCATGATGAAAACAATAATTGAGAATGTTGGAATATATGCCCTCTAAACTAGATTATATAATGTAATTATCGAATTTATTAATAAAAAAATTTATTCTCATAATTTATTTGTAAATTTACATTTTATTTGTACACGATTTTTGTTTGGAAATGACCCATTGCATTTAAATAAATAATCCATGTGAATGGTGGTCTTTCACAGTAAAGTATAGATCACGGGTTACTCAACACATAACTGTTTATTCTTAACCGATTGATGAGAATGGAAATCTCATCATGTATAGGTTATTGTGTTATGAATCCCAAATGGGGAATGACTTACCTTTAGTCAGTGAGTAGCCCACTCAATTCATAGTGAAAAACCTTAGAGGGGAGGTGAATAAGGTTTTTGGCAAACTAAAATTTTTCGAATCGTCTGATATGTAGAACAACAATGATCATCAAGATTCTTGAATCAACTTTATGGTAACAAAGAAAGCTATTCAAGAACTCTTTTATATATATATATATATATATATATATATATATATATATATATATTTTCAGATTCAGACTAGAAATGAAAATGCAATTCAATAAGAAAAGAGACGAGACACGGTATGTATAGTGGTTCGATCTTTCAAGATCTACGTCCACTACCTTAAGCTCACACTTAAGGATTTTCAACCAGATTTCATTTACTCCACTTAATGAAATCAAACAATACCACATACAAGAGAGGATCACCACACTAGGTTTTTCAAAACCTCTCAAACAGACAATCACAACAAGGTTCATCCCAACTGGGTTTTACATCATAACCTTATACTACAATAGAGATTGAATATCAATAGAACAATAAATGTCTCACTTATTTGAGTAGATGTTCACTAAGATACAAAGTACAAATACTTTTACCTTTGACACAATATGAATTCATTTTGAAGTTTTTTGACAAAATGAGATTTTTGAAAATGTTGAGCAATAGTGTTTCTTAGAAGAATGTTTCAAAAAATCTTGTGTCTAATCTTGCTTAGAGGCTATTTATAAAGCCAAAAAGTGAAGTGCCAACGACTATAAAAACGACTATAATTTTTCTGTTAAAATTATCCGTATTTTGGACTCAGGTTTTGGACTATGATGCATCTAAAAGGTAAGTTCAAAATGGCTCTAATTTAGGCAGAACATTTCAACATAGTTTACAGGATGTTGAATGAATCTTTTGGATCCAAATCACTCAATTCAAAATTATGAGATTTTCAAAACTTTGAAAACTTTTCCTTAGTGTGCTTCAAGGTAAGATCAATTGAATCAAAAGATAAAGAGGCATAGGAATTAATAGAAATACCTTAATAATACTTCTTAGTCTAAATATAAAGACTTCTTGGTATACAACTCCATATACTTTGATCTTCTTTTTTATCTTCCTTACTTGAATTCAATTACTGAAGAATTGCCAAACAATCATATCTAAATGCCTTAGAAAAACAGAGCTCAAACATGTCCTATCACAATAGGTTACATAAGTTAGTTTATATCAACGTTTGTCATAAGTCAAAATATAGGAGAAAGCTCTTAGGGTTAACAATCTCTCCCTTTTTGAGTGATGACAAACATAAAAAAAACTATATATTGAGTGAACATGTTAATCGAGAGAGATGCTAATAAATTTTATTAAAAATGCAATATCTCATTACAGGTCTCAAAGAGAGCTTATGAGATGGATGATTTTAAAGCATTAGCTTGTAAGTGTAACTCAATGAGCCTACAACCTTTCCTATCTCCATATGAATATTCAAAATGATTTGATAAAGAAGAGATAGCAGGCAAATCATATGATAAGATGCCCCCTCTTAATATTTGCTTATATGAACATTTCAAAATAAAAGGGAAAAACATAAATCAAAATTTGTACGTCCAAAACGTATATCCAAAACAGTTTTGTAAATATGTATAAAACGTCTTTTTCAGAAACATATTTTAGATATAGGTTTTGGATGTCCAAAAGGTATGCTCTCAATTCAGTATGACTCTTTAGACAAAGAATTGTTTGGATCAAGAAAAACATGAGTCCAAAACTCCCCCTGACACAATGTGCTTAAATAATGGATTTTCCAATCTTTCAAAGAATGTTTAAACAATCCATTTGACTGAATTTTTGATTTCGTCATAGAATCATAACCATATTCAGTCTCAAAGATACCTTCAGATTTTTGAGTGACCATAAACTGATTATCAAATAGTTCATCAAATCAACCTTATAGTAAAAAATTATCCCAATAATCCAAGTAAAAAATTTTCAATCATTTGTCAATAATTATATCCAGTAAATCAAACAGTTTTCAGAATAGTATCATATCATCAGTTCAATATCATAACCTGTAGTTCAAATCAAATCATATTAGTTCTCCTCATAACAGTTCATATCAGGCATATTCTCATATAATAGTTTATATGGGTTGGTCTTGGCCCATATATCAGCCATATCTCAGTCATTTCTAGATATCAGTCATTCATACAGTCAATAGCCTAATCTTTTCTCCCCCTTTGTCTGTTGAATTGTATGCCCTCTTAGACTAGGTTTCTGATGTAAAATCGAATATTTTAATGAAAGAATTTATTTTCAAAAATTGTTTGTGAATTTATTTTTTGTTTGTGTACAATTTCGTTTGGAACAGACCCATTGTGTTTAAATAAGTGATCCATGTGAATGGTGTTCTTTCACAGTGAGGTATGGATCACGGGTTATTTAACACATAAACATTTGTTCTTAACCTATTGATGAGAATGAGAATCTCATCATATTTAGGTTATTATGTTATGAATTCCAAATGGGGAATGACTTACCTTTAGCCAGTGAGTAGTCCACTCACTTCATAACATAAGTGTATTTCGAATACGTAAGACATAACCTGTAATAGTGGTTTCTAAAAGTACTATATGATAGATACCTAGACTACTACCGCTACAGCGTGGACTAATGCTCTACGACTTGAGTATCAGTTGGTGGTCTGACGAAGCTGGAAGTATATGCTTTGATATGCTATAGTTGAGGTTCTATAGTAGAACCAATATACTTGTGTATTGGGTATATGTAACTAATTAGTTAAGACAGACTTGTACAAGATAGTTTCTACACTATATCGCCCCTTGTGGTTGTTCGAATGATCTAAAATGTCTAGGGCCCTGGGAAACATGACTCGGATGTTTGCTTTAGGGTAGCTCCATTGGAAAGCGAAAACACTCCAGGAAGTCGTGGATCATTGGACTAGAAGCCTAAGGATGGTAGATGTCATTTAGAGGGGTGTTAGTACACTTCTTCCTCTCTAAATGTACGGCGATGTGTAGAGGGTATTTTAGTCATTTCACCTGTAAGTCGGAGACTTTGCTAATGCAGCATTGTCCTTGGAGTCAATATTTCCTTATGGTGATATTAGGAAATATTTAAAATGTAAAATACAGCTATTTATATAGCATGGGGTATTTTGTTCATTTTAGCAACCAAGACGATGTGTCTTTTTGGTCATCGAAATAGCCCGTAAGTCCTAATTAATTTTAGGATGAGGAATTAGTCTCAGTTCAAGAGGATTTTAGTTTATTTTATTTTATTTTATTCAGGATGTCTAATTTATTATTAGACTGAAATAAAATAAATAAATAAATAAATAAAATAAAAAATAGTAGTTGAGAGAAATTAATTATCTGGTTTAATTGGTTAATTAATTATTTAGGGCTTATGTCCAGTATGAATAATTAGGAAATTAACCTGGGCTTAAACTAAGGAAAAATAATTAATGCTTAATTATTTATTGGGTTATTTATATAAGCCCAAGAAATAAATAATTAAAGATTAATTATTTTGGTTTATTTGGGTTCATTAATTATTTATTAGGTTATTTATATAAGCTCAATAAATAAATAATTAATGTTTATTATTTTGGGCCTTTTGGGTCTAAGAAAAATAATAAATATTATTTCGACTCAATAGCTTGGACCGTAGGGTTTCTTCCAGATATGGTTCAGATGAGTTTAGGCTTAAGCCAAACTTATTCTCAGGAGAACATCCGAATGTTTGAAATATGATATCCCAGGAATATGTTTATCAGATGTTGGAGACTTAGTTTTGGCAAACAATAAACAAGATTCTTGGATATAGAAAACCCTAATTTTTTCCTAGCTTTTCTCTCTTCCTCACGTAAGCACTCCTTTACGCCTCTCTTCTCACGCAGCTCTCTCTCTCTCGTGAGGTTTTCTTCATCCTCTTGTTCTTGGTTCTTTGCTAACCAATAGCAAGAGAACCAATGAGATTAGAGACCACTCTTCTTCACTGTTGTGTTCACCAATAAGAAGTTGGGCAGTGGCATATTCTGAGAGCTGAAAAGCTTGGCATTTATGCAAACTAGGCGAAGTAGGAGGTTAGCGGGATTTCAACCGGAAGCTTCTTCAAGTGGGCAAGGCGAAGCTATTCATGTCGTTCAATCCACTCATATTCAACCTAGTAGGTTTAAAGCACGCAAAGGTATGATCTTAACGCTTCCGTGCTGCCATTAAGGCTTGGTTTTTTTTTTCTCTCTATTTTTTCTGTGAGCATGCTCCCCTGTTTTTCTTCCCTTCATTGTCTCAATAAAAAAAAAAGAATATTAGAATGAGAGTAGAAAATAATATGCAGAACATAGATAGATAGATAAGAAATAGGCATAATGCAAGGAATATGCTGAAAATAAACAATTATCCCGAAACATCAACAATTATCTTAGAGCATAATCTAAAAACAGAAAGGTAAATTGTTCAATTTTCAGAAAGTAAATTATTTGAAAGATGTCATCTGAATATTATTATGCCCAACAGATCTGCTTAAGAGATGTTAATGGTTTTAGCTTTCGAACCAGCACCCTTCTTAGAGTGTTAACCCACAATTCTGTTGGATTTTCTCTTTATCACAACGTGCTTTTGTCATTTTTCAGATGATTTTAGTTTAGGGGAAGCAGAAGTTGCTATTGTTTTCTTGATTGGAGATGGTTTCTGAGCAAACTCAACAGCATGTTCTTTCTCTGCAACAGGCAGAACAAATTCTTCCTCTAAGATAGGTTCGTCCTTTTCTTGAGCAGATAAGGTTAGGGAAGATACTGGTGCAATAGTTTTTGCAGACATTTCAACTGCAGATATTCTGTTTCAAAGACTATGAAGTTCAAAGTTGAGAATATCAAATTTCACAGCTAGAGAGTTAATGGTATCCAGTATACTTTCAGATAAGCCTGCATCATTTTCTTTCCCCTTGGTAGAAGATTCTGTCCGAGGATCATCATCAAATTTTCTTTTTGGTACTACACTAGGAATAGACTTTCCTTCGTCTTTGATTTCATCAAATTTTCTCTTTCCTTTCCTACAATGTCTCTCAGTAGTTTCCATTCATTATTTACCCTCACATAACCCATCCTTTCAAATGAATCAAAGTTGTAAACATTTATCTTAGATGGATCACTAGGAACAGAATTTAAATCAATCCGAAAATAATTAAACACTTTGGACAACAAATTTTCATAAGGCAGAGCTTTACTTGAAGTGTTCCTTGATTGTAATATCAATTTTGTAACTAAAAATCTGAAGTTTATCTACCTACCCTCTGCTAGGGGCAACACGATGACCACTTGCAGAATGCTTATGGAGGTCTTATGTCCATAGCTTGGTACCACCATGGTAGACATCATATGGTGCAGAATTCTTCCAACCCCATTAAACCACTTCGTGCTTCTGTTACTAGAGTTTCCAAAGTTCTTCCCTCCAATGAAGATTTTCTCAAAATTTTTCAAAACAAAAATATCACTTCCTTCAGGAAATTTATTCAACTCAAAGTACTGAATTCCAGCATCCCTCACATTACATATCCTATTAAACAGTCAATGATCAAACTCAATGTCTTTGCCTTTTACCATTGACACGTACCGACGAATCATAAATCCACCATCAGTTTCTTCAAGTCGACCTTTTCTTAAATTAGCAAAAAATTTCTAAACAAGGGGAGTGAATAATTTCTCATCAACAGATAGTAAACTACCCCATCTTATGTGTTCAAACATGTCCAAAACATTTGAAAGATTTAGAAAAGCTGAAGGATTGGCACGGTAACCAAAGATAACCGTTCTGTTCCTTGACAACCAATCATTATAATCAGTTTCGCATTTAGAGTCAATGAAGCGGAGTACTTGATTTTCAAAATTCATTTGTTTCGGAGATGACTCAGATGAATCGTAGTGAAATGCCGAGAAGTCCGGTTGAGAAGAAACTTCTTTCCTTTTTGCCTTGCTTGAAACCGAACTCTTTTTCTTCATCTTTGGAGATGTTTTGTGCCCCTTCTTTGGTTTTGGAGTAGAAGATTTTGTCTTTGCCATCAGTAAGATTAGGGCTTTTCTCTTTTTGGACTGTCGGTTTTTAAAAAAGAAAAACACAGATAATTTTTTGAAGAATCAGTTACAAGGGTTTTGAGAGAAAAATCTGAGTGCTTTGAATGTCTTGGGTAATAGGATATAAAGTGCATTGAAAAGATAAGTTTTTCACAGAAGTTTAGAAAGACGCGCAAACTAATTTTTTTTTAATTTCAAAATTCAGAATAAGGAAAAATATTAAGGAATGTTTTAGAACTTGACCCAATCCAAAATTATCATCCAAAAGAGTGTTTTCCTGAGATGCATTTTGGATGAGGGATTTGGATTCAAATACTACGTCCAAATCAGATATTTGTGCGTTTTGGATGTAAAACACTGTTTCCAAACCCTTTTTCTTCATAGATCCTGCATAAAGAAGATTTATGCCACATGATTAGTTATCAAATTTTTATAATTTCCAAACCTCTTCTTAGATTGTTGAATCTTTCCTCAGCTAGAGGTTTAGTGAAGATATTTGCAAGTTGTTCATCCGTTGAAATATATTCAACACACACATCGCCTTTGAGCACATGATTTCGGATGGAGTGATATTTAACTTCTATATGCTTTGTCCTAGAATGTTGAACATGATTTTTTGTCAGATTGATAGTACTTGTATTATCACATAATATATGTACGCAATTAAAATTAAGATTAAGATCTAGCAATGTATTTTTTATTCACAAAATTTTAGTACAACAGCTCTCGGCTACAATGTATTCAGCCTCAGTGGTGAATAAAGATACATACGCCTACATTTTACTATGCCATGACACAAGAGAATGTCCAAGAAATTGACAATGGCCACTAGTACTTTTTCTTTCAACTTTACAACCTGCATAATCTGCATCAATGTATCTTATAAGATCAAATGTGTTAGTATGAGGATACCATAAGCCATAATCATGTGTGCTAATTAGATATCAGAGTATGCATTTTACTGCACATAGATGTGATTCCTTTGGACAAGATTGAAAGCGAGCATAAATATATACCGAAAACATAATGTCTGGTCGGCTAGTAGTAAGATAGAGTAGACTTCCAATCATACATCTATACTTATATTTATCTACTTTCTTACTCTTTTTATCTTGATCAAGTTTTATAGAAGTACTCATAGGTGTGCTGTTTTTTTTTTTTTTTTTTTTTGCTTCATTCATTCCAAACCTTTTGAGAAACTCCTTGGCATACTTAGCTTGATTTATGAAGATCACATCCTTAATTTGTTTAATTTGCAATCCGAGGAAGAAGTTTAGTTCTCCTATCATACTCATTTTCGAATTCTTGCTGCATAATCTTAGCAAACATCTTATACAAAGAGTCGTTAGTAGCACCAAAAATGATATCATCAACATAGATTTGAACAATTAGTAAATCACAAGAATTATCAAATTTAATGAATAAGGTGTTATCAATCAAGCCTCTAGAAAAATCTTTTGAAATTAAGAATCCACTAAGTCTTTCATACCAAACTCTTGGAGCTTGCTTTAATCCATAAAGAGCTTTAAAAAGTTTGAAAACGTGATTTGGAAAGTGCTCATAAATAAAATCAGCAGGTTGTTCAACATATACTTCCTCCTCAATAAAACCATTTAGGAATGCACTCTTGACATCCATTTGGTAGAACATGAAATTTTTTAAAAATGCAAAGGCAAGTAGCATTCGTATGGATTCTAGTCTAGCAACAGGAGCGAATGTCTCATCATAATTAATACCTTCTTCATGATTAAATCCTTGAGCGACTAATCTAGCTTTATTTCTAATCACAGTCCCATTTTCATCAAATTTATTTTTAAATACCCATTTTGTATTAATAACAGGACAATCAAGATGTCTAGGAATAAGTTTCCAAACTTGATTTCTTTCGAATTGATTTAATTTTTCTTGCATAGCAATAATCCAAAATTCATCATGCAATGCGATATCGATACAGCTAGGTTCAATAATTGAAAGCGGTGGTTTACAGAAGAGTAAAGTTGCCAATGAAATACCATCTAGTTTTAATTCTATAATTTGGATCCCCAATAATTTGTTCTTTGGGATGACCTGTTTTGTATTTTCGATCTTTTGGCAATTGTTGATTCGTAGAATCTTCAGTTTGTTCTTTTCTTTGTTCAGCTTGCATCTCTTCAGTCTCTTCTTCTTTTGCATGAGTGTTTAGTGGTGGAGCTTTGAGTTGATCTAACTTGACTTCCTTTGAACTTCCTACATCATCGTCATCTCTTTTTGAAGTATAAATGTTAGATTCATCAAACACAACATGCACAGATTCTTCCACACAAAGAGTTCGTTTGTTGTATATTCTATATGCCTTTTTATTGAAAAAATAACCAAGAAATATGGCTTCATTGGACTTGCTGTCAAATTTTTCAAGATTATCTCAAGTATTTAGGATAAAACATTTACATCTAAACAATTTAAAATAAGAAATAGATGGAGTTTTGTCAAACATAAGTTCAAACGGAGTTTTTCTCAAAAACGGTCTTAGCATAACTCGATTTATTATATAGCAAGCTTTATTAACAGCTTCTGTCCAAAAATATTTTGGAAGGATAT
This sequence comes from Voacanga thouarsii, assembly GCA_026120185.1. Classification (NCBI taxonomy): domain Eukaryota; kingdom Viridiplantae; phylum Streptophyta; class Magnoliopsida; order Gentianales; family Apocynaceae; genus Voacanga; species Voacanga thouarsii. The sequence goes on along the minus strand of JANUWF010001287.1, from coordinate 10,850,953 downwards.
TTTTACAAAGTATTGATCTAACCATTTCTTGCAAAGTGCGATTTTTCCTTTCAACAACACCATTTTGTTGAGGGTTTTTTGCTACTGAGAAATTGTGAAAGACTCCATTTTCATCACAGAAGTGAGTAAATTCACTGTTGCATAACTCTTTGTCATTATCACTTCTAATTAAAATTAGTTTACATCTAATCGAGTTTTGGACGCGTTTAATCAGTTTCGAAAATTCAAAAAATGCTTCATCCTTTTGTCCAAAAAATAAAGTCCAAGTAAATCTCGAAAAATTATCAACAAGTACATATGCATATTTCTTACCTCCAAGACTAGTAGTCCTCATTGGTCCAAACAAATACATATGAATTAATTCGAATGGTTTTGAGGTAGAAATCATTTTCTTTAGTTTAAAAGAGGTTTTGATTTGTTTCCCAAACTGACATACATCACAAATTTTGTATTTATCAAATTTCATTTTTGGCAATCCCCTAACTAGTTCTTTTGAAGATAATTTATTTAGCAAATCAAAAGATACATGACATAATCTTCTATGTCAAAGATAACCATTATTGTCATGTATGGATAGACATCTAATACCATTAGCTACAAGGTCATTTAGATAAAACACATATACATTTTCTATACATTTGGTGGTAAAGATTGTTTCAAGATTTGCACTGTCAAGTATAGAACAAGATGAAGGTGATGGCAGAAACAGAGCATGGATACGGTGGACATAAATGGAGACAAAAACATTAAACACAGAGCATGCAAGCATGGTGGAGGCCAAATAACATACCTCTTGGAGCCTCAAAACGTGAAGATTGAAGAAGATTGGATTGAAACTCAAAATCACAGCCTCATTCTTCTCTGTCAGTGAAGCTTCCTGTGCACAGAAAAAATGTCTCCTCCGGTGCAATGCCAAGCCTTTTAGTTCACAGAATATACCCAACCTAATCTCTGTTTGGTGAGTAACGAATATAGGTAGAAGAAGAGCTTCTCAGAGAATTGATATCTCTCACTCCTTCACTTCTTCTCGGTTGATATATATAGCCAATGGCTTCATGAACCAAAACCCAGAAGCCAGAAAACCAAGAGACACCTTCTCGGTTGGCTTCATTTGGTTTTAAAACCAAAAGTCAAAAGAAGAAAAGGCACGAGAGAGGGAGAATTTTTTTTTTCAAAAAATTTTATTTTTATTTTTATTTTTCCACACAAAAAACAAAAGTCATGAAACCCAAAAATAATTATTTTGACAAAAATAATATTCCCGGGATTTAATACCCGAATATTATTTCCAAAATAAAATTTGGCTTCACCCTAAATTCTTTTGTACTGTGTTCGAAAAAATCTTATGGTCCAAGCTATTGGGCCAAAATAATATTTATTATTATTTTTAGGCCCGAAAAGCCCAAAATAATAAATATTAATTATTTTCTTTGGGATTAAATAAATAACCCAACAAATAATTAATGAGCCCAAATGAACCAAAAAATAATTAAACTTTAATTATTTATTTCTTGGGATTTAATTAAATAAATAACTCAATAAATAATTAAGTAATAATTATTTTCCTCTAGTTTAAGTCCCGATTAATTTTTTAATTATTCAAACTGGACCTCGGCCTTGAATAATTATTTAACTAATTAAACCAGATAATAAATTTCTCACCATTTATTTTATTCCAATCCAATAATAAATTAGACTTCCTGAATAAAATAAAACTCTCTCAATTGAGATCACTTTCTCTATCCAAAAATTAATTAGGACTTACGGGCTATTCCGAGGACCAAAAAGACACATCGTCTTGGCTACTAAAATGACAAAAATACCCATACTATATAAATAGATATATTTTGTATTCTAAATATTTTCTAATATCACCATAAGGAAATATTGACCCCAAGGACAATGCTGCATTAGCAAAGTCTTTCGACCTACAGGTGAAATGACTAAAACACCCCTCTACACATCACAGTACAATTAGAGAGGAAGAAGTGTACTAACACCCCTCTAAATGATATCTACCATCCTTAGGCCTCTAGTCCAATGATCCACGACTTCTTTGAGTGTTTCCGCTTTCCAAGGGAGCTACCCTAAAGCAAACATTCAAGTCATGTTTCCCAAGCCTGGATATTTAGATCATTCAGACAACCACAAGGGGCGATATGGTGTAGAAATTATCTTGTACAAGTCTGTCTTAACTAACTAGTCATACATACTCAACATGCAAGTATATTGGCCCTCCGATAGAACCTCAACTATAGCATATCAAAACATATGCTTCCAGCTTCGCCAGACCACCAACTCATACTCAAGTTATAAAGTACTAGTTCACGCTATAGCGGTAGTAGTTTAGGTTTCTACCATATAGTACTTTTTAGAAACCACTACTACAGGTCCTGTTCTACGTATTCGAAATACGCTTATGTTATGAAGTGAGTGGACTACTCACTGGCTAAAGGTAAGCCATTCCCCATTTGGAATTCATAACATAATAACCTAAATATGATGAGATTCCCATTTTCATCAATCGGTTAAGAACATCTGTTTATGTGTTTAAATAACCCATGATCCATACCTTACTGTGAAAGACCTCCATTCACATGGAACACTTATTCAAACACAATGGGTCTGTTCCAAACGAAAGTGTACACAAATAAAGAAAATTATTTCACAAACGATTTCCGACAAATAAATTCTTTTATTAACATATTCGATATTTTCATCAGAAAACTAGTCTAAGAGGGCATATTCCCAACACAAGAATCCTTTTCAAAGATGACTTTGCAACCACTGTCGTAAAGTTAGCTAATGCTAAGTAAGTTATATTTTAAATCATCAATAAGTAAAACTTATTTTATAATTGTTAAGGAACCTTTACCAATATTACCAATGTCGAGAATCTTTCCTTTCTTCTTGTCTCCAAATGTAACAAATCCTTCATTTATAATCTAAATGTCCTCTAACAAAGCTGCGTTTCCAGTCATGTGTCATGAACAACCGCTTTCCAAGAATCACTTAGTGAAGCTCAAAGACTGTGCCTCATTTTCCAAAGCCATGAAGCATATGTTGGCATTTTCATCTTCAGAATCTCCATCTTCGGATTCAATTTCATTTAAGTCATAAGTTCCCATCAATCCTTTACTTTTCTTTGCCTTCAGATCTTTCTTCTTTTTAAACGTTCTTCCTTTCTTACTTTTTGCAATAGGACAGTCGGCAATAAAGTGATCAGTGCTTTTTACATTCATAACATTGAGGTTTGAATCCTAAGGTTTGTCCTTTCTTTCTCATAAACTTCCTTCCTCTTTTGTAGTTTCCTTTGTTAAATATTCTCCTGAATTTTTTTGCTATCATTGCCAAATCATCATTGTCCATTTCCATGCCCTCACTACTTGTCGATAGGCTTGTTTCTTCATTTTCATTTTCAACCTTCAATGCTATCCCTTTTTTGCCTCTATCATGATCGTTAGATTCATAAAATCTTTTAAGTTTCATCTTATGAGTTAAAAGAGATCCAATCAGCTCTTCAGTTGGTAAGGATTTTAAATCATTGGATTCTTCTATAGCAAGAGTTTTAGGCTGCTAGCTTTTTGGTAAGATATCTAAAATTTTTCGATTTTGTTCCCCAAGGGAATAAACCTTCCCTTAGACTTTGAGACCATTTGAGATATTAGCGAATCTCATGAACATATCAGTGATGCTTTCATTTGGCTTCATTGTAAATAATTCAGAGTCATGAATCAAAAGCCCCAATTTGATTATTTGACTTGGTTTATCCCCTAATGGGTGACTTTAAGTAATCTCCACATTTCATGGGTTGAATCACAACCACTAATACAGTTGTATTTAGTCGCATCTAGTACACAATATAAAATGTTCATAATTTGAAAATTTAAAGTCATCTTAGCATTGTCTTCCATACTAAACTCATCATTCTGTTTAGGTAATTTTATGCCATCAATCACCTTTGACGGAATAAAAGGACCATTTTCTATCAAATTCCATAATTCAAAATTGATAGAACACACATAGATTTTCATTCTATTTTTTCAGAAAGTATAGTTGTTTTCATTGAATAAAGGAGGACGATTCGTTGAAGACCCTTCAACATATGGAAAAGAGGATGAGCTTGCCATGAAAATCTTTTCTACAAGGTTGTTAAACTAAGAGTATGTAGACCAAGTTCTGATACCAAATGAAAAACCTTAGAGGGGGGTGAATAAGGTTTTTGGCAAACTAAAATTTTTCGAATCGTCTGATATGCAGAACAACAATGATCATCAAGATTTTTGAACCAACTTTATAGTAACAAAGAAAGCTATTCAAGAACTCTTTAATATATATATATACATACATATATATATATATATATATATATATATATTCAGATTCAAACTAGAAATGGAAATGCAATTCAGTAAGAAAATAGATGAGACACGGTATGTTTAGTGGTTCGATCTTCTAAAATCGACGTCCACTACCTTAAACTCACACTTAAGGATTTTCAATCAAATTTCATTTACTCCATTTAATGAAATCAAACAAAATCACATACAAGAGAGGATCACCACACTAGGTTTTCCAAAACCTCTCAAACAAACAATCACAACAAGGTTCACTCCAACTGGGTTTTACACCACAACCTTATATTACAATAGAGATTGAATATCAATAGAACAATAAAGGGCTCACTTATTTGAGCAGATGTTCACTAAGATACAAAGTACAAATACTTTTACTTTTGACACAATATGAATTCACTTTGAAACTTTTTGACAAAAGGAGATTTTTGAAAACATTGAGCAATAGTATTTCTTAGAAGAACGTTTCAAAAAATCTTGTGTCTAATCTTACTTAGAGACTATTTATAGAGTCACAAAGTGAAATGCCAACGGCTATAATTTTGCTATTAAAATTATCCGTATTTTGGACTCAGGTTTCGGACGATGATGCATTCAAAAGGTAAGTCCAAAATAGTGCTAATTCAGGAAGAACATTTCAACATAGTTTACAGGATTTTGGACGAATCTTTTAGATCCAAATTACTCAATCCAAAATTATGAGATTTTCAAAACTTTGAAATCTGCTCCTTTGTGCGCTTCAAGGTAAGATCAATTGAATCAAAAGGTAAAGAGACATAAGAATTAATAGAAATACCTTAATAACACTTTCTAATCTAAATTTCTTCTTATAAGGACTTCTTGGTATGCAACTCTATATACTTTGATCTTCTTTTTTATCTTCCTTATTTGAATTCAATTACTAAAGAGTTGCCAAACAATCATATTTGAATGCCTTAAAAAAACAGAGGTCAAACATGTCATATCACAATAGGTTATACAAGTTAATTCATATCAACGTTTGTCATAAGTCAAAATATAGGAGAAAGCCCAAAGGGCTAACACATAGCATGAGCGTATTTTGAATACGTAAAATAGGACCTGTAATAGTAGTTTATAAAAGTAGTATTTAAAATAAACTCAAACTATTATTGTTACAGCGTGGATTAATACTCTACCGCTTGAGTATGAGTTGGTAGTCTGATGAAGTTAGAAGTATATACTTTGATATACTGTAGTTGAGGTTTTTTCATAGAACCAATATACTTGTATGTTGGGTACATATGGCTAGTTAGTTAAGACAGACTTGTATAAGATAGCTTCTACGTTATATCGCCCCTTGTGACTATTCAAATAATCTAATTATCCAGGGCCCTGGGGAACATGACTTGAATATTTACTTTAGAGTAGCTCCCTTGAAAGTGGAAACATTCCAAGAGTCGTGGATCATTGGACTAAAGGTCTAAGAATGGTAGATGTCTATTAGAGAGGTGTTAGTATATTTTTTCTCTCTAATTGCATGGCGATGTGTAGAGGGGTATTGTAGTTATTACACCTGCAGGTCGAAGACTTTGCTAACGCAGCATTGTCCTTGAATTCAATATTTCCTTATGGTGATATTAGGAAATATTTAAAATGCAAAATATAGCTATTTATATAGTAAGGGTATTTTGGTCATTTTAGTAGCCAAGACGATGTGTCTTTTGGTTCCTAAAATGGCCCTTAAGTCCTGAAAGATTTAGGTTAAGGAATTGGTCTTGATAATTATGGGTTTTTATTTTATTAGTCTAATTTATTATTGTATTAGAATAAAATAAAAGGTCTGAGAGAGTATTTCTTTTATCTAGTTTAATTAGTTAATTAATTATTCAGGGCCCAAGGCCCAAATTGAATAATTAAAAAATTAATCTAAAACTAGAAAATAAGGTATAAAATTTTATTTGGTCTATTTGGGCTTGTTAATTATTTATTAGACTGTTTAATAAAGTCCAAAAAATAAATAATTGAGATTTATCATTTATGGTGTCCAAACTCAAGAATAAATAATTTTATCTGGCCCAATGAATAAGGCCAAGGTAAAATAAAATTAAAAAAAATTAATTAATTATTAATTAAATTAACTAATTAAAATTTAAAAACAACACGGTATGAATGCTTTCACGTATAGAAAAACAGAAAGTATGGATGCTTTCTGTTTGCACGCAATTGGATTCTCTCTCGGGGATGGATTGAAGTGGATGAGAAATGAATTGAAGGGGTAGAGGGTTTTTTGTTGGCCTATTCTGTGTGCGGGTGAATCACAGAAAAGTAAAAACAAAGAAAATAGAAGCCTCTTCGGAGTTCAATTTCTTTCACAAAAAACCAAACCTATTTCAAAGTTTATTAAAATTCAAATTTTAAACTTTTACCGGCTGTGGTACGGATGGGGATTATGAATTGGATCGGACTCGTTCAACCTCGGCCCAAGCAAATCTTTGGGTTGAAGTGAATGCATCATCCTCATTGAACATGTTTATTTGTTTTGATAACCGGCCCAAAACCCAGTCTAAAAGCCCCGTTTGTTTCCATCCGAGTTCTCACAGAAAATTTATGGTTCTTTCTAAGCCCAAACGAGTCCGATCCAATTCATAGTTCCAAATATGTGATTTATTTAAATATAGAGGTAGGTGGCTATGGGCTTGCAAAAGTCATAATTATTTTTTCTTCTAAGTATTTTCTATCTTCTCGAATAATGTGTATATATACCAACCAAACGACGTTTAATTAATTAATTATTCAATTACATATATTTGATAGTAATTATTGCGTATTGTTATTTATTTCAGCACATTTAATAATAAAATTTTATTATCATTTAATTATATGTAAAACTTTAAAACTTATTTGGTAAAATTAAACTTTGAACTTTTAAAGATAGATATTTTAAATCTAAATATTAAATATTAAAATGTGAAAATTAAACTTTCTTTAGACGAGTTCCACTCATAGCATCTTCAACATAATAAAACATATGAATTTCGTTTAAATTTCACATTTATTAAATAACTATACTTTCCAAACTAATAGTAAAAAAAAAGAAAAATCAAGTTTAATTTTGACTCGAATTAACAGTAATAAATCAAAAGCTTTAATTTGGTGCGGTTAAGCTAATTTTTATTTATCCCAACCTTATGGTTTTTGGTTTAAACACCATGTTAACTATAGACATATCACAAATTTTCCTTAAAGAAAAAAAATTATATATTAATGCCATACTTCTTATAATCATATTTCATTAATTCTATCATAATATATACTAATATATTGTGCAACTTTTATTAGTGCTACCAATAGTGTGGATAATCATGGGTTTTTATTGAAAAAGAATGCCATACTAATGGGATTTAAATGTAGGGGTTAAACCTATTCCAAGGACAATTATTGACCCAAATTTTGTTTATGGCTTGCAATCAAAATAACTACTCTCATTAGGAGTGTAAACGAATCTAACTTTTATTAAACATATCTAGGCTCGACTCGATAAGAGTTTGGTTCGAATTTAAAATATCGAGTTCGACCTCGAATATAAACCTTCGAATTTTAAACGAATCAAATTCGAATATTAAGATTCGGATTTGATTTGATTTGAGTATATCCCTAACTCTTACTAAGTAAATATCACTTTACCTACTAAAGATATACTCATTCCATTTAACTAAAATTGATGGTGGTTGACTTGACACAATATTTTATGTAAAAGTAAAAGTTAGAATATAATAATAATATAATATAATATAGTATAATAAAAATAAGAAATATGTGGATCCCACAATATTTTAGGTCAAATTTAAGTATATAAAAATAATCTATGTAGAATATATTGATTATTTTATAATAAATTCTATAGTAAAAACTTTCCTTTTAAGGAAAGTGTCAAATTTTTTAGAACAGTCCAAAATGATAAGTAGGTCAATTTTGTTGGGACGGGAGTATATGTATTTGTTTAGTAGCATTAACATCTTAAGAGATTGTTTGGATAAAGGAAAATAGAGGGAAGTGGAGGTAGTTATTATTATTTTTTTGCATGTTTATTTGACTTGCAAGGAGAAAAAAAATGTCTTAAAAAGAATAGGGGATAACTTATTTCATTTGGATAAGTCAAAGAAGAGAAAGGGCGATGGCCTGTAAGTCAACCCCAATTAGTTTAATGAGGTAGGGAAATGACAAAATATCTGTCTGATAATTGAATTTAAGTTTTTTATTTTTAGAGAACAAGTCTGTAATTTATTTTTAAAAAATACGTACTATATTCAAAATTAAATATTTTTATTTTTATTTGAGAAGTTAAAAAATTAATATTTTTTTTAAAGGTCCCCAAAACTTCAATAAATTATTTCATTTAATCCCTTTAACTAATAGAGGTAAAACAATAATTCATAAATGACAAATATTTTTATAAACCTGTATATTAAATTTAGATAAAATAATATTATATTTGAAAAATATATAATAATATAAAATTTATTTTCTATTGAGAACACACAAACTTGAAGTGTCACGCAAATTTTGCACAAGACTTGTAGTAAAGTTGTCACCATCACAAAAAATTGAGTAAATACCAACTATTTATATTATTTTTAAAAAAACAAAAAAAAAGGTTGAAATTATTTCCCTTTCTTGACAAATTCTTATAGTACTTATTTTCTAACCAAACAATGCCTAGAATTGGAAATGGAGGGGAATATTTGTCCCCCAAACTGGGGCCACTACCAGCCCACTACTAGTGCCGTATCCGGATCCGACCCACATGCCTATTACCAGAGTTCAGCAAGCTGTCGGTCATTAACCGCGGTTAGATTTTGACTACAGTTTCATCCCTTCGTTCTCTTTCCTGAGAAATATTCGCAAACCCAATCCCGTTCCATCTCACTAACCCTGCGTGTCTCTCTGTGAGAAAAGGGTGGAGAGAGAAAACCATTTCTACCTTTTTTCTGGATTACTAAAAAAACTGTCGGTGGAGCTTAACCGCAGATCATTCTTGGTTTTGAAGCTTCACCATAGATTTTGGATACAGAAAAAGAGGAAACTAGAGAGTGTGTTGAAAATAAAAAGGAAGAATCGCTTCGTAGACAAGCCATTAAAGCTGAAGCGAAGGGCCTCTCTCTCTCTATCCATATGCAATTTTATCAAGGAATCTAAAGGGAGGGAGAGAGGAGCTTGGTGACTAATTTTCTTTGTTTTCCAGACACGGGAGGATAGAGCCAACGGCCATGTCGGAGTCAAGCGATTCCGTTTCCGTGGATGTAGAGACTATCTATCTTGGCGGAAAGGTTCCTTTGTATTCTTACTTCTTTGTACACTATGCATTTGCATTCGTTTTTTGGTATGCATAAAGATGATGATGGGATGATTCTGTCATTGACTGTGTTGTGTGTAATGCATAACTTTTATCTTTGGGAGAAAAGAGGAAGGAACTGTTGTTTATATAGTGTTTATTTACTCAAAGAAGTGATCTTTTATGACAGTTTATGTTTCCGGTGATGATCTGGTTTTTTTTTTTTGATGCCTTTTCATTTCTCAATTTGCAATTGTGCATCCGCGATTAAGTTGGTGAATATGTCACCATAGATCTGTTTAGTTTTGGTTTCTACATGGAAATAATTAAATTTGTTAGGATTTTATTTGCAAATTCCCCCTTACCTTGAAATTTAAGTGGGCTACTTTTAGCTACTCTTTGAATGGCGTGTTTTAATTGTTGCAAACTGTTCATTAATATGCTTGGGGTGAGTTAATTTTGTCTGGGTTTTTATGTTTTATGGTTTCCTTGGTGAAGAGAACATAATGGTTCTCGACTTCATTGTTTTGTTCCTTTTCTGTTTGGCGTTCTGATTGGATTTGTTATGATTAAATCCCTAGTATTATCTCATTTAGGAAATTATACAACCATATTGTGAATTATAAATTGTTTAACTTTTGGGTCATTGTTTTGGCAATTTCTTTATACTGGATTATTTTATGGGTAGTGGGTAAGAGAATTCATCTGTTCTTGTCAATTCTAGTGGTTGGGTTTCTGAGTCATCAATGCTACTGGTTAAAGTTTGCCTTATCATCTAAATTTCCGTCTTACACCTGGCATGTTCCCATCTTTGGTTATTTTATAAATCACACCGTGGCTGTTACTTTGTGCACCTGTTCTTTGCCTATGTGTTATTCTTCTAACTGGTTAGCAGTTACAATCATTGCTTTATTTTACCATCTGTCAGGGATATATTATTTGTCCTAGGTCCTACTCTTTTCTTGAAGCTGGATCTACTTTGCTGGAGTCGAATTATTCGATAGCTTAAAAGCTGCATTTTGTCTGGCCCTTTTTACCTGCTAGTTGATCCAGATATTCTAGGGGTTGTATCTGATCAATAACCCCATTCATGTCAGTTCTTTAGTTTGTTAAGATTGAATGTTCTTCTGCTTCAAGTATTTTGCACCTATAGTTCATGGCTATTTGTACTTGAACTGAATTATCTCGTTTTACAAAAGTGTTTAATGGTAAATTTTGCATTTTGCATTTTCATTCTGTTTTATGTTTTCCTGGATAGAGAGCTTATTGTTTAGTTGATTTTAAGTGATTTCATTTGTTATGGAGTTGAATTTGAACATGACACAGGGTTTTTGTGCAGGAACATATTGTAAGGACTGGCCGTGGCTCTGTATCTGTAATAGTGTATGGAGACCAAGACAAGCCTGCACTAGTCACATATCCTGATTTAGCTCTAAATCGTGAGTGATAAGTTTGTCCTCTAAAGTTGATGTTCTGAATTGCATTGTTTTGTGGTGGTGTTGGGTTGTTTTTGTGTGTGTGTGTGTGTGTGGTTTTTTTCTTTTTTTTGGGGGGGGGGTGGCAGCTACAATGTAGCTAATTTTTTTTGGCTAATATATTTGTGTGCCTTTTACAGATGTGTCTTGCTTCCGAGGATTGTTCTTTTGTCCAGAAGCAGCTTCTTTATTACTGCACAATTTTTGTATTTACCACATTAGTCCTCCAGGGCATGAGGTCAGTAAAAGCTTGTTGCCATTTTGATACTTTTCTACAGCTTATATAATTATTCTTCCTTGATGCATTTCATATTTCATTTAACCATTACTCACATCTTCTTGGCCTTCCACAAGAGTTCCTGCAGTTGGGAGCTGCAGCACTTTGTCCACATGATTCTGTGCCTTCTGTTGATGACTTAGCAGATCAAATCATTGAAGTACTAAATTATTTTGGGTACTACCAGCTAAGACATATATGTTTTACCCCCATACTGTCAGCTTCGTCTGTTCTTTTCTCAATGCTCTTCTAGCTTCCGGTTGTCCCTTGTGATATTGTATTTTGAAGCCTGTCCCTGATGATAGTTCATAACTTTCAGGCTAGGTGCTGTGATGTGCATGGGAGTAACAGCAGGAGCTTATGTCCTCACCTTGTTTGCTGTATGTTTTCTTGTGTGATAATGTTTCTAATTTACAGTTAGATGCTATTTGGTTCTGTTTTACTAATGCAGAATCTTAACAGTTGAAATACAGGGAGCGAGTCCTTGGGTTGATCCTTGTCTCTCCACTGTGCAGAGCACCCTCGTGGACGGAATGGTTATGCAATAAGGTTAGACTTCTTACCTATCTGTTTCTTTATAGTCTGCAACAAGAATTCCAAGCCCCCCAAACCCCCCCCCCCCCAAAGGTGGTAAACTTGTTTGTAATGTGTAGGTGATGTCGAATTTGCTATACTTCTATGGCATGTGTAGTCTGATGAAAGAGAGCTTACTATACCGCTATTTCAGCAAGGTATGGATATATTTCTACTTATTTTGTCAGACTTTTTATGTCTTTCCTGTTTCTGTTCTACCATTCTCTCTCCTTCCCTCTATATTGGGTTAAGGGAGTGATTTGAACTTGTATTAGGAAGTTCGTGGTGGCACAGATGTTCCAGAATCTGATATAGTTCAAGCTTGCCGAAGGGTTAGTGCTTTGATTCTTCTAGTCATCTTTCCAGCTTGGATCAAGTTTACTTCACACTGTGCTTCTGCAAGATGCCTAGTTTCGTGGTTTTTTATGTTATCTTTTGTTTTCATTTCTTCAGTTGCTCGATGAGAGGCAGAGCATCAATGTCTTGCGATTTCTTCAAGCTATTGATAGGTAAAGAAGGTTGAACATTTTAATGCTTTTAGCCAAGCAATTGGTTACTCCAGCAATTTGAAGTTCATCAAAAATCCTTTGCCCATGAACAGGAGACCTAATATTACTGAGGGATTGAAGACATTAAAATGTCGAACACTAATTTTTGTTGGTGAGAATTCCCCTTTCTATTCTGAGGCTCTGCACATGACAGCAAAACTGGATAGAAGATACAGTGCCTTAGTTGAGGTATTTTATTCACATTTCATTTTGGCATTGGATTGAGTGACGAGTCAAATTGTAGCTTTTAGTGCGAACTGAGCAGCAAAGGTCCTTGTTATTATGTGGAAGTATATTGTTTGCTTTGTTATTTTGTGTTAAAGGTTTTTAGATCAATCTCAGCTTCAAATGTTCATTAAACCATTATTTAAGGATTATCCTAGTTAACCTGATCTTGTTTGATTGATGATTCTTACTTGTTTCTTACCTTATGACGCCTGAGATCTTGTTTCGAATGTCAGTCTTGTTACATGACAGCATTTAAGTTAGTTAAGAGTAAAAGTGTTCATATTCTATGTTTATGAGGGTGATGAAATTTTGCAGGTACAGGCTTGTGGATCAATTGTAACGGAGGAGCAGCCACACGCAATGTTAATACCAATGGAGTACTTCCTTATGGGTTATGGAATGTACCGACCAAGCCAATTCACTGGGAGTCCAAGGAGCCCTCTGAGCCCAACCTGCATATCACCGGAGCTTCTCTCTCCAGAAAGCATGGGATTGAAACTAAAACCAATCAAGACTCGGATCTAACCCGCATATCAAGGGAAAGAAGACGGCGCTGGATTCAATCAACCAACTCATACAATGTAAATTTATAATCCCTATAGGTTTCTTCTTCCTTTTTTGTGTATTTTTTTCGCATAATTGCTGCGAAAGTGGGTAGATATGGGATTGTAGATATAATAGGAAGGAATTCATTAATGGACATAATAGGGAGGGAGATTTGAATTCATTCATTTGTAGGTAGTCATAAAGGTCACTTTGAGTTGTAAATCTTGAAGGAGACAATTTAATAGATGACTATGATGAGGGATGAATAAACAGATAGGTATGGAATGAGGTCTGGTGATTTCTTCTTCTTTGTGTGAAATGCCATTTCCCTTGCTTTCTTCTTTTAGATTCTCCTTTTTTCTTTCTTGGACAAATTCATGAAACTTTCAATATCCCTTCTATTCTGTTTTTTCTTTGGTTGCAACTGAATTGTCAATTTGTTTGTTAAAGTTAAAGCAAAGATGTGATGGCTTAATTGGATTGATATCTTAGACAGCCGTCTCTGGCACGTGAAAGCAACCACCGTTGAGGTGGCTTCTGTCGTTTACGGAGTGGCAATCTTAGCCCATTTTGTCACTTTGTTAGTTAGTAATTGATTATTGGATGGACTTCAAAATTCCAGGGAATATATCCTTTTCTAAGGAAGATAATAGTATTCTTTCTTCCAGTGGAGTCGTCACTATCTAAATTCTAAATTTTCTAGTATATTTTTTATTATATCATACGAATTTATTAATTTAATAGATACATCATTTATCTTTATTTAATATGATATATTATTAAAAATATTTAATAATCAATAACGGTTTTTATTTTTAATAATGTATTAAAAAGTATTGTTAATTTATTTCATAATAATATCTTTTAGTATCATTATTTGCTTCATTAAATTTTTCTTTTTTTCTCCTCAAAATTTCTCATAATTCGACAACTGAGTACTAACTTCATCTTTTCCCATTTTATAAGCATTATTTTTTTAAAGAATTAAGAAATTTATTTTAAACAGTACGAACGTGTTAAAATTCAAATCTAATTATATTTTGAAGTTCATTATAATCTAAAATTTAAAAAAAATTAAAATTAAAACTATTAAAACTGTTGCAAAGGTTTATCAAAGAATAATATTTCTAAAATCGAAAGTTTATTGAAAATTGAAAATAATAATAATTGGCTTGTCCTTTAAAATAACCTGCATCTGTAGTTTTGGAATTGTTTCAAAGCCTAAATGCATATAATAATTCTTTTTTTAGGGTTTAGAATTTTTAATACACTATTAAAAACGTAATACGTGTCAATTAATTTAATAGATACTAGGTAAGAAAATCGAGCGTTGCTCAGAATTAGTAAATTTTTTTATTAAAATTTATTAATTTTCTTAATTTTATAAATTTTGTATTCAGTTTGATTTTTCTATTTGTTAATTTGTTTATTACAAATTTTATAGTATTGAATCTACTATTTAGATGATGATGATGATGATGATGATGATGATGATAAGTTATCTTCTTCAACCTATTTTTGAAAATTTAAAATTTTAAAAGAATTAAACTATTATCAAATAAAAAAAAATGCCTCCTAACTTTTTAAATTACTAAATAATAAAAATCCTTATACAATTCTTGAACAACAACAGCAGCAGCAACAATAGCAACAACAACAACAACAGCAACAACAGCAGCAGCAACAACAACAACAGCAACAACAACAGCAACAGCAACAACAACAACAACAACAGCAACAACAACAACAACAATAATAAAAACATGCCTCCTGATATTTTGAAATTTCACTTGTAGTAGAGGCAATAGCCAAATTTTGTTTCTTTGATTTACTTTCATAAGTGGGCTCTTGGCTCTTTTCTTTACTTCTGTGTATGTATTTCTGTGGGTGGAGAAGAAAGGTCTATCCTAGAAATTTTATGCAATTCGATTTGCCCTCCCTTTTGTACGAAGGGATTAGCTTTTGATATCTTGCTTTTTTTTAATGATTTTTTATTTGAAAATGAATTCCCTTTCTGTGCATTTGCAAAACATTCTTTCTTAAGAAAATTTATAAATTTCTTCTCAATTTGGAACCTTCTTAGTGAATGACCTGCTTTCAATAAAATGTGTACATAAAATGTACACATTTGGCAGTGTCAACTTTAATGTCCAGTGTACTAATAACATTTTGAGTGATTTGGTGGGATGTCAAAGTTTAAATGCTCTCTTTACCTTTTTAGAAAGCTCTTATCACTTGTTTAAATTGGTGCCGTGTTCTACTTTGCAATATCAACTGGATGGCATTTGATGAGTTTGCTTAAGTTACGACCTCCTGCTGTTTACTGGAAAGGTTGCAATTTCTGACAAGTTGCTGCAAAGAAACAAACTCTTATAAATGTCACAGACTACATTGCAGATATAATATGTAAACGTGCAGAATCTGGCTACAATTATGGTGTGATACTTATTCCTAAAGGACTCATTGATTTCATTCCCGAGGTAAAAGAACCATCAATTGTAGTCTCCCATTAACCTATTCTTCATGCTCTACACACATACTTCTTCCCCTGTTCTGTGCATTTAGTTGTCTATAGTAGGACAATTGTTTAGCTACTTGCTTTTTGTTGTCATTCTTCAGGTCCAACATCTTATTGCAGAATTGAATGAGATTTTGGCTCATGAAGTTGTAGGTGAAGCTGGCCTTTGGAAAAAGAAACTGTTGCCGCAGTCTCTATAGCTTTTTGATTTCTTACCTCCAACAATTCAGGAACAACTGATGCTCGAGAGAGATCCTCATGGAAATGTCCAGGTGCTGATTGTGTCACTGCTGCTCTAGTACAACCCCCTTGTCCACTTTATAAAGGGCACTTTGCTTATAGTTCTTCTTTGAATGCAGGTTGCCAAAATTGAAACAGAGAAAATGCTCATTCAAATGGTGGAGACCGAGTTGGAGCTTAGGAAGAAGGCTGGTGCATACGAAGGGCAGTTTAAAGGACAGTGTCAATAATTATAAAAAATAATAAATGATATTGCAGATTCCAAAAATTCCATGTTGGACCAGGATGAGGATGAATCTGGGAATCCAGGACATTCTTATCTTGGAGCTTCTCAAGCTCGGAGTCTGAGGAAGACCTCTCATATGATGACCTGGAAAAAAGAAAGAGTTGCTCTCGATGTGAGATCAGTAGTAAACAAAAGAAGAGGAATTTGATGCCCCAATAGACTATTACTTGAAACTTGACATATACACATTCACAGAGTACACCATTCAAAACAGAAAACCTCTTTTACATGATACATAAATTTCCTCTTGAGTTAGCTATTAGCATTAGAAATTGATCCTCTTATAGGAACAAAGATGCATGAATTGTCGAATTTATGCCAACAACTCATGAACTAAAGAGACATTTACATGGATAAACTTTCACGTAATGCTCTACAGCATTTATCTAGATACAGAACACAATAGTTAACTGTATTGGAATATTATAAACATCCCTATCACACCTAGGAGAGAAGACTTCTAGATTTGCTATGCATTCATAATACTAATTCCCTGAATAAGTTTCCCAAGGGTAACTTATTCCATTATCATCTAGGTAAAAAAATGCAGCATGCTGTTGTAGAACGAATCCCCTAGCCATATCTAAATTTCGAAAATACAAACATCTAATTAATTTTAACCCTTAATTCTTACTGAATTCAACATTTAAAGAATGATCTAAAATTAATTGGAAAAAAGGGGCAAAATTAGAATTAAAAAAGAAAAAAACAATCGCAATAGATAATTTCTTTTCTGGTATATGTATGTATACAAATATGATGACCAATTTTGTAAGGCATCCATAAATTCAAGAACATCATTAATAACTAAACGTAAACCAACCCCCTCCCCCCTCCCCCCAAAGTTAAAGACTGGATAAAATTAAAATTCACTAAACCCCAGCATGCACTTCGAAAAATTTGCCGACATGGCCGCAAGTTCCCGAGTCCTCGTGGGATTTAGAACAATGCTTTACCTAGTATGCAATGAAATCATGGATTAAACCAACCACCTAGCCAAAAAAAAAAAAAAAAGATATGGAAATGTTATCACAATTGCTCACAAATCCACCTCATTTCAATCTCAGCACTCCCAAATAATTAACTTTAAAGAAAATATAGTTTTTCAATTTCAGAGAGAAAGAAAGATATCATACAGGGCTTTGGAATTGAAGTTTCCAAATCAGTTCTGACCCTGCGCTCATGAGTGATCGGTGCAAGAGGAGCCACCGGTGACCAAGCTGCATTCCTATCAATTTCTGTTGACATCTTTCCTTTCCAACAGCTGTAAATTCAGCTAGTTTTGACTTCCCTTGAGGAGCTTGCACTGTATGCGTATGAACCTCTGCTCAAGATCCTGGAATTGTGTCTTGTAGCCCTCATCCTCCAGAGGATGTATATGCCTATGATACTTCTGATTCCACTCTTTTTTTGCCACAATCAAATCAAGCCTTGAATAGCTCAAATACACATAAGAAATTTTATCTAAAACCCTCAAACACCTATCCAATTCCTCATCTAAACTTCCAAAATCCTCATCCTTCACCAAAAATTAAACTGGAATATTAAAATTCTTAAATCTATTTTCATTTTCCTCAATGTCATTTGACTCCAAATTCCTCTTGATACTCTCCAACACTTTATAATTCACAATCCAAACAGACAACAAAAAAAATTAGCCCTTATCCAGACCAATATGTTGTTAGCAAGATTTATTAGCTAAGTAATTCCACATACACCTACGACATTTTCATCTTTCATTATGTTAACTACAAAATTCATGTTAACATCGATGCATATATTATCAAGCACTTTAGTTTTAATACTTAAGCTGATGCAAAACAAAATGCATCTAATAGACATATATTTACCTCATGAAAAATTTCGTTTTCTGGCTTGGTGTATATTATAGCATTGTTATCATTTCCACTCGATCCTCTTTTCTTGGCTGCATTTTTAAGCTACAGTACCTACTAAAAAAAAAAAAGAATAAATCACTGAATCATCTAAATAGTATAGATGGAATAACTTAAAAAGTAAAATATTGAACCTGTTGCATATCTTGTAAATTTTATAGATCAGAAGGTAACATTTAAAGCAGAATGAATTTTGGATTTCCTCTGGTAGCTTCAGAAAGTAGAATAGTGAAAAAAAATCAAATAAATTAAATAGAGCAAAGTGAAAATCAAGAATATAGAATACTCATCAATACCTCATCTTCTATACCCCCTAAGACGTTGTCCAAAAAGACATCATAAAGATGAGGCAAACGCTGAGGAGGAAGCTTCAACACCCATTGTGAAACTAATAGCCCTATATCATTTGCCTTATCTTCGAAGAGTGACCTCAATTTAGATGATAAATTCTCCTTTTGACACGCCTTAAGCAAGTATTCTTTTAGCTCAAAAAAACATTTGTGATCCTGTTGTAAGCAAAAATAGCGGTACTAAACTCACCACATAAGACAGTACTAATAAGCATAATAGAGTTGAAATTATTTTTAATCCCCAACATATACTTAGCAGGAGAAGACACTTAAAATGCAATGCTTTTGTGGCACATTATCAGATAAATGACTACCCATTTCAACTTTCTTGGAAAGAATATCAAGAAAGTAAAAACATAAATATCTAGATACAGGTGCATGTTGCTTGTCTTATATCTTCTCATGTTGAGAGCACTAATATTACACTACAATGGAACCAAATATTCCATTTGCACAATTTGACGTTACAAAAAGCAGATTGTTTTTGTTCAGATTTTGGAAGGGTGATTATTCTTCAAGTGATACACAACCATATACATGCATATTGATCAATTAGATATGGAGCTCCCTAGCTAGATCATTAAAATTAGGTAATCCAAAAAGAAAAAAGTAACTGTCTATATTTCGGTAATGTAGGAAGGTTACATGCCAGCAAAGGTGGTGTACATCAGTTTTCAGAAGTTTCAATAGCCCACTGTTGATGCAGAATGGTCATCTCCTGCAAAAGTACCAGTACGTTAGATATGCTTCCTTTACCACCGTATGTATTACAGACCAAACATTAAACGGAATTTTTTAGCAATAAAATAGAGAGAAGGTAATATACCTTAGCAAAAATGGTTCTTTTTATGAAAGAAGAAGGGACTAAAAGAGAGAATCTAAGCTGTTGAAGCTGAAACTTCATATCCTTGAACAAAAGTTCGCAATTTTTCAGTTTGACCAACTGTAGAGAGTCACTCTATAAGGATTTCCATGGTAACATAATCAGGACTGCAGGCTTGTACGGTCATTTGATCTATAAATTCGAATGCCTTCTCCAACCAATGCCTCTCTTGAAGGCCTCTGAGAAGGGAATTGAAGGTTGAGGTATTTGGCCTCACCCCCTTGTCCTTCATATCACAGTAGTGAAACAGCAATTTCAACCTTGTCACTCTTGCAAAGAGCATTAATCAAAGTATTGTAAATGATGGTGTTGGGCCTTTTGGTTGATACCATTGACACAGAACTCATATCCTTAAATATTTTCATAGCTTCATCTAGATTTCCCACCTTGTAATAAGCCTAAATCAGTGCCCCATAAGTAACAACATTGGGCAGAATACCATCCTTCAACATCTTCTTCATCACTCTATGTGCAGTTCTAAAATCCCCCTTATCACTAAAGTATATGATCAAAGTGTTGTATGTGACATGATCAGGCTTCACTCCTGATTCATCCATAAGGGAAAACTACTCATATGCTCTATCAAATTTATTCTTCTAGCAAAATCCACTAATTAAGACATTAAAACTAATAATATCCAAGTAGAAACCAGCTGCTCTCATTCTAGAAACAAAAAGCTAGCACCATCCATCCTTCTGGCTTGTCTAAGGCCTGATATCAAGCTGTGTAGTACACAGTTGCATCTCAAGAAATCCCACTTTCTAACATTTGGTCAAATAATTTCATTGCCCTATATTGTTAATGTTGCAAAAGGCAGTAATCAGGATAGTAAAAGTAGTAGCATCCCCTTGCAAACCCTTCTCAAGCATCTCATTATAAAATTGTATTGCACTACTAAGTCTTCCACACTTGGACATTCCATCAAGCAAAGTATTAAGTGTAATCACATTTGGCTCTATTCTATCACTCTTCACCTAATTAAAAAGCTCAAATGACCTCTCAATCTTGCCTACTTTGCAGAGCCCATCCATCAAGCTATTATAAGTAGAAGTATTATGTGTGCATCCACCTTGTGACCTCATCTTCTCCATCAGCTCCAGCCTTTTTGCTTCCCTCCCCACCTTGCACAACCCATCGATTAATGTGTTATAAAGCACAGTATCAAGCTCCACAGATATTCCACCAGTCTCTTTCTCACCATCATCAGAAGAATCTGAATTTTCCCTACTATTCTTCAAAGAACTATCTTTTACAAAACCATTACTTGAAAATATAAATTAGGAGATTTCAGCTACCGAGACTAAACAATTTTTTTTAAAGATATTAATTTCTTTGATGCCCATGCCCATGTGCATGCGTTTCACAAACAATCATTACAAACCATGAAATCCCACCAAACCCATCACAGACAAATCAGTCTTCAACATAAAAACTAAAGCAAATCCAAGGCCTCTTACCCATCCCTCCAGACAAATAAAACCAATTTCAAGAACAATTGAATCAAACGAAAACATAAACAGAGAGAAAGCAGAAAAGCATAATAGCACTTCAAATTCCTGCAGACAGAATCTCAAAGCTTCAAAATTCCAAATTAAATATTTAAAGCGTATTACACATATGAATACCCAATCAAATTTATAGCTGAATGAAGTTGCATTACCCTCACCCTCACATATGACATAACTACGAATACTTACAATTAATTATAATTTACCAATTTAGTAGAAAAGCAGTTGAGCAATGTAGAGATATTATCACAATATGTTTTTTTTTTTAAAGGCCCAAACATGTAAAGAATGGTTGGAATATAGACATAGATGGTGGACACAGATAAATGTGCAAATCAGCGATGGAGCATGGGAGTGAGGAAATGATCGGAGATAGAGGTGAAAGATTGGTTACTTGAGCGGAGTGATACTAATTAGACATTGAAACCACATGAATGCATAAATATAAAATGTTAAAAATTCTTCAAACACTACGGTTTGGGGAAATTGTTGACCCAGATGGCAAGAATGGGTTCTGAAGCATAATACAACCAAAGCCTAACCCGAACCCTAGCCCTAATTCATCGAAGTTACATAAATATTCGTAAATTGGGAATAATTTTCAACTCACCTCTCCGGCCACCTAATTTGCCACCTTTCCCTCCACCCTCGCTTGACCAATAACAACTGCTCAAAAGCCAATAACTACCACCTGCTTCGCTGTCACACTTCAGACTGTGCCAGGTACTTCCACCTCCTCAGATCGCGTCTTCAATTTCGCTGCTGGCCCTGCCACTTTGCCTAAAAATGGCCTCCTAAAGGCCCAATCTGAGCTCTATGACTGGCGTAGCTCTGGCATGCCCATTATAGAGACGAGCCACAGTGGTAAAGAATTCCCGACAATAATTTAGAAGGCAGAGGCAGATCTGTGCGCCCTCCTAAACATTCTGGAGGATAATGCCGTCCCCTTCCTTCAAGGTGGTGCCACTACCCAATTTGCTGCCATCCCTCTTAACTTTTGTCAGCCAGATGACACCGTGGACTATATCGTGACGGGTTCTTGGGGAGATAAGGCAAGGAAGCTGTGAAATACATAAAAACTAAGGTTATCTGGAGTGCCAAACAATGGCTTTTCACCTAAGAAATGGATTCTAAAACGATAGGGGAGATATGTTGGGTTGTCTTCTGAAAGATCCGAAAAGATGATAGGTTGGGAGGGGTTTTAGAAAGGTAGCGCGAGTAGAGAAGGAAGGGGAGGCACATGTCTAACATAGTTGTAAAAAAATTGCCATATGTCATGCTATAAATCCATTTTGAAGTACAGATGGCAAAACTACAGCATTCTCCTTTGACTTATATATATATATATATATATATATATATATAGATTTATTCAAGTATTATATGTATATTGTTATAAAATTTGGGTAGTGTTAGAATAAAATCTACACACTACACACTAATAAAACTCTAACTATTCTTTGCACAAGAATTTCTCTCTTTCTTTTCTCTCACAATTTTCTCTAATCTTTCTTTCACTAATATTTCTTTTACAAAATAATGGTGTATTACAAGTTTAGAGAATAGCTCTATTTATAGAGCTCTAATTAGTGGAATACATCATGGCATACATCATCTTCCACTAATCTTCATTAGTGGTGTCTCTACTAAATGGTGGACATCCATAAAAATCTTCTCTAATAATTCACATAAATCCATAATTAGTGGAGCCTCCACTAATTAATGGAGCTTCCAATAATTTTAAGATATTCATAATACTCCCCCTTGGATGTCCATCCATTACATAAAGAATATGCCTTATTAAAATCTTACTAGATAAAAACCCAGTGGGAAAAAAAATCTAGTGAAGGAAAAAGAGTACACTATTCTATATGTCTGTTTGTTACTCCCCCTAATGAGATGATTCCTTTAAATCTTTAAACCGACGCATACCAATTTTATATCTCAACTTCTCAAATGTTGCAGTCGGTAAAGTCTTCGTGAAAATATTTGAGAGGTTGTCACATGACCGAATTTGTAACACATCAATTTCACATTTCTTTTGGAGTTTGGTGACCTATGTTGTGTCCGATCTCCTTTAATATATCCTGCTCGTAATTGCGCTATGCAAACTGCATTCTCTTCATAAAGAGTTGTTGGAATATCTCTGATATATGATAATCCACAACTTTCTTGGATATAATGAATTATTTCATGAATGGTTGTAATTTCAACATAATTTGAAGAAATAGCTGCTTGGAGATATCGGAGGACTTGTTTAATTCCATTCTAATGTCGTCGTGTTGGTGAAGAACTAAATCTTGCTAATAAATTGACAGCAAATGTAATATTTGGTCGTGTATTGTTAGTAAGATACATCAATGCACCAATTGCACTGAGATATAGTACTTCAGGACCAAGAAGTTCTTCATCCTCTTCTTGAGATTGGAAAAAATCTTTATTCACATCTAATGACTGGACGATCATTGAAATACTCAATGGATGTGCTTTGTCCATGCCAAATTTTTTTAGAACTTTTGCTGTATATGTTGAATAAATGTTCTATTTGCCAAATATTCAATTTGTAAACCAAGGCAAAGTGTAACTTTATGACTATCCTTGATGTCGAATAATCAATTGTTTCTTGGAGCTCTTCAAGAGTTCCAATAAGATTAATATCATCAACATATATAACTAATATCACAAATTTTGAATCAAATTTCTTAATAAAAACACATGGACATACCTGGTCATTTTTAAATCCCGCTTTCAATCACTATTCACTAAGATGATTGAACCACATGTGCCCAGATGGCTTCAGGCCATATAATGATTTCTGCAATTTGATAGAGTAATTTTCATGAGGATAGTATTTATATGCTGCAGGCATATGAAATCCTTCAGGGATTTTCATGTAATCATCATTTTCTAAATTTTCATCCAAGTAAGCAGTGACAACATCTAATAGGAGCATATCTAACTTTTCATGTACTGCCAAATTGATAAGATATCAGAGTGTAATAGTATCAACAACAGGAGAATAAGTGTCATTATAATCAATACCTGATCTTTGTGAAAAACCTTTGGCTACTAACCGTGCTTTATATCGTACGTTTTATTTTCATTGTGTTTTCGCACAAATATCCATTAGTAGCCAATAGGTTTTACACCTTCTGGTGTTCGGACTATAGGTCTGAAGACTTCACGTTTTGTCAGTGCATTTAATTTCGATTGAATCGCATCTTTCCATTGCAGCCAATCTTTTCTATGCCGACATTCATCAACTGATATTGGTTCGGGATCATCATTATCTTGTGTAACATCAAGAGATATATTATATGCAAACATATTATCAATTTGATTCCAACTTCTATTGAAAGTGGTATAATTGATAGAAATTTCAGTATTGCTTTCATCAACTTATGATTCTTTGTCATCAATTTTTTCTTGGTCTTTCTCTTCAATATGATCATATGGATCATTTAATCCTCTTTTCTTTCAAGGATTTTTATCTTTAGAACTAAGAGGTCGGCCATACTTCTAGCATACTTTTGACTCAGCAGCTATATGTATAATCTTTTGTTCTGTTGGAACTTCAATTTTATAGCTGACATATGCAATTTTGTTACTCTTCTGGAGTCAACAAAAGCGTCTGGCATTTGATTTGCAATGCTTGCATGCGGATCAAGATAATTTAATAATATTGTCCAATCAAGATCTTTCTTGTACTGTTTATGTTCTCCCCCTAATTTAGAGAATAATGATTTCATAAGAATAATGAAAAGAAAAGGAAATGTAAGAATATGATGACAAGTAGGAAATGCCAAGACATTTATTATAAAAATCTCCTTTTTTTTTTCTCTCTTTCCGGTACCGACTTTTCTTCTTCCTCTCTTGTCTTTTCTTCTCTTCCGACCCTCTACCTACCATCTACCTCTTCTTCTTCCTCATACAGATATATGTGTGTGTATGTGTGTGTGTGTGTATCGATATATATCTCAATCATCAGTCATTAGTAAATATCAAAAACAAAAATCACAAAGCAGATATGGAGACTCGTAATTCATTTGAGACATGGTCAAATTTTGACTTGGTTTTTAACGTAGAAGATTTTGTTGTGTTTTCCTTTCCAAGCCAACTGCTTCCGCCTAATTCGAACGCAGAAGATTTTGATATGTTTTCTTTTCCAAGCCAATCGCTTCCTCCTAATTTCAGGTGAGATATCTTTAAGCGCTTCCTTTCTTTTTTTTTTTTAGTGTGCTTGATAATGAAATTAAACTATCTTTTGGTTTGTTTTGATGTAAATCAATGAACATACTGCTTGGGACCAATTTGATCTGCCTATGCAAGAGAATGCTTTTGATACTGTTCCTTTTGATGCTATTCCTCTGAATGAGGATATGCTTGTGCATGATCCTTTCTACTCCTTAATGGATTTTGAACAAAGTCAAAATATGATTCCAGGTTATCATATATTTAAACATGAATTTTGAATGGTATTATCTTTATTAATATTATTTTTCTTATTTTATGAGAAATAATGAGTGGTATTGGTAATGAAGTCGGAGTGAGGACTCATGACATGCATAATATCGAAATTCAAGATATTATTTCAGATGAAATTCCTATAGAGAATAAAAGGATTAAGAGGTAGAGAGAGAAGAAGGGCAATAACTCCCAGACACTATCAAGAGAAACCATTTCGCAGTACTTTTACCTGCCAATCAAGAGCGCGGCCAAAGAACTGAATATTGGCATAACCCGTCTCAAGAAAAGATTTAGGGAGTTAGGAATTCGTCGATGGCCTCACAGGAAGTTGATGAACTTGGAGACCCTAATCCAAAATGTTCAGGTTCTCTCACACACACACTTATAATTTGCAAGTATAAAACTATAAAAGATTTATAAGTAAATAACCGATGAATCACTTCGATTTACAGGAGATGCAAAATAAAGAAGAAGGAGAACATATAGCTGAAAAGAAGTTGAAAGAAACCATTGAGATACTGGAATGTGAAAAGCAGTTGGTGGAAGAAAGTCCTGATATGCAGTTAGAGGACCAAACACAGAAATGGAGACAAGCATGCTTCAAGGCCAAATATAATGAGAAATTTAAGTATAATAAACTTATGAGGATCATGTTATGAATTATTGGAATCTCCATTAATTAGTGGAGGCTCCACTAATTATGGATTTATGTGAATTATTAGAAGATTTTTATGGATGTCCACCATTTAGTGGATACACCATTAATTGAGATTAGTTGAAGATGATGTATGCCATGATGTATTTCACTAATTAGAGCTCTATAAATAGAGCTATTCTCTAAGCTTGTAATACACCATCATTTTGTGAAAGAAAGATTAGTGAAAGAAAGATTAGAGAAAGAATTGTGAGAGAAAGAAAGAGAGAAGTTTGAAGAGAAATTCTTGTGCAAAGAATAGTTAGAATTTTCTTAGTGTGTAGTGTGTAGATTTTATTCTAACACTACCCTAATTTTATAACACGTTATCAGCACGAGTCTCTACCGTTATTAAAGCCAGAAGACAGCACGAGTCTCTGCCGTTATTAAAGCCAGAAGACAGGTACGCATTTATTGATCTCTATGGCTAATCTCGCTAAACTCGAATTTGTAGCCCTTGATATTTCGGAAAAAATTATATGTCATGGGTTCTCGATGCGAAAATGCATCTAAATGTCGAAGGCCTTAGTGAAACTATTCAAGCACATAATAGTGCATCTCGCACAACACAAGGCTAAAGCTTTGATTTTTATTCGTCGTCATCTCGATGAAAATTTGAAAATGGAATATCTTACCGAAAAAGATCCATATGGTCTGTGGGTAAATTTAAAAGAAAGATTTGACCACTCGAAGATGGTCGTACTACCTACTCGCACGGTATGAATGGTTGCACCCGAGGTTGCAAGATTTTAAAAACGTGAATGAATATAGCTCCGCAATGTATAAAATTACATCTCAATTAAAATTATGCGGAGAAAAAGTGATCGATGAAGATATGTTGGAGAAGACATTCTCCACCTTTCATGCCTCGAATATTGTCCTGCAGCAACAATATCGAGAAAAGGGGTATACAAAATTTACGGATTTAATTATCGCCCTCCTCATTGCAGAGAAAAATAATGAGTTATTATTGAGAAATCATGAAGCCGGACCAATCGGCTCTACAAGACTCCTGCAGTGAATGCTGTTGGCTCCAGCAGAAGCCATCGTTATAGTCGTGGTCGTGGCCGTGGTCGTGGTTATGGTCGTAGTCACGCTCGATATTTCCCTTATCACAATTATAATCAAACTGTGAGAAATACTGCCACCGAAGTGGAACAGAAAAGATCAAAAGGGAAAAGAAAAAGAAATTGAAGAAAAGCATGAGGATATATGTTATAGATGTGGCATGAAAGGTCATTGGTCACGAAACCGTCAGTACGGCTAAGCATTTAGTTGAATTGTATCAAGCTTCATTGAAAAATAAAAATGTGGAAGCAAATTTTTCTCAACATCCAATAAATAATGTTGAGGATGACGATAGTGATCCCGAAGATCTTAATATCAATATTACCCATATGGATGTATCGGATTTTTTGAACACCCAAACGGTAGGATAGACCATTTAATTGGTGATGGCAGTGTCCAAAAGAACTAAAACCTCACCCTGATATTTTTATATTTTCATTTTCATTCTATTCTAATAATATTTACGTTTACATATATATATTTGTGTTCGGATGGTCTGTTATTAATGATGATGTATGCATTATTGATAGTGGAACTACACACACCATACTAAAAAATGAGAAATATTTTTCTGATCTCAAAATGGGAGAAATAAATATTTATACAATAAACGGTAGTGCAAATGTAATTGAGGGCTCCGGAAGAGCTAGTATATTGTTGCCTAAAGGAACAACAATTATTATTGATAAGGCACTATTTTCCTCAAAATCCAGAAGAAATTTATTGAGTTTTAAAGATATCCGCAGAAATGGGTATCATGTTGAAACAAATGAGGAAAATGGGATTGAGCATCTTTTTATTACTCAAATGCATTTTGGTAAGAAATCGGTATTAGAAAAACTGTTGTCTTTTTCTACTTGGTCTATATTTTGTAAAAATTCATACAATTGAAATTCATCATCTAGTAAACCGAAGTTTACTGATCCTATTACTTTTAGCATTTGGCATGACCGGTTGGGTCATCCGGGATCTACCATGATGAGAAGAATCATTGAGAATACACATGGTCATCCTTTAAAAAATAAAAGGATATTAACATCAGAAAAATTCGCATGTACTTGCATGTTCCCTAGGAAAATTAATTGTTAAACCATCACCGGTAAAAGTAGGAGCTGAAAGTCCTACATTTCTCGAACGGATTCACGGAGATATTTGTGGACCTATTGATCCACCATGTGGACCGTTCAAATATTTTATGGTCTTAATTGATGCATCATCCCGATGGTCACATGTATGTTTATTATTTACTCGCAACTCTGGCGTTTGCGAGATTACTTGCTCAAATAATTAAATTACGAGCACAATTTCCGGACCATCACATTAAAAATATCCGTTTGGATAATACTCGGTGAATTTTCATCACATGCTTTTGATGCATATTGCATGTCAATTGGGATTAATGTTGAACATCCTGTAGCTCATGTTCACACACGTAATGGTCTTGTCTGAATCTTTGATTAAACGATTACAATTAATTGCTAGACCATTATTAATGAAAACAAATCTCCCAACATCTGCTCGGGGACATGCTATTCTACATGCTTGCAACACTTGTACGTATAAGACTAGCTAGTTATCATAAATTCTCTCATTTGCAATTGGCTTTTGGGTCGGAACCAAATATTGCTCATTTAAGAATTTTTGGGTGTCTTGTATATATTCCAATTGCACCAAACCAACGTACAAAGATGGGTCCTCAAAGAAGAAAGGGGATATACGTTGGATATGATTCACCCTCTATTATCGGGTATGTTGAACCCCCGACAGGAGATGTATTCACGACAAGATTTGCTGATTGTCATTTTGATGAATCATTATTCCCTAAATTAGGGGAGAACCCAAACAAGTATAAAAAGGATCTTGATTGGACAACATCATTAAATTATCTTGATCCGCGCACAAGCGCATGTGAACTTGAAGTTCAAAAGATAATTCATTTGCAAAGCATTGCAAATCAAATGCCGAACGCTTTTGTTGACTCCGGAAGAGTTACAAAATCGCATATTCCAGACTATAAATGCTCCTATTCGAATTGAAGTTCCAGTGAGAACAAAATATTATACCTATAGTCATTGAGTCAAAAACACGCCGAAGCGTGGCCGACCTCTTGGTTCTAAAGATAAAAATCCTCGAAAGAAAAGAGGATTAAATGATCCGGAAGATCATATTGAAGAAAAGAATGATAAAGACCAAGAGAGAACCGATGACAAAGAACCGGAAGTTGATGAAAGTAACACTCGAAATTTCTATCAATTATACCACTTCCGGTAGAAGTTGGAATCGGATAGAAACTGTTATTGATAATATATTTGCATACAATATATCTCTTGATGTTACACAGGATAATGATGATCCCGAACCAATATCGATTGATGAATGTCGGCATAGAAAAGATTGGCTGCAATGGAAAGATGCGATTCAATCGGAGTTAAATGCACCGGCAAAACGTGAAGTCTTCGGACCTGCAGTCCGAACACCGTAAGGTATAAAACCCGTTGGCTACAAATGGATATTTGTGCGAAAGCGCAATGAAAAGAGTGAAATCGTTCGATATAAAGCGCGATTAGTAGCCCAAGGTTTTTCACAAAGACCAGGTATTGATTATGATGAAACTTATTCTCCTGTTGTTGATGCTATTACACTCCGATATCTTATCGGTTTGGCAAGTACATGAAAAGATAGATATGCGCCTATTAGATGTTGTCATCGCTTACTTGTATGGAAATTTAGAAAATGATGTTTACATGAAAATCCCCGAATGATTTCATATGCTCAAGCATATAAACATTATCCTCGTGAAAATTACTCCATCAAGTTGCGGAAATCATTATATGGCCTGAAGCAATCAGGCGCATGTGGTTCACACGTCTTAGTGAATATTTATTGAAAGCGGGATTTAAAAATGACCAGGTATGTCCATGCGTTTTTATTAAGAAATCGGTTCTAAATTTGTGATATTAGCTATATATGTTGATGATATTAATCTTATTGGAACTCCTGAAGAGCTCCAAGAAACAATTGATTATTTAAAAAGAGAATTCGAAATCAAGGATTTTGGTAAAACCAAATTTTGCCTTGGTTTACAAATTGAACATTTGGAGAGTGGAACATTTATTCATCAATCAACATATACAGACAAAAGTGCTAAAAAGATTTTACATGGACAAAGCACATCCATTGAGTATTCCAATGATCGTCCGATCATTAAATGTGGATAAAGATCCTTTCCGACCTCAAGAAAATGATGAAGAACTCCTTGGTCCTCAAGTACCATATCTCGAGTGCAATTGGTGCATTGATGTATCTTGCTAATAACACACGGCCTGATATTGCTTTCACTGTCAATTTATTAGCAAGATTTAGTTCTTCACCAACACGACGACATTGGAATGGAATTAAACAAGTCCTTCGATATCTCCAAGGTACAATTGATCTCGGATTATTTTATTCAAATAAAACCAGTCCAACATTGATAGGTTATGCAGATGCTGGTTATTTATCTGATCCACATAAAGCACGTTCTCAAACGGGCTATCTATTTACATGTGGAAATACTTGCTATATCATGGCGTTCTACGAAACAATCTATAGCAGACTACTTCTTCAAATCATGTCTGAAATTATAGCCATTCATGAAGCAAGTCGAGAATGTGTATGGCTAAGATCCATGATTCATTATATCCGAGAAAGTTGTGGATTATCATCAATCAAAGGTATTCCAACTCCTCTTTATGAAGACAATGCAGCTTGCATAGCTCAATTACGAGGAGGATATATTAAAGGAGATCGGACAAAACATATTTCACCAAAATTCTTCTTTACTCATGAACTCCAGAAGAAATGTGAAATTGATGTGCTACAAATTCGGTCATGTGATAACCTCGCAGATATTTTCACGAAGACTTTACCGACTTCAACATTTGAGAAGTTGAGATATAAAATCGGTATGCGTCGGTTTAAAGATTTAAAGGAATCATCTCATCGTGGGGAGTAATAAATGGACATATAGAATAGTGTACTCTTTTTCCTTCACTAGATTTTTTTCCCACTCGGGTTTTTATCTAGTAAGGTTTTAACGAGGCATATTCTTTATGTAATGGATGGACATCCAAGGGGGAGTGTTATGAATTATTGGAATCTCCATTAATTAGTGGAGGCTCCACTAATTATGGATTTATGTGAATTATTAGAAGATTTTTATGGATGTCCACCATTTAGTGGATACACCATTAATTGAGATTAGTTGAAGATGATGTATGCCATGATGTATTTCACTAATTAGAGCTCTATAAATAGAGCTATTCTCTAAGCTTGTAATACACCATCATTTTGTGAAAGAAAGATTAGTGAAAGAAAGATTAGAGAAAGAATTGTGAGAGAAAGAAAGAGAGAAGTTTGAAGAGAAATTCTTGTGCAAAGAATAGTTAGAATTTTCTTAGTGTGTAGTGTGTAGATTTTATTCTAACATTACCCTAATTTTATAACAGATCATAAAATCTCAAGACTCATTTCACAGTAACTTCATGGCTAATTCTGCTGCTAGTCTAGATGCTGGCTTAAAAGGGAAGGAAAAGGAAGAGGATGCCGAAGAAGAGGAGTTGAAGTCCATAATTACTAATTGTTTGTCTTCCTCTAATGTAGATATTGAAAAAGAACAATTACAAACATTCATCTTAAATTTGTCAACTCAATTGCAAAAGAACAATTACAAACATGTATCATTAAGTTCATGTGAACACTAGTGATATGAAAAAAGATGTGATGCTTATTATTAATTGAAATATCATTTTCCCTTTCTATTTCACTTAAGGTGGCCAGTATTTCTCTGTGATAAGGGAAATATCGAGTGTGTCCATGACCATAACCACAGTCACTGCCACAACTACGACTAGAGTGATGGCCTCTGCTGGAGCCAACAACATTCACTTCTGGGAGTGCTGTTGAGCCAGTTCATTTGGCTTCATGATTGCTCAATAATAACTCACGTTAAATCTGTACACTTTGGATACTCTTTTTCTCGATATTGTTACTGCAGGACAATATTCGAGGCATGAAAAGTGGAGAATGTCTTCTCCAATATATCTTCATCAATAACTTTTTCTCCACATAATTTTAATTGAGATGTAATTTTTTTTTTATACATTGCGGAGCTCACGGTTTTAAAATCTTGCAACTTCAGGTGCAATCATTCATACCGTGCAGTTGATAGTACGACCATATTCAAGTGGTCAAAATTTTCTTTTCAGCATTTAGATGCATTTTTGTATCGAGAACCCATCAAAAATATCAAGGGTTATAAATTTGAGTTTAGCTATAGAGATTAATAAATGCGTACCTGTCATCTGGCTTTAATAACGGTAGAGACTCGTGCTGATAACGTGTTATAAAATTTGGATAGTGTTAGAATAAAATCTACACACTATACACTAATAAAACTCTAACTATTCTTTGTACAAGAATTTCTCTCTTTCTTTTCTCTAATATTTCTTTCACTAATATTTATTTTACAAAATAATGATGTATTACAAGTTTAGAGAATAGCTCTATTTATAGAGTTCTAATTAGTGGAATACATTATGGTATACATCATCTTCCACTAATCTTAATTAGTGTTGTCTCTACTAAATGATAGACATTCATAAAAATCTTCTCTAATAATTCACATAAATCCATAATTAGTGGAGCTTCACTAATTAATGGAGCTTCTAATAATTTTAAGATATTCATAACATATATTAGATATTCACCAAATATTGATAAGGATAGTGTAAATATCTATTAAATCAATATAGATGTATTAAATTTTTAGTAATGTATTAAATGGTGTTGCAGAAAGTAAACTTAAAAATTGAGACTATTTTTTTTTAGTAATTGAACCCAACTACCCAAATATTACCACCATATAAAGTAAAAATTTTAAAGAAAAAGGTTTTGGGAAAAAGAAGTAGATGGGCGGCGGCATAGCTGTTCTAGCTTTTCGTCGTTGCGTATTTTTCACTCTGCAACAGAAACCCAAAGCAACGGCGACACGAAGAAACTCCTGTCGCGCCGGAAAACCACTACAGATGGCCGGAAAAACCACCGTAGTATTCGACTTTGACCGGACGCTGATTGACGACGACAGTGACAGATGGGTTATTTCGCACATGGGTCTGACTCTCTTGTACAAGGAACTCCGTCCAACGTTACCTTGGACCTCTCTCATGGTCAGTAGACAGTGCCTGTACTACTTGGAATTGTTTATATTGTTTATTTCAATTGCACATTACATTAGTTGTTCGTTTAACTGTTATGATTATACCTTGAATCTAGTCTTGCTTGCATGAGCGAATTTCTTGTTTATGTTCGATTCATCGTTTGTCAATGTTGTTTTGATTGGTTTTCTTTAAATGCAGTGTTGTTTGTTTATCGTTTTAATTTTAAGCTAGTACTATCAGACGTGTATGATTTGGTAGAAATGTTTGTTTGGGGGCCTTTTTTCTCATTTTCCGGGCATCAAAGGAAAATGATATTATCTTGTGCTAGTGAATCTTGATTTGATCTGTAGTTTCAGCCTCGGGGCTTAATTTCCAACTTCAAGTTAGTCTTCTGGACTGCATTTTCATTTATCTTACCCTGCACTATAGGATAGGATGGTGGAGGAACTACACTCGCAGGGAAGCACAGTTGAAGATATTACGGAGTGCTTGAAAAGTGTTCCGATGAATCCACGAATTATTGCAGCCATTGAATCAGCTTATGCTTTTGGGTGATTTTTCTGTTGGTCTTAATATCATTTTGTTCCTTGATTGTGTTAAAAGATTGGTGCTGATGATTTTCTGTTATTTTCAGGTGTGATTTGAAGGTGGTCAGTGATGCTAATACTTTTTACATTGAGACTATTTTGAAGCATCATGGATTATATGACTGTTTCTCAGAGATAATTTCAAACCCTGCTAATGTGAATGAAGAAGGCCGGCTTAGGATCTTACCTTACCATGATTTGGCCTCACCCCATGATTGTGATCTCTGCCCTCCCAATATGTGCAAGGTATTTTAGCTATTTTCAGTTACATATTATTTTTTGCTTAAACATAAGATGTGTTTAGCGAGTTAATTGATTCATAGTTTTGATGGATTATCAGTTGAGATATGATGTAGGAAGGACCAGTTATGATGTAGGAAGTCCATATAAATGCTACTTGCAAGGAGGTGGAGAATGTTTTCAATATTCGTAATTTTCTTAGAGAACTGGGCATTTGTATATCACTATAATGAAGTTTGAAATGATGCTCTAAAACTTTCTACAGTTGTGTAAACTGTCATATAAGCGCTCCAAGTAGTTTTGACACTGATCAAGTATTGCTGCTTTCTAGTCTTCACCTGAAAAACTTTGACTCAGTTGATATGAGGAAGCCATTGAGAGTGTCTCAGAAATCACAAACGTATTTTTTGTAAATTGCATAATACTTGGGGCTTATTATTTTTCTGTTGTAACTGTGGATTAATTAGAGCAATATCTAAATATGGTATTTTTATTGCATTTGCATTTAGGGTCTTGTGATTAAGTGCATCCAAGCTTCTTTGCCTGAAAATGATAAGATCAGATTCATATATATTGGAGATGGACAAGGTGATTTCTGCCCAATTTTGAAGCTTGGCAAAGGGGATCATGTTATGCCGCGGAAGAACTTTCCTCTATGGAAAATTATTTTTCATAATCCAGAACTGGTTAAAGCAGAAGTTCATGGATGGAGCGATGGGGAAGAACTTGAGCAAATCCTACTGCAACTCATTGACACAACTTCCAGTGAAAACATCAAAACTGAGTCCAGTAAATGACTTTTGTCAGGGTTAATTCTATAACTATCTCTTCGTTGCTCATTTTGAGAAGCTGGAAATTTCATTACGCAAAAGAAAATTTACTAGCATTCAGTATATCTAGAAATTAAATGTAGATACAGATTTTTAGCAATTAATGTTCATCAGATGATGAGATATAGATCAAAATCATTTGTTTTGAAGGCTAATATGAGCTTGTTCCACTTCCTTATCCAAGTGTATCATATATGACCGGTCATTTCCTACTTGGAGCGGGGATACTTCTGCATTGGTTTCTCCTCGTGTTTATTTTCTCCTGCTATGGTTTTGCTTGGAGTAATGGGACTCTGATCAGGACCCTGGCTAGAGAAACCGAGATGTCTGAAGTTCAAGTAGGCTTGCATTACATTGGGTGTCTGTTGGGGAAAAAATTATACTTCAGTTCCATCCATTTTTCCTGATCAGATTAACCTCCATCTACAGGTCAAAATTCTATTTTGTCCCTCAACGTGAGTTTTTCCTCCCAAGATGGTCATGGACATATTTACCATATAATTCTGAGATCAATGCCATTCCAGGGACTAGGAATATATCCAACGTTTTGCAATTGAAGCAATAGCAAACTTCACTTCTCAATCGCAGCACACTACAAGAATTTGAGGAGGGAAAGATCTTTTAAAAAGTTCCTTTTCTTTTTCTCCCCATAATCTTATGTGATTAATTAATTTCAATGACATTGTAATCTTTGTATTTTTGGGTAAACTAGAGGAATTATCAATTCATAATATAACTTTAGTATATAAAAAAAACGAAAAAACTTGCAATATGACCAAATTAAGGATGTAATGTATTGGGATTCTTCTCCATCTAGAATTTTAATTTAATTTGAAATAATTATAATTTAAATAATTTTTATTTTTCAAAAAGTATCATATATGTATAAAATATTATATTCTTTTTTTCTTTAACCTCACTTAAACCCCATTTAGATATATTTTGGTTCTATATATTCTATAATTTTTTATTATATTTAAATAAATTCATTTTAAAATAATTATTATTCAAGTACCAAATTAAATTTATATTTTTATCTTTCTAATAATAATAATAAGTTAAATTCACATTCTTAAAACTTAAAAATATATCCGTAAACTGTAATTACCTTATATGGTTATTAATATTTTTTGATTTTTCTATTTTCAAATTATTAATTTTTTAAGGTGGGTGATACTGCCAGAGTAATTCTCCTCTGCCAGGTCAATTTGTAACAAAATGACATTTTTACCCTTGTCACGCAATAATCAATTCTACACCTGTCCTATACTCCTATCCAATCTGATTTATCTCTGTTGCTGCTTCTCTATTCTTGAATTCATCATTTCCTTTTCTCCTACTTTATTTCCCTTCCCCTCCCCCCTCTTTCTTTTCCCCAAATCGGCTTCTGATTGCAATGTTTTTCAAATTCATTTCCTCAACTCCATCATTAGCTTCTTAGTGAATTGATTTCTTAGAACGTGAGGATTTTATAGTTTTAGTACTCTTTTTGTTTTAAAAAGAATGTCAATCTAATAAATGGTACACAGATTAAGAAATTAATAAAATTTATATAATTATAATAAAAAAGATTATTATATCTTTAAATAAAAATAAATTTTCATTGAGAATATACACATATTTAATGAGTTAAATATTTATTAGGTATTTCAAAGAGAGGTAAATTAGGAATATATGTAATAAATATATTTTTGATTTATAAAATTAATAAATATTTTGATATAATAAAAATAAAAAATTTTGACATTCTTTTTATGACGGAGAGAGTAATAAAATTGATAGTGTAAATCCAGGAGTAGTGCAAGGGAAAATGCAACTTACATAATACATGGGTTTTGTATTTGGGCTTCTTTTTCCTTTTCTATTAGAATTTCATGGTAATTGGTTTCATAAATCACAATACAACATCAACACCCATCTCATATACAGTGTGCACAAATTAAGGAAGATAAAAGGAATGTACAAGGAGAAGCGTAGATTATTATTAGGGGAAAATGATAGAGAGGAGAGGAGTAAAGGGGGAAAAAGGTGAACATAGGATGCCTAAAGCGAAGAAAATGAGAGAATAATTATTCCTTCTGTCTTAAAAAAAATGTAAAATTTTTTTATTTTTATTGTATTAAAATATTTATTAATTTTATAAATTAAAAATACATTTATTACGTATATTCTTAATTTATCTCCTATTTAACTAATAAATATTTAATTCATTAAATATGTGTATATTCCTAATCTAATTAATAATAATTTATTTTTATTTAAAAATATAATAGTCATTTTTTATTATAATTATATAAGTTTTAATAATTTTTTAATTTGTGTACTATTTATTATATTAACATTATTTTTTAAGAAGGAGAGAATATTTTTCTACTCCCCACGACTAGGAGAGAGAAACAAAAAGGTTTGGATACAATAATTTATTGTCATTGTCTAGAAGGATAATTATTTTTTAATTCTTAAATATCCTTTTAGGACAGTTGGCTCAAATAATCCTCAAACTTTTTTTTTCAATACCATTTTTATCCTCGTATTATTTTTTGGTATATTATCCTTTTTAAACTATTTTTATAGTATCAATTTCGTCTTTAAATTTTTTTAATTATTACTTTTCTTAAACTATTTTCAAAGTATTGAAATAATCATATAATCCAATTATTGAGGAGCATAAATGTCTTCATAATCTATTCCCTAAAAACACAAAAACCCTCACATGACCTTTGTTAAATTTTTTTTCTCTCGTTCTTTTCACAACCATTCAGTTTCTCACAAAATTTTACAAACACATAAAAAAAATTTACTAATATGTCTTTCGCCATAGCTAAGGTTCTGAACAAGAACAACAACAATCCCTCAAACTTTAATCTACATTCAAGCCACATTGCAAAAGAAGTAAAAGTCCCATGGCAATAATGGAGGCAGCAGAATAATTCAAGAACCAGCCAGTAATATTTTCGGGACAGTAGGAGCAGATGAAAACCTTGAGATTCTCGACGTAGTAGGCTATGGTTGTTTTAGCAAAAATAGAAATTTATACTCTATATATTTGCAATGCATACAGAAGCAATGCTGAGTTTACAATTTGCACTGAAAATCTGAATTGATTCGCCCATTAAATGCTAGACTTTTTAGAGCCTGGTTAAGCTTCCTGCAATGGTTGCCATCATAGATCGATCCCAGAAGAAAGATACCAAGATGGGTCGGCTGCTGTTACCTAGTGTGCTTAGATCGATTCATGAAAAGCAGCTTCAAATTTACCAGGAATTCTTCTCCCAAAAAATTGATAAAGAGTTCTTGCCGTGAGTCCTTTTCCTTGTCAGTTTTATTTCTAATGCATGTAATGCCTATTTTTCATTTGTATCATGAAGCTTAATTTATATATTTTTTTTATTACAAAAGCCCGTCAGCAGAAAGTTTTATCTTCTTGAATAGCAATCAGGGATTTGGATGTATATGTTTCTTGATTCTTGAAGATTAATTTTGTTTTGTTCATTTACAAGTTCGCCAAAAAATGCCTGGATGCCCAAAAAGTGTGATGAGCTGAAGAAAATTCCTGGGCTGGTGGCATGTTTTGGAGAAGTGGGGATTGACTTCGTCTCCAATGTCTCTGGGTTTTCACATGCAGAAGAAAGCTCCTGGTGGGCGCTACTGGGATTGCATGATTGTGAAGATATTTTACCCCTCAATAATTGAAAATTCTAGTATTATT
Organism: Voacanga thouarsii; assembly: GCA_026120185.1. Taxonomy (NCBI): domain Eukaryota; kingdom Viridiplantae; phylum Streptophyta; class Magnoliopsida; order Gentianales; family Apocynaceae; genus Voacanga; species Voacanga thouarsii. The sequence continues at coordinate 10,812,186 of JANUWF010001287.1, read as the reverse complement.
TCGATAGTTTGAAAATTGTTTAAGGATAGTAACGATTAAGAAAAAATTTAAAGACGAAATTGGTACTGTACAAATAGTTCGAGGAGGACAATACATCAAAAAATAATATGAGGATGAAAATGGTACTAGGAAAAAAATTCGAGGACTATTTAGGCCAATTACCCTTCTTTTTAGTCAGAAAAAAATATATCACTAAACTTTTATATTTCTGAACTCTTGAAATTCTTTCTCTATTTTAACTCTTTCAAATTTTGTAACCCGTCTAGTCATAAAGAAATGATATGTGGAGTCAGAATTTTTAAAATCTTTTTAAATCCCTCAACTTTTCAAAAATTTGGTTGGTATAATGTTTATGTAAAATAAAATAAGACGCATGAAGTGAGACAGTAGAAAATGTAAACAATATTGAAATATTATATTTTTTTTACTAGATTTTTTTTAGTTAAAGAAGTAGTGTAGAAATTAAAAAATTAATAATTTGAAAATGTAAGAGTTAAAGGATAATAATAATTACACAAGTCAATTATAATTTATAGATGTAGATTTAGATTGTGGTGTGAATTTATCTCCTCCAATAATAATAATAATAATAATAATAATAATAATAATAATAATAATAATAATAATAATAATAATAATAATAATAATAATAATAATAATAATAATAATAATAATAATAATAATAATAATAATAATAATAATAATAATAAGGGTAGGACTAAGTTCACACCTTTAAAACCTAAATTCACACCTCTAAACTATAATTAGCTTGAATAGTCATTACAATCCTTTGACTCTTCCATTCTCATCAAACCATTAATTTTTTTAATTCCTAAACTACTCATTTAATTAAAAAGATATCTAACGGAAAAAAGTACAAATTTTTAATATTTTTTATTTTATCCACTGCCATACTTCACTAGCCTCATTTTTTTTTTTTTATAAGTATTGTGCCAACTAAATTTTTGAAAAGTTAAGAATTTGAAGAGATTTTAAAATTTTCACCTTCACATATCGGTTCTATATGACTTGACCAATTATAAAGTTTGAAGGGAATTAAAATAGAAGGAGATTTTAAAGATTTAAAAATATAAAAGTTAATATACGTTTTTTTTAATTAGAAGGATAGTTTAAGAATTAAACAATTAATGATTTGAGAATTAAAGTGTTAAAATGTAGTAATGACTATACAAGACAATTACAATTTAAGAATATAGATTTAGATTTTAAAAGAATGAATTTAAATTCTCTTTCTTTTTAATAATAATAATAATAATAATAATAATAATAATAATAATAATAATAATAATAATAATAATAATAATAATAATAATAATAATAATAATAATAATAATAATAATAATAATAATAATAATAATAATAATAATAATAATAATAATAATAATAATAATAATAATAATAGTTTTAGTTTTACCATACAAGATAAGGTTCTGGGCGTCCAGCTTGTCGTCAAAATGAATTCTTTGGCAGCAGAATATGCCTTTGGAAGATCAAAACTTTCCTTTTAAAATTCGTTTCGATTCAAAACTGGAAATCTTTTGAGAAAATTCCTTCCCCTTTCTTCTTCATCTTATTCTCTGTTACTGCTGACTTGACTTTTAAACATGTTTTTGGAATCTACAGGAAGGGTAAAGAGACGTAAGGCTTTGTCTGGCTTTTGAGTTATGACTTTCGTCCAAACCACATAAACACATATATAAACACCAACAACCCAATAATTTCAAAGCCAAAAAGCCTACGACTTGTTTATTCCTCGCACAAACGTCTTCCCTTCCTCTCTTTCTTGATTTTTTTGGTTGGTTTAATAATTCTTGTACGACTATAAGCAAGAACGAGGGAAGGGGAACCCCTTCTCTCTCCTTTTCTTGGAGGGTCTTGTTTTTGTGCAGAATATTAGTACATGGAAAAGAAGAGAGTTTACAGAGAAGGGCCGGCTATGTTGTGGGATGGGGTCATAGAAGGCATGCCTTTGTTTGCAAAAGAGTTAATTGCTGGTGGCCTGGCAGGTGGGATTGCAAAGACTGCTGTTGCGCCTCTTGAGCGTATCAAGATCTTGTTTCAGGTACTGTTGCCTCGAATTCTTCCAAATGCGGTTCTTTTTTCCCTTAAATCAATTTTGGAGATTATTATCCAACCAAATTTAAAGGTAAATCCTTTCAGGGATAATAGGAAAATGTTCTTTGTTCTTTTTCTTCCATTTTTTGTGAATAGATGTGTTAATGGAAGCTGAGAATTTTACACAATAAACCAGCTTAACTGTAATGGCCCTTTGAATTGATCGAAAGTTGGTAACTTTTATTCCTTTTATTCTCTAAGTGTTGATTGGTTTTTCTGGGTGATCCTCGGAAGTGATGATTTATGATAGATTAGTTCCAGAATCCGATCCCCTTATCTCTTTGTTGTTAAACTTTCTTGCTAAATTGAGTGCATAGGTAAGGCTTTTGGAGTTGGGAGTGAACACACTGTTACAGGATTCAGTGGATGAAACTTGGAGTGTGAAACAGCCACATTACTAGAAAGTAATACTTGTTGAGAAACTCAAAATGAAGAAGAAGATGTGGGCATGGCAATTTGATTGAGGTTCCTATTCTATGTCAAACGGCTGATTCTGTTTGTTGGAGGAGGTGTACTTTGTATTAAATCAAACTTTTGATCTTTATATATAAATATTCATTTAGATTAGTTTTTTTCTTTTTTTTTTTTTTTTTTGGTGTGAATGAAGGTCTTGGACTTGTAGATGTCCTCATCACATATTGGAATTTTAGTCACTCAGCCAATAACTAAGTAATTATTAGCCTGTAATTCCATTTACTACCAGTGGAACGAACATCCAGTGAAATTTAACCCGTGGTTGATGCTGTCAATACACTGTACACTATCCTGCCCAAGTTTATGAAAGAACCTGCAAAAGATACAGTTGCTCACGTGGCTATTACCTTCTCTTAATAAAGGTTACGATTGGCTGCTGCTTGCATAACCTTAGGCAAATATTTCTAGGAAACTTTGAACTGTGGTTATAACAGGAGGCAATGCCCTTGAATGGAATCATATGGTTGATTAGCCAGGTTTCAATTATTGTGTTCTTGCTTGGCTACAAAACTGATGTGTAGGGGAAGTGGAAGGGCATGGATTAGAAGATGGAAGGACACTTCGATTATGTTTGATTGCTAAAATTCGGGAGAGGAAGAAAAACAGGAAGGGTTGGTTGATGTTCAATTTCATCTTATTGTTCTAGAGTTTGGTCTCCTTTCAACTGCTTGGACTGGTTTTCCTCCTTTGCCTTGTTTAACTGTCTGCACTGTGTTATAGCCTGAAACCAAGATCAAGGGTCGAGATCAGAAGAATCCATTTCAGAGTCATAATACTTCCAAACAATTTGAAGATAAACACTATGTCTATGTGCTGATGCCTATAAATTATCTAGCTGTTTTAACCAGATAGTATAGATTCAGAAGAAAATCAACTAGAAAGAAAAGCCAAAACTATGTCTAAAATCTCTAATAGGAACTAATTGTCCCTTGTGCATTTCTTCTCCTAGACCAGACAAGCTGAATTTCGGAGTATAGGGCTCTTTGGATCCTTTGGTAAAATTGCAAAAACGGAAGGATTGCTGGGTTTTTACAGGTAGAGGTCTGACCTGTCTTACTGTGATTATTAATTATGTTCTTGCTTTTTCCTCTTCTCTAACAGTTTTCTTATTTGTTCACTCTCAACCTAAAATGTGGACTTACTGCTACTTGTTTTAGGGGAAATGGAGCTAGTGTTGCTCGCATTGTGCCTTATGCAGCTCTGCATTATATGGCCTATGAAGAATATCGCCGGTGGATCATACTTGGTGTCCCTGGTATTGGCAGAGGTCCTGTTCTTGATCTCGTAGCAGGATCATTTGCTGGAGCAACTGCTGTGCTTTTCACTTACCCCCTTGATTTAGTTAGGACGAAATTAGCTTATCAGGTCTGCCGTTGAATGACATTGATCTCTCCATGTGGAATGTGCTTTTGCTTGCATGGCAGATTTTGGTTTAGCAAGCCATTTCAAATTCTTTTGTAGTTCAAGCATCTTAGCCTAATTAAAACGAGTTTTCACTTCCTTTAAAAATGCATGATGATTGAAAAACTGACTTTCATATATTTAGTAAAGGTTGTCAGATCATCTAAATTGAATGTTAAAGGGCTTGTAACTGGCGAACAAGATTTTAAGGGTATCCGGGATTGCTTCTCCAAGACTTACAAGGAAGCTGGTGTGAGAGGGCTTTACCGTGGCGTAGGTTAGTTGTCCATGCACATTTTGGCTTTGTTGTCTTTAGATTGTTGTGAGTTCTCTTATTTGACATGTGGATTCTTTTGTTAGCTCCATCACTTTATGGAATCTTTCCATACGCTGGTTTGAAATTCTACTTCTATGAGGAAATGAAAAGACATGTACCCGAAGACCACAAGAAGGATATCACAATAAAACTCGCATGTGGATCTGTAGCAGGTTTATTGGGTCAAACGTTCACTTATCCTCTTGATGTTGTCAGGAGGCAAATGCAGGTTATTTACTTGAATTTGCTAATGACTGAAATTCTTTTTATGATTATGGACTTATCACCATATGACTTCAAAAAAGCGAAAAACTCTGGCAGGTCCAGAGATTATCAGCATCTAATAGTGAAGCTATGAGAGGAACCATGGATACACTTGTTATGATTGTCCAAAGGGATGGATGGAAGCAATTATTCTCCGGGCTTAGCCTCAACTATCTCAAGGTAAGGTTCCAATGCCTTGCAACCTGCTCAATTAGTGATTTTATTTTATTTTTTTTAATCTCTGATATAGATCATAAAGTGTGCATATAATGGAACCTCAGGTTGTTCCATCTGTTGCTATTGGATTTACTGTATATGACGTTATGAAATCATATCTGGGAGTCCCATCACGAGATGAAGCTGTTATAGAAGTCACAGCAAATAGAACAAATGGTCAACATTCTTCCCTGCACTCTTGATTATATCATTCTGGATTGCTCTAGTCATTTTTGCTGTTGTAAATGGCCTCTTCATTGCCTTCAGTGATTGTTTGGTGAAAGATGGCCTCTTAGATTTGATGGCCACTTGGATTCTTCCCCCCTTTTTGGGGGGCAGTGAAAATTTGTGACTAGGTGATATTCATGTGGTTCCATGTGTTATAGAAGAACCACAAACATTGTATATAGTGAACTTGAAAAAAAGACTCATATGTGGTTGTAACTTGTATAATCTTTATCCTCTCTGTTCCTCTTTTTAGTTCCTCAAAACCAAATAAAAAATAAGTAATATGAACTCCTTGGTTTTAATCAACCTTCTAGCAAGTTGGAAAATAAATAAATAAATAAAAGAAGAAGAAGAAGAAGTATCTTGGGGCTACATACGGGATACAACTGGGTTCTTCATTCTCCTTTGCATTTTCACATGACGTTTCCCAGGAGAAAAGGGGCCATTGCAATAACTAAAAATGACAGTGAGTGGCTCCTTTGAATCATGCACATCCAAGAATATGAATTGCTTGGTGATAAACTGCTCCTGGCCATTTCAAATCTTCATTTCAAAAAGTGCACAATCAACCGAACAAACGAAACATAAAAACAATGAAATGAGTGCTAAACTGAGCCTTTCTTCCTGCTTGAGAACAATTATATTTCATAACGTTCGCTAGATTACACATAGCAGCAGTGCGTAATTAAACAAATAATTGCCCTTTTTACCTTTGACTCATTGAAACCAGAATTTTGCCATTTACCGTTTGTCCGTCTTTTAAATGTATTGCGTCAATACTATTACATTGTTGCTTCAACTTTGAAAAACATAATCACCAATAATCCCCACAAGAGCATCTACCATCTCTGAAATGATGAAATCGTTTGTTATCCCTTACAATTAGCTCTCTTCCAACAATTTTTGACATGATCTTTATTGCATTATGGCAGTCTCCACATATTCTGAGATTCTTAATGACCCTAAGGGTGGTCCTTGGTGGAGTACTGATCAAACCATAGGCAATAGCCAAACGCTCACTATGATGCATCAAAGCCTGTTCTTTGGCCTCCTCATCAATGTCGTGAAGCACATACCTTGTGTCTGGAACATATCCTGCATCCCTCATCTGCCCATGCAAACCTTTATATTTGTCAGTTGCACCTTCCTTGTAAGGACTCGAACTTCTCAAGTCATTAACCTTGTTCTTGCCCTCAAGCATATTGCACTCAGATTGCCTCTTTGGCAATGGGGAAGGAACTTCACCAGCTGTGACCTTGGATGAATCAAGCTCCATCAACAGCTCCTCAGAGTGATCTTCAAGTTCAATATCACCATGTATCCTTGCAAAGTTCAAAATAGCTTCCCAAACTTCAGCTGTAGGCTCAAAGGGTAATTGCTCAACAAATTCCATCGCTTCCCTCAAATGCCCAGCATGCCCCAAAACATCCAAAATGCCCAAATAATGTTCAATTCCTGGTTCTATCTCATACTCATTATTCATCAAGTTAAAGTAGAAAAAGCCTTGCTCAACAGCCCCCTCACTAGCACAAGCTGACAAAACTGCAAGGAAGGTCCCCTGATTCGGCCTCAATACCCCTGATTTCCTCATTTTCTCAAACAAGAGCAGGCCGTGACCCCCCTCCCCATTTTTGGCATAGCCACTAATCATCAAATGCCATAACTCCAAGTTAATTTCTTGCATTCTGTCAAACACTCTACGGGCATTCTTCATGCTCCTACATTTCACATACATTTCAACCACTTTATTATTCAACTCAACATTTCTACCGAATGGTGACTTCCTCAGGAGTTCATGCACATGTTCTCCAAGCTCAAGAGATTCCGAACTTCCACATAAACCAAGCAAAGTTTCAAAAACATAAAAATTCGCGTCAGTACCTTGCGAAATGCAGTCAATTGCTTCTTTAATTTTGCCCTCATCGCAGAGCGAAACTAAATCAACATCTCGCGGCGGATTGTTACTGAGCTTCTCAGTTGATGGGTTTGTTTCTTTTTGAATAATAGTGGATTTCTTGTAATCATCTTTGCGCTGTTGTGATGATTTTGAACGTGTGCGGCGATGGGGTCTGGGCTTACTTGTGTGATTTGGGGCTGCAAAAGTGCATAAGGTTCTAAAAGGTGTCGATTTCGGGGTGGGAGGTCTGAGGGGAATATGGCATGTTGGTGGTGGAAGGGGAACCTTGAAGTGGTTAGGAGAGAGAATGGAGTTGCCTGGTTGATGGATGGAAGAGAGGGTGGCCATCGCTCTGGAGTGCAAGAACGGAGAAGAAAACATGGTAAGAGTAGCTAATATCCATTACTCCAGTTCAAGAAAATCAGAAATATCTTTGCTACGGCGTCGTATTAGCTGGAGCCTAGAAATCTATATTCATTTTGTTTTCCTTATGAATTGAAATCTAGTCTAGAGTCTAGACCAGCAGCCAACCATCACCACCAGTTTTAGCCTTCTTATTTGACGGCATCAAAGTCTCAAATGGGAGTTGGCACTCGAGGATTCATCATGTTTGACTCGAGAGGACATCAAATTTACTTATCAAATCTTAGTTCCTCTTGGCTCTTACATAATGATGTGTAACAAGTGTCTCACCCTTCGTGTTATCGTTATGTTTTACCAAATGGGTTTATTGTCTACCCTTAAACCAAAAAAGAGTCTAGACCAGCCAATAGTAGTTGATGCAGTGAGGCTTGTGGTTCTTCTCAGTTACGAAAAAGTTCATACACTGCCTCGGTTCCTTTTAATATCCAGATGAATGATTCTGTCTGATGCTTGAATGCAGTACTAGTGTCCAAAAAGCTCTATTTTAGAAATGCTGGCATTAGAATCTTGATGAAAAGTCCTGAGCATGAACACACGTGAATTTTAACTCAGAAAGCAAATTTGAACTCATCCCGTGATGACAGGAGAATTTGCAAGCGAAGAAGGGGAAATAACAAAAACAGCATCCATTGCCAATGTTGTTATCCATAAACTAATCATTAAATCCTTCTATTGTATTCTGGAACTATCACAGTAAACGTATCATTACATCCTCATATTGTATTCTGGAAATGCAAAGAGTATGTCTCAAAGTTGATTCCTATATCTGATGCTTACAGTAGGCATCATCGAACAAAAAACAATACTACAATTCTTAACAGCTAGCAATGGCATAATGCAGAAAAAGCTCATACTGTGGTGTAGTATTACAATTAGATGCAGATCATATCACATAGTCAGACCATTCAGAAATAAAAGAAGTATGATCCATAGATTCCCCAGGCACTTCATCGTGCTTCCTTGGCTGATCCTTTCCTCCCACCAACCTTGCTGGGTTCCCCACCGCTGTTGTTTTTGGTGGCACATCAATCAAAACCATCGAGCCAGCACCAATCTTAGCCCCAGCTCCAATCTGCACGTTGCCTAATATTGTTGCTCCAGCACCAATCAACACCCCATCTCCAATCTTTGGGTGCCGGTCACCACCGACCTTTCCAGTGCCTCCCAGAGTTACATGATGGAGAATTGATACATTGTTTCCAATCACTGCAGTCTCACCAACTACAACTCCAGTGGCATGGTCAAAGAGGATGCCTTTTCCAATTTTAGCTGCAGGATGGATGTCAACAGCAAAGACATCAGAGATTCGGGATTGGAGGGCCAAAGCGAGTGGCCTTCGAGATTGAGTCCAAAGCTTGTGAGCTACTCGGTGGGCCTGTCATGTAAACCAAATTTTCTTCATTGACATGATTCTTGGAAGAACAATTGCAAAGAGACTAGTTACATATTAAGTGTGGGAACCCATTTAATAAATGGTAAGCATAGTTTAAGGAAACAACAGAAAGCTCCAAACATTAAAGGTAAAAAACAAAATTAGTCAAAAACTGGTAGTTCAATATTTTCACTTACGTAGGGTTTTGCCCTTGTTTGGCCCTGTTTCTCATTTCTACTTCATATATGGATGTCCTCTAGGGAAAGTTTCCAAAATGGCCTCAAAACATTAGAATATGTCATAACAAACTGAAGATTCCCCACCCCCACCCCCAACCCCCTTCCTCCCCCTCTATTTCCCCTTGAATTAACAAAATGCATCTTAATTAAAACATTTAGAATGCATTGTACCAATATGTTTCTGAAACCCCAAAAATCCCCAAACCTGAAATCACTAGGCAAATATTAAAGACTTCCTGAAGCACACTGGCACCATCCCACTCCTTTGAACTTCTCAGAATGAGAAGCACCTTCCTCCCAGGCATCAGAGCTCCACAACTCCATTGTCTCCACTGCTGACAGACTACATCACTGACCTGCAAATTTTGGGGTCTCAAAATGCCATATAAGCAAACTTTTGTCTTTATCTTATCATCTTCAATGTTTCTGGGCCCAGATGCTCCCCTTATCTATCTCCATTAGTGTAATTCAATTGCACAAACTTTGGAGTGAAGGGAAATCATGGCTCTTGGTTTATGATCTGAGACATTGCTCAGGGTTTGCAATTTTGCACTTTTGATGAAATTTTGATTTTTATGCAAATGAATTAGGAGATGAGTGGTTCAGGGATCTAATAATGCATAAATAAATGCATTCTTGTATTACTTTTTAAGTAATCATGCATTCATCAAATGCATTGACATTTTCTTGGAAAGTTCTAATTTTTAGAAGAAATTCAACTTGAAGAAAAATTATTTTGATGACCATGCATTTCTAAAAATGCGTTTTTATTTTGTCATAATGCATTCAGAGAATGCGTTGAGGCAGTCCAGGAACCTCCCCAAAAGATGTTCCATTGTAGGGTGGAAATGAGAAACAAGGTCAAATAGGGGAGAGAACCCACATATGTATAAGCCTAATGCTACATCTGCACTTAAGACTGAACTCCAACCCATCTGACTGATAATAATGATTTTAAGATAATTTCTCTGATTGCTTGTGTGACAATCCAACATTCGATAATTACCAAATGCTTGCGAACTCATTTAGGTGAAAAAGAAAGCACATTGGCATCTGCATATAGAAGATGACTAATGAATAATTTGTTCCCCTAGAAACTGAAGTTCCAACACCTATTTATGGAGATACTATAAGCTTCCACTGTGTGTGCTTGAGTTTGGGAGATTATGTTAGTAAAAACCATCAAAGTAAACATTTTTCTTTTAGGCCTCCTGCTTCTTACGAAAATACTGCAATATAGACTATTCTATAGGGGTTGTTTCAAAAGAATGCCACTGTAGCATCACTCTCTACAATTCAGGTAAACAATAAACTTAGTACAAGAATAGGTCATTAATCTGCATTTCCATATCTAAGATACTAGAGAAATTAGCTTCTAATTCTATGACCATGAGTTCATCTGCTGTCCGCATAGAATCATAAATTTTCAAATCTCTCTTAAAACCTCATCCTGAGCTGAAACTGGAAATTCAATCTAAGTCCAAAGCATAACTAGACCACTTCAAAACTAAAGATATCAATATTTGTAATAGAGATCATTTGGACAGTGAAATGGCAACTAAATTCTCTCTTTGTAAATCAAGAAATAGATTTTCCAAGAAGATATAAACCAAAAAGAAAAAATAAAAGTCAATAGAAGACCATTACCTTAACTAGCTCTACTGTAAACAGTAAATAACTTAGTAGCAACATAAATGAAGAATACTCTAACAATTTGCACAACTGAAATTAAAGTACCAATCCTAAGCACAAAAACATTATTCTTAACAAGGATTCAGGTGGTAGTTCAATCTAGGACAAATTATTAAAAAAAAAAAAATACCTGACAAGCGAGAAAGCCCTTGTAATTAAGGAGGCAGTGAGAGAAGGAAACGCAGGCAGGGTCACGGTAACGGGCAGCGATGAGGTCTGCCACGGTGGCGGAGCGGAGGTCCGGGTCATTGGAGATGGTGTTGAGGAAGAGGTCATAAAGAAGAGTGGACAGGAGAGTTGAAGAGCAGAGCTTGTTGCCTAAGTGAAACGACAGTGAGCGTTCTAAAGAAGAGTGGGAGAGAATTGTTGAGTATAAATAACTGGCTAAAGCCGGCTCAGCTTCGGCATCCCGCCGAGCCTCAGCTTTGATCTGGGTCCACACCCAGGCTTCGCCACCGTCCTCAGCTAACTCCACTGGAGTTGGCCGTAGGGGTTGGATTTGGGCTTGTGCTGGTGGAGACGAAGGGCGACGGATTTCTCCGGCTGGCATTTTACAGACAACGCTTCTTTCCAGGACCTCGGAGTGGATTCAGATACCTGTCGTTTGGAGAAAAGCGCTTTGCTTATATATATCCACCAGACTCAACTGTTTGGATTGCAACACGTGGAAATGTTGCGACCAATCATTTTTTTTCTTATTTTTTGACAAAACGAAGCTAAAAATTGTTCGATCATTTAGCGTGGCGTGTCAGTTAAACCAAAAAAAATATATATTGTTATAAAATTAGGGTAGTGTTAGAATAAAATCTACACACTACACACTAAGAAAATTCTAACTATTCTTTGCACAAGAATTTCTCTTCAAACTTCTCTCTTTCTTTCTCTCACAATTCTTTCTCTAATCTTTCTTTCACTAATCTTTCTTTTACAAAATGATGGTGTATTACAAGCTTAGAGAATAGCTCTATTTATAGAGCTCTAATTAGTGAAATACATTATCTTCCACTAATTTCAATTAGTGGTGTCTCCACTAAATGGTGAACATCCATAAAAATCTTCTAATAATTCACATAAATCCATAATTAGTGGAGCCTCCACTAATTAATGGAGATTCCAATAATTCATAACACTCCCCCTTGGATGTCCATCCATACATAAAGAATATGCCTCGTTAAAACCTTACTAGATTAAAATTCAAGTGGGAAAAAAATCTAGTGAAGGAAAAAGAGTACACTATTCTATATGTATGTTTATTACTCCCCCTGATGAGATGATTCCTTTAAATCTTTAAACCGACGCATACCGATTTTATATCTCAACTTTTCAAATGTTGCCGTCGGTAAAGTCTTCGTGAAAATATCTGCGAGGTTATTACATGACCGAATTTGTAGCACATCAATTTCACCTTTCTTCTGGAGTTCATGAGTAAAGAAGAATTTTGGTGAAATATGTTTTGTCCGATCTCCTTTAATATATCCTCCTCGTAATTGAGCTATGCAAGCTGCATTGTCTTCATAAAGAGGAGTTGGAATACCTTTGATTGATGATAATCCACAACTTTCTCGGATATAATGAATCATGGATCTTAGCCATACACATTCTCGACTTGCTTCATGAATGGCTATAATTTCAAGCATGATTTGAAGAAGTAGTCTGCTATAGATTGTTTCAGTAGAACGCCATGATATAGCGAGTATTTCCACATGTAAATATATAGCCCGTTTGAGAACGTGTTTTATGTGGATCAGATAAATAACCAGCATCTGCATAACCTATCAATGTTGGACTGGTTTTATTTGAATAAAATAATCCGAGATCAATTGTACCTTGGAGATATCGAAGGACTTGTTTAATTCCATTCCAATGTCGTCGTGTTGGTGAAGAACTAAATCTTGCTAATAAATTGACAATGAAAGCAATATCGGGCCGTGTGTTATTAGTAAGATACATCAATGCATCAATTGCACTGAGATATGGTACTTTAGGACCAAGGAGTTCTTCATCATTTTCTTGAGGTCGGAAAGGATCTTTATCCACATTTAATGATCGGACGATCATTGGAATACTCAATTGATGTGCTTTGTCCATGTAAAATCTTTTTAGCACTTTTGTCAGTATATGTTGATTGATGAATAAATGTTCCACTCTCCAAATGTTCAATTTGTAAACCAAGGCAAAATTTGGTTTTACCAAAATCCTTGATTTCGAATTCTCTTTTTAAATAATCAATTGTTTCTTGGAGCTCTTCAGGAGTTCCAACAAGATTAATATCATCAACATATATAGCTAATATCACAAATTTAGAACCAGATTTCTTAATAAAAACGCATGGACATACCTGGTCATTTTTAAATCCCGCTTTCAATAAATATTCACTAAGACGTGTGAACCACATGCGCCCAGATTGCTTCAGGCCATATAATGATTTCGCAACTTGATGGAGTAATTTTCACGAGGATAATGTTTATATGCTTCGAGCATATGAAATCCTTCGAGGATTTTCATGTAAACATCATTTTCTAAATTTCCATACAAGTAAGCGAGTGACAACATCTAATAGGCGCATATCTATCTTTTCATGTACTTGCCAAACCGATAAGATATCGGAGTGTAATAGCATCAACAATAGGAGAATAAGTTTCATCATAATCAATACCTGGTCTTTGTGAAAAACCTTGGGCTACTAATCGCGCTTTATATCGAACGATTTCACTCTTTTCATTGCGCTTTCGCACAAATATCCATTTGTAGCCAACAGGTTTTATACCTTCGGTGTTCGGATCTGCAGTCCGAAGACTTCACGTTTTGCCGATGCATTTAACTCCGATTGAATCGCATCTTTCCATTGCGACCAATCTTTTCTATGCCGACATTCATCAATCGATATTGGTTCAGGATCATCATTATCCTGTGTAACATCAAGAGATATATTGTATGCAAATATATTATCAATAACAGCTTTCTATCCGATTCCAACTTCTACCGGAAGTGGTATAATTGATAGAAATTTCAGTGTTACTTTCATCAACTTCGGTTCTTTGTCATCAGTTCTCTCTTGGTCTTTATCATTCTTTTCTTCAATATGATCTTCCGGATCATTTAATCCTCTTTTCTTTCGAGGATTTTTATCTTTAGAACCAAGAGGTCGCCACGCTTCGGCGTGTTTTTGACTCAGCAGACTATAGGTATAATATTTTGTTCTACTGGAACTTCAATTCGAATAGGAGCATTTATAGTCGGAATATGCGATTTTGTAACTCTTCCGGAGTCAACAAAAGCGTCCGGCATTTGATTTGCAATGCTTTGCAAATGAATTATCTTTTGAACTTCAATTTCACATGCGCTTGTGCGCGGATCAAGATAATTTAATGATGTTGTCCAAGCAAGATCCTTTTTATGCTTGCTTTGGTTCTCCCCTAATTTAGGGAATAATGATTCATCAAAATGACAATCAAGCAAATCTTGCTGCGAATACATCTCCGTCGTGGGTTCAACATACCCGATAATAGAGGGAGAATCATATCCAACGTATATCCCCTTTCTTCTTTGAGGACCCATCTTTGTACGTTGGTTTGGTGCAATTGGAATATATACAACACACCCAAAAATTCTTAAATGAGCAATATTTGGTTCTGATCCAAAAGCCAATTGCAAAGGAGAGAATTTATGATAACTAGCTGGTCTTATACATACAAGTGTTGCAAAGCATGTAGAATAGCATGTCCTCAGGCAGATGTTGGGAGATTTGTTTTCATTAATAATGGTCTAGCAATTAATTGTAATCGTTTAATCAAAGATTCAGCAAGACCATTCTGTGTGTGAACATGAGCTACAGGATGTTCAACATTAATCCCAATTGACATGCAATATGCATCAAAAGCATGTGATGAAAATTCACCAGCATTATCCAAACGGATATTTTTAATGTGATGGTGCGGAAATTGTGCTCGTAATTTAATTATTTGAGCAAGTAATCTCGCAAACGCCAGGTTGCGAGTAGATAATAAACATACATGTGACCATCGGGATGATGCATCAATTAAGACCATAAAATATTTGAACGGTCCACATGGTGGATCAATAGGTTCACAAATATCTCCGTGAATCCGTTCGAAAAATGTAGGACTTTCAGCTCCTACTTTTACTGGTGATGGTTTAACAATTACTTTTCCTAGGGAACATGCAGTACATGCGAATTTTTTTGATGTTAATATCTTTTTATTTTTTAAATGATGACCATGTATATTCTCAATGATTCTTCTCATCATGGTAGATCCCGGATGACCCAATCGGTCATGCCAAATGCTAAAAGTAATAGGATCAGTAAACTTCTGGTTTACTAGATGATGAATTTCAATTGTACGTATTTTTACAAAATATAGACCAGTAGAAAAAGACGGCAGTTTTTCTAATACTGATTTCTTACCCAAATGCATTTGATTAATAAAAAGATGATCAATCTCATTTTCCTCATTTGTTTCAACATGATACCCATTTCTGCGGATATCTTTAAAACTCAATAAATTTCTTCTGGATTTTGAGGAAAATAGTGCCTTATCAATAATAATTGTTGTTCCTTTAGGCAACAATATACTAGCTCTTCCGGAGCCCTCAATTACATTTGCACTACCGTTTATCGTATAAATATTTATTTCTCCCATTTTGAGATCAGAAAAATATTTCTCATTTTTTTAGTATGGTGTGTGTAGTTCCACTATCAATTAGGCATATATCTTCAATGCCATTTGTGTATCCTAGTAGCGTGAATAATAGCCATCTTGGCATAATAAAACATTTATAAATGTAAATACTCAAATAATAAAAACCTTAAACGATAAGTACTATTACAATGTAAAAAAATATAAAATATAAAAGAAACATATTAAAAGTAAACTTTTAATTATTTTGAACACTTCCATCACCAATCAAATGCTCAATTACAAAAGAGCAACTATAAGCATGTATCCTCACGTTCATATGAACACTAGTGATATGAATAAAAGATGTGATGCTTATTATTAATAGAAATATCTTTTTTTCTTATTATCTTTTCTGTTCCACTTCGGTGGCCGTATTTCTCTCGTGATAAGGGAAATATCGAGTGTGTCCATGACCATAACCACGGCCATCGCCACAATTACGACTATAACGATGGCTTCACTGGAGCCAACAACATTCTCTTCGGGAGTCGTTGTTGAGCCGCTTCATCCGGCTTCATGATTTCTCAATAATAACTCATGTTAAAGTTCGTCAATTTTGGATACCCTTTTTCTCGATATTGTTACTCGTAGAACATGAAAAGTGGAGAATGTCTTCTCCAATATAACTTCATCGATAACTTTTTCTCCGCAAATTTTTTAACTAAGATGTAGTTTTATACATCACGGAGTTCACGGTTTTACAATCTTGCAACTTCGGTGCAACCATTCATACCGTGCAGTAGGTAGTACGACCATCTTCAGGTGGTCAAATCTTTCTTTTTATCCACATGACATATGGATCTCCCTTTTTTTTTTTTAGCATTTAGATACATTTCTGTATGACATATAATTTTTTTCAGAAATATCAAGGGTTACAAATTCGAGTTTAGTGATGTTAGCCATAGAGATCAATAAATGCGTACCTGTCTTCTGGCTTTGATAACGGCAGAGACTCGTGCTTAGTCTTCTGGCTTTTGTACCGGTAGAGACTCGTGCTGATAACGTGTTATAAAATTAGGGTAGTGTTAGAATAAAATCTACACACTACACACTAAGAAAATTCTAACTATTCTTTGCACAAGAATTTCTCTTCAAACTTCTCTCTTTCTTTCTGTCACAATTCTTTCTCTAATCTTTCTTTCACTAATCTTTCTTTCACAAAATGATGGTGTATTACAATCTTAGAGAATAGCTCTATTTATAGAGCTCTAATTAGTGAAATACATCATGGCATACATCATCTTCAACTAATCTCAATTAATGGTGTCTCCACTAAATGGTGGACATGCATAAAAATCTTCTAATAATTCACATAAATCCATAATTAGTGGAGCCTCCACTAATTAATGGAGATTCCAATAATTCATAACATATATATATATATATATATATATATATAGCATAGATATTTGATAATTTTAATTGAAAATAAGTGAAATTTGATCTAAAATATATTACTACCCCGTCTCTATTTATCTGTCACAATTAAAAAATTTTGATATCTTTTTTTATCTGTCATATTAAAAAAATTTAAGTGTCATTAATATTAATTATATTACTATACCCTTGTATTAAATAGTTTTAAAAAATAAAAGTGTAATAACTTTAGAAATAAAGTTGGACAAACAAAGTAAGAAAATAATTGTGAATAATATTAAATCTAAGGATATTTTTGAAATATATAAATAAAATTGTATAAATTT
This sequence comes from Voacanga thouarsii, assembly GCA_026120185.1. Taxonomy (NCBI): domain Eukaryota; kingdom Viridiplantae; phylum Streptophyta; class Magnoliopsida; order Gentianales; family Apocynaceae; genus Voacanga; species Voacanga thouarsii. The sequence continues at coordinate 10,795,125 of JANUWF010001287.1, read as the reverse complement.
AAAAAACTAACTAATTTTTCTTAAACGGCGTGAAGATTAACTATGATAGATAAATAGAGATGGAGGGAATATTTTATTATATAAAATTGTGTGTTGTGTGCATAAATTGCCAAACCAGATCCTAAAAACCATTGTTTTTTGGATCGGATCGAATTGGCCAGTCGAACCGATTAGATTGTGAATTGGTCTCCAAATCGATCCGGTCCACTCCTTTGAAAATCTCAACAACTGACCTATTTTTTACAAATCAATTTGGACCAATCGGTCCAATAAGTGAACCAACCAGTCCAATTAATTGGACGATCCTTCTTTTTTTTCCTCCTAAATAAAATAATATATTCATAAGAAAGAAATAAGTTACACAAATAAAATAAATAGTCAGTAATAATAAAAAAATATCATATTTTCTTTTAATTTCGTTATTTATGTTTTTATAAACTTAAATTATTCTATATTATTGATCAATTTTATTTTTAAAAATTTTATATTTTTAATTTTTAAATAATAATATTACCGATTTAATTACAATTCAATTGCGATTCAATTACAATTAGATTATTAAATCGTAAATCAATAAAATTTTCAATTTAAAATACGACAAGGTTGGGAGGAAATCCAAGCAAACTTCAGCCTCCGAAGTATAAAGTACAGTGGTGTGATACTACTAATAGCTTATAATATTACGAATTTAATTTTTAATTTTATATTTATGATTTATACGCGCTGCAAAGTCTAGAAGTGATAGAGTCACTCTTGATGGAACATCACCAAGGAAAAACTCAGCCCAACATTTGAAACAAGACTTTTTGGTTCAAAGCAGCCAATGAAAGCAAAAACCGAGAAAGTCTAGTTAAGGCGATGATCAAATGAATGAGCATCTGACTCTAGCTCAGGAATAAGGGTGTTCATTTGGGTTTTTTTGGGTTCGTCTTTTATGTTTTAAATTTTGGTTTTGGTTTGATTTTATAAATTTTGAACAAAATCAAGTCAAACTGAAATTTCTATAAAATTAATAAAATTTAATCAAATCGAAATGAAATAATCAGATCGAAGTGAAATATTAAAAATTCATAATTTATATAAATAAATAAATAACATTTAATATTAATTATGTATATTTTAATTAAAATATAATTTTTCAATTTTTTTATTTTTTATTTTGAAAAACTGAACTTTTATATAAATTTTAAAATTAAATTAAATTAAAAAACTCGATTTAAATGAATAATGCAGAAGTAGGATGACCAATAGAGTATTGAAAGAGTAAATGCCATAACTTCAACGATTACAAGAATGATAATAAAAGAGGTTGTAGACCTTAGTTAACTGCATGCTTTGACCAGAATAACCTATTGTGATTTTACCTGGTCTTGGAATGGCAACACTGACCAGTTCTTGCCCTTTCTTCTTGACCGACTAGGCCGGTCTCTAGGTCTGTTGTTTGTGACTCCATTGTCGTTTGTGGATTTGGGCGTTCCACGAATCAGAATTCCTGTCAAAGAAGAACTAATGAAAGTAGGGGAAGAGAAAAAGGAGAACCTGTCAAAGTGTAGGACCGTGGAATGAATCAACATTTACCAGTCTGGAAATGGTTTTGCTAGGATAAAACTCATTTGAGCTCCTTTTCCTGATGATGGTTTATTCATTCTCATTGGCAACTATAATCCTGAGCTGGAGTGCGGAAGGTTTTATCAGATGGGCACCGTAGCCTAGCATGTGAAGATGTGTTCAAGAAAGAGATGTAATTCACAGCTTGAGAAAAGAGGTGTTCAACAAGATAAGAAATATAGCTTTCTTTCTCTCTCACACAATAGTTACTATACAAACCATTTATCAATGTCAAAGGAGTGCTTACACCTGAGAATTTTATTTGAGAGGAGAGGAAAAACGAAAGCTATTCTAACTTCATAAGTTGACAAGCCACGGATTCATATTGTCTGGTGCTTCATGTTATGACATAGATGGGTACAAAACTTGTCTCGCAATTAGGTCTTCTAGCCCCCATGCTGCCAACATCTACCACTAGATCGCCTTCTACAATAGGAGCCATTGCGCAAAGGTGCCCCACAAGTTGCTGAACCATATGAGGAATATCCAGAAGCAGTATAATGATTAGCCGATTTATAACAAATACTACTTCCTGAACTTGCATTAATCCTCATGCCTTGATGCTGCCAACATCTCTTATTTCCTTCTGTGGGATTTCTTGAACAGAATGAGCCATTATGTAATGGTGCTCCACAAGTTGAAAAAGATTTGTCATCCACAATTGAAGGAAGAAATGTGCAATTTTTGTCCAACCTCATGCCCTTGTGCTGCCAACATCTTTTATTTCCTTCAAGAGGTTTCCTGCTACAGTTTCCACCATCATGCAAGGTCATCGCACAAGTTGCAGAAGATTTACCAGAGAAAAGTGATGGAAGAAATGTGCAATTTTTCTTCTCTTCTTTAGCATAACTTTTGGCACCTGAGCAATCAAATACACATGGGACTTCCCCAGTGAAGGACCTAGAGCTGGCTTCTTTCAGCCTCATTCCTTTGTGCTCCTCACATCTCTTTCTTCCTGCAGGAGGTTGCCTAGTGCAGAAGGTCCCGTCCTTTAGGTCCATTCCACATATGGTATTGCCATTTTTGTAGACAACTTGCTCACTTGAGAAAGGATTTAGCCCACCAGCCTTCCTTCGAAGTATATTTTGATTATTGCCATGGTCTAGAATTGGACCATAAAGGTATTCTTTCTTAACTTGTACTGATTGAGGAATGGAGTCTAGGACTTTCCGTCCCTTGTGCTCCTGGCATCTTTTGTGTCCTTGGACTGGTTCCTTTGTACAAGAAGAGCCATTACCCAAGGTAACTCCACAAACAGGGGTAACATCCTTCTCAAAGGGATGCTTATCCGCTGCCAAAGTAAATCTCCCCCCCGCAAGTAACTTGGAGCTAGTACCATTTATTTTCATTCCTTTGTGCTCTGCACACCTTTTCCTCCCTTCAGATGGTGATTTTCTACAAACAACTCCATGACCCAAAGCAACACCACAAATACTAGGACAGTACTCGTCAACACCAGATCTCCAAGGAACTAAAATTGGCTGTGTTCTTCCGAATTTCAGAACTCGGGCAAAGAAATCATTGGGGGGAAAGTTAGTGTAGATATTGTATCCATCCTCCAAAAGAGGTGGTTTGCAAGGTTTGATTTTGATGCCCTTGCGCCTTTGAGGAAAGAGCCGAAACTTTTGAAGAAATTGAGATGTTCTTGAGGTGCAATCAATTCTTTTGAGGATATCATTCTGTCGACGATAGCCATTACTTCCTTTGTTCCATGCATAATCAAATGTGTCGAGCAGCTTTGCTTCTGTTTTCTCAGCTTCCCTGGAATCTTTCATCTGTTGCAATTGAAAGAGAGGGTAAAGGCAGGATATATGATGTTTGAGAAATGTTTGGTACATCAACAATCTTTTGTTCATGTACACAACTGCTTGGCCACACATCTTTACACTATGAACATATTTGTAGATTGATTCTTTGAATTTTCCATCACCATCCAGGACTTGTATGCCTGTTTAGGAGGGGGAAATTCAAGGATATGCTATTTAACAAGCCCTCTTAGTATAAAAAGAAAAAAAAAAGGAAAAAGTTCCCTATTGGTATCACATCTGGGTCTTTTACTATAGTGCTGTCTCACTGAGAATTAACTTGCTAAAAATATAGTTCAGGAAAAAGGACAGAGATGATAACAATGAATTGGCCAAATTTTAAGAAGTTAGATGTAGAGAGTAGATCTATAACCACATGACTCAAGTCACTACTAATCAAATTTACAAAATGCTAGTGAAGACAAATATGCTATTTGACATCAAAAGAACATAATATACTTCAAGAAAGCAGGGATTCATAATCATCATATCATCATAACAACTCTATCCTATACTAAAATTTTCCTGCCTTTGAGATCAAAGAGTAGATTAGTCATCCTATTCTTCTTCAGAACTTTTTTTGGCTTTTTAAACACATTAGTACAATAAAGAAACTTCAGTATGACTATTTAAGATGTTGAACGATCAAATAGAAACAAAAAACTTACAGGAACCCATCTATAAACTATAGAACAGCCTTTCGCGAATATCTCACTGAATAATCCAGGCCCCTTTTGAGCAAGAACATTGTCGTAGTTATTCAGCTTGCAATCTGAGCCACCATTTTCCAAATGGGCTCCGTCACGGCCATACTGCTGTAACCTGCTTCTTACATTGTAAGCTGCTTTTCCCAGGTAAACAGGAATTATAAAGTCAGGATCAAGTTTGCTGGTCTCTCTTCCAGATTTATTACGTGATATAAATATCCCAAGCTCATAAACTCCCGTACAAGAGGTGCAATTCGGGAGGTTTTTAAACCTGTATTTCTCCGCTCCTTCCCTCCCCTGAGCATGATCTTCCCAGTCAGAAGGTCCAATTAGCAGCTGGAAAGAAGCATATGGAAGAAATCACAAGTCCATGTTATGCGGGAAAAAAGTATATATGCCATTAACAGATCCAAAACTGAAAGCCAGAAAGTAATGACAGAAAGTAATGAACACTTCTGTAGGAGAAAGTAGTTGCATTTGTTGTCCAGGAGCTGGTATTGAACTTTAGCTTTAAATTTTTAGCCAAATATTCTCACTCATTGATCTGGAGTGCTTTCCGCTTAGCCTTTCAAATGTTCTATGTACTATTAGACCGACCCACCCCACTCCATATTAACTTCCCAGAATGGAATGCCGATGCTATTTGTGATCATCTAGCCCAACAAAGAATCACATTTTCGCCATTCCTGGTGGGAGCACGGGACTAATACTACAAAATTAGTTGAAATACCTCATACATTTCGCCCAAATTAAAAACAATTAAGGTAAAAAAGTAATAGACTGAAATAAGCTAAGAATTGGTACTAGAAGAACCCAAGAAACAAACTATAACTCCAATTTCACACCAATATTTGATTCTTTTCTTCGTTTAACACTCTTTAAGAGAAGACCAAACAAACCCAGCTTGAGACAACTCACAATTAAAAAAAAAAAAAAAACATTTTTACCATCTTTAACATTGAAGCGAACTGGTAAATTTCAAGCTCCAGCTAAAAACAAGCAAAGAAAATATCTAAACAAGAATATTAACGATTTTATGTGTGTTTTTCCTCTTCTGAGCACAAAAGGAAATCGGGAGAGCGAAACGGGGCTGTAAAGTATTTCTCACCTTCCAGTCGGAGAAAGCTGAATCATGCTCAGTATACCTACAGTCTTCTCTCTTTAACCACCTGCTGGTGGTGGAAGTGGTGGCAACGCCATTGTCCGTGACCACCATAGCCATTCAGACCAGTCTTCGCCTCACCCAGTCGCTCACTCTCCGCGTTCCAACGCCCAAACTGACCGTTACGTTTATAGAGCGCGCTAGTGGGTGGGCCAAATGACTCTTTTGCCTATGACTAGGGGCGGCAATATTGAACACGATACGCCAACACGACACGAATATGACACGGTTATAGCAGTTAGGGTTGGGATTTCATGGGTTCGGGTCGAAACAGGTCGACCCGTTTAACTTTAAACGTGTACAGGTCATAAACGGGTTCAACATGTTTTAACCCGTTTCAACCCGCGAACCCGTTTAATTTTTTTTAATATTTATATTTAATACTTTTTGTAATACCCTACAAATTTTACTATAGAAAATTAGATAATTTAATTTTTTACATGAATTAATTGAATTAAATTTTATTATATGAATTAATTAAATTGTTTGTGTGTCTATTTTGTTTAATTATATGAGACATCTTAAAGAAAATAAATGATGCTAATATGGTTATTTGTTTGATATATAGTAAATGAATCATTCTTAATTAATTATTATTTAGTGTCTATAATAATAATATTAGTACGAGTTGGTAAGCAACGACATTACGCGAGTCTAAAGGGGAAGGTTAGGCATTTAGGAAATAACGTATGTAATATGCCTACAGGCCGAATCGAATATTAAATGAAAAGAAGCTCGTGTGATGCATTTACCAGAGGTGGTAAGGTTCACTCAGTATCGATTGACCAGTTCGTATACTATGCTATTTCTGACATTGGGACAAAGACAATTTAAATTACACCCTACAAGGACAAGCCTTCCTTTCGTGCTCGTTTTTTGCTCTCCATTTGCTCTTTAAAATTCCTGGCATGCTACGACAAAATTGTTGTTCTAAATATCTAGAGAAAATAATTTCTTGAATAATCCAATTTTATTACAAAATTACATTTGTTTAGATTTTTAATATTAAATCTTATGAATTTATTAAGATCTCTAAATATTTAACGAGATGGTTTGTTATTTTATTGGTTATTTATGACTTTACGGACTATTTTATTAGTTTTTTAATTTTATATAATTTGATTTGATTTTTTCAAATTTTTTGTGTAATGGTGCACAGATTGGCGGGTTTAGTAGGTATTCGGGTTGACGAATTTAGTAATTATCTATTTAATTTTTGTGTCTAATTGTGTCATGTCGTGTCAACCCGTTTTATAACACGAACACGACACGAAAATAAATGGGTTGACACGACACGACACGTTTATTAATCGGGTCGTGTTCGGGTTGATCTGTCAAGTGTAATTATCTCAAATTGACACGACTCGCCAACCTGAACACGACACGATTGCCACCCCTACCTATGACGACTCTGCAATATTGATGCCAGACAGGGCCGGGATAAACTATCCATTCCAAAGCTTTTGAAAAAAAAAAAAAACTCTTTCAATTTTATTTTTCCCTCTAAAAGTTTTTTTAATTATAAAATAATTTTCTAATATATTCTTTTATATAATTTACTTTTTAAAACTCAAGTTCATTATGCATGTTGCTAGCCATCCTTTAATATAAGATTTGGAGACTGCATAATTATGTACTACAGCTATATTATAATTTAATGTACAAATTTTTAAAATTATATACTAAAATTAAAAACTTTTTGAAAATTAATAAAAAATTCCATCATTTTCCTTGCATTACTAAATTATTCTTAAAATTATATAATTGTTATGAATTATTGGAATCTCCATTAATTAGTGGAGGCTCCACTAATTATGGATTTATGTGAATTATTAGAAGATTTTTATGGATGTCCACCATTTAGTGGAGACACCACTAATTGAAATTAGTGGAAGATAATGTATTTCACTAATTAGAGCTCTATAAATAGAGCTATTCTCTAAGCTTGTAATACACCATCATTTGTGAAAGAAAGATTAGTGAAAGAAAGATTAGAGAAAGAATTGTGAGAGAAAGAAAGAGAGAAGTTTGAAGAGAAATTCTTGTGCAAAGAATAGTTAAAATTTTCTTAGTGTGTAGTGTGTAGATTTTATTCTAACACTACCCTAATTTTATAACACGTTATCAGCACGAGTCTCTACCGTTATTAAAGCCAGAAGACAGCACGAGTCTCTGCCGTTACCAAAGCCAGAAGACAGGTACGCATTTATTGATCTCTATGGCTAACATCGCAAAACTCGAATTTGTAGCCCTTGATATTTCTGGAACAAATTATATGTCATGGGTTCTCGATGCGAAATGCATCTAAATGTCGAAGGCCTTAGTGAAACTATTCAAGCAAATAATAGTGCATCCGCACAACACAAGGCTAAAGCTTTGATTTTTATTCGTCGTCATCTCGATGAAAATTTAAAAATGGAATATCTTACCGAAAAAGATCCATATGGCCTCGTGGATAAATTTAAAAGAAAGATTTGACCACCGAAGATGGTCGTACTACCTACTTGCACGGTATGAATGGTTGCACACGAGGTTGCAAGATTTTAAAACCGTGAATGAATATAGCTCCGCAATGTATAAAATTACATCTCAATTAAAATTATGCGGAGAAAAAGTGATCGATGAAGATATGTTGGAGAAGACATTCTCCACCTTTCATGCCTCGAATATTGTCCTGCGAGCAACAATATCGAGAAAAGAGGTATACAAAATTTACTGATTTAATTACTTGCCATCCTCATTGCGAGAGAAAAATAATGAGTTATTATTGAGAAATCATGAAGCCGGACCAAGCGGCTCTACAGACACTCCCGAAGTGAATGCTTGTTGGCTCCAGCAGAAGCCATCGTTATAGTCGTGGTCGTGGCCGTGGTCGTGGTTATGGTCGTAGACACGCTCGATATTTCCCTTATCACAATTATAATCAAATTGTGAGAAATACCGCCACCAAGTGGAACAGAAAAGATCAAAATGGAAAAGAAAAAGAAATTGAAGAAAAGCATGAGGATATATGTTATAGATGTGGCATGAAAGGTCATTGGTCACGAAAGCTGTCAGTACGGCTAAGCATTTAGTTGAATTGTATCAAGCTTCATTGAAAAATAAAAATGTGGAAGCAAATTTTTCTCAACATCCAATAAATAATGTTGAGGATGACGATAGTGATCCCGAAGATCTTAATATCAATATTACCCATATGGATGTATCGGATTTTTTGAACACCCGGACGGTAGGATAGACCATTTAATTGGTGATGGCGGTGTCCAAAAGAACTAAAGCCTCACCACGATATTTTTGTATTTTCATTTTCATTCTATTCTAATAATATTTACGTTTACATATATATATTTGTGTTCGGATAGGCTGTTGTTAATGATGATATATGCATTATTGATAGTGGAACTACACACACCATACTAAAAAATGAGAAATATTTTTCTGATCTCAAAATGGGAGAAATAAATATTTATACGATAAACGGTAGTGCAAATGTAATTGAGGGCTCAGGAAGAGCTAGTATATTGTTGCCTAAAGGAACAACAATTATTATTGATAATGCACTATTTTCCTCAAAATCCGGAAGAAATTTATTGAGTTTTAAAGATATCACGAGAAATGGGTATCATGTTGAAACAAATGAGGAAAATGGGATTGAGCATCTTTTTATTACTCAAATGCATTTGGGTAAGAAATCGGTATTAGAAAAGCTGCCGTCTTTTTCTCTTGGTCTATATTTTGTAAAAATACGTACAATTGAAATTCATCATCTAGTAAACCGAAGTTTCTCGATCCTATTACTTTTAGCATTTGGCATGACCGGTTGGGTCATCCGGGATCTACCATGATGAGAAGAATCATTGAGAATACACATGGTCATCCTTTAAAAAATAAAAGGATATTAACATCAGAAAAATTCGCATGTACTTGCATGTTCCCTAGGAAAATTAATTGTTAAACCATCACCGGTAAAAGTAGGAGCTGAAAGTCCTACATTTCTCGAACAGATTCACGGAGATATTTGTGGACCTATTGATCCACCATGTGGACCGTTCAAATATTTTATGGTCTTAATTGATGCATCATCTCGATGGTCACATGTATGTTTATTATCTACTCGCAACCTGGCGTTTGCGAGATTACTTGCTCAAATAATTAAATTACGAGCACAATTTCCGGACCATCACATTAAAAATATCCGTTTGGATAATCGTTGGTGAATTTTCATCACATGCTTTTGATGCATATTGCATGTCAATTGGGATTAATGTTGAACATCCTGTAGCTCATGTTCACACACGAGAATGGTCTTCTTGAATCTTTAATTAAACGATTACAATTAATTGCTAGACCATTATTAATGAAAACAAATCTCCCAACATCTGCACGGGGACATGCTATTCTACATGCTTTGCAACACTTGTACGTATAAGACCGATTAGTTATCATAAATTCTCTCCTTTGCAATTGGCTTTTGGGTCGAACCAAATATTGCTCATTTAAGAATTTTTGGGTGTCTTGTATATATTCCAATTGCACCAAACCAACGTACAAAGATGGGTCCTCAAAGAAGAAAGGGGATATACGTTGGATATGATTCTCCCTCTATTATCGGGTATGTTGAACCCACGACAGGAGATGTATTCACGACAAGATTTGCTGATTGTCATTTTGATGAATCATTATTCCCTAAATTAGGGGAGAACCAAAACGAGCATAAAAAGGATCTTGCTTGGACAACATCATTAAATTATCTTGATCCGCGCACAAGCGCATGTGAACTTGAAGTTCAAAAGATAATTCATTTGCAAAGCATTGCAAATCAAATGCCGGACGCTTTTGTTGACTCCGGAAGAGTTACAAAATCGCATATTCCAACTATAAATGCTCCTATTCGAATTGAAGTTCCAGCAGAACAAAATATTATACCTATAGTCTGCTGAGTCAAAAACACGCCGTAAGCGTGGCCGACCTCTTGGTTCTAAAGATAAAAATCCTCGAAAGAAAAGAGGATTAAATGATCCGGAAGATCATATTGAAGAAAAGAATGATAAAGACCAAGAGAGAACCGATGACAAAGAACCAGAAGTTGATGAAAGTAACACTGAAATTTCTATCAATTATACCACTTCCGGTAGAAGTTGGAATCGGATAGAAAGCTGTTATTGATAATATATTTGCATACAATATATCTCTTGATGTTACACAGGATAATGATGATCCTGAACCAATATCGATTGATGAATGTCGGCATAGAAAAGATTGGTCGCAATGGAAAGATGCGATTCAATCGGAGTTAAATGCAGCGGCAAAACGTGAAGTCTTCGGACTGCAGTCCGAACACCGGAAGGTATAAAACCTGTTGGCTACAAATGGATATTTGTGCGAAAGCGCAATGAAAAGAGTGAAATCGTTCGATATAAAGCGCGATTAGTAGCCCAAGGTTTTTCACAAAGACCAGGTATTGATTATGATGAAACTTATTCTCCTGTTGTTGATGCTATTACACTCCGATATCTTATCGGTTTGGCGAGTACATGAAAAGATAGATATGCGCCTATTAGATGTTGTCATCTGCTTACTTGTATGGAAATTTAGAAAATGATGTTTACATGAAAATCCCGAAGGATTTCATATGCACGAAGCATATAAACATTATCTTCGTGAAAATTACTCCATCAAGTTGCGAAATCATTATATGGCCTGAAGCAATCTGGCGCATGTGGTTCACACGTCTTAGTGAATATTTATTGAAAGCGGGATTTAAAAATGACCAGGTATGTCCATGCGTTTTTATTAAGAAATGCTGGTTCTAAATTTGTGATATTAGCTATATATGTTGATGATATTAATCTTATTGGAACTCCTGAAGAGCTCCAAGAAACAATTGATTATTTAAAAGAGAATTCGAAATCAAGGATTTTGGTAAAACCAAATTTTGCATTGGTTTACAAATTGAACATTTGGAGAGTGGAACATTTATTCATCAATCAACATATACGACAAAAGTGCTAAAAAGATTTTACATGGACAAAGCACATCCATTGAGTATTCCAATGATCGTCCGATCATTAAATGTGGATAAAGATCCTTTCCGACCTCAAGAAAATGATGAAGAACTCCTTGGTCCTGAAGTACCATATCTCGAGTGCAATTGGTGCATTGATGTATCTTGCTAATAACGCACGGCTCGATATTGCTTTCATTTGTCAATTTATTAGCAAGATTTAGTTCTTCACCAACACGACGACATTGGAATGGAATTAAACAAGTCCTTCGATATCTCCAAGGTACAATTGATCTCGGATTATTTTATTCAAATAAAACCAGTCCAACATTGATAGGTTATGCGAGATCTTTGGTTATTTATCCGATCCACATAAAGCACGTTCTCAAACGGGCTATCTATTTACATGTGGAAATACTTGCTATATCATGGCGTTCTACGAAACAATCTATAGCGACTACTTCTTCAAATCATGCTTTGAAATTATAGCCATTCATGAAGCAAGTCGAGAATGTGTATGGCTAAGATCCATGATTTATTATATCCAGAAAGTTGTGGATTATCATCAATCAAAGGTATTCCAACTCCTCTTTATGAAGACAATGCAGCTTGCATAGCTCAATTACGAGGAGGATATATTAAAGGAGATCGGACAAAACATATTTCACCAAAATTCTTCTTTACTCATGAACTCCGGAAGAAAGGTGAAATTGATGTGCTACAAATTCGGTCATGTGATAACCTCGCGAGATATTTTCACGAAGACTTTACCGACTACAACATTTGAAAAGTTGAGATATAAAATCGGTATGCGTCGGTTTACTGATTTAAAGGAATCATCTCATCGGGGGAGTAATAAATGGACATATAGAATAGTGTACTCTTTTTCCTTCACTAGATTTTTTTCCCACTTGGGTTTTTATCTAGTAAGGTTTTAACGAGGCATATTCTTTATGTAATTGATGGACATCCAAGGGGGAGTGTTATGAATTATTGGAATCTCCATTAATTAGTGGAGGCTCCACTAATTATGGATTTATGTGAATTATTAGAAGATTTTTATGGATGTCCACCATTTAGTGGAGACACCACTAATTGAAATTAGTGGAAGATAATGTATTTCACTAATTAGAGCTCTATAAATAGAGCTATTCTCTAAGCTTGTAATACAACATCATTTGTGAAAGAAAGATTAGTGAAAGAAAGATTAGAGAAAGAATTGTGAGAGAAAGAAAGAGAGAAGTTTGAAGAGAAATTCTTGTGCAAAGAATAGTTAAAATTTTCTTAGTGTGTAGTGTGTAGATTTTATTCTAACACTACCCTAATTTTATAACAATAATTTGACTCTTTTTATTTATAATTTTCTTTATCTAATTAAAACAATTAATATTCTTATTAATAACTAATAATATTTATTGATAAAGATGTATATTGACTAAGAACATATTCAAAATTTTGATAAATTAACTATTAATTAAAAAAAGAAACATATTTATAGTTTAAAATAAATTTTAAAAAATTTTAATTTATTTTGATGAGACGGAAGAAATGTATATATATATATATATATATATATATATATATATATATATATATAAATAGTTGTAGAATGTTGTGAGAGAGTCATCTGACATTGTTCTGCGTTACCCCGTAGCATTTTGAAAATACATAAACTCTAGATACACTGCACATTAATTGATAAAAACTTTATCTTCAACTCAAACTTCTAATATGTTCAAATTTTCCTAATATCTTCAAATTTCACTCTTTATTAAATAATACATCTGGACAGAAGGTTTATTGTTCTGTGCATTAACTTCAGGTGCATCGTATCTAACAAATTTATCTTCAATTAAAGTTTTGCATCTCTTTACATTCCTTTTCATATTAAATAGCCCATGTCAAGACTACAAATCTGAAAAAAATCAGTTACTGGTTGGGCTTCTTTCACCAAGTGATGGCAGGGGATTCCGTCAAAGACAAAGATTTTGGGTCACTATTTGGGAGCGAATTCAGCGTACCGATAAAGCTTCCGCCTTTAGGCATGCTTTTTAGTCTAATTTTTTTCTTTCCATAGTTTAAGATGAGAGGAATCGTTTTCTATAAAGAAAAACTAAAAAATAGTTGCGATGATATTGTAAATTTATACTTACTTTGAATTATTAAAATTAAAAAAATAAAATTTTGATACTTGAAAAAAAATTCTCTCTATTTATACTTTAAATTGATATTATCTTTTAAATTTAATAATATTTTTAAATTTAAATTAATATATTATACAAACTCGTACAATGCAAAAAAATTAAACTAATATATTATTAGAATCAAACCCCTAAATGCTCCTTTAAAATGACACAATTATTCCAAAAAAGATGTTGGAAAAATAAATAAATAATAGGAATCCAGACCGTCGCAGGAATCAGGGTACAATAATTTTGTGAGTGATGTAGACATAAAGCAATATGAAACGGACGAAGGCTTTGGTGCAATTATATGCAAAGTAAAGCCCAGGCACTACTGGTGGCAAGAAGAAAGTTACCATCAATAATTCTCCCAAAGGATAAAGTTGCCTACAATAGTTCATGAACATCACCATCAGCTTTGCTAAGGTTTGTTTTCATCATTTTGTGGGGCGGATGATTTGTTGGGAAAATACGTATAAGGAATCTATTTAGAGAAAATAAAATTAGTTTATTTGATTAGTATTTGTAATATTTTTATTTGTAATATTTGTTTTATATCGTTATAATTCTTAATGATTTTTTTATTATTATGATTCTTAATTTTTAGATAAAAAAATAAAACATTCGGAATTATAATGGTAAAAAAATTATTAAGGATCATAACGATAAAAAAAATATTAATGCCAAAAATATTATAAACCTCAAATTTTAAGGATCAAATAGATTAATTTTCTTTTTATTTGTATAAATCACAAGTATTAAAATTTTATATTTTAAAAAATGTATAATATTTAATGTATAAAGACGAATTTATAATAGTACATTTTGGATATGAGTTTATAAATTAAATATAATATATTTTCTCTTTATTTAGTACTATTTTTAGTAGTAGGAATCAAAACATACTCGACTAACATTATATGTAGAACATTCCACCCTGAATCATCTCAAAATAGATTATTTTTATTATCTTTGTAATATTTTGAAAATTTTATTGAATTTTATAAAACTATTTTCTATTATTTTCAAGCAAAATCATTATTTATGAAATAATTATTTTATGAGAAATATCATATTTTATTTTATTTTATGCAAAAATATTATATTTTATAAGAAATTTATTATATTATATTTGATAAGAAATACATTATATGTAGAACATTCCACCCTGAATCATCTCAAAATAGATTATTTTTATTATCTTTGTAATATTTTGAAAATTTTATTGAATTTTATAAAACTATTTTCTATTATTTTCAAGCAAAATCATTATTTATGAAATAATTATTTTATGAGAAATATCATATTTTATTTTATTTTATGCAAAAATATTATATTTTATAAGAAATTTATTATATTATATTTGATAAGAAATAATCTATTTTATTTATATTATATTAATTGTGACACAAATATATATATATATATATATATATTATTACTATTTTATTATTATAAATATATAAATAGCTTTATGTTTCGTTAGCTAGCAATTTGGAATTGAATTCATTAGTATTAAAATATTAATATTATTGTTATTATTATTAATTCTTTTTATATAAAGTTTCTTATATAAACTTTTACACAAGCTTATTACATAAGTTTCCTACAAAACTTCCCAAATAAGCTTTTACTTTTTATTATTTTACAAAGCTTCCTATGTAAGCTTTCATATAAGCTTCTTAGATAAGCTTTTTACATAAATTTTTATTTTCTATTTTACAAAGCTTCCTTCATAAGCTTTCCTACAAGTCACGAAGTCAAAACCCACTACGATACGAAATATGTGGAGTGTTACAATATGCATATGCCTGGTGAATATTTTCCATACAAATACTTGTTGTTAGGACTCCCAAGGATATCCAACGTGATACGAGTATGCAACTTAGGGTTTGAGTGGAACACAACTAAAATAGACAGAAAAATTAATTGATTCAATCCCTTAAATTTTATATTTTGGAGGATTAGGTCCTTTTTTTTAAAAATTTTTTAGGTCTCATAACTATTATTTTTGTATAATTTTGACCATTTTTTAGAGTTCCGTTATTCAAACTGCCATCTGACTAACAAAACTCTAATAAAAGGACTAAAATGACATAAAAATAATAGTTAAGGGACCTAACAAGTTAAAAAAAAAAGAAAAGGGACGTAAATATAAAAATATAAAAGTTAAAGGAGTGAATCGGTTAATTTTTTTTAAATAATAAAGCAATTAAAAAATCTGCCTCCAAATTTGGAAGGATTTCGGATGGATTAAAGATGAATTCTTAAAATTTTATTTTTTAAAAATGAAGTAATTTAAATATTTGTTGCAAATTTATCCCAAATTTAATTAAAATTTGAAACAAATTCAGAATAAATTCTTAAAAATATATTATTTAATAAAAATTAAAAATAAATTAATAAAAAATTCGTTCCAACTCCATCCTAAATTTGTGATGGATTTGGCATGCAATATTGTTATAGAGGAATCTATTCCAAGTTAAAGATGATTAATTAATAAAAAAAATAAAAAAATTAATAAAAGAATTATTCTTAACTTTGAGTGGAATTGGGGATAAATTCTTTAGAAAAATTTATTATTTAACGAAAAATTAAAAAAATTAATAAAAGAATCCAATGCAAATCTATCTCAAATTTTGAAATATAATCTTTAAAAAATATTATTATTTAATGAAAAATAAAAAGTAATAATTTAATCAATGAATACTTTCAAATTTTAATTAATTTGCATCGTTGATGTTTTAATTTTGCTTTTAATTGATCAAATAGAATGGTTAGTATAATTATTTTATTAACAATTTTTCTTTTTTTAAGTCTTAGATACGATACAAGTTAAATGAATAAATATATCATTAATTTGTTAGGCACTTATTTGAAATTAAGCAAACATGACAATGTAACATTATTTAAACACTTTGATAAAATGACAAATTATATTCAATGTAATTAAAATTTAATATATTTACTTTTTTTTAATTTTTGTAGAAAATTTAACAATTAAATTATTAATTTGTGAAATTTATATATACTTTACAAGTATACTTAGAAAATTAGTCGATTCAATCTTTTAACTTTTATTTTTGACGATTTTAATCAATTTTTTTTCAACTTATTAGGTTCTTTAACTATTATTTTTGTAACATTTTGATCTTTTTATTAGGGTTTCGTTAGTCAAATAACAGTTTGACTAATATAACTCTTAAAAAATAACCAAAATCGTACAAAAATAATAGTTAGGAGATTTAAAAAGTCAAAAAAAAAAAAAAAGAGGGATCTAAACATCCAAAACATAAAAGGTACGAGACTAAATTGACTCATTTTCCAAATAGATATTATTAGTTTGAATGGAAATGAATTTGAATTTGAATTTTAAAAAAAAAATGTATGGAAACTGAAATGAGATGGCATTTGGCTAACGAGTGTGAAAGTGGCGGGAGAAGTACCTGGGCGTTTGTGGCATTTGAATTGTGGTTTGGTGTGTGTGACCCACGGTGTGCTATGTGTCAGTCGCCAAACTCAATGGATTTCGACGGCCGACACAACCCAACGTGGCCTTTACTCTTGCCATCCTCTAACATCAAGATGTTAGAAGAGCATGCATGCAACACGTCACGGTAGTCCGACCACATAAGAAGAGAAGATGTTGGAACATACAACAGTGCAAAAGAGGAGATCGACATTAAATTGCTAAAAGGAGCTTGTTCAAATAGCTTTTGTTTGGTGCAATATGTCTACCTCACTAATTGGTTGCACCAGTATTTCACTACGAGCCACCCACGCTCAATATTTCTACCCGTGCCAGTTGGAGTGAAAATACCTATTGACTCACAAATCATCTACGCTGCAACCCAGCTATTTGCGGCAGTGACGTAGGTCAATAGGATATGATTCCTTGACTATGCCTGAACAATGCTCTATGAGTTCATTATATTATGTATATCATTTTTAATGAATGGACTATAATTTGCCACATTTGTTCGTTGACTCAACATAGAAAACGTTGCAGATGGTTGTTGAAATCAATAACCAACTGCAAGTGTAAATTATGATTTTCAAACAAAGCAGACGAAAGCGAAGAGTTGCTTAGGGATCTTGTGGGAAGAGCATGAGCATTGCAAAATGAACGTAATAGTTAGAGTTAGACAACCCTCTTTAGGGTAGAGGCAAAACTTGCATTGGAATACGTTAAAAATGAAAAAACAAGGTGATCTATTTCGTTCAATGCTAGCATGCAACATTGCCCAAAATAACAAAGGCCTCCATTGAAGCCATTACTGCATATACAATATAACAAATGATGACAAGTTGAACTGTCGTTGAGGTCGTTCATGATCTCATGCAATGCCGACTTCATGAAGAACCATCACAGTTAGAGACCACTGCCACCAAACAACTGTTGGAATATATGCTTTATAATCTAGTTTATCTGATGTAATTATTAAATTTATTAATAAATGAATTTATTTTTAAAATTTATTTATGCACGATTTTCGTTTGAAAATGACCAATTATGTTTAAGTAAGTGATCTATGTGAATGGTGATCTTTCACAATAAGGTATGGATCACGAGTTACTTAACACATAAATATTTGTTCTTAATCGATTTATGAGAATGAGAATCTCATCATGTATAGGTTATTGTGTTATGAATTTCAAATGGGGAATGGTTTACTTTTAGTCAGTGAGTAGTCCACTCACTTCACAGCATGAGCGTATTTCGAATAAGTAGAATATGACTTGTAATAGTGATTTTTAAAAGTACTATTTAAAAGAAACCCAAACTATTATTGTTACAGCGTAGATTAATACTCTACTACTTAAGTATGAGTTAGTGGCCTGACGAAGTTAGAAACATATACTTTGATATACTGTAGTTGAGGTTCTTTCATAGAACCAATATACTTGTATGTTGGGTATATGTGACTAGGTAGTTAAAACAGACTTGTACAAGATAATTTCTACACTATATCGCCCCTTATGACTATTCGAATGATCTAATTATCCAGGACCCTGAGGAATATGACTTGGATGTTTACTTTAGGGTAACTCTCTTGAAAAGTGAAAACATTCTAGGAGTCATGGATCATTAGACTAGAGGTCTAAGGATGGTATATGTCTAATAGAGAGGTGTTAGTACACTCGAAACTCTCTAATTGCACGGCGATGCGTAGAGAGGTATTTTAGTCATTATACTTATAGGTCGAAGACTTTGCTAACGTAGCATTATCTTTGGGGTCAATATTTCCTTATAGTAATATTAAGAAATATTTAAAATACAAAATATAGTTATTTATATAGTAGGGGTATTTTGGTCATTTTAGTAGCCAATGTGATGTGTCTTTTGGTCCCCGAAATGGTCCTTCAGTCATGCAAGATTTGGGTTAAGAAATTGGTCTTAATAATTATGAGTTTTTATTTTATTAGTCTAATTTATTATTGGACTATAAAAAATAAAAGGTTCAAGAGAGAATATTTATTTTATCTTATTTAATTAATTAATTAATTATTGAGGGTCAAGGCCCAGATTGAATAATTAAAAAATTAATCTGGATATAAACTAGATAAAATGTATAAAATTTTATATTGGTCTATTTGGACTTGTTAATTATTTATTGAGCTGTTTAATGTAACCCAGAAAATAAATAATTAAAATTTATTATTTATGGATATTCAAGCTCAATAATAAATAATTTTATCTGACACAATGAATAAGACTAAAGTAAAATAAAATTTATAAAAAAATTAAATAAATTAATTATTAATTTAAATAAATAAATAAATAAAAATAACACGGGATAGAACCTGTGTTGTTTAGCGTGCAAGATAATAGAAAGTATGAATGCTTTCTATTTGCACACAAATGTCTTCTTTCTCGAGAATGGATGAGAAATGAATTAAAGGAGCTTGGTAGTTTTTGGGCTTCTGGGGTTGATTATTCATAGAAGCAAGGCAAAGAAAATAACTTTGCGTATTTCATTTTGCATTTACAGAAAGCCAAACGCATCTTTGACCAAGCCTTCAAGGCTTATCAAAACCCAACATTTAAGCCTTCACCGGCTGTGCTACGAGCATTATTTCGGAAGATCAAAAATTTCGCGTGGATGAAACGCAGTAGATGTTTGCAAGGACGTGAGCCACTAACTTCAAATATCCTTATATAGATATCTACACCAGTTCGAAGAGGGCCATTCAATCACAGAGGTAAAATTTTCATTTTCCTAAGATACTTTCGTTTTGATGATTTTTGCCATTTTAAACCTTCAATTGGTATCAGAGCTATGATTTGGCAAATGTAGGAAGCATGTTAGGCTTAACTAAAACAAGAAAATATTTGTTTTGATTGAAATCTGTGATCCTTCGTGTTTACTGATATTGATAGTTTTACTGTAAGCTTCGCGAGTGGAAGTATAGGAACAATGTATTTTACTTACTTTCATAGATATTGTGTAAGTCCAGTGTTTTTAAGGATATAGGCGGTTGTTTGGATGATTTTCGAGTGAAAACCATGAAAAAAAATCATAGAAGAATTCACAGGATGCATTTTGGAGAAGAAGCACTGTGTAAGTCAGTCGTAAAGTCGAGCCGCAAGTTGATGCGTGTGGAGCCGATGAGCCGCGGCTCCATGCCATGCACGGCTCAGAGCCTGCGAGGAAGGCTTCCTCATTGAAGCCTTTCGCGAGGAATTTTGGTGCAAATTGCAAATGCAATTTGCAATGTTGAGCGGTCAACAATTTTGACTGTACAGCTGGGCGGGTGCGGGCTGGATCCACCCGCCCGATAAACCCATGGGCCATGATTCAGTGTGATGGGTGCATTGGCCCGATCGAATATAAAAAAAAAAAAGTTTTTGGTCCTATACCAGGCGAAATTATTTTTATTGCAATAATTAATATTTTTTGAATATTTTGCATGAAAAATAATAATAAAGAAAATTTAGGATTAAACAAGATCATTAATTAATTAATGTGTTTAATTCTATTATTTGGACACTTAGGTTAAAAGAATAGAAAAGCATGAAAATATTTACAGTTTTCTAACATACTTATTTCTTTTTATATCGTATGTGCGCATTTTCTCAAAGACCAAAGTCTTTGGAAATTTTGACAAAGAAAAATATTTTTCTTAAATCAAATGGTTAATTTTAATTCGAACAAAAATTAATTTTTAAATATTTTCTCAAAGGATTTTATCCTTGACATAGAAAATATATTGAATTTAGATATTTTGTGAATTAAAATAGAAAACCATTTTGATTGAGTTTTAATAAGAAAAATTATTTTTTTCAAAGTAAACTTGAGATCAAAATCTCTCGAAAGTCTTATTGGAAATTTTTTGAAATTATTAAGTTTATTAACTTAAATAAAATTAATTCATGAAAAATTTTCTCAAATGGTATAAACCTTGACATAGAAATTTTTATGGGTATAGATATTTTATTTTAAGTTAAAAGAAAACTTAATTGAAATTTTCAAAATATATTTTTCAAGAAAATCCTTATTTTAAAATACTAAATGGGAGAGGGGTTCCAACGATTCCACGGCTTCCATCACGATCCTCATTAGAGATCGTGGGTCCCCTCGCGTCACTCTAGGAGTGAACCTATATAGGATGGAGATACTACAAGGATCTAAAATTAATGAATAGATGTAATTAATAACTCGAGACACGTGTTATGATTGGCCAGCCCACATTGGAGGTTATAATGCCAGGAATGTCCATAGAAAATGAGAAAAAACGGTCATCCCACGATAGAGTTATCTTCTAGATCATTATCTAAAAGGAAAATTAATTTGTGATAGTTAATACACTTAATTTAGAAAACTATTAATCTTCTCAAGAAGTTATGTTAGTTTTTCTAAGAGCCAAATTAATCATATTAAAGATAATAGTGATAGGGTTAACTATTATCGGAATTAATATGATGATAAAGTCACAAATTATTTTATTTTTTCACAAATTAAATTTTCTTTTATTTTCGATATTTCATAAATGGTTGGTTGAGGTTCTTTTAGTCCTTTGACCGTTATTCTCCGTGAGAATAAGTTAACGAGTCCAAATTATGTGGACTGAAAAGGAACTTGGATATAATACTCACTGCTGAGGAGTATAAGTATATCCTCTTTGAAATTTGCCCTATTATTGGGGAGGGTTCCACCACAGAGGAGCGTGAGACTAAAAAAGTATGGAAGAAGGCCAACGAAATGGCTCGGATATTACATGTTGGCCTCTATGTCTAACGTGTTCCAGTCAAAATACGAGCACATAGCCACTGCATATGATATTAGTTAATCATTAGCCACGATGTTTGCCGATAAGAGCCGGCCCGCAAGACAAGAAGTTCTTAGGATGATTATAAACACTAAGATGGCCGAGGGAGCATCAGTCAAGGAACATATACTCAAAATGATTGCTACTTTCGAAGAAGCGGAAGTCTTATGGGCTGTTATTGACCCTGAGAGCCAAGTGGACATGGTTCTCAAATTTCTGCCAGGCTCTTTTACTCAATTTAAGTTGAACTACAACATGAGCAAATTAAACATGACTTTAACTGAGTTGATGAAAAAGCTCCAGGTGGCGGAGAAGGTCATAAAGCCATAGTCCAAGATTATGATTGCTATGACCTTTTCTTCTAGAATTGGGCCTAAGCCCAGAAAGTTCAAGAAGAAGAAGGGAAATGCATAGGCCCAGCCTAAGAACCAGCCCAACAAGCCCAAAGGCAAATGCTTCAAATGCGGACAGAAGGGACACTGGAAAAAGGAGTGTCTAGAATTTCAGGCCAAGAAAAACCCTACAAATTGTTCTCTATCTAAAGTCTATTTTAATGGTTGGATCAACTTCTACTTAGATTGTTGATTCTAGTGCCACTGATCATATTTGTAACTCCTTACAGGGGTCTAGAAAGATAAGAAGACTCTAGAAGAGCGAGTATGGACTGCGAGTAGGAAATGGAGCACAAGTATGGGCCCTTGTAGTGAGAGAGCTGGATCTTATTTTTTATTGTAATAAAGTAGTTGAATTAAAGGATATTTTATATGTACCCGGTTTTAGGCAGAATTTGATTTCAGTTGCAAAGCTAATAAATCATGGATATTCTGTTTCTTTCCATTCTAGTATTACTATTAGTAGAAATGGATAAGTTTTATATACAGGGCACATTTATAGAAATTTATTCTTTTTAAATCCTATAAACAATTAAATAAATAACGTTTAATCTGAATCTTTAAATAAGAAGAGAAAGACCAATGTCAATGACTCATATCTTTGGCATCTAAAGTTGGGTCATATTAACTCAACCAGGATTCAGAGGTTAATCCATGATGGTCCTTTGGGCTCATTAATATTGGTTTGACCTCAGTGTGAATCCTGCCTTATGGGAAAAATAAGCAAAAGGTCATTCACCCAAAAAGCTGATAAAGTTAAGGAGATGTTGGGTCTTGTTCATACTGATGTTTGTGGTCTTTTGTCTACTCAAGTTAGAGAGGGCTTTGATTACTTCATTACTTTCACGGATGATTGTACAAGGTTTAGTTATGTCTACTTAATGAAGCACAAGTTTGACTCTTTTGACAAGTTCAAAGAGTTTAAGGCTGAAGTGGAGCGTCGAACAGGTAAATTGATCAAAACCTTATGATCGGATCGTGGTGGAAAATACCTCCTTGGCGAGTTTAAGGATTACATGGTACATCATGGAATAGTATCCCAACTTTCTGCGTTGTACACCCCAGTAGAATGGAGTAGTTGAGAGAAGGAACATGACATTAATGGAAATGGTCTGAAGCATGATGTCTCATGTTACTCTTCCGATCTCCTTTTAGGGATATGCCTTGGAAACAACGGCAAACATTGTGAACTTAGTGCCTTCCAAGTCAGTACCTAGGACACTCTATGAGATGTAAACTGGGCGTAATCCAAGTCTAAATCATCTCAGGATATGGGGTTGTCCAACTTATGTACTGATCAAGGGAGACAAGCTAGAACCAAGATCAGAATTATGCTACTTTGTTGGGTATCCAAAAGGGACAAAAGGAGATTACTTTTATCATCCCAAGGAGTAGAAAGTATTGGTAAGTACTAATGCTAGATACTTGGAGGATGATCAAAGTACTTCCACTAAAGGTTCAACAAGGTTAGAATTCAAGGAGAAGTTATCTTTAGAATCAACTTCTTTAGACCCAATTATGGAACGAGAAGAGGCACAACCTCAAGAATCTGTACAAATGGAGCTTCGTCATAGTGGGAAGATATCTAGAGTTCCCGAAAGATGGACATGAGAGGTTTTCGAGCTGGTGTTTGACCATTAGGAACAAGATCCTATCAGAAACGCTAAAGCTGTTGCTGATGTCGATATAGATCTATGGCATAAAGTAATAAAAGTCGAGTTTGAGTCCATGTACTTCAATTAGGTTCGGGATCTTGTAACTTCACCTGAAGAGATAAAACCCATTATGTGTAAGTAGCTATATAAGAGAAAAAGGGGAGTGGATAGGAAGATGGAAACCTTCAAATTTAGGTTTGTAGTGAAAGGGTATACTTAGAAAGATGGAATCGATTATGATGAAATCTTTTTTCCGGTAGCTATGCTTAAGTTCATTCGTATCCTCCTTACCATTACATATCATTACGACTATGAGATATGGCAAATGGATGTCAAAACGGTATTTTTTAATGGCTATTTTAACGAAGACATCTATATATCCCAACTTGTAGGTTTTATTGCTAAAGGCCAAGAGCATATGGTTTGCAAGCTTAAGAAGTCTATTTATGGACTTAAGTAGGCATCTAGAACATGGAATATTCGTTTTGAGGAGACTGTAAAGTCTTACAGTTTCATTCAAAACGAAGATGAACCATGCGTGTACAGGAAATTGGAAGGCATAAATATGGTTTTTCTTGTCCTATATGTGGATGACATTCTACTCATTAGGAATGATGTAGGGACATTGCCATCTACTAAGGTTTGACTGTCTAGTCAATTTAGTATGAAAGACTTGGGAGAAGCCAATTACATTCTCGGGATTAAGCTTCTTAGAAATAGGGAACAGAGAATGTTAGGATTATCCTATGCAACATACATTGACAAGATACTGACTAAGTTTAGCATGGACTTATGCAAGGGAGCTATAATCCCTTGCAGACATGGGTTGTCTTTTTGTTCTAAGGATTGTCCTAAATCTCAAGAAGAAAAAGACAGGATAAGTAAGATTCCATACGTTTCGACTGTGGAAAGTCTCATGTACGCCATGCTGTGTCTTAGGCCAGATATTTGTTTTGCTGTAAGTTTAGTCAACAAATATCAGTCAAACCCTGGAAAGGTTCATTGGCAAGTTGTAAAGCATATTTTTAAGTACCTCAATGGTATGAAAGATTATATACTAGTTTACAAGGCTGATGACTTGGTTCCTACTGGATACACAGACTTAGATTTTTAGACGGATAAGGATGAGAGAAAATCTATTAGTGGATATGTCTTCACCTTGTCTGGAGGAGTATCAAGCAATCTTGTATTGCTGACTCAACCATAGAAGCTGAGTATATGGCAACTTTGGAAGCGTTCAAGGAAGCAGTCTGGCTCTGAAAGTTTCTTTCAGAACTTGGAGTTGTGGCACATATGGACAGACCGATTGTGGTATATTACGACAACTCTGGAGCAGTTTCTCAATCCAAAGAATCTAGGAACTACAAGAAGGGGAAGCATATCTAGAGGAGGTACCACTTGATCCGAGATTTCATTCAGAGACGGGAAATCATGGTGAAACAGATAGCCTCGGAGAATAACCTAACAGATCCCTTCACTAAACATTTGGCTGAGAGAGTCTTCAAGAGATACTTAGACGCTATAGGGGTTGGCACCTACGAACTTTCTTAATCTTAGAGTGCAAGTGGGAGATTGTTGGAATATATGCCCTATAGTCTAGTTCATCTGATGTAATTATCAAAATTTTTAATAAAAAAATTTATTGTCAAAATTTATTTGTGAATTTACATTTTATTTGTACACAATTTTCGTTTGAAAATGACCAATTGTGTTTAAGTAAGTGATCCATGTGAATGGTGGTCTTTCACAGTAAAGTATGGATCACAAGTTACTTAACACATAAATATTTGTTCTTAACCGATTGATGAGAATGAGAATCTCATAATGTATAAGTTATTATATTATGAATTCCAAAGAGAAAATAGCTTACCTTTAGCCAGTGAGTAGTCCACTCACTTCATAGCATGAACTTATTTCGAATACGTAGAACATGACCTGTAATAGTAATTTCTAAAAGTACTATTTAAAAGAAACCCAAACTATTATTGCTACAGTGTGGACTAATACTCTACTGCTTGAGTGTGAGTTGGTGGTTTGATGAAGTGAGAAGCATATACTTTAATATATTGTAGTTTAGGCTCTTTCGTAGAACCAATATACTTGTATGTTGGGTATATGTGACTAATTAGTTAAGACAGATTTGTACAAAATAGCTTTTACCCTATATCATCCATTGTGACTGTTCGAATGATTTAATTATCTAGGGCTCTTGGGAATATAACTTGAATGTTTACTTTAGGGTAGATCCCTTGAAAAGTAGAAGCATTCCAGGAGTCATGGATCATTGGACTAGAGGTCTAAGGATGGTAGATGTCTATTAGAGAGGTGTTAGTACACTTTTCCTCTCTAATTGCACGGCGATGCGTAGAGGGGTATTTTAGTCATTACACCTGTAGGTCGAAGACTTTGCTAACGCAGCATTATCCTTAGGGTCAATATTTCTTTATGGTGATATTAGGAAATATTTAAAATGTAAAGTATAGTTATTCATGTAGTAGGGGTATTTTGGTAGCTAATACGATATGTCTTTTGGTCCCCGAAATGGCCCTTAAGTCATGAAAGATTTGGGTTAAGAAATTAGTTTTGATAATTATGAATTTTTATTTTATTAGTCTAATTTATTATTGGATTAGAATAAAATAAAATATATGAGAGAGAGTATTTATTTTATTTATTTTAATTGGTTAATTAATTATTTAGGGCCCAAGGTCGAGATTGAATAATTAGAAAATTAATTAGGATATAAATTAGATAAAAGGTATAAAATTTTATATTGGTCTATTTGAGCTTGTTAATTATCTATTGAGCTGTTTAATTTAGTCTAGAAAATAAATAATTGAGATTTATTATTTATGGGTATTCAAGCACAAGAATAAATAATTTTATCTGGCCCAATGAATAAGACCAATGTAAAATAAAATTTATAAAAAAAATATTAAATTAATTAATTATTAAATAAATAAATAAATAAATAAAATAACACGGGATGGAACCTATGTTATTTCGCTTCTCTCTTGAGGATGGATTGAAATGGATGAGAAATGAATTGAAGGAGCTTGGTGGTTTTTGGGCTTCTAGGGTTGATTATTCACAGAAGCAAGACAAAGAAAACAGCTATGCGTATTTCATTTTGCATTCATAGAAAGCTAAATCCATCTTCGACCAAGCCTTCAAGGCTTATCAAAACCTAACATTTAAGCCTTCATCGACTGTGCTACGGGCACCATTTCGGAAGATCAAAAAGCTTTGCGTGGATGAGACACAGTAAGCGTTTGCAAGGACATGAGCCACTTGCCTCAAATATCCTTATACATACATCTATACCAGTGTGAAGAGGGCCATTCAATCACAGAGGTAACATTTTCGTTTTCCTAACATACTGTCGTTTTGATAGTTTTTGCTATTTTAAGCCTTCAACCACACCCCATTCACAGAGTTGGAGTTAGTTGATGACTCTTTTCTGACAACAATCGTATGCTTCAATCTGCAATGCATGTTAAGTTGCTTACCAAAACTATCACCTAAAATTTTTGTGGCCTGAACTGAAGGTGCTCGTTGTTGATGAATGACTCCGAGGTAGTGGGAGTAATGACTTGCCTAGACGTATGATCAGGCGATCCTAGTCCACCACAACGCCCTCATCCAAGCTGTTCCCATCCTCGCCCTTTGCCTAATCTTTTTAGCCAAACACCTGCATAAGCATGAGAAAATCTTTCTCCCTATATGTGTACTTGTTAGCAAAATAGTGAACCTACATATTCCACATTGTTCGCTTCAAAGAGGCAGTTGATATTGGCTAAAAGATAATATTTACTTTAACTTATAACAACAACACAAAGTTAGAAGAAAAGGTAAGACCTTCTGGAAGACTTCCCATTCCTCTCGTGAAAGCCCTAATGTAGCCATATTCATTGTCACATGTACCACAATTGTTCATATAGGAACTTCAAGTATAGATAACGAGTCTACAACCTTCTAAATTTTTGCCTAACAATTGCCTCCATAAAAGGGAAGCTAGTTCGCTCCCTTAACTCTTCGCCGATAGATACGTATATATTATCAGAAATTCCATCAGGGAACTTGTCAGCTAACCAATATCCATAAGTATGTAGATCATTGTGTCCGCATACAACACTGACCACTCCTTCCTGTCCAAGTCAAGAGACAACTTCCCACTGTCTTTGGGTGCCATCGACAACGGTTGGGTACTGCATGAACAACAAATGAGAATCGCATGTAAGAGGACTCTATTAGGGTTGAAAAAGTGATTGAAACAAACATCAATATGGTATACTTAAGGAACTTGCATTATCTTTTGTTGTACTAATCTAGGCTACCTCACTAATATGGAAGCGATGGAAGATACATGCGTCAGTGGTGTGGCAATAAACTTCTCCACCAAGTTCTGCTATTTGTAATGTAAGACTCAACTAAATAGGCAATGCCTCGTGACTGTGTGGAAAATGGTTAAGTTGTGAATAGGAGGAAAAACTGACAAAAACAAAATACATAAAAGATTAACCAACTATTATCTAGACAAACGTATACAACTTATTGTGCTATTGTAAACTAGTCCCACTTTTAGCTTTGAATCATTTTGAATTTCGTATGTCGTGTAGTGGGTGACTTGTGTTGAAATGCTTTAGGATGAGGCATTTGTGGGTGAATTACAAAAAATTAAAAAGAATGAAGATGGTGATATTTGCTCATGCCCACTTCACAATAAATGATCTTTGTTGGGAGTTTGAGGAAATTATTTGCACTTGACAGTGCAACCTTTTTTAATGAAACTAATACACACGACGTCGGGCATTAGAATCACCTAACAATGGTAAAATACAATAACAACAAGGAAAAAATTGAAGAAAGGAAAAGGAAACCAAGAAAATTGAGCATGTTTGCTAACACATTAATCCTACAACTGTAGATCACCAATACTTAGGCCTTAAAACTATGGTAGAGGAAATGTATGCGCCAATGATGAACAAAACCAACTTAAAAATCTCTCTCCGGCAATCTTGAGGATTGGCTGACCAACTCTGTGAAGTTAGGACTCTATTGAAAATGTACCACTTTTGCCTGTTGGGCTACATGGACAACCACATTTTCTGACTACTCTCTTTTAAGAAATATCGGCTAGTCTTGTTGAAGCCCACATCATCTAGATTAGGAAACTCCTGCTCCAACATATATATGCATTTGGGAATGCCAAAAGGCTCATTTGACATTCCATCATCCTTGTGTCACGGGTCCGCTATTTCACCATCAATAGCCCATGCAGTTCTAGCGAGCTTGATGATTAACAAAGAGGATTTGCTAGATCAACCTTACCCTCAAGTAGCGGAAGCGATGTCCCAACCCGAAAGGGAACACAAGATAAGAAAAGAACGTTGGAATTGTGGTGGTTTAGTGGCTAAGTGTTGGAAGGCTTTAAAAAGCAAGAGAGCTTCTTGAGAGAACTTAACTTTCACTCAAACTTGGCTTGAACTTGCTTGAACTTTGCTTGTTTTCAAATGAGAGAGGCTTGGCCTATTTATAGGTAAGCCTTGGGGGTCTAGAACCTTCTTGCAACTTGCCCTTGCAAGTTGGCCACTTGCTATGCAACTTACATATCTATAAGATTCTAGAGAATTCTAACATGCTCTAGTCTCATATGTATAATTTTAGGCTTTTCCACACAAGCTTAGAGATTCCCGAAACATTCTTGAATGTCCTTTAACGTTTTACCAACGTTTGTCTGTGGGCCTCGTCGAGTCCTGCCCCGGTACCTTCCGGTCGACTTTAAAACGTTCCACCATTTGATTGTTGACCGAAGATCGTCGATCCCTTCTGGATCGCTCTGGAACATTCAAGTCCCTTCTGGGTCGTTCTGGGCTGTTTTGGCCCTACGTGCCCAAGCCACACCTGTGCTGCCCGTGTCGCGTCCCAATCTATCTCGTGCTGGCACCCGTGTTGTGTGTCCGTTGCATGCTGGACTCGTGCAATGCCTACGTCTCGCCTGCGCTCATCCGTGTCAGACTTGTGCCGTGCTCCCGTCCTGCGCACAAGTCTCATGTCGTGCTCGTCCCTTAGGAGCCTGTCTGGCCCGTTCCAAACTTAACCATGCGTCTAACTCCCATTCATCCCGTTCTAGTCCCAGACTGTCTTGGTTGGCTCTGGGTCCTTCTAGAGTCGGCCCCGAGTGACCATGCCCATTTCAATCCGTTCTCGTCCCGTTTGTTCCGGAACCTTCCAAAACCTTCAAGACTGTCCCGCCTTAGTGCGTTCTTGCCCTTTGGTCTCCGTCCGTTCTGTCGGGCATTCTTCCGTCCCTTAGGCACGTTGATCCGTCCCTCGTTTATGTCTCGACCCCACATCCTGTTTTTGTGCTGGTTAACCTCCTCGGTGCCTCGTTTATGCATAATGGTGTTCATTCCCATACTTAGGCACCTATTGTCCCTTGTTAGCCCCCGTCGTCTTGTTGGGTGTCGTCCCGTCCTCGAGTCGTCATAGTGCAGACCGTGACATCCTTTCCCACCTGAATGAGGCATCGTCCTTGATGCCTTGGCCATACCATTGGCCTGTCCCTTAGGCAAATCCTACATTTTTACCAAGCGCTCCTGTCTTGGTGGGTGTTGGCTTGGTCAGTCCTTAGGCGTCCCTTGCCCGTTCCCATCTTAAACCATCGTTTTCCCCAGCGTAGGAGGCCCCTCCTCCTTTACAATTACCGCGAGTCTTGGCTCTTCCCCTTGGACTCTGCCCTCGAGTCACTGTGGCCTCGACCAGTTCTCTTGGCAAACGTTCACCTTACAAGGTTCTATCCCTTGCATGATGAGCATAACATCGGTCTTTGGCCTCAGGACCATATCAAGGTAGTCCATGAATCTTATCACAAAGACTACATCTTCTTCTAGTTGGGTGATATAGAAGTTGGTCATACCTGTCCAACTTCCCACATGAACAAGCACGTTTTTGGCTTTTCCTTCCATTGGTGTACTCGTACCGTTCGCACCTTTAAAATGTCCCTTGATCGGTTTCCACTTTATTCCCAAAATTTGGGTTGTGTCTCGACTTATGTAGTTCTCGTCGGCTGTCATGTCCACCAATGCCATCACGTTGTGCCCAACTATAGTAGCTTCAGCATACATTCGTCCCTTATGTCGTTTTTGTACATCAGCTTGATCCTCGTCAAGACGATGCATGCATGCTACTTTGCGTTGCTCTTCCTCTCAGCACAACTCTTATGCTAAGGCTACCAACTTACCTCGGCTTGGGCAGTCTCGCGCTAGGTGCAGTCTTTCGCACAAGAAGTACTCGATCGGTCAACGGGGTTTTTCTATCCTGGCCTTCTTGCCTTGTCCCATCTTATCTCGATCGCACCCATGTGGTTTAGGAGACACTTGTCCATTGTCTCCATCGTTTTCGCCTCAGTTCACCTTCTTAGCCTTGTCTTTACTCGTTTCCTTTGGTTGGAACTTGTATAGCGACTCGGTCATGACCATTGGTTGAGTTATGTCTTGAACGCCTCTCAGTTGCAACTCAAGCTTGGCTCATTGGCTTAGGCCGTCCATAAAAGTGAACAACACCTCTTTCGATGTTATGTCGGGTGTAACATCCCGCTACCTAAGCCCGCCAGGGCCAGGGATGTCACTCTGTCCGAAAGATAAGGGGTCTTTATAACTAGGTCACACAAATAAAATAACGGAATAAAAATAATACTTTAACTTAAAATTTATTACAACCCAAGAATAAATCCAAGAATACCATAAACAAATTCATAATAAAATTTATCCACTTTCATCTCCCTAAAGCATTACACAAAATAAATTTATCATAAAGTCTTCCAAGGCTAGCAATATCTAGCTACTCATCCCCATAGCAGGATCGACCTGAAATCATGGTAAAAATGGTGGTGAGACAGAAATCTCAGTAAGTCCGTGTGTGCTTTGACTGTCCAGTGAAAATAGTTTGTGAATGCAAAGTATAAAACATTTATAAGAGAACACTGGCAAGCAATAAACATTAGTCAAAATCAAGAGTGGTGTTTTAGATTTTCCAACCATACATAATCAATAAAATCAACCACTCAAAAAGGTGGTCATGGGTTACCACACGTTGGGCCCCATAACCGGTCAGAATGCCGACATTTTGTGCAGACTAACAAAAGATTGGTGATCGGCCTACCGGGCAAGATATTCCTCATTCTCTATACCCAAACAATAATCGGGTGTTCATTTCGGCAAAACACAGTCACTTGACTGAAAAATAAAATGCTAGCTCGGACCGGCACGACCTACTGGACTGACATTTTATCCGGGAAAGACTTACTCCTCAGAGGTGGTCACCTACTGAGAGACTTACCCTAACCCTTCAAAGACTAGCCCTAGCAGTCCACCCTTATTGAATACTCAACAACATTTCCCACTTGGGAGAAAATGAACAAAACACCGTTTCACATGAAAATGACAATTAAGGGTTTCCAAAATCTTTGTCAAAATCAGTTTTGGAAAGAGTTTTGAGTTTGAGTAAATCTGCTTATTGATTTTCAAATAGTTTGTTTGTCTGACATAAGAAAGAAGTTAATCCTCAATTGCCTTTGCAGAACTGAGTGTCTGTGCACTCTACATTTGGCTTGCCATAATAAACATTTTACATCAATCGGGTTTTATGTGGGAGCTTACTTGATCCTTAGTTTGAATAAAATAAAGTTCTTCAACAGTTGTCCTAACCCCGCCGGGGGTAAATATAAACCACAATCAATCTCAAGCCAAAATTCACTTTCACAAATAAGACTAGTTAATTCACTATTACCGTGATCCTAGTGTCCCAAGCTTTAAGGCCAAATAATAAATAAAATGGGTTTATAAGCTAAGTCTAGTTTGATATTTAAATAATTAGTATTCTAGGAAATAGGTACTAATAAGTTGAAGGTTTAAATCTTGCTAAGAAAAATTTAGAGTTTATTTGATGAAGAGTCGTAGGTGGTATTAGGTAAAATAATGATTTATTAATAATTTAGTTGTTAGAAAATAATTGATAACTAAAATTAGTTGAAAATAAATTTTAATGAGTCTTGCTTGAAAAATAATAAATAAATTTTAATAGGTTTTGATTAAAAGATAATAATTAAATTTTAATAATAAATATTTTACTTATTATGATTATTTCCATAAAAGGCTTTATTTGATCATATAATACCTATATATTTTATTTCTTTCAGAACCACTATTTAATTGACTAAAATATCCTTATTATATATATAATAGTCCAAATCTACTTTCCTAGGGTTTTTTTTGAATTTACTACAAAAATTATAATATTAATTATTTTATTGATGAAATAAAATTAGCTTTGGGATAACTAGATCATGATTATATTTCTATTGCTAACTACAATCATGAATATATGCATCCCTACAATTCATCAAATCATCCAAATCATGCATAATAGCATAGATCTAAATTTATCAAGACATGATCTAACCTCTACTAGTATAAATATAATCATGGCTTCAATAATCCAACATGAATATAAATCCTATTCATCAAAGGTGACAGAATCTCTAGTATACTTGATCACAAATACTACCTATGACATGGAGGCATGCATTAAACCCTAAAAATACCATACAATCAACCAAGATAATCAACTCATGCATAGATCCTATCTCCATCATAAACACACATTTATTAATGCTTCAATCTCAACTCATCACAACAATACATGCTCAAGCCCTATTCATAATCCATCTTCTACTAATATCATTCTAAAGACATGAATTTAGAATTTAAAAGGAGGGTTAAAAAGGCTTACTTTATTAGTGAATACCTTGAAGGAGTTTCGAATGGATTTCAACTCCTAGATGTCTAAATCCATCCAAGGAAGATGAAGAAAGCATGGCCATGGTTGATGAAATCATTCAGCCAAGAGGGAGAGTGGTTCGGCCAAGAGAGAGAGAGAGAGAGAGAGAGAGAGAGAGAGAGAGAGAGAGAGAGAGAAGGAGAGAGTCCATTCGCCTGCTTATTCATATGTATATTCATTAGATACCAAAGATTAGAGAAGATGAGTTGTTTGAACAAACCTACCTTGAAGGTGTTCTTGAGCCTTCACAAAATTTCTGGTTTTTGATCCAAAAGAGCAGGTTGGATTTTGGAGTTTGATGTTAAAACTGGTATGGATGGACTCCCGGTAGTGTATAGATGAAATCTGGAATTTTTAGAAGAAGTTTGAAGTGATTTGGAGAGGTATTAAACGAAAGGAAGGAGTAGGTGTTCTTGGTATGCTATGTGTTCTTGAAGGTTGAAGAGAGTAGAGAGGTTTTGTTCAAGGCTGGCCGAATTTTTGAAGGGATTAGGGTTGGCCGACTGCTTGTAGGGTTTTGGTAGATGATTTTCTGGTTTGGAAGGGAAAAGGAAAGGCTAGTTGTTGAAATCCTTAAAAAATATTTTTGAATAGCAAATTTGGAAACTAAATATAACAAGAATATCTTTGAATATTAGAAAGCATTTGGGAAGCTGCCATGGCCGACTGCTTGTGCAGTATTTCGGCTGGATGAAAACTGGTTGAAGGAGGCTAAGGGTGGCCGAAAATAAGGAGTATAATGGTGAAGGAAATGTCTGGTTGTTTGAGGGATATTTTATGGAAGGTTGCTAAATTATGGTGGCTGGAATTTTGGTATCCAATCAAGGTATGATTGCAGTAATTTTTTTGGAAATCTTTTAGGGCAGCCATGATTGGATTTTCTTGCAGAAGCTTGGGGAGGACAATGGAGTTCAGTTTATGGCTGTTTAAGGGTGATTTGTGCAGAAGAATGGTGGAGTTTCAGCTAGGGTTGAATTAGGAAATAAGTTGGAAAAAAATTCTGCACAGGATTTTCGCAAGGGCTGGAATTTTTCTGGGCAGTTTTAGCTGCCATTTTCCAGCTGATTTGCAAAGGATTTGAAGGCCATTTCAGAGGTCTTTCAAATCTGGTTTCCAACATTCTTTATGGAGGAAAAACGTGGCTAAAATGCTGAACAAAAACTGAAAGAAAACAGCTTGGTTTCGAACCTCCAAAACTGCGAATTTGCCCAGGGATTTTTCTGATTTTGCACAGCCTTTGTGTAGTCCGAAAATGGCCAAAAAATTCAGGTTTCAAGCTGATCAAAACGGCCATTTTCTGGCAGCATTTGGGAGGGAATAATAGCTAAGAATTTCGAAACCTTGAAGGCACAAGAAGCTGGAAAAATTTCAGTTCAATACATGAAAGAAAATGAACCTAGTTAGAGTGAAGTTTTTGAAAGTTCACAGGGGAATTAATTCACTTGGAATCCTTCCCCCTCTTCCATGGTTTCGGTCCATAAGATGTCTTTCACTAAGACATTTTGAACCTCCAAAGCCGTAGCACATCGCTAGAATTTTTCTAGAATAAAACTAGATTGAACAAATTGAATAAACTAATGAATTGATAAATAGGAAAAATTAAGGATCAAGAGGAAATGAATTCCCCTAGGAATTTTGTGTAGGGTAAAAGAGTAGGATTAGGATACTCCTATCATGCCTCCCTTAGAATAACACCTCTACCCTATTCTAAAGCACCTAAGGCCGAAAATATCACTTCCCAAGCAAAAATAAAATTCAATCATGCTATAGCTCTAATGATGGAATTTGAATTCAAGACCTCAAGAATTAATTCCAAAGTTCTAACCACTAAACCACAACAACTTTTGTTTTTATTTTCTCCCTAAAATATTTTTCCTATTTAATCTTCAAGCTATCTCCCCATT
The DNA here is from genome assembly GCA_026120185.1 of Voacanga thouarsii. Lineage (NCBI taxonomy): Eukaryota > Viridiplantae > Streptophyta > Magnoliopsida > Gentianales > Apocynaceae > Voacanga > Voacanga thouarsii. The sequence goes on along the minus strand of JANUWF010001287.1, from coordinate 10,759,594 downwards.
TTCACATCAAGCAAAAATTACCATTTTGCCCTTCTCACTCAATAATCACAATCAAGCCCTCTAAACTATAAAATCCAAATCCAAAGCACATAAAATCATCTCAAAATATATTTAATCATGCAATAAAGTATGATATGTATCCCAACCCCTTTACTCTAAGGTTGGTTCCGACTGGGGTTTCACATCGGGTATCTCGAGCATTCACTCGGAGAACTCTCGAACATACTCACGAATATACCCATCCTTATGTTGGAGATCATGAAGTTTGGCTTGAACTTCGTCCTCCGCATCTACCAGTTGAAATTGCTTCTTAAGTCGACCTTGAAACCGTCCCATGTCATGATAGCGTCGGCTCCCCTCCAAACATCATCGTTCCTCCATCTCCACCATATCAAGGCGGTGTCCTTTAAGTATAACAAGACTGTTCGTAGCTTGGCAGCATCACCCAAAATGCCAAGTGAATCGAAGTAGAGATCCAAGCCATAGAGATAATTCTCTATCTCCTGAGCCTTCCTCGTTCCTCAATACGTGTTCGATTTTGGCACCTCGATCCTAGGTGCAATCACGACGGCACCCGTTGCCCCTTGTGAGCTAAACGTCTCAATCTCTACCTTAAGCTTGAGTATCTCATTCTGAACAAATGATAGCTCCCCAATATGCACTTTAGCAGCCCTTACTACATGCGCTCTACACTCCTCAAGCTTACCTTTGAGCTTGGTGACCTCGTCTTGGAGAGACTTCACCATAAGCCTTAATGCTTCATCCCCTTTGAGAAGAACGTCCACGGCCTCATTTAGAGCCCCCTGCATGCCCTCACGTAGCTCTTCCCCATCGAGTTGCACCATGTGTTGTTCAAGCTCATCCCAATGGTCGTAGTGGTTGGCCACAGCTAGCTCCACCCTTGCTAGCCTCTTCTCAAACGAAGCTAAAGGTTCCAGGGCGACCAACTTATCCTTTCGGCCCCTGCTCCTGTCTATCTCACGTCCTACGTGCTTTCCTTCAACTTCAATAAGTTCAGAAACGGAAGCCATAAGTGAAGGTACCTCTAATGTAGACCACGTACAATGCTTCCAAAACGATGCTCAAACATAGGCTCTAATACCAATTGTTACAAGTCGGCTATTTCACCACCAATAGCCTGTGTGGTTCTAGCGAGCTCGATGACTAATAAAAAGGATTCGCTAAATCAATCTTACCCTCAAATAGCGGAAGTGATGTCCCAACCCGAAAGGGAATACAAGATAAGAAAAGAACGTTGAAAGTGTGGTTGTTTAGTGGCTAAGTGTTGGAATGTTTTAGAAAGTAAGAAAGCTTCTTAGGAGAACTTAGCTTTCACTCAAACTTGGCTTGAACTTGCTTGAACTTTGCTTATTTCAAATCAAAGGGGCTTGGCCTATTTATAGGCAAGCCTTAGGGGTCTAGAACCTTCTTGCAACTTGCCCTTATAAGTTGGCCACTTACTATGCAACTTGCATATCTACAAGATTCTAGAGAATTCTAGTCTACTCTAATCTCAAATGTATAATTTTAGGCCTTTCCACACAAGCCTAGAGACTCCTAAAATATTCTAGAATGTCCCCTAACGTTTGGCTGTGGCCCCGCCGGGTCCCACGCCGATACTTTCCGGTTGGCTCTAGAATGTTCCACTATTTGACCAATGACCGTCAGTCCCCTCCAGGCCATTCTGGAATGTTCCAGTCCCTTTTGGGCAGTTCTTGGCTGTTCTGGCCCTGCGTGCCTGAGCCGCTCCCATGCTGCCCTTGTTGTGTCCAATCCATCTAGTGCTAGCACCCGCGTTGTGTGCATGTCGCGTGCCAACCTCGTGCTATACCCGCGCTCGTCCGTGTCGAGCTTGTGTCGTGCTACCATCCCACGCGCAAGTCCCGTGTCGTGCGCTCGTCGTGCTGCTGCTGGGTGCCTATCTGGTCTATTCCAGACTTAACCCTGCGCCTAGCTCCTATTCGTCCCGTTTTGACCCCAGACCGTCTCGGTTGGCTCTAGGTTCTTCTAGAGTCGGCCTTATGTGACCATGCTTGTTTCAGTTCGTTCTCATCCCGTTTGTTTCGGAACCTTCCAAAACCTTCAAGACTGTCCCGTCTTAATGCGTTCTTGCCCTTCAGTCTCTGTCCATTCCGTTGGACGTTCTTCTATCCTTTTGGTAAGTTGGTTCGTCCCTCGTGTACGTCTCAATCCAACATCCCATTTTTGTGTTGGTTAACCTCTATAGCGTCTCATTTATGCATGATGGTGCCCATTCCCGCACTTAGGGCTGTCAATGGGTCGGGTATACCCGGACATCGGACCCGTACCGGACCCGTTTATAGCAGGTCTGGTACACATGTTTTCCTACCCGACCCGGACCCAGACCCGCTTACCCGTTTACTATATATAAATGGATCCGGGTATGGAACTATATTACCCATACCCTATTACCCGATTACCCGATTAATAAATTATATTATATAAAATATAAAATATATATTATATTATATATAAAATATTATGTTAAGGTTTTTTTTTTATTCTTACCTTGGCTCATCTTATCTCATCTATAGCACTAGGCTGCCGTCTTCCTCCTCTTCTCTTCTCTTCCTCTTCTCTTCTCTTCTCTTCAATGTCTTCCTTTTCTCTTCTATAGCAGCATTTTCGATGTCATCGTCAACCTCACCGTCAATTTCCTTATATAGCAGTAGCACTATGGCTGCTAAGCTGAAGTAGCAGCCGCACACAACGCACACAACACACACAAATTGAAGACTGCCGTCTTCGATTCTCCGCCCCCGAGCAGCCGCCACCGCCGACCAACGCGGCCCATGCCCACAGCAACACATACACCGAGCCATCTGCATCTGATCTAAGGTTATTACCACCGAGCAATGTTTGAGCAATTAGATACCTACCAAAGCTGGTCCTTTCTTATGGTAATAGAGGAAATTAATGACGTGATCTTGAATGGAACCAAGGATGCGTGTGTGTGTGTGTGATTTGGTCTTGTGAAGATGGGTGGGTGATCAAAAGGGATTGAGAGTGCAAGAGTGTCTGAGCTAATGGTATGTTACTAATGTTGTTACTTGAAATTGGAAACATGATCCACATTTGGGCATCTTTAATCCTCTTTTTGGCAGGAAATTTGGTGAATTTCCAAAATATATTATTTTATTATCTTCTCTTTTCTAATAATCTTATGTTTTTGTTTTTAATATATGGGTTTTTTTATGGATACTGGAGTGAGGAATTAATCATGCAACTGCTGCTTGTTTTTCTTGATGTTTAATCTAGGTGTTAAATTAATTACTTCATTCTTATTAATATGACATTTTGTCCAAGTGCCCTCTGTTTCATCTATTGGTTTGGTCAGAGTGCCTGGAACAAGTTCACTATGATTTAGAACTTCATGGAACAAAATGTTCTGTGGAGATGGAGAATCCAGACTGGTCATTTATGTGTTACATATTTAGAACTAAAGCTAGAAAAAACATTTTTAGAACTTACTATGTTGTTATGTGCAATGTTCCGGCTGTCTTGTACCATTGGTCTGTGCCATAATGTTACTATGTTGTTCTGTTTTTTTTTTTTTTTCTAATTGATAAGAGGATATCACATGGCAGAGATTGTAGGACTGCCAGAGTTTTGAAAATTAAATGGAATAGGATAATTTATTTTTTTTACACATGTTTTACCCGTCCCGGACCCGATACCCGCATACGCGGGTATGGGTCTCTTCCTTCCATACCCGTTGGGTAATCGGGTCGGGTCCGATACTACCTTTCTTTAAACGGGTCCGGGTCCGAGACGTTATGTCCCGGACCCGATTAGACCCGTTTACAGCCCTACCCGCACTTAAGCACCTATTGTCCCTTGTTGGCACCCGTTGTCCCATTGGGTGTCGTCCCGTCCTCAGGTCATCACGGTGTAGACCGTGACACTTAGCAGCATGAGCACTGTCCATAAGCATTTTCTCAACTTTTGCCTCTGACAGTGCAGCCTATGACTTTATCATCATAGTTTGCATGCTAGTGCCTTAGCTTTTTCTTTTTATGCAGCTAAATATCTCCCCTCATATATACTATAGCTTGCACCCTTTTTTTTGGACCCTAAAGACGTTCCTAGTATAGGGATAGGGGACTCTAGTCCATTCGAGTCTCATCGATGGTGGTATCGTCCACGTTTAGGAAAGACACCTTCATGTTGGGACTGATATGCATCTACTTGAGCCAATCTTCATCCTAGTCTATTAGAAGAGACTATATGTTGAAATGAAAGAATGCTCCCTTTGACACAGAGCTATAAAATGTAGTCGCTATCATGTAATAATTAAAAAGACCTTTCTCCTAGAACTTGGTAGCTTTTTTGTTCTCCTAGGAAGAAGTGGAATGTAGACTTTAATGGAATGCAAGTGAATATCCAATCAAAATGTAAAGGAATCACAAAATTTAGCAAAAATAAATAACAACAATTGTAGACAAGGTTGTTCCGTCAAACTTTATGATTTGATGCCACCAGGCATCAATTGCAGTAATCATGCATGTAGTTGCATCCTATCCATTCTTGGTGTGTTGGATCAACAACCGCTTTATCATGTATTAGTCCATTTACATTTGATTGAATTTAGTTTGCAACTATTGGACCGTATACTTACACCCACTGTGCTTGAAGAAGTCCTCAGCAGTTTGTTCCCAGGCAGGACCGTTGAAATGGCCTTGTGTTCATGCTCCAACTATAGCTTTTAAGTCATATAACACTTCTAGAATTAACTTCTCAAGGTCTCAAGACTAATCAACTCGCTTGAACTCGTTGACGAAGGTATAAAATGACTAATAAACATACATAGATAACAGAATATGCAACGGAAGCTTTTTAAAAATTTGTTACCTCTGCATTTAGGAGGAAGCTTTGATTGTTTAGACTGTGTAAGGACGTTGTCTTCTGGAACTGCTGGTTGCACTGAAGCCTCAGGTTCGAGTCTTGCGATTCTCCTGCTTCGTCTCATTCACGCTAAACCTCTGATCATCCAGAATATGACCACTGCCTGACTAATCAATGAAAACCAAAGGACTAAGGAATCAAGTATTTTTCTTCTCCGACCAATTGCTACAAAGCAATCATCAGAAAAAGATCGTCTGCTCTTCGTTCTATTAAAGAGCAGAACCAAGATAGATATAGAGAGCTAGGGCGGCTAGAGTATGTTTTTCTTTTAATCACCTTCTTCATCTTGAATAGGATTTCCCTTATGTATATAAATCCAGATAGCCCAAAAAAAACTCTCGAGCTATCCAAAGATATCTGCTGATATCTTTTTCAGAAATTCAAAAACCTAAGCTAATCGCCTGAAGATGCATACCTGTTTAATCCTAGCCAGGCTAGGATTTAAACATGGACATTTGGTCCAACTCATTAGGCTAGCCAAAATCAATTAACTGGACCAGGAATAATCACAACCCAACAGTTAATTAATTAATTAACCCAAAATGGACCAAAACATTTTTTCAAGCCTTTTACCTAATTCAGACTAGGCCAACCTTAATTATTCAATCTGGGCTGGTGCAACACCCCGCTACCTACGTACCCAAAAAGGGTGGGGATGTCGCCCTGTTCAAAAGGTAAGTGATCTGTATAATGAGGTAATAAGGGACTTAACCAAAGAAGTACCTCAATTAAAACTTAAACAATTTACAATCCAAATAAAACTTATACATGGTCTTAAAACAAATGATAATAAAACATGGTCTCGAAACAAAACGACCAAAATGTCAAGTACAAGATCTCGAACTCTAGTCCAATCTTGTCAATAGTGGTCTCAACCTAAAAATATGCATAAAAAACGTGAGACATAAATTTCCTAGTAAGTCCTCTGTGTGTGAGAGTGTAGAATAGAAACAATTTCGTGGCATGCAATTTTAAAATACAAAAAAGAAAAGAAAAGAAATTGCAATCATAAACATCAGTTTCAAATATAAAAGTGGAGTTTTTTTTTTTTTTCAATCTCAACAATAATTTTAGGAGTTTTTTTTTTCAATCTCAACAATAATTTTACTTCAAGAAAATCAACCACCCAAAGCTAACATGGACTATGAAGCCATGTCTCATTGCTCCGAGTCATAAAACCCTGCATTATGACCTCTACTAATTGTATTGTAATACTTCTGCACCACTGTACGTGGGTGATCGGCCCACCGTGTAGGGATACTTCTCCGTCTCCCATGCCCCTACTAACTTCGATTGTCCATACTGGAATATAAAAGTAGCCCCACTTGGAACTGGTTTGCTAACTCGGACTGACCTGACTCACTAACACTGCCACCTAATCAGAAATGAGTCCATCTCTTGGAGGTGGTTGCCTACTAGGAAACTAGCTCATCCTTTCTTAGGCTAGTATATATTAGTGACCTACCCTTATTGAGTACTCAACGATTTGTCACAAGGAAACACATTAATATTAAGTAGTAACCAACAAAAAAGTATCAGTTGTATTTGGTAAACTTTTAGTAAATTCATTGGTGCGAAAATCAAAATGAGGTGTTTTGAAATCCATTTTGTTTAAGAAATAGTGCGTAAGTTGAAATAAAATAAGAAAACTAGCCATGCCGAACTTTTATCACTACAAAAAAATGGGGCAAATGTGACGAAGACATATACAACAGTCAAAAAACCATTGTAATAGGGTACTTTATGTGACGATTTTGAAACTGTCGCAATAGATAGACCTAATACGACGGCTCAATTCCAACCGTCGTATTTGATAACCAAATACAACGATTTATTATAACCGTCGCAATAGAGTACCCCAAATACAACGGTTTATTTTAACCATCGTAATAGGTAGACCAAATACGACAGTTTATTATAATCGTCACAATAGAGTATGTCAAATATGACAATTTATTTTAATTTTCGAATAGAGTAGACCAAATTCAACGGTTTATTATAACCGTTGCAATAGATTAGACCAAATATGACGGTTTAGTGTAACCATCACAATAGAGTAGTTCAAATATGACGGTTTATTGTAACTGTCACAATATATTAGACCAAATATGACGGTTTAATGTAACTGTCACAATAGAGTAGTCCAAATATGACAGTTTATTATAACCGTCACAATAGAGTAGGTCAAATATGACGGTTTATTGTAACCGTTACAATAGATTAGACCAAATACGACAGTTTATTGTAACCGTTATTTTTAGTCTAATTATAACAAAGCCCCTCAAAATTATTTTAAATTTTATCTGATTATTTTTAAATTTAGTCACAATACTATTGGTAATAATTATAATAAATTTAACGGTTGGATCGTTAATTTGATATCTTTATATTTGTAAATACTAAGATATCTTTCTATTTTATAGATATTACTGCACAAATGTGATAAAACAAAACGAATGACTTTCAAATTTTGTCACTGAACTTGTTTTAACTTTATAAATATATGTAATGATTAGATAATTGATTTTTCAAATACATTTTTGTTTACATCTTAAGTTTTCATATGTTGGTATTAAAGAGTATGAATTTTATTTTAATTATTAGTTATTCTAATATATATATATATATATATATATATATTGTTTACATACAGTATAGTATATTCTTATTAGTTAGTGAGTATTAGATTAATATGTTATATAACATAAATAATTTTTTATTTACAAATATACATATGCGTGTGTACATATATATCTACATACCTAGGTAGAGTATGCTATCTCTTAATTTTATATGTGTGTGTGTGTGTGTGTTAATATAAATTAGTTTTAAAAGTTCAAATATCCTATTGTGAAAATTTTGAAGTTGAGATATTAATGTAGAAAATTAATGAAAAATGAAGAGAACAATATGGGTAATAAAATTAATGAATTTTAACCTCTCATAGCAATATAACTTAGCCTTTATCAAATTGTATAAGCTAGATTTGAATTTGAAACTTATAATTATATTTAAATTTTAAGAAAATCTAATTTGAATATTTAAGAATTTAATTTTAAAATCTCAGAAACATATTAAATTATAAATATTTATATTTGTATATTATTCTTTACACGTATTTTAGTTTTCTCTCTCTCTCTAGTTTCTTTCTCTCTCTCTTTACACAAAATTGATGCTGATTAAATATTGACGCTTAATTTTATTTTACCATTTAATTTTTTAAAAAAATTCTTTTTAGATAATATTTAGATTAATCTTGTTTATAAAAGTATAAATAGACGAGATTTTAAACTGTATCATTTGATTAGGAAATCTAAAAATTATTCATTCTTTTATACACCATAAGATAATATGATAGAAAGAATGCATCTAAAAATTTTAATTTAATTAAAAATATTTCAATATAAATATTTTTATTTTTAAAATTATAATTTATTTATAAAATATTATATTTTCTCTTTTTAATCAAATTTTTTTTTATATTTTTTTAATTCTCTTTTCAAATTTGAATCATATCATTATAATATTTTTATATTATTTCTATTATTAAAATTTTAATTCTTTTTAATGTCATTAATAATTTTTAATGAAATTATTCCTTTATTTGTGTTATTATTTTTATTTGTGATTGAATTCTCATAGATTGATTATATTCCACTTCATTCCACAAGAGTCACAGACAGGCGATATAGACCGTTTGAAATTAGATGCAGTGAAAAAAGTTATTAAGCGATATTTTTATAAAAGTGAAAAGACAGAGGGATTATTGCAGAAGGCCAAAGTGGAAAAAAGCTGTTTGTCTTTCATTTTCCAACTTTGCCAATCTAGCATGCGGTGCATGCACCCTTGCTTTCACCGGAGATCTTTTTGCCTTCCACCACCATGTCGCTCCAAAATAGCCCCGAGCTTCCACCAGCAAGGCTACAGCCCCTCCCTCTTCTCCTCTTCCAACCCCCATCACCACCTTGTCTTCTACGTGTCCTAAATGAAAAGCCCGTAAGGCTCCTCTGAGTCAACAGTAGTTATCAAACAAGCCTGGCATATATATACTCCAGTAGTAAACAAATTTCACCCCTCCAAAAATTTCACCCATTTTCGGGTTTGCATGCAAAGATGGGTACTAATGTGTCTTCCAGTGAATCAGTGCCTGATAGGCCAAAGGCTAAACTCAGTGACTTGCCAGAATCTTGTATTGCTTTGGCGTTGTCATTTCTGGAGCCGCCGGAGATCTGCTAGATCTGTATTCTCAAGAAATTGTTTGATGATGAGTCTTTTGCTCATTTGACCAAGAGGGACATTTATGCTTTGCTCTCTGAACCCAACCCTTTTGATGGTCGCCAAAAGGTTTCTGATTTCTTTGAGTTTTCTAGTCTTTCTTTTTGTTCTTGATACGGTTGAAGTGCTTTATGTCGTGGCTTGCACTTTTCCTGGTTAATAGAAATGTGTTTAAATTATTTTAGTTTTAATTGTTTGGTACAGGAGATTTGAATATTTTTCTGTTTGAATTTGAATATTCCATCTTACATTAAAATGAGATAGACTATATATGATTTTCTTTTGTTGCTTATGGCTAGGAGACTTCTGTAGTTTTTGGCTTGTTTATATGAAGTAGTAGGAGAAACATTAGAGGAAATGTCGATATCAATCTTTGGAGTATAATCCAAAGTACTACTATTTTTGTTTAATATATATATTTAGATTTGAGAAATTATTAGTAGCTCCCTACTAAGAGGCGAGTAACATACATGCAGATAATTAATATTTTGGAACTGAAGTGCAGTAGCAGATAAATGGGTACAGTTCCCGTATTAATCTTTTAATTTTTTCTTATTGTATATGTATCTCTTTTTTTGTCTTTCAATTTTATAATACTTCTATATCCAGTAAGGAGTGCAGTAGCAGCTAAGTTTATTAAGTGCCAATGATTTAGATCTCTAGGTATAATATTTCAAATCATACACTTTGAATAATAATAATCTTCGTTCTAGGTGTTAGTCTGTGACTAGCAGTAGCTAATTTTTTTTGACTTCTCAGAGAGTTCTGTGATGAGGATGACACGCCATATTTGTATCCTCATGCTAAAGGAATACTAAATGCTCTCAAGGGTCGGGGAATTGATGTGGCCATTGCTTCAAGATCACCAACTATTGAAATAGCAAGAACATTCCTTCATAAATTGAATCTAAGATCCATTTTCATTGCTGAGGTAAAGGCATTTAAACATACCTTGTCTATTTCTTCTTCTTTTTTTGTTCCTAAACATGTATGGAACAACTAACAAAAGCTGAATTCAATTTAAGGCAAATTCTTTTAGTACCAGCTTTTGATTATAGAACAACTAACAAAAGCTTTTGGTTATTAAAAACAACTAACAAAATAACATTTGTAAGGGGAGAAAGGGAATACTTGAAGAAGTACTTTTTTCAACATTGTGTTGTGTCCTGTGTTATGCATAAAAGTCTGCAAGTTTCTTTGTTTTTCTCTTTTTATAGTTGGCCTTGAAGCATGCTTGTTTCAGTTTTTTAGTTCGGTCCTCCAACTGCGTATCAGTGATTTCTTCTATCAATTTCTTCTCATGTTCCAGTATCTCAATGGCTTCTCCCAAGTTCTTCTCAACCATATGTCCTCCTTCTTCTTCATTTCGTATCTCCTGTAAATCCAAATGTATACTCTCAAATTATTAGTTCTTTGTTATCTTGGAAGCATATAATTAACTTATTTATAAGTGTATGTGAGAAATAACCTGAACTTTCTTGATTAGGGTCTCCAAGCTAATCAACTTCCTGTGAGGCCATCGATGAATTTCCAACTCCCTACATCTTTTATTGAGAAGGGTTAGACCAACATTCAGTTCTTTGGCCGCCCGAGTGATTAACATATAAAAGTACTTCGAAATGGTTGCTCTTGATAATGTCTTGGAACTACTGCCATTCTCCTTTCTCTGCCTTCTGATTATCTTCTTCTCTACAGGAATTTCATTTGAAGTGATACCTTCAAGATGCATTTCATGAACCATATTCTGGCTTTGTTCAAAATCTATTACGGAATAGAAATGATCATGTACAAGTATATTCTCCATAAGATGAAAAGCATCAAAAGAAGTCTCTTAAATGGGCAGATCAAATTGGAAATCCAAAGCAGGAGCAGTTTCTTGAACGGGCAGATCAAAAGGAAATGGTTGGATTAGAAAGGAAAACACATCGAAATCTTCTTCTTAGGAAATTAATTCAAAATTTGACCACCTCTCAAACAAATTACGACTATCCATTTCTGAGAAAGGGAAATATATATCTGTGTGGGAAGCGGGGAGGGATGATTGAGGAGAGAATGAGACTAAAGGATGACTAATGACCGATGACTAAGGGATATATATATATATATATATATATATATATATCTGTGCGGGAAGAGGGGAGGGATGACTGATGAGAGAAAGAGACAAGAGGAAGAGGAAGGGGTAAATGACAGGTTCTGTACGAGAAGAGGGGAGGGAGGACTGAGGAGAGAAAGAGACAAGAAGGAAGGGAAAAAGGTAGATGACAGGAGGGGAGGGATGATTAAGGAGAGAAATGGACAAAGAGGAAGAGGAAAAGATGATTGGTTTGCAAAATATTTTAATTGGGGAGGGATGACTAAAGAGATAAAGGGACAAGGAAGAAGGAAGAAGGGGAAAATGTAGATGTGCAGATAATATTTTAATTACACTGAGTTGACATTTTTCTGTTGCTCTGTTGCAGAAAGGGATAAGGTGGAAAGGGAAAAGACGATTGGTTTGCTCATTTTACATAAAAAAATTTGAATTTTGGCTGCCTATCTTTTATTGGAGCCATATTAGTGTGCAGAATATTTTAATTGCACTGCCTTGACATTTTTTTGTTGTTGTGACTTTAAAAATACTTTGGTTTTGTTACAGAAAGGGACAAAGAGGAAGGGGAAAAGACAATTGGTTTGCTCATTTTACATAAAATATTTGAATTTTTGTTGCCTTGTCTTTTATTAGAGCCACATTACTGCGTAGAATATTTTAACTGCACTGCCTTGACATTTTTTTGTTATTGTGACTTTAAAAATACTTCGATTTTGTTGCAGAAAAGGACAAGAAGAAAGGGAAAAAGACGATTGGTTTACTCATTTTAAATAAAATATTTTAATTTCGCTATCTTATCTTTTATTGGAGTCACATTAGTGCGTATAATATTTTAATTGCACTGCCTTGACATTTTTCTATTATTGTGACTTTACATATAGCAGAATATGCACATTAGTTTCATAGTTTAGAAAATTTATATCGGTATATAGCTACATTTTAATATTCTAAATTTATACTTGTACTTTATTTTTTTAAAGATAATGCGATGGTTTTCTATTTATTGGAGTCATTTCATTGTCGAGACTGATCTTCGATTTGTGTATTGTGCAGGTAAGAAGATGTTCTAAAGCTCAACCCACTGACCTGGAGCTATGTTGGGTAAAAACTAATATTTTGTAGAGACTGAAGAGAGGAAGAGACTAGGAGGAAGGAGAAAATATAATATCGGGAAGAGACAAGAAAGAATGGGAAAAGATGATACCGGGAAGGACTGATGTACTCAATTTTGTTTCATGTTTTACATGTACTACTGTTTTTAATAAATTCTTTGGCATTTTCTACTTGTTATATATGTAGTATTACTTCTCTTGTGGAGTTTATGGATTATTTATGATTTCAATGTTCAAGAGATTAATTTTGATTTGTTTGGCATTAAGCAAATTGTATTTTATTGTGATTGGTGTTGAATGAGTTGAACTAATTGTATTTGGCTTGAAATTGCAGGTCGATAGGCCTAAATTCCAATCAATTATTTAAAAAAAAAAAATCAAATACAACGGTTACAAAACCGTCATATTTGCTTATCACCGTCGCATTTGGTAATGGCTTAACAGAATAAATACAACGGTCTGTACCGTCATTTTTAATAATGGTCGCAATTGCTCCAAAATTTATTGATATGGTTATAATTAAGATGGTTGGATACCGTCGCAAATACTTAGCAATTGCGACGGTTTTTTTTATCAAATGCGATGATTTGCAAAATCTCAATTCAGGTGAGTAATTGCGACGCTTTTCCCTGACTGTTGTATTTACACTGTCGCATTAGGTAAATACGATGGTATTTTTTCCATTTTTAATAAAAATGATGCTATTATATACGACGGTCAAAAAATCATCATTTGACCATTGTTTATAGCAAAAACGACGGTATTTTCTCAAAAACGATGATTTTCTGACCGTCGTATTTGCTTGAATTTTTAATAGTGTATCACGTTAAACCATGTTCGCGTTGATACCATAAAATATTTGACAACTTGCAATTGCTATATTTTGCAAACGGTTTTAATACAAGAACTTACCTTATTTGTTTTTCTCACAAATATTAGATTCTTCCGATGACCTGATCAATGGATCTTAGTTCCGTTTAGAGAAAATATAAAGATCATGTCACAAACTTCCCTATAATTCTTAGATTGCCATAGTATCCAAAAATAACTCAACTTCTTACATCGAGTCATCACACAATACAGAGTAACTATCAACTCCATTTCAAACATAGCAGGCTAGACATGAAATATTGCGTACTAACAATTTAATGTATATTAAGACAATTACTAAACAAATGATAAGCTCACATATAGGTTAGTGGACAAATGACTAAGTAATTATATAGCTATATAAATAATTAGTTAACTAAAAATAAAGGTTGCTCGTGAAAGTAAATAAATAAGCTAGTTAATGTGTAAAAATATTAAGTAACTAAAGAAAAAGGCAAATAGAAAATTATTTAATTACTTCCTTAGTTAATTAAAATACTGTTTGTTTATAATTATACAAAAATAAATAACTAAGAAAATAAATCAATTAATGGATAGGTAATTTGATGAATAATAATAATAATAATAATAATAATAATAATAATAATAATAATAATAATAATAATAATAATAATAATAATAATAATAATAATAATAATAATAATAATAATAATGATGATGATGATGATGATGATGATGATGATGATGATGATGATGATGATGATGATATTAGAAATGTTGGTAATGATATTGTTGGTAACGTTTTAATAATAATAGTAGTAATAATAATAATATTAATAAGAGTGATAATAAAATAATGGTAATATTAGTATTGATGACACTAAATCCGTTATTACATCCTAATGCCGAAACATGAAATATTTTACACATGAGGAACACATATGAATTGATAATAGGAAGTTTCCTTAAAATTTTTCTAAATTGGACACAATTTGCAACTTGAGTAATACTTTTTCCTAATAGCATAATGCATATAAAAATACTTTGAACTAACATCAAATTTTACAGAGACATACCCAAATATATATACAACACAATATAAGTGGCCTTCCATGAAAATCAGACCTTATTTGTACTTATAAAATTATTTTTCACTACTGGAGTATTCTGCCCAAAACAGACTAGTCTAAAAGAAAAATTCGTAAATTTTAATTCCCAAGTCATAGAATTCTTATATTTTATAAGTAACTTCTACATACCTAAAGCTACATTTTATATTTTTTGATCTTTTTCAAATTCAGACTTTATTACACTGGAATTTTAGTTACAAACAAGCTGATTGTCAAAAACAGGGTACTGTGCCCCTTCAGTTTTTTTCGAAAATTACAGGATTTTATTCCAAGGTTTTCTTGCATAATTTCTAGCATAAATAACATTCTAAACATGTGTAGTAAAGAATATCAAAAGGGCCTACAATAATAAATTACTGTGCTATTTTATTTTGAATTAAAACAAACAACTATCACAGATTTACAAAAATTCCATCAAGTATGTAATTTGTTCTAGGCTTCAAGAAATCAATGTATTGATTTTATTACTTCAAGAAAAACACATATTTAGGGTACTCTAGATGAGGCAACACAACCCTTAGTATTCATACACCAAGATCTTTCAAGAACACATCAAGAAGGCATCTTTTCTTAGGAAAAAATCTAACTTTTTATGAAAACAACAATTTAAAAGAAAACTGTGTTTTTTTTTATATATAAATCCTTTGAAACAATGTTTCTTTTTCAGGATTTAAACAAGCATGACTCTCAAACATAATTCTTTAATCATATTTTGCCTATAAAAATTACTTTAACAATTCATAACGCAAGAACTCTAGTTTTTACAAAATTATCGGCACTAGGGTTTAAAGGAAAGGAAAGGCTTTTGTTATTACCTCTTGCTTCAACATCCTTGATCACTCTTAGGGAAGAAATAATATATTTTTTGGCCTTTGATTTCATTTAAATTTTCAAGCTTTCAATCCAAGAATGATGCTTCAATAGTGTAGCAATGTGTAGAATTTTTCATAAGCAAAACAATTAACTCTTGAGTGCAATTGGAGGGGAATTTTGTGTGAGTGGTGAGAGAGGGAGAGGGAGACGGCTGCTAGGGTAGAAAATGGCTAAAAAATCTGATTATGTAGGTTTTATATAGATGAATTATGATAGATTTAGAAAATAGAAAAAGAATTAAGGAAAATCCTATTTTTCTCTAAGTTTTACCTAATTAAAAAACTTCCTATAAATAAGTTATCATAATCCTGTTGGGTTTGGAGAGTTAGGTAGCAGCACAAGGAGAGGAAATATGAAAGAGAATATTCTCTATTTTTTTAAGATTGGAAAAAATATAAAATTCCTTTTAAGATAATTTCTCAATTGCACAAGAATTGAATTTTTCCTCTTTCCTTTCTCCTAGGTGGCGGCTACTAGGTTTCTAGAACCTAGTAATCCCCTCTAAACATTTTCCTAACTAGGTTAAATATTTAAATTAAGGAAATTTGATTTCTCTTCAAATAAAATAAAATGTGAGGAAAATCTTGCTAGTCTAGTATTAAAATACTTCCTAAAATTAATACCTAAGCAAATAAATTAAATAATCATATAATGAGTTTTTAATAAATATAAATAGTAAATGCTCAAATAAAATAAGGAAATAAATAATTAATTATTTATCAACTAATAAATAGTTACCTAAATTATTTTAATTATCCACTACTCAATAATTAAATACGCAATTTAGAGTTAGCTCGCTCGCTCGCTCGCTCTCTCTCTCTCTCTCTCTCTCTCTCTCTATATATATATATGCTAGAATATTCTATCCATCATTATTTCAAGTAGCGATATCTCATACATCGCCAAAGCACAACAATTCTTCCACAATCATACTCAAACAAATTCATTCATGCCATACCAAATATGTTTACATACAGAAATGCTCATGCTCTATGGTCCATGTATTTCCCTCATTTTTAGGGGCATTTAGGGTGGGGTGTTACATTGTCTCCATCTTAATAGAATTTCGCCCCCGAAATTCTTACTATATTATACCTCAAAGTATTTTCGGATATTTCTACCTCACCTATTCCTCAATTTCCCATGTAACATCTTATGTACCATGATGATCCCACAAAACCTTCACCCTAAGAATCTAATTATTTTGAAGAGTCTTGGTACTTCAATCCAAAATCTTGACGGGATTCTCGATGTAACTCAGGCCAGGTTGCAAAACCAATGGTTCTTCGTTCAGCACATGATCCGGATCAGGTTTATACTTCTTCAATTGAGGTACGTGGAATGCACCATGTATCTCAGTTAAACCATCCGGGAGAAAAAATCACAAACCTAACTAATGGATGCTATAATTCGGAACACAAGCCTGACGGAAATGAAATACTATACTGATTCCAGAGTATGAAGATAATGAACCAACAAATAATTATCTCTATTTCTTGTAATTAGCGCTTTGTGATAGTTGTTTTCCATTACTTTTCTCGGTGGTTTGAGTAACTGGTGATTTTGTAATAATATGGATTGTCTTAATGTGATGATTCACTATTGTCTAAACTTTATTCATTTGATTTTTGCTCGTTGGTAAACAAGTAATACCATCATTTGCAACATATTCCTATTTTTAGTGGGTTATAGATAAGGATTGGAGTATTCCAACAAGTTTCTTATGCTTAGCTCTTACTTTCCTATGAGTCAAGTCTACTCATAGTGTGCAATTTTTCATTCTTCATTCTCGTCTAACAAATTATCTTCTTCACATAGTCGTATATCTTTGTCTCTTCCAAAACCATATTGCGAGGGCTTCTTGTGGGCTCCTTTCAAAATATTTTTTCTTCAAAATTTCTTTATCTTGCACGTATAATTGATCATGAGAATGCATTTCTTTATTGTCATCTATTCTAAAGTCTTGATCTCTTTCTTTCACTTTCTTCACGTTGAAGGCTTGAAATTTTTTATTATTCAGTCAAACGTTAATGATTTCTCGTTTTAGCTCTGCGTAGCACTCACATTCTTCTAACGAATCTTTACTGCTTCAAATACAAATTTCGATAAGTAAAGTCAAGGTTTGGGTGTCTTATGATCTGCAATATCTCACATGTCTTCTTTTTTTCAAAGCAGATACAATTGTTACCAGCTTCAAATTATAATTGGAATAGTTGATATCGTGTGACTAAAGTTTTTTTTTTTTTTTGTGAGACATAAGCTATAGTCTTAATTTCCCACATATGCCATTTTTAAAGGCGGATTTGTGAGTTCAAAGAGAATATAGGAATAAAGAGTAGACCAAATTTAATGCCATGAGAAGTTTAATAATTTAAGGAAACACGAATGGGTAAGATAATAAGATTGAAATAGTTGACTGTTAAAGAATTTTACTGCGGTTGACGAGAATTGCATACTTCTAATGATTGAATAAGAGAAGTTCTTGGATATTCAATTCTTAATATAGGAGGTAAATTTAAAGAAGATATTGAGCACAAAAAATGAACAACAATATTACTTGAGGAAGAAAAAAAAGAGGAAAATTTTGTGTAATAATGTAATAAAGAGTGGAATGATTGTAACATTTGATTGTTGATAGAAGTATTATAAATTAGAAGAATCGAACCCTTCGGTTGAGTGATAAGGATAAGTTCCTTGAATTCTCAGCCATTAATAGAAAATTTATAGGAAATAACAAGAGACATTAGGTAGAAAGATAAGTATATCAAATCAATATCATTAGAAAAAGAAGAGAAAGTTTTGAGTATCAAAGGGAATTATAAAAATAAAAAGAGTGAGAAAAAAATTATGGAAATGTAACATTAGGATTTTCAAGATAAAATGAGTTAATTAGAGAAGATACAAACAATGTGTGCTAACTCAAAATAGTGAAATAAAACATGAAATGAATGGAGTAAATCCAATGAAGCAAAAATAGAAAGTCATTATAGAGGTAATTTAGAAAGTATTTAAAAGATGATTGAAATGTTGGATGCATAACAGTTGCAATCATTGAGTAGAGTAACAAATGTTGCTTTAATTAACCAAGTCTTTAGAAGAAAATTCGAAACAAATAGAGAAGAAAAGAGTTGATAAGAAATAGCTTGAAAGAGAAAGCACATGAGAAAGTATGTAAATCAAAAGAACGAAAAAGAATAAGAAATAGATGGAATAAGTCCAATGAAATAAGGAATAGGCAGTCAACATGTAAATGATATAAAAAAATTAGGTACAATGTAGTGCCTTTGATAAGGAGCAATTTTCTATTAATGAGTGAGGTAGTTAAGATGGCTTTCTAAAATCAAATCTTGGAAGGGAGCTCTTAATATTAACAATAAGTGAGGATATATTATGTATGAGGAAAATTAGAAGAAAGAGTAAGGAAGTTAGATTGAATAACTACTATAGAAATTCATCGATACGACTTTCCCTTCATAATTTGATGCGTCCATGTATAACGTTTGAAGGTCAACAAGTGTAAACTTTGATCTTCTCTTAGACTCTTGAAAATTCTTCTTATTCTTCCTTTTTTACAATTGCAGTGTACATCTCTGTTGTAGCCGAATCAGATGTGATGAAAGGATCGCAATTCCTTTAACAAAAGACAATAGTAATACTCTAATCCTATGAATCTTCTCATCTTCGTGACATTTTCGACTCATATCGGCTTCCAATTTTTTTTTTTTTTGGTTCCAAAGTGAGCTCTTGAGTATTCTTTTGTGGTATTAGGTTGTTGTCACCATCAACTTGTTGGAATATATGCTCTCTAGACTAGTTTATCTGATGTAATTATCGAATTTATTCTCAAAATTTATTTGTAAATTTATATTTTATTTGTGCACGATTTTCGTTTGGAAAGGACCTATTGTGTTTAAGTAAGTGATCCGTGTGAATAGTGGTCTTTCACAATAAGATATGGCTCATGGGTTACTTAACACATAAATATTTGTTCTTAACTGATTGATGAGAATGAACATTTCATCATGTATAGGTTATTCTGTTATGAATTCCAAATGGGAAATGGTTTACTTTTAATCAATGAGTAGTCCACTCACTTCATGGTATGAGCGTATTTCGAATACGTAGAACAGGACCTGTAATAATAATTTCTAAAAGTATTATTTAAAAGAAACCCAAAATATTACTATTATAACGTGAACTAATACTCTACCGTTTGAGTATAAGTTGATAGTCTGATGAAGCTAGAAGCATATACTTTGATATGCTGTAGTTGAGGTTCTTTTGTAGAGTCAATATACTTGTATGTTGGGTATATGTGACTAGTTAGTTAAGATAGATTTGTACAAGATAACTTCTACGCTATATCGCCCCTTGTGACTGTTTAAATGATCAATTATCCAGGGCTCTGGGGAATATGACTTGGATGTTTACTTTAGTGTAGCTCCCCTAGAAAGTAGAAATACTCCAAGAGTCATGAATCATTGAACTAGAGTTCTAATGATAGATGCCTATTAGATAGGTGTTAGTACACTCTTCCTCTCTAATTGTACGGCGATGCGTAGATGGGTATTTTAGTCATTACACTTGTAGGTCGAAGACTTTGCTAATGCAGCATTATCTTTGAGGTCAATATTTCCTTATGGTGATATTATGAAATATTTAAAATATAAAATATAACTATTTATATGGTAGGGGTATTTTGGTCATTTGAGTAGTCAAGGTGATGTATCTTTTGGTTCCTAAAATGGGCCTTAAGTCATAAAACATTTGAGTTAATGAATTGGTCTTTATAATTATGAGTTTTATTTTATCAGTCTAATTTATTATTGGACTGGACTAGAATAAAATAAAAGGTCTGAGAGAGAGTATTTATTTTATCTTGTTTAATTGGTTAATTAATTATTTAGGGCCCAAGGCCCAGATTGAATAATTAAAAAATTAATCTGGATATAAATTAGATAAAAGGTATGAAATTTTATATTGGTCTATTTGGACTTGTTAATTATTTATTGGGCTGTTTAATAAAGCCCAGAAAATAAATAATTGAGATTTATTATTTATGGTGTTCAAGTCCAAGAATAAATAATTTTATCTGGCTCAATAAATAAGACCAATGGTAAAATAAAATTAAAAAAATAATAAAATATTCAATTAATTAATTAAAATTAAAAATAAAAAACAACATGGGATGGATCCCATGTTGTTTTGTGTGAAGGATAATAGAAAGCATAGAGCTTTTTGTTTTCACGTTGATGGTCTCTCTCTCGGTGTGTTGATATGAAAAGAATTGAATCACTGAAGGGTCTGGGCTTTTGATTTTTCAATCATAGAAGCAAAGGAAAGAAAGTGCTTTTCGTTGTTCATTTTCATTCATAGAGAACAAATCCATTCACAGAAGCCTTAGAGGCTTATCAAAACCTAATCTTTAAGCTTTCACCAACTGTGCCAGGGTACCATTTCGAAAGATTAAATACTACGCATAAATGAGACGTAGTAGACGTTTATAAAGACGTGATTCAATAGCCTCAAGTATCCTTGTACAGACATCTACACCAGTGCGAAGAGGGCCATTCAATCACAGAGGTAAACTTTTCGTTTTCCTAACATACTTTCGTTTTGATGATTTTTACTATTTTAAGCCTTCAATTGTTATTAGAGCCATGGTTTGGAAAATGTAGAAAGTATGCTAGGCTTAACTAAAACAAGAAAATATTTATTTTGGTTGAATTATATGATCCTTTGTGTTTATTGGTATGGGTAGTTTTACTGTAAACTTCATGAGTGGAAGTATAAGAACAATGTATTTTGATTACTTTCATAGATATCGTGTAAGCCCTATGTTTTTAAGGGTATAAGCAGTTGTTTGGATGAGTTTTGATAAAAAACAGTGAAAAAAAATTTATTCTCAAAAAAAGTATTTAAAATGCAAAATATAGTTATTCATACAATAGGGGTATTTTGGTCATTTTAGTAGTTGAGGCGATGTGTCTTTTGGTCCCCAGAATGGCCCTTAAGTCATGAAAGATTTAGGTAAAGAAATTTATCTTGATAATTATGGGTTTTTATTTTATTAGTCTAATTTATTATTGAACTAGAATAAAATAAAAGTCCGAGAGAGAGTATTTATTTTATCTAATTTAATTGGTTAATTAATTATTCAGGGTTCAAGGCCCAGATTAAATAATTAGAAAATTAATTTGGAACTAGATAAGAGGTATGAAATTTTATTTGGTTTATTTGAGCTTGTTAATTATTTATTGGGTTATTTAATAAAGTCTAGAAAATAAATAATTGAGATTTATTATTTATAGGTGTTTAAGCCCAAGAATAAATAATTTTATCTGACCCAATGAATAAAACCAAGGTAAAATAAAATTTATAAAAAATATTAAATTAATTAATTATTAATTTAATTAATTAATTAAAAAAAAAAAGAAGACAACACAGGATGGATCCCGTGTTGTTATGTGTGAAGGATAATAGAAAGCATTTATGAGTGAAGGATAACAGAAAGCATAGGTGTTTTCTGTTTTCACGCAGATGAATTATTCTCTCTCAGGATATGTAAAAGAAAAATTAATTGTAGTGGAGCTGGGGGCTTTGGCAATTGAGTGAGCTTTTAATTCACATAAGCAAGGAAAGAAATTAGCTCTGCGTATTTTTCATTTTGCATTGACAAGAAGCCAAACCCATTTCAAGCCTTCAAGCTTATCAAAACCCGTTGTTTAAGCCTTCACCGGCTGTGCTACGAGTACTATTTTAGAAGATCGAAAACTTCGCGTGGATGAGACGCAGTCGATATTTGCAAAGATGTGAGTCACTAGCCTCAAATATCCTTATACAGACATCTACACCAGTGTGAAGAGGGCCATTCAATTACAGAGGTAAAATTTTCGTTTTCCTAACATTTTTCGTTTTGATGATTTTTGCCATTTTAAACCTTCAATTGGTATCAGAGCTATGGTTTGACAAATGTAGAAAGCATGTTAGGCTTAACTAAAACAAGAAAATATTTATTTTGGTTGAAATCTGTGATCCTTTGTGTTTACTGATATGAGTAGTTTCACTGTAAGTTTCGCGAGTAGAAGCATAGGAATAATGTATTTTGATTGCTTTCATAGATATCGTGTAAGCCCAGTGTTTTTTAAGGGCATAGGTGGTTATTTGGATGATTTTTTTAGTGAAAAATGGAAGAAAAATCGAAATCTGCACACAAAGGGGCATTCTGGAGAAGATGAGCCGACCCGCCAAACCAAGCCGAACCACATGCTGTGTGTGGAGCCAATGAGCCGCGGCTCCAAGCCATGCACTGCTCAGAGACGCGAGGAAGGCTTCCTCGCTGATGGCTTCAACGAGGAAGTGAAATGCAAATTGCAATTTGCCATTCGCTGTGTGGTCGACACTTTGACAACGCAGCTGGGGCGGGGCGGGTCCGCCCGTCCGGATCTGGCCCATGGGTTTACCCGTAGGCCGTGATCCAGAGTGGCGGGTGCATGGACCTGACCAAGAAAAAAAAAATTTAGGTTTTGGTTTCATATCAGGCGAAATTATTTTTATTGTAATAGTTAATATTCTCTAAATATTTTGCATGAAAAATAATAGTAAAGGAAATTTAGGATTAAAAAAGGCCATTAATTAATGTGTTTAATTTTATTTTTTGGATATTTAGGTTAAAAGAATAGAAAAGTGTAAAAACGTCTACAATTTTCTAGCATGCTTATTTCTTTTTGTACTCTATATGCGCGTTTTCTCAAAGACCAAAGTCTTTGAGAATTTTTGACAAAGAAAAATATTTTTCTTAAATTAAATGGTTAATTTTAATTCGAACAAAAATTAATTCTTATATATTTTCTCAAAAGATTTTATTCTTGACGTAGAAAATATATTGAATTTAGATATTTTTGTGAATTAAAATATAAAACCATTTTGATTGAATTTTAACAAGAGAAATTATTTTTTTCAAAACTTGAGATCAAAATCTCTCGAAAGTTTTATTGAAATTTTTTTGAAATTATTAAGTTTATTAACTTAAATAAAATTAATCCATGGAAAAAAATTCTCAAAGGGTATAAACCTTGACATAGAAAATTTTATGGGTTTAGATATTTTATTTTGAGTTAAAAGAAAATTTAATTAAAAATTTTAAAATATATTTTTCAAGAAAAATCCTTATTTTAAAATACTAAATGGGAGAGGGGTTCCAACGACCCTACGACTTCCATCACGATTCCCATTAAAGATCGTGAGTCCCCTCGCGTTACCCTGGGAGTGAACCCGTATAGAATGGAGATACTGCAAGGATCTAGAACTAATGGATGAATGTAATTAATAACTCGGGACACGTGCTATGATTGGCCAGTCCACTTTGGAGGTTATAGTGCGGGGAACGTCCATAGGAAATGAGAAGAAATGGTTATCCCACGATGGAGTTATCTTCTAGACCATTACCTAGAAGGAAAATTAATTTGTGGTGGTTAATACACTTAGCTTAGAAAACTGTTAATCTTCCCAAGAAACTATGTCAGCTTTTCTAAGAGTGAAATTAATTATATTAAAGATAATAGTGATATGGTTAATTATTATTGGATTTAATATGAGGATAAAGTCACAAATAATTATGTTTTTCATAAATTGAATTTTATTTTATTTTTGATATTTCAGAAATGATTGTTGGAGGTTCTTTTAGTCATTTGGTCGTTATTCTCCGTGAGAATAAGCTAATGGGTCCAAATTATGTGGACTGAAAAAGAAACTTGGACATAATACTTGCTGCTGAGAAGTATAAGTATGTCTTCTTTGAAACCTACCCTATTATTAGGGAGGGTTCCACCACGGAGGACCGTGAGGCTGAAAAAGCATGGAAGAAGGCCAACAAAATGGTCTGATGCTACATGTTGGCCTCCATATCTAATGTGCTCCAGTCAAAACACGAGCACATGGCCACTGCATATGACATTAGCCACAATGTTCGTCGATAAGAACTGGCCCGTAAGGCAAGAAGCTCTTAGGATGATGATAAACACTAAGATGGCTGATGGAGCATCAGTCAGGGAGTATATGCTCAAAATGATTGCTACTTTCGAGGAAGCAAAAGTCTTAGAGGTTGTTATTGACCCCAAGAGCCAAGTGGATATGGTTCTTGAATTTCTACCGGACTCTTTTACTCCGTTACAACATGAACAAATTGAACATGACTTTAACTGAATTGATGAAAGAGCTACAGGTGGCAGAGAAGGTTATGAAGCCATAGTCTAAGGCTATGATTGCTAGGACTTTTTCTTCTAAAACTAGGCCCAAGCCCAGGAAGTTCAAGAAAAAGAAGGGAAATGCACAGACCCAGCCCAAGAACCAGCCCAACAAGTGTTGGGATATATGCTCTCTTAGACTAGGTTTCTGATATAAAAATAGAATATTTTAATAAAAAAATTTATTTTCAGAAATTGTTTATGAATTTACAATTTTATTTGTACACAATTACGTTTGGAAAAGACCCATTGTGTTTAAGTAAGTGGTCCATGTGAATGGAAGTCTTTTACAGTAAGGTATAGATCACGGGTTACTTAGCATATAAACTTTTGTTCTTAACCGATTGATGAGAATGAGAATCTCATCACATTTAGGTTATTATGTTGTGAATTCTAAATAGGGAATGGCTTACCTTTAGCCAGTGAGTAGTCCACTCACTTCATGACATAAGCGTATTTCGAATACATAGAACATGACCTGTAGTAGTGGTTTCTAGAAGTATTATATGGTAGAAATGTAAACTACTACCGCTATAGTGTGGACAAGTACTCTACGACTTGAGTATGAGTTGGTGGTCTGACGAAGCTGGAAGCATATGCTTTGATATGCTATAGTTGATGTTCTATCGTAGGGCCAATATACTTGCATGTTGGGTATGCGTGACTAGTTAGTTAAAACAAACTTGTACAAGATAGTTTCTATACTATATCGCCCCTTGTGGTTGTCTGAATGATCTATATATCCAGGCCTTGGGAAATATGACTTGAATGTTTGCTTTAGGGTAGCTCCATTGGAAAGCGAAAATAATCCAGGAAGTCGTAGATCATTGGACTAGAGGCCTAAGGATGGTAGATGTCATTTAGAGAGGTGTTAGTACACTTCTTCCTCTCTAAATGTAAGGCGATGTATAGAGGGGTATTTTAGTCATTACACCTGTAAGTCAGAGACTTTGCTAACGCATCACTATTTTTGGAGTCAATATTTTCTTATAGTGATATCAGAAAATATTTAAAATGCAAAATACAGCTATTTATATGGCAATGGTATTTTGGTCATTTTAGTAGCCGAGGCAGTGTGTCTTTTGGTCCACAGTATAGACTGTGAGGCCTAATTAAATATGGGCTAAGGAATTAAATTAAATTAAATTAAATTTATTTTATTTAAGTAGCCTAATTTAATTATTGAGTTAGAATAAAATAAAGGTCCATAGAGAGAGAATTAATTAAATTAGTTTAGTGGGTTAATTAATTATTTAGGGCTTTAGCTCAGTTTGAATAATTAGGGATTAACCTGGGACTAAATTGATTTAGACTTATTTAATTGGATTGGTTTATTTGGGCTGGAAAATTAATTATTTGTTGGGCCATTGAGTTGGTTCTAATTAGAATAATTAATTAAGCCCAATAGGTTAAACTAAGAGTCCAATGGCTCAGTCCAGTTTAACCTAGGATTTTTTATTTAGGTTAAACAGGAGGATTGAAAATAATGTGGTTGAAAATTAGACACACAAGAGAGACGGTTTCTTCTCTGTGGAATAGCCAGGCATCTCTCTCTCTCTCTCCAGAAAAATTCCCTAGCCTGTTAGTTGTTCACCAAACGGTAATTAGATAGGTCATATACTGGAAGACCGAGAGTTAGGCGTTCACATACATGCAAAAGTGGAGTAAGAGGCTTCCACTAGCACCCCTACCCCAGTTGCGCACGTTCCAATCCAGCCACCTTTGAGAACTAGAAGGAGAGGTAAAATTTTTAAAACCTCAGGATTGGGACAAGGCGCAACCGGCACTAGCTAGGGCTGCCAAAGCCTGCGCCGGCCCTACCCTAGATTCTCTGTTCTTGTTTTTTCAATTTTTTTATGTTCGCTTCTGCTGTGGGCTCTGTGTTTTCCCGCTTTCCCGTGCCTTCAATTGGTATCAGAGCATGAATGTTTTGTGAAAATATAGGGAGCATGTATCTAGATTAATAAAAATGGACACATATGTGTGATTAAAATTGTAATCATTCGCTGTTTTTATGGTATGGATGAATTCTCTGTTAAACCTCGCAGGTAGAGGTATAGGAATCTGTAATTTACTGTTTTTCTTAGTAAATCGTATAAGACCAATATTTATGGGTATAGGCGGTTGTTGGTTTTGGTTGATTTCATTGCATTAAGATTGAAATCGGAGAGCCAATGGCACTAGAAGCTGTGTAGAAAACAAAGGAAATTTGCAGAAGAAAATCGTAGAAAAAAAACTGCAAAAGAATTCGGCAGAGCTAAACCGGTGCCGGTTGGGGTGCTGGAACCGACACCGGCTAGGGTCTGGAAGGCTGGTTCGCACTGTTTTCTCGTGGGTCCTGGTTCTGTGCGGCGGGTGCAGTGGACCACAGTTCAGATGGCTGGCTGATCCAGTGCGGTGGGTGCAGTGGACTAAGGATTTTTTTTTTTTAATTTTTCCTTGTAATTTTTTCTTGCATTTTCTTTTGGTTTTGGGGTCCATACCAGGTGAAGTTAATATTTTGCAATAGTTAATATTCAAGGAATATTTTTGCATGAAAATATTAGCAAGGGATTTTAGGATTAAACAAGACCATTAATTAATTAATTAATGTGTTTAATTCTATTATCGGGGCATTTAGGTTTGAAAATAGAAGAGCATGAAAACATCTACTGTTTTCTAGCATGCTGTTTAGTTTTTGTACCTATGTGCACGTTTTCTCAAAGACCAAAGTCTCTGGGAATGTTTTGACAAGGAAAACATTTTTCTACAAATTAAATGGTTATTTTAACTTGAACAAAAATTAATCCTTAGATATTTTTTCAAAGGATTTAATCCTTGACATAGAAAATATATTGGATTTAGATATTTTGAAAGGTTAAAATAGAAAGCCATTTCGTTTTAATTTGGCACAAGAAAAATTGTTTTGTCAAATAAACTTAAAACCAAAGTCTCTAGAGAGTTTTAATTTGGAAAATTTTTGAAATCATTAAGTTTTTAACTTAAATAAAATTAGTCCATGGGAAAAACTCTCAAAGGATATAAGCCTTGATATAGAGATTTTTATGGACTTAGACATTTTATTTTTGAGTTAAGGGAAAACTTAATAGAAATTTTCAAAAGGATATTTTTCAGAAAATCCTTGTTTTAAAAGACTAAGTAGGAGAGGGATTCGAACGGCCCACGACTTCCGTCACGATCTTCATTAGAGATCATGAGTCCCCTTGCGTCACCCTGGGAGTGAACCCGTATAAAATAAGGATACCACAAGGATCTAGATATAATGGAGGGATGTAATTAATAACCCGGGGCATGTACTATGATCGGTCAGCCCCTCGTTGGAGGACATAGTGTGAGGTATGTCCATAAGAAATGAGAGAAAACGGTCATCCCCTCGATGAAGTTATCTTCTAGATCATTATCTAGAAGGGAAATTAATTTGTGGTAGTTAACACACTTAACTTAGGAAATTGTTAATTTTCCCAAGAAGCTATGTCAATTTTCCTAAAAGCCAAATTGATTATTATCAATTTTGATAATAAGGATAAAGTGCACATATTTGTTTTATTTTCACAAATTGAATCTTTTTCTTTTATTTTTTAATTTTTCAGAAATGGTGGGAGGTTCTTTTAGTCCATTGGTCGTTATTCTCCGAGAAAATAAGCTAACGGGACCAAACTTTGTGGATTGGAAAAGGAACCTGGATATAATACTCACAGCGGAAGAGTATAAGTATGTCATTTACGAAACTTGCCCTGTTATCAAGGAGGGTTTCACCGCCGAGGAGCGTGAGGCTGAGAAGGCATGGAAAAAGGTTGACGAGATGGTTCGTTGTTACATGTTGGCCTCCATGTCTAATGTGCTCAAATCCAAACATGAGCACATGACCACTGCGTATGACATAACCCAATCATTAGCCATGATAGTCGTGGATAAGAGTCGGCTCGCAAGGCATGAGGCTCTTCGAACAATCATAAACACTAAGATGGCTGAGGGAGCATCAGTCAGAAAGTATATGCTCAAGATAATTGCTGCTTTCGAGGAGGCAGAAATTTTAAGGGCTATCATTGACCCCGAGAGCCAAGTAGATAAGGTTCTCGAATCTCTATCGGGTTCCTTCACTCAGTTTAAGTTAAACTATAACATGAACAAGTTGAACATGTGTTTGACTGAGTTGATGAAGGAGCTCCAGGTGGCAGAGAAGGCCATGAAGCCACAATCTAAGGCAATGATTGCTAAGGCTTCATCTTCTAGAACTGGGCCCAAACCCAAAAAGTTCAAGAAGAAAAAGGGGAACGTAGCAGTCCAGCTCAAGGCCCAGCCCAAAGACAAACCCAAGGGCAAGTGTTTCAAGTGTGGACTGAAGGGACACTGGAAAAAGGAGTGTCCAAATCTTCAAGCCAAGAAAAATCCCACAGGTAATGTTTTTTATCTAGAGTCTATATCAATGGTTGGATCAACTTGCACTTGGGTTGTTGATTCAGGAGCCACTGATCACATATGTAACTCCTTGCAAGGGTTTAAAAAGATAAGAAGACTCAAGAAGGGCGAACATGGACTACGTGTGGAAAATAGAGCACAAGTTTGGGCCCTTGCAGTGGGATAACTGGATCTTGTTTTTATTGTAATAGAATAGTGGTTTTGAAAGATAATTTATATGTACTTAAATTTAGACAGAATTTGATTTTGGTTGCAAAACTAATAAATTAAGGATATTTTACATCTTTCCATTCTGGTATTTCTAGCAGTAGAGATGAAGAAATTTTATGTACTGGGCACATGTATGAAAATTTATTTTTCTTAAACCCTATTAACAATTAATTAAATAATACTCAATCTGAACCTTTAACAAGGAAGAGAAAGGCCAATGTCAATGACTCGTATTTTTGGCATCTAAGGTTGGGTCATATCAACTCAACTAGGATTCAGAGGTTAATCCATTATGGGCAATTGGGCTCATTGAGATTGGAAAATTGGCCTCAGTGTAAGTCCTGCCTAATGGGAAAGATGACCAAAAGGTCATTTGCCCCTAAGGCGGATAGAGCCAATGAGGTATTGAGTTTTGTTCACACTGATGTGTGTAGTCCTTTGTCTATACCAGCTAGAGGAGGTTTTGAGTACTTCATCACTTTCACAGATGATTGTATAAGGTTTAGTTACGTTTATGTGATGAGACGCAAGTCTAACTCTTTTGACAAGTTCAAAGAGTTTAAGGCTGAAGTGGAGCGTCGAACAGGTAAATTAATCAAAATCTTACGATCGGATCGTGGTGGAGAGTTCCTCATTGGTGAATTCAAGGATTACGTGGCACATCATGGGATAGTATTCCAACTCTCTGCTCTAGGGACGCCCCAGCAGAACGGAGTAGCTGAGAGAAGGAACAGGATATTGATGGAAATGGTCCGAAGCATGATGTCTCATACTATTCTTCCAATGTCTTTTTAGGGATATGTCCTGGAAACAGCAGCATATATTCTGAACTTGGTGCCTTCCAAGTCAGTACTTAGGACTCCCTATGAGATGTGGATTGGGCATAAGCTAAGTCTAAATCATCTCAAGATATGGGGTTATCCAACTTATGTACTAGTCAAGGAAGATAAGTTGGAACCAAGGTCAGAATTATGCTATTTTGTTGGGTATCCAAAAGGGACAAAGGGTGGTTACTTTTATTATCCTAAGAAGCAGAAAGTACTAGTTAGTGCCAGTGCTAGATACTTGAAGGATGATCAAAGTACTTCCGCGAAAGGTTCAACTAGGTTAGAACTGGAGGAGAAGTTATCTTTGGAAGTAACTTCTTCTGACCCGATTGTGGAACAAGAAGAGGCACAACCTCAAGAGCTTGTACAATGGAGCCTCGTCGTAGTGGGAGAGTGTCTAAGGTTCCAGAAAGGTGGACTGGAGAAGCTTTCGAGCTGGTCTTTGACTATCAGGAAAAAGACCCCACTAGATACGAGGAGGTTATTGCTAATGCCGATACAAATCTGTGGCATGAAGCAATGAAAGCCGAGATTGAGTCTATGTATCTCAATCAGGTTTAGGATCTTATAGCTTCACTTAAAGGGATAAAACCCATAGGGTGTAAGTAGGTATACAAGAGAAAGAGGGGAGTAGATAGGAAGGTGGGAACTTTCAAAGCTAGGCTTAGAGCGAAATGGTATACTCAGAAAGAGGGAATCGACTATGAGGAAACCTTTTCCTCGGTGGCCATGCTTAAGTCCATCCGTATCTTCCTTGCCATCGCATGTCATTATGACTATGAGATATTGCAAATGGATGTTAAGACAACATTTTTAAATGGTCATCTTAGTGAAGACATCTATATGTCCCAACCGAAAGGCTTTATTGCTAAAGGCCAAGAGCATATGGTTTACAAGCTTATGAAGTCCATTCATGGACTTAAGCAAGCATCAAGGGTATGGAACATTCGTTTTGATGAGATTGTAAACTCTTATGATTTTGTTCAAAATGAGGATGAACCATGAATGTACAGGAAACTTGAAGGCATTAATGTAGTTTTTCTTGTATTGTATGTGGATGATGTTCTACTCATTGGAAATGATGTAGGGTCATTGTCATCTACAACGGTTTGGCTGTCTAGTCAATTCAGTATGAAGGACTTAGGAGAAGCCAGCTACATTCTCGGGATTAAACTTCTTAGAAATAGGAAGTAGAGAATGTTAGGATTATCCTAAACTGCATACATTGACAAGATATTGGCCAAGTATAGCATGAACTCATACAAGGGAGCTCTAATCCCTTGTAGACATAGGTTGTCACTTTCTTTAAGGGACTGTCTTATGTCTCAAGAAGAAACAGACTCAAGAAGAAAAGGACAGAATGAATAGAATTCCCTACGCTTCAGCTGTGGGAAGTCTCATGTACACTATGCTGTGTACTAGACCAGATATCTGCTTTGCCTTAGGTTTGGTTAGCAGATATCAGTCAAACCCTGGGGAGGTTCATTGGCAAGTTGTAACTTAAGTATCTCAAGGGAACGAGAGATAATATGCTGGTTTACAATGCTGATAACTTGGTTCTTACATGATACACAGACTCAGACTTCCAGGCAGATAAGGATGAGAGAAAATCCACTAGTGGATATATCTTCACCTTGTCTGGAGGAGCTATTTCATGGAAGAGTATCAAGCAATCTTGCATTGCTGACTTAACCATGGAAGCTGAGTATGTAGCAGTTTCGGAAGCATCTAAGGAAGCAGTCTGGCTCCGAAAGTGCCTTTCAGAACTTGGAGTCGTGTCACACATGGGCAGGCCGATTATGATGTATTGCGACAAGACTGGAGCAGTATCACAATCAAAATAACCTAAGAACCACAAGAAGGGGAAGCACATCGAGAGGAAGTACCACCTGATCCGGGATTTCATCCAGAGATGGGAAGTCGTGGTGGAACAGATTACCTCCGAAAATAATCTAGCAGATCCATTCACCAAGCCTTTGACTGAGATAGTCTTCAAGAGACACTTAGACGCCATAGGAGTGGGCACCTACGGACTTACTTAGTCTTAGAGTGCAAGTGGGAGATTGTTGGGATGTATGCCCTCTTAGACTAGGTTTTTGATGTAAAAATCGAATGTTTCAATAAAATAATTTATTTTCAAAAATTATTTGTGAATTTACAATTTTATTTGTGCATAATTACGTTTGAAAAAGACCCATTATATTTAAGTAATTGGTCCATGTGAATGGACGTCTTTCACAGTAAGGTATGGATTACGAGTTACTTAGTACATAACTTTTGTTCTTTACCGATTGATGAGAATGGGAATCTCATCATGTTTAGGTTATTATGTTGTGAATTATAAATGTGGAATGGCTTACCTTTAGCTCTTGAGTAGTCCACTCACTTCATGACATAAGCTTATTTCGAATACGTAGAATAGGATCTGTAGTAGTTGTTTCTAAAAGTACTATATGGTAGAAACCTAGACTACTTCCGCTACAGCGTGGATTAGTACTCTACAACTTGAGTATGAGTTGGTGGTCTGACGAAGCTGAAAGTATATACTTTGATATGTTATAGTTGAGGTTCTATTGTAGGACCAACATACTTGCATGTTGGGTATGTGTGACTAGTTAATTAAGATAAACTTGTATAAAATAGTTTCTATACTATATCGCCCCTTGTGGTTGTTTGAATGATCTATATATCCAGGGCCTTGGGAAATATGACTTGGATATTTGCTTTAGGGCAGCTCTCTTGGAAAGCGGAAATAATCTAGGAAGTCGTGGATCATTGGACTAGAGACCTAAGGATGGTAAATGTCATTTAGAGACTTCTTCCTCTCTAAATGTACGGTGATGTATAGAGGGGTATTTTAGTCATTACACCTGTAGGTCGAAGACTTTGCTAACGTAACACTATCTTTGGGGTCAATATTTTCTTATGGTGATATCAGGAAATATTTAAAATGCAAAATATAGATATTTATATGGAAACGGTATTTTGGTCATTTTAGTAGCCGAAGCGGTATGTCTTTTGGTCCCCAGTATAGATCGTGCGTCCTAATTAAATACAGGCTAAGGAATTAAATTAAATTAAATAGAATTTATTTTATTTAAGTAGCTTAATTTAATTATTGGGCTAGAAAAAAATAAAGGTCCATGGAGAGAGAATTAATTAAATTAGTTTAGTGGGTTAATTAATTATTCTGAGGGAAAATGCAAAAACAGGGAGCCATGGACGGGGGAAAAAAAACAGAGAGAAAAATTAAACGCGAGCCATAAAGGCCATGCGGAAGCGTGAAGATCATACCTTTGCGTTCCTTAACCCTCCTAGGTTGCGTAGGAACAGATTGAACGGCTGGAATCGCCTCGCTTTGCACACTTGAAGGAGCTTCCGGTTGAACACCCGCTAGCCTTCGACTTCGTCTTGTTTGCATTAACGCTTAGCTCTCCAGCTCTCGGGATATTCCTCAACCTAACCTCTAGTCGGTGAACACTATGGTGAAGAGGAAGGGTCTCAATTCTCCTTGGTTTACCTGCTATTGGTTAGCAAAGTCCAAGGAGAAACAAAGAAGGAGAAAACGTGAGAGAGAGGAGAGAAAGAGACCACGTGAGTGTGTGGCTTGGGAAAGGAAGAATTAGGGTTTTTTTCTTTTCAAAGAGTTGTTTATATTTTTGGCCTAAACTAGGTCTCTCAATCTCTGATAAACATCTCCCCGGGATTTCAAAATACCCGGATGTTATCCTGAGAAACAGTTTGGCCTAACCTTAAACTCCTCTTAACCGTATCTGGAAAAAACCCTAAGGTCCAAGCTATTGGGCCAGATAAATATTTATTATTTTTCTTGGACCCAAAAGGCCCAAAATAATAAATATTAATTATTTATTTTCTGGGCTTACATAAGTAACCCAATAAATAATTAATGAGCCCAAATGAACCATAATAATTAATCTTTAATTATTTATTTCTTGGGCCTACATAAATAACCCAATAAATAATTAAACATTAATTATTTCCCCTAGTTTAAGCCCAGGTTAATTTCTTAATTATTCATCTTGGACCTAGGCCACTGAATAATTAATTAACCAAATAAACTAGATAATTAATTTCTCTCAACTCCTATTTTATTTATTTATTTATTTATTTTATTCCGATCCGATAATAAATTAGACTTCTGAATAAAATAAAATAAAACAAAATAAAATAAAATCCTCTTCAAGCGAGACCAATTCCTCAACCCAAAAATAGTTAGGACTTACGGGCTATCCAGAGGACCAAAAAGACACATCGCCTTGGGCTGCTAAAATGACCAAAATACCCCTGCTATATAAATAGCTGTATTTTGCATTTTAAATATTTCCTAATATCACCATAAGGAAATATTGACCCCAAGGACAATGTTGCGTTAGCAAAGTCTCCGACCTACAGGTGAAATGACTAAAATACCCCTCTACACATCGCCGTACATTTAGAGAGGAAGAAGTGTACTAACACACCTCTAAATGACATCTACCATCCTTAGGCTTCTAGTCCAATGATCCACGACTTCCTAGAGTGTTTCCGCTTTCCAAGGGAGCTACCCTAAAGCAAACATCCAAGTTATGTTTCCCAGGGCCCTGGATAATTTAGACCATTCGGACAACCACAAGGGGCGATATAGTGCGAAACTATCTTGTATAAGTCTGTCTTAACTAACTAGTCACACATACCCAACATGCAAGTATATTGGCCCTATGATAGAACCTCAACTACGACAAATCAAAGTATATGCTTCCGACTTCGCTAGACCACCAACTCATACTCAAGTCGTAGAGTACTAGTCCACGTTGTAGCGGTAGTAGTCTAGGTTTCTACCATATAGTACTTTGAGAAACCACTACTACGAGTCTGTTCTACGTATTCGAAATACGCTTATGTCATGAAGTGAGTGGACTACCCACTGGCTAAAGGTAAGCCATTCCCCATTTGGAATTCATAACATAATAACCTAAACATGATGAGGTTCCCAGTCTCATCAATAGGTTAAGAACAAATGTTTATATGTTAAATAACCCGTGATCCATACCTTACTGTGAAAGACCACCATTCACATGGATCACTTATTTAGACACAATGGGTCTATTCCAAACAAAAATCGTGCACAAACAAAAAGTAAATTCACAAACAATTTCTGAAAATAAATTCTTTTATTAAATAATTCGATTTTACATCAGAAACCTAGTCTAAGAGGGCATATAATCCAACAATCTCCCACTTGCACTCTAAGACTAGGTAAGTCCATAGGTGCCCACCCCTATAGCGTCTAAGTGTCTTTTGAAGACTCTCTCAGCCAAAGGCTTGGTGAATGGGTCTGGTAGATTGTTTTCTGAGGTAATATGCTCCACCACGACTTCCTGTCTCTGGATGAAATCCCGGATCAAGTGGTACTTCCTCTCGATATGCTTCCCCTTCTTGTGGTTCCGAGGCTCCTTAGATTGCGACACTGCTCCAGTGTTGTCGCAATACATCACAACTGGCCTATCCATATGTGGTACGACTCCAAGTTCTGAAAGAAACTTCCGGAGCCAGACTGCTTCCTTAGACGCTTCCGAAGCTGCCACATACTCAGCTTCCATGGTTGAGTCAGCAATACAAGATTGCTTGATACTCCTCCATGAAATTGCTCCTCCAGACAAGGTGAAGACATATCCACTAGTGGATTTTCTCTCATCCTTATCCGCTCGGAAGTACGAGTACGTGTATCCTGTAGGAACCAAATCATCGACCACAGTAAACCGACATATAATCTCTCGTTCCCTTGAGGTACTTGAGAATATGCTTTACTGACTTGCCAATGAACCTCCCCAGGTTTGAGCGATA
Source organism: Voacanga thouarsii (assembly GCA_026120185.1). Taxonomy (NCBI): domain Eukaryota; kingdom Viridiplantae; phylum Streptophyta; class Magnoliopsida; order Gentianales; family Apocynaceae; genus Voacanga; species Voacanga thouarsii. Next base: position 10,723,810 of record JANUWF010001287.1, on the reverse strand, counting down.
TCTGCTAACTAAGTCCACGGCAAAGCGGATATCCGGCCTAGTACACGACATAGCGTACATGAGACTTCCCACAGCCGAAGCGTAGGGAATCCTACTCATTACTGTCCTTTTCTTCTTGAGACTTAGGACGAGTCCTTCGAAGAAAATGACAACCCATGTCCGCAAGGGATTAGAGCTCCCTTGCATGAGTCCATGCTTGTACTTGGCCGACATCTTGTCAATGTATGTCGCTTGGGATAATCCTAACATTCTCTGCTTCCTATTTCTAAGAAGCCTAATCCCGAGAATGTAGTTGGCTTCTCCCAAGTCCTTCATACTGAATTGACTAGACAGCCAAACCTTTGTAGATGACAATGTCCCTACATCATTTCCAATGAGTAGAATGTCATCCACATACAGGTCAAGGAAAACCACATTGATGCCTTCAAGTTTCCTGTACACGCATGGTTCATCTTTTGAATAAAACCATAAGACTTTACAGTCTCATCAAAGCGAATGTTCCATGCTCTTGATGCCTGCTTAAGTCCATAAATGGACTTCTTAAGCTTGCAAACCATGTGTTCCTGGCCTTCAGCAATGAAGCCTTCCGGTTGGGACATATAGATGTCTTCGCTAAGATGGCCATTCAAGAATGCCGTCTTGACATCCATTTGCCATATCTCGTAGTCATAGTGATAGGCGATGGCAAGGAGGATGCGAATGGATTTAAGCATGGCTACCGGGGAAAAGGTTTCCTCATAGTCGATACCCTCTTTCTGAGTATACTCTTTCGCCACAAGCCTAGATTTGAAGGTTTTCACATTCTCATCCGCTCCTCTCTTCCTCTTGTATACCCACTTGCACCCAATGGGTTTTATCCCTTCAGGTGAAGCTACAAGATCCCAAACCTGATTGAGGTACATAGACTCAATCTCGGCTTTCATTACTTCATGCCACAAATTTGCATCGGCATCAGCAATAGCCTCCTCGTATCTAGCGGGGTCTTGTTCCTGATGGTCAGAAACCAGCTCAAAGGCTTCTCCAGTCCATCTATCCAGAACCCTAGACACTCTCCCACTACGACGAGGCTCCATTTGTACAGGCTCTTGAGGCTGTACCTCTTCTTATTCCAAAATCGGGTCAGTAGAAGTTGATTCCATAGATAACTTCCCCTGTAGTTCCAACCTCATTGAACCTTTAGTGGAAGTACTTTGATCATCTTCCAAGTATCTAGCATTGGTACTGAGTAGTACCTTCTGCTCCTTAGGATGATAAAAGTAGCCTCATTTTGTCCCTTTTGGATACCCAACAAAATAGTATAATTCTGATCTTGGTTCCAACTTGTCTCCCTTGATCAGTACATAAGCTGGACACCCCCAAATCCTGAGATGATTCAGACTTGGCTTAGCCCAGTCCACATCTCATAGGGAGTCCTAGGTACTGACTTGGAAGGCACCAAGTTCAGAATATATGCCGCTGTTTCCAGGGCATATCCCCAAAAGGACACTGGAAGAGTAGCATGAGACATCATGCTTCGGACCATTTCTATCAACGTCATGTTCCTTCTCTCAGCTACTCTGTTCTGCTGGGGGGTTCCCGGTGCAGAGAGCTGGGATACTATCCCATGATGTACCATGTAGTCCTTGAATTCACCTAGGAGGTACTCTCCACCACGATCCGATCGTAAGGTTTTGATTAATTTACCTGTCTGACGCTCCACTTCAGCCTTAAACTCTTTGAGCTTGTCAAAAGAGTCAGACTTGCGTCTCATCAGGTAAATGTAACCATACCTCGTACAATCATCCGTGAACGTGATGAAGTACTCAAAACCTCCCCTAGCTGGTGCAGACAATGGACCGCACACATCAGTGTGAACAAGACTCAATACCTCCTTGGCTCTATCCGCCTTTGGTGTAAAAGACCTTTTGGTCATTTTTCCCATCGAGCGGGATTCACTGCTGAGGCCAACTTTCCAATCTCAATGAGCCCAAAGGCCCATCATGGATTAGCCTCTGAATCCTGGTTGAGTTAATATGACCCGACCTCGGGTGCCAAAGGTATGAATCATTGATATTGGTCTTTCTCTTCTTAGTTAAAGGTTCGGATCGAGCGTTATTTGATTGTCTTGTTAATAGGGTTTAAAAAGAACAAATTTCCATACATGTGCCCGAGTACATAAAATTTCTCCATCTCTCTCGATAGAAATACCAGAATGGAAAGATACATAATATCCTTGATTAATAAGTTTTGCAAGCTGAAATCAAATTCGACGAAAACCGGTACATATAAAATGTCTTTTAAAACCACTATCTTATTACAATAAAAAATAAGATCCGGCTCTCCCACTTGCAAGGGCCCGGACTTGTGCTCCATTACCCACTCAAAGCCCATGTTCGCCCTTCTTGAGTCTTCTTATCTTTCTAAACCCCTGCAAGGAGTTACAGATATGATCAATGGCTCCTGAATCAACAATTCAAGTGGAAGTTGATCCTACCATTGATATGGACTCTAGATAGTAAACATTACCTGTGGGGTTTTTCTTAGCCTAAAGATCTGGACACTCTTTTTTCCAGTGTCCCTTCTTTCCACACTTGAAGCACTTGCCCTTTGGTTTGTCCTTGGGCTGGTTCTTGGGTTGAGGCTGCTTGCATTCCCCTTCTTCCTCTTGAACTTTACGGGCTTAGGCCCGGTTCTTGAAGAAGAGGCCTTAGCAATCATGGCCTTAGGCTGCGGCTTCATGACCTTCTCCGCCATCCGGAGCTCCTTCATCGGTTCGATCAAACTCATGTTCAACTTGGTTCATGTTATAGTTTAACTTGAGGCGAGTGAAAGAGCTCAGTAGAGATTCGAGAACCATGTCCACTTGGCTCTCGGGGTCAATGACAGCCCCTAAGATTTCTGCCTCCTCGAAAGCAGCAATCATCTTGAACATATGCTCTCAGACTGATGCTCTCTCAGCCATCTTAGTGTTTACAATTGTTCGAAGAGCCTCATGCCTTGCGGGCCGGCTCTTGTCCGCGAACATAGTTGCCAACGATTGACTTATGTCATATGCAGAAGCCATGTGCTCGTGTTTTGACTGGAGCACATTAGACATGGAAGCTAACATATAGCAACGTGCCATTTCGTCGGCTTTCTTCGATGCCTTTTCGGCCTCTCGCTCTTCGGCGGTGGAACCTTCCCAGATAACGGGGCGGGTTTCGTAAAGGACATACTTATACTCCTCGATTTGTGAGTATTATGTCCAGGTTCCTTTTCCGATCCACATAGTTTGGACCCGTTAACTTATTCTCCACTGAGAATAACGGCCAATGGACTAAAAGAACCTCCCACCATTTACGAAAATCGAAAATAAAAGAAAGAAATTAGTTTGTGAAAACAAAATGAAATTTGTGCACGAAAATAATTTGGCTCTTAGGAAAAGCTGACATAGCTTCTTGGGAAGATTAACGGTTTCCTAAGCTAAGTGTATTAACCACCACAAATTAATTTCCCTTCTAGGTAATGATCTAGAGAATAACTCCATCGTGGGATGGCCGTTTCCTCTCATTTCCTATGGACATACCTCGCACTATAACCTCCAACGTGGGCTGGCCGATCATAGTACGTGCCCGGGTTATTAATTACATCCTTCCATTAGATCTAGATCCTTGTGGTATCCCCATCCTATACGGGTTCACTCCCGGGGGTGACGCGAGGGGATCCACGATCTCTAATGAGGACCAGTGATGGAAGCCAGTGGGGCCGTTGGAACCCCTCTCCCACTTAGTCTTTTAAAATAAAGGTTTTACGGAAAATATCCTTTTGAAATTTCCATTAAGTTTTTCTTAACTCAAAAATAAAATATCTAAGTCCAATAAAATCTCTATGTCAAGGCTTATATCCTTTGAGAGATTTCCTTCATGGACTAATTTTATATAAGTTAAAACTTAATGATTTCAAAAATTTTCCAATTAAAACTTTCTAGAGACTTTGGTCTCAAGTTTATTTGACAAAATCATTTTTCTAGTCCAAAACAAAACAAAATGGCTCTCCATTTTAATTTACAAAAATATCTAAATCCAATATATTTTCTATGTCAAGGATTAAATCCTTTGAGAAAAATATTTAAGGATTAATTTTTGTATCAATTAAAATAACCATTTAGTTTTTAAAGAAAAATATTTTTCCTTGCCAAAACAAAAGGTTCCCAAAGACTTTGGTCTTTGAGAAAAAACACACATAGGTACATAAAAAAATAGCATGCTAGAAAACAATAAACGTTTTCATGCTTTTCTATTTTTTTAAACCTAAGTGCCCAAATAATAGAATTAAACACATTAATTAATTAATTAATGATCTTGTTTAATCCTAAAATCCCTTACTAATATTTTTCATGCAAATATATTCCAAGAATATTAAATATTGCAAAAATATTAACTTCGCCTGGTATGGGACCCAAAACGAAAAAGAAAAAAAAAATAAAAAATTGCCAAAAAATGGCTGGCGGTCCACTGCACCGGCCGCACAGGATCCGCGCCAGAATGGCCTGCGGTCCACCGCAGCCGCAATGCACCGCACCGTACCAGATCGCACGCCAGCCACGACCCGTGGACTTCGCCCGCGACCGGCGCCCGGTTCTCCTCTGCTGCCGACCCGCGCTTCAGTCCGAATTCAACCCGCGCAAATTGCATTTCAATTCTGCAATTTCATCGGCTCAAATCAAAGGCAATTGGCTCGGCTTCGCGGCTCCAGCAGCACGGCTCCACTCACAGATCTTGCGGCTCGGCTCGGCGGCTTATGAACAGTGTCATCTTCTTCGTTTTTTCCACTTGTCCGCGCGCGAATTTGCAGAAGCTTCCTTTTTTGATTTCTTTCTTATTTCTTTGGCTTCTTTGGACATTGTTACTTTCAAAAAACATCCAAAACAAAAACACAACCGCCTATACCCATTAAAATTGGGTTTACACGATTAAAACACTAAAGCCAAAAAAAAAAAAAAATTACAGAGATCTTATGCTTCCACTGTGAAGCTTACAAATCCACCTATCCCATACCAAAACAGCGAAGGATCACAGGCATAATCATCTTCTCCATTTTATTAACTACCATGCTCCCTATATTGATCAAAACCAATGGCTCTGATACCACTCTGATGGTAAATGCAGAAACAGGGAGCCATGGACGGGGGAAAAAAAACAGAGAGAAAAATTAAACGCGAGCCATAATGGCCATGCGGAAGCATGAAGATCATACCTTTGCGTTCCTTAACCCTCCTAGGTTGCGTAGGAACAGATTGAACGGCTGGAATTGCCTCACTTTGCACACTTGAAGGAGCTTCCCGGTTGAACACCCGCTAGCCTTCGACTTCGTCTTGTTTGCATTAACGCTTAGCTCTCCAGCTCTCGGGATATTTCTCAGCCTAACCTCTAGTCGGTGAACACTATGGTGAAGAGGAAGGGTCTCAATTCTCCTTGGTTTACCTGCTATTGGTTAGCAAAGTCCAAGGAGAAACAAAGAAGGAGAAAACGTGAGAGAGAGGAGAGAAAGAGACCACGTGAGTGTGTGGCTTGGGAAAGGAAAAATTAGGGTTTTTTCTTTTCAAAGAGTTGTTTATATTTTGGCCTAAACTAGGTCTCTCAATCTACGATAAACATCTCCCAGGGATTTCAAAATACCCGGATGTTATCTGAGAAACAGATTTGGCCTAACCTTAAACTCCTCTTAACAGTATCTGGAAAAAACCCTAAGGTCCAAGCTATTGGGCAGGATAAATATTTATTATTTTTCTTGGACCCAAAAGGCCCAAAATAATAAATATTAATTATTTATTTTACGGGCTTACATAAGTAACCCAATAAATAATTAATGAGCCCAAATGAACCATAATAATTAATCTTTAATTATTTATTTCTTGAGCCTACATAAATAACCCAATAAATAATTAAACATTAATTATTTCCCCTAGTTTAAGCCCAGGTTAATTTCTTAATTATTCATCTTGGACATAGGCCACTGAATAATTAATTAACCAAATAAACTAGATAATTAATTTCTCTCAACTCCTATTTTATTTATTTATTTATTTATTTTATTCCGATCCAATAATAGATTAGACTTCCAATAAATAAAATAAAACAAAATAAAATAAAATCCTCTTCAAGCGAGACCAATTCCTCAACCCAAAAATAGTTAGGACTTACGGGCTATCCAGAGGACCAAAAAGACACATCGCCTTGGTCTGCTAAAATGACCAAAATACCCCTGCTATATAAATAGCTGTATTTTGCATTTTAAATATTTCCTAATATCACCATAAGGAAATATTGACCCCAAGGACAATGCTTTGCGTTAGCAAAGTCTCCGACCTACGGGTGAAATGACTAAAATACCCCTCTACACATCGCCGTACATTTAGAGAGGAAGAAGTGTACTAACACCCCTCTAAATGACATCTACCATCCTTAGGCTTCTAGTCCAATGATCCACGACTTCTGGAGTGTTTCCGCTTTCAAGGGAGCTACCCTAAAGCAAACATCCAAGTCATGTTTCTCAGGGCCCTGGATAATTTAGACCATTCGGACAACCACAATGGGCGATATAGTGCAGAAACTATCTTGTATAAGTCTGTCTTAACTAACTAGTCACACATACCCAACATGCAAGTATATTGGCCCTATGATAGAACCTCAACTACGACAAATCAAAGTATATGCTTCCGAGCTTCGCTAGACCACCAACTCATACTCAAGTCGTAGAGTACTAGTCCACGCTGTAGCGGTAGTAGTCTAGGTTTCTACCATATAGTACTTTGAGAAACCACTACTACAGGTCCTGTTCTACGTATTCAAAATACGTTTATGTCATGAAGTGAGTGGACTACCCACTGGCTAAAGGTAAGCCATTCCCCATTTGGAATTCATAACATAATAACCTAAACATGATGAGGTTCCCAGTCTCATCAATAGGTTAAGAACAAATGTTTATATGTTAAATAACCCGTGATCCATACCTTACTGTGAAAGACCACCATTCACATGGATCACTTATTTAGACACAATAGGTCTGTTCCAAACGAAAATTGTGCACAAACAAAAAGTAAATTCACAAATAATTTCTGAAAATAAATTCTTTTATTAAATAATTCGATTTTACATCAGAAACCTAGTCTAATATCGCCCCTTGTGGTTGTCCGAATGGTCTAAATTATCCAGGGCCCTGGGAAACATGACTTGGATGTTTGCTTTAGGGTAGCTCTCTTGGAAAGCGGAAACAATCTAGGAAGTCGTGGATCATTGGACTAGAGACCTAAGGATAGTAAATGTCATTTAGAGAGGTGTTAGTAGACTTCTTCCTCTCTAAATGTACGGTGATGTATAGAGGGGTATTTTAGTCATTACACCTGTAGGTTGAAGACTTTGCTAACGTAACACTGTCTTTGGGGTCAATATTTTCTTATGGCGATATCAGGAAATATTTAAAATGCAAAATATAGATATTTATATGGAAATGGTATTTTGGTCATTTTAGTAGCCGAAGAGGTATGTCTTTTGGTCCCCAGTATAGATCGTGCGTCCTAATTAAATACAGGCTAAGGAATTAAATTAAATTAAATAGAATTTATTTTATTTAAGTAGCTTAATTTAATTATTGGGCTAGAAAAAAATAAAGGTCCATGGAGAGAGAATTAATTAAATTAGTTTAGTGGGTTAATTAATTATTCAAGGCTTTAGCCCAATTTGAATAATTAGGGATTAACTTGGGACTAAACTGATTTAGGCTTATTTAATTGGACTGGTTTATTTGGGCTGGAAAATTAATCATTTGTTAGGCCATTGCGTTGGTTCTAACTAGAATAATTAATTAAGCCCAATAGGTTAAACCAAGAGTCCAATGGTCCAGTCCAGTTTAACCTAGGATTTTTTATTTAGATTAAACAGAAGGATTGGAAACAACGTGGTTGAAAATTAGACACACAAGAGATACGGCTTCTTCTCTGTGGAATAGCCAGGTGTCTCTCTCTATCTCTCTCTCTCTCCAGAAAAATTTCCTAGTCTATTAGTTGTTCACCAAATGGTAGTTAGGCAGACCATATACTGGAAGACCGAGAGTTAGGCGTTCACATACATGCAAAGGCGGAGTAGAAGACTTGCAAGAATCGCACCAGAGGCTTCCACTAGCACCCCTACCCCAGTTGATCACGTTCAGTCCAGCCACCTTTGAGAACTAGAAGGAGAGGTAAAATTTTTAAAACCTCGGGATTGGGACAGGGTGCAACCGGCACTGGCTAGGGTTGCCAGAGCCGGCGCCGGCCTTGCCCTGGATTCCCTGTTCTTGTTTTTCCAGTTTTTTTATGTTCGCTTCCGCTGCGTGCTCCGTGTTTTCCCACTTTCCCGTGCCTTCAACAAGTCCAAAGGTAAATACTTCAAATGCGGGCAGAAGGGACACTAAAAAAAAGAGTATCCAAAATTTCAGGCCAAGAAAAACCCTATAGGTATTGTTCTCTAGCTAGAGTCCATTTCAATGATTGGATTAACTTCCACTTGGATTGTTGATTCCGGTGCCACTGATTATATCTGTAACTCCTTCCAAGGGTTTAGGAAGATAAGAAGACTCCAGAAGGGCGAGTGTGGACAACAAGCAGGAAATGAAGCACAATATGGGCCCTTGCAGTGGGAGAGTTGGATCTTATTTTTTTATTGTAATAAAGTAGTTGTATTAAATGTTATTTTATATGTATCCGATTTCAGATAGAATTTGATTTCAATTACAAAACTAATAAATCATAGATATTCTATTACTTTCTATTCTAGTATTACTATCAGTAGAAATGGAGAAGTTTTATGTACAAGGCATATGTATAGAAATTTATTTTTTTTAAATCCTATAAACAATCAAATAAATAACGCTCAATTTGAATCTTTAAGTAAGAAGAGAAAAACCAATGTCAATGACTCATATCTTTGGCATCTAAGGTTGGGTCATATTAACTCAACTAGGATTCAGATGTTAATCCATAATGGGCCCTTGGGCTCATTAAGATTGGAAAGTTGGCCTCAGTATGAATCCTATCTTATGGAAAAAATGATCAAAATGTCGTTTACCCAAAAGGCTGATAGAGTCAAGGAGATATTGGGTCTTGTTCATATTGATGTGTGTGGTCCTTTGTCTACTCAAGCTAGAGGGGCATTGAGTACTTCATCACTTTCACGGATGATTATACAAGGTTTGGTTATATCTACCTGATGAGGCACAAGTCTGACTCTTTTGACAAGCACAAAGAGTTTAAAGCTGAAATGGAGCATCGGGCAGGTAAAGTGATCAAAACCTTACTATCGGACCATGGTGGAGAATACCTCTTCGGTGAGTTTAAGGATTACATGGTACAACACGAAAAAATATCCCAGTTCTCTGCACCGAATACACCTCAGCAGAATGGAGTAGCTTAGAGAAGGAATAGGACATTAATGAAAATGGTCTGAAGCATAATATCTCATACTATTCTTCCAGTCTCTTTTTGGGGATATACCTTGAAAATAGTGGTATACATTCTAAGCTTGGTGCCTTCCAAGTCAATACCTAGGACACTCTATGAGATGTGGACAGGGCGTAAGCCAAGTCTAAATCATCTCAGAATATGGGGTTGTCCAACTTATGTACTAATCAAGGGAGACAAGTTAAAATCAAGATCAGAATTATGCTACTTTGTTGGGTATCTAAAAGGGACAAAAGGAGGTTAATTTTATCATCCCAAGGAGCAGAAAGTACTGGTAAGTACTAATGCTAGATACTTGGAGGATGATCAAAGTACTTCCAATAAAGGTTCAACAAGGTTGGAACTTGGGAGAAGTTATATTTGGATTCAACTTCTTCAGACCCGACTATAGAACAAGAAGAGGTACAGCCTCAAGAACCTATATAAATGGAGTTTAGTCGTAGTGGGAGGATATCTAGAGTTCCAGAAAGATGGACAGGAGAGGCTTTCGAGTTAGTCTCTGACTATCAGGAATAAGATCCCACTAGATACGAAGAAGCTATTGCTGATGCCGAGGTAGATCTGTAACATGAAGTAATGAAAGTTGAGATTGAGTCTATGTACTTCAATCAAGTTTGGGATCTTGTAACTTCATCTAAAGGGATAAAACTCATTGGGTGTAAGTGGCTATACAAGAGAAAGAGGGAAGCAGATGGGAAGGTGAAAACTGTCAAAGCTAGGTTTGTGGCAAAAGGGTATACTCAAAAAGAAGGAATTGATTATGATGAAACTTTTTCCCCGGTAGCCATGCTTAAGTCTATCCGTATCTTTCTTGCCATTGCATGTCATTACGACTATGAGATATGATAAATGGATGTCAAGACAGCATTTTTTTAATGGCCATCTTAACGAAGACATCTATATGTCCCAACCGGAAAGTTTTATTGCTAAAGGCTAAGAACATATTGTCTGCAAGCTTAAAAATTCCATTTATGGACTTAAATAGGCATCTAGAATATAGAACATTCGTTTTGACGAGACTGTAAAGTCTTATGGATTCATTCAAAACGAGGATGAACCATGCGTGTACAGAAAATTGAAAGGCATAAATATGATTTTTCTTGTCCTATATATAGATGACATTCTATTCATTGTGAATGATGTAGGGACATTGTCATCTACTAAGGTTTGGCTGTCTAGTCAATTTAGTATGAAGGACTTGGGAAAAGCCAGTTATATTCTCGGGATTAAGCTTCTTAGAAATAGAAAGTAGAGAATGTTAAGATTATCCCAAATGACATACATTGATAAGATACTGACCAAGTTTAGAATGGATGTATACAAGGGAGTACTCTAATCCCTTGTAGACATGGGTTGTCCTTTTGTTCTAAGGACTATCCTAAGTCTCAAGAGGAAAAAGACAGGATGGGTAGAATTCCCTATACTTCGGCTGTGGAAAGTCTCATGTACGCTATGCTGTGCATTAGGTTAGATATCTGCTTTGTCGTAAGCGTAATTAGCAAATATCAGTCAAATCTTGGGGAGGTTCATTGGCAAGTTGTAAAGCATATTCTTAAGTACCTCAATGGTACGAAAGATTATATGCTAGTTTACAGGGTTGACGACTTGGTTCCTACTAGATACACAAACTCAGATTTCCAGGCAGAGAAGGTCCATTAGTGGATATGTCTTCACCTTGTCTGGAAGAGCTGTTTCATGGAGGAGTATCAAACAATCTTGTATTGCTGACTCAATCATGAAAGCTGAGCATATGGCAGCTTTGGAAGCATCCAAGGAAGCAGTCTGGCTCCGAAAGTTCTTTTCAAAACTTAGAGTTGTTCCACATATGGACAGACCAATTGTGGTGTATTGCGACAACTCTGGAGCAATCTCGCAATCCAAAGAACCCAGGAACCACAAGAAGGAGATGAACATCTAGAAGAAGTATCACCGGATCCGGGATTTTATTGAGAAACGGGAAATCGTGGTAGAACAAATAGCCTCGGAGAACAACCTAGAGATCCCTTTACCAAGCTTTTGGTTGAAAGAGTTTTCAAGAAATAATTAGACGCTATAGGAGTGGGTACCTACGGACTTTCTTAGTCTTAGAGTGCAAGTGGGAGATTGTTAGAATATATGCCCTCTAGACTAGTTTATCTGATGTAATTCTCGAATTTATTAATAAAAGAATTTATTCTCAAAATTTGTTTGTGAATTTATATTTTATTTGTGCACGATTTTCATTTGGAAACGACCCATTGTGTTTAAGTAAGTGATCCATATGAATGGTGGTCTTTCACAGTAAGGTATGGATCTCGGGTTACTTAATACACAAATATTTATTCTTAACCGATTAATGAGAATGAAAATCTCATCATGTATAAGTTATTGTGTTATGAATTCCAAATGGGGAATAGCTTACCTTTAGCCAGTGAGCAGTCCACTCACTTCATGGCATGAGCGTATTTCAAATACGTAGAATATGACCTGTAATAGTGATTTTTAAAAGTACTATTTAAAAGAAACCCAAACTATTACTGCTACAGCGTGGACTAATATTCTATAGCTTGAGTATGAGTTGGTAGTCTGACGAAGCTGAAGCATATACTTTGATATACTGTAGTTGAGGTTCTTTCGTAGAGTCAATATACTTGTATGTTAGGTATATGTGACTAGTTAGTTAAACCAGACTTGTATAAGATAGCTTCTACGCTATATTGTCCTTTGTGACTGTTCAAATGATCTAATTATCCAGGGTCCTGGGGAACATGACTTGGATGTTTACTTTAGAGTAGCTCCCTTGAAAAGTGAAAATATTCCAAGAGTCGTGGATCATTGGACTAGAGGTTTAAGGATGGTGAATGTCTATTAGAGAGGTATTAGTACACTATTCCTCTCTAATTACACAGCGATGCATAGAGGGTATTTTAGTCATTACACCTATAGGTCGAAGTCTTTGCTAACGCAGCATTGTCCTTGTGGTCAATATTTTCTTATGGTGATATTAGAAAATATTTAAAATGTAAAATATAGCTATTTATATAACAGGGGTATTTTGGTCATTTTAGTAGCCAAGACTATATGTCTTTTGGTCTCTGGAATAGTCCTTAAGTCATGAAAGATTTGGGTTAAGGAATTGGTCTTGATAATTATGGGTTTTATTTTATTAATTTAATTTATTATTGGACTAAAATAAATAAAAGGCCCGAGAGAGAGTATTTTATTTTATCTAGTTTAATTGGTTAATTAATTATTTATGGTCCAAGGCCCAGATTGAATATTTATAAAATTAATCTGGATATAAACTAGATAAAATGTATGAAATTTTATATTGGTCTATTTAGGCTTGTTAATTATTTATTGGACTGTTTAATAAAGTCCAGAAAATAAATAATTGAGATTTATTATTTATGGGTGTTCAAGCCCAAGAATAAATAATTTTATCTGACCAAATGAATAAGACCAAGAGTAAAATAAAATTTTTAAAAAATAATAAAATATTAAATTAATTAATTAATTAAAATTAAAAAAATAACACGGGATAGATCTCGTGTTGTTTTGCATGAAGAATAACAGAAAGTATAGAGCTTTCTATTTTCACGTTGATGGCCTATTTCTCGGTGTGTTAATATGAAAGGAATTGAATCATTGAAGGGTCTGGGCTTTTGATTTTTCAATCATAGAAGCAAAGGAAAGAAAGTGCTCTTCATTGTTCATTTTCATTCACAGAGAACAAACCCATTCATAGAAGCCTTCAAGGCTTATCAAAACCAAATTTTTAAGCTTTCACCAGCTGTGCTATAGGTACCATTTCGGAAGATCAAAGACTTCACGTGAATGAGACGCAATAGACGTTTACAAGGACGTGATCCAATAGCCTAAAGTATCCTTATACAGACATCTACATCAGTGCGAAGAGAGTCATTCAATCACAGAGGTAAATTTTTCGTTTTCCTAGCATGCTTTTGTTTTGATGATTTTTGCCATTTTAAACCTTCACAACTCTAGTTGCATTTTTTCAATTAGTCGAACGTGATGGTAGAGTGAGGTTTCCTTATTTAAACCGAAGTAGTCTCGAGCAACTCTCATTTGGATGTGTAGAATCTCCATGTTTGAAGTATCCCTAGTTTTACTCCTTAAACTAATAATCTATTTCATGTGTTTCTTCCTCTTATAGTGATGGCAAATTGCCGAATTTGGAGTTGCTTTTGTCGAAGTAATCCTTACGTGTTTTTCCCCATTCTTCCATTGTTGCTCTACCGACCTTTTAGCATCGAAGTTTTGCATCTTCAAAATCATTCCTAATGTCTTCCTATCTAGGTTTTCCTCCTTCATTGGTGTGGTTGCGTCCACTATAATAGTACAATTGTAAGCAGTATCTACTTTCCACAATTATCACTTCTCTAAATTCTACTTACATGTAATATCCAAATACCCCTCGTCAACCCAATTATTCTAGCCTAAAATTAAAGTACAAATATGCCATATACTAAAAACAAGTAAATTCATATAGCATGCTCAGTCAGATAAATGATATATAAAGATATTGCATAGATATTTCATATAATATACGCCACACATAATCATAGGGCATTCTAGACAATGTCTCACTATTCACATATAATTAGCAGACATAACAGAAAATAAAAAATCTCCAAAGCACAGATGTCAAAATCCTAAATCCTAGTAATAATCACCATTTCTAAGCTCCCATCATCATAATATGATCTTATCCATCAAATCGGAATTAAGATAATCAAAATCGGAAGACTAGCATAAGTATTAAGATCATATATCTCTTCATCACATGTAGTCCTCTTATACCCAAAGAATCTCACATAAGTATACTTATCACATTCCCTAAAATATCTAACTGTTCCAATCAACATAGTCTTTCTCTTATAACCTTATCAAGGTTACAATCATTACAATACATAGGGATGGCATTTACTTCCATATCAATTTATCAACACGTAGCAAGATTTTCAAGTTCAAATCACCATAAAAAAAGCTCAAACATAAATAACCATAATCATTCTTAAATTCTAAATCCTTGATTTTAAAGGTAATACTCAGTCCTAGACTCAACTCAACCTAGACTTAGCTAACAATTCTAAATTTCACAAGCTAGAATCTATTCTATTAATTAAAAAAATACCTCTAACTATGCTCTTAGCTATAGTCTTACACTTCTTGAAATTTAGCTCTCCAACATCATTATCCTGGGCTATACATTTAACTTTCGAGTTCTAATTTCTAAGTTATTACTACTATACAATTCATATATATCAACAAGTACCTGAGTTGTGATAAGTACATGGCTTCATAAGGGCCATGACAATGTAGGCATTTTTAAACATTCTAACAATCTTATTCACAGAAAATACACATAACTTAACAAAAATAATAAAACTTAAAATTCTTAATCCAGTAAATTAAAGTAACCGCCTAAACCTAGGGTTTGATACCACTTATAATACCCTGCTACCTACATATCCAAAAAGGGCGAAGATGTCACTCCGTCCAAATGACAAGGGGTCTTTATAACGAGGTAATAAAGGAGTTAACCAAAGAAATACTTCAATTAAAACTTAAATGGTTTACAATCCAAATAAAACTTATACAGTGTCTTAAAACAAAGGATAATAAAATATTATCTCGAAACAAAACGATCAAAATGTCAAGTACAAGATCTCGAATTCTAGCTAACCTTGTCAATAATACTCTCGACCTAAAAGCATACACAAAGAATGTGAGAAATAAATTTTCCAGTGAATCCTGTGTGTGTGTGTGTGTGTGTGTGTGTGTGTGTGTGTGTGTGTGTGTGTGTACATTAGAAACATTTTTGTGACATGCAATTTTAAAATACAAAAAAAAAAATGCAATTGCAATCATAAACAACAGTTTCAAATATAAGAGTGCCATTTTTATTTTTCAATATCATCAATAATTTTACTTCAAGGAAATCAACCACCCAAAGCTAATGTGGACTATGAAGCCATGCCTGATAGCTTCGAGCCATGAAACCCTGCATCATGACTTCTGCTAACTGTACAGTAGTACTTCTACATCACAATACGGTGGGTGATCGGCCCATCGGGTAGAGATACTCCTCCGTCTTCCATACCACTGCTAACTTCGATTGTCCATGCCGAAATATAAATACAGTCCCACTTGGAACTAGTTTGTTAGCTCGGACTGGCTTGACTCACTAACACTGTCGCCTAATCAGAAACGAGTTTATCTCCTGGAGGTGGCTGCCTACCAGGAAACTAACTCACCCTCTCTTAGGCTAGTATATATTAGTGGCCTACTCTTATTGAGTACTCAACGATTTATCACAAGGAAACACATTAGTATCAAGTAGCAACCAACAAAAAAGTATCAGTCATACTTGGTATTCCTTTAGTAAATCCTTTGGTGCGAAAGTCAAGTGAAGTGTTTTGAAATCCTTTTTATTTAAGAAATAGTGTGTAAGTTGAAATAAAGTAAGAAAACTAGCCATGCTAAACTTTTATCATGTTAAACCATGTTTCTATTGATACCATAAAATATTTGACAACTTTTAATTGCCATGTTTTGCAAACAGTTTTAATACAAGAACTTACCAGAGTCATTTATCTCACAAATATTAGATTCTTCTGATGACCTGATCAATAGATCCTAGTCCTGTCTAGAGAAAATATAAAGACCATGTCACAAGCTTCCCTATAACCCTTGTATTGCCATAGTATCCAAAAATAGATCAACTTCTAACATCGAGTCATCACACAATACAGACTAACTATTAACTCCATTTCAAACATAGCGGATAGACATGAAATATTGTGTACTAATAATTTAATGTATACTAAGACAATTACTAAATAAATAATAAGCTCACATATAGGTTAGCAGACAAACGACTAAGTAATTATATAGTTATGTAAATAAATAAATAATTAATTATAATAAAGGTTGCTCATGAAAGTAAATAAATAATCCAACAAATAAGCTAGTTAATGTGTAAAAATATTAAGTAGCTAAAGAACTAAGTAAATAAAAAATAATAATTACTTTATTAGCTAATTAAAATACTGTTTGTTTGTAACTATACAAAAATAAATAACTAAGGAAATATATCAATTAATGGGTAGGTAATTTGATGAGGAGTAATAATAATAATAATAATAATAATAATAATAATAATAATAATAATAATAATAATAATAATAATAATAATAATAATAATAATAATAATAATAATAATAATAATAACAACAACATTGGTGAAGATATTGTTGGTAACGTTTTAATAATAATAATAATAGTATTCATAATAATAATAATAATATTAATAAGAGTGATAATAAAATAATGGTAATATTAGTATTGCTGAAATTAAATCCGTTATTACATCCTAATGCCAACACATGCAATATTTTACACATAAGGAACACATATAAATTGATAATAGGAAGTTTCCTTAAAAATTTTCTAAATTAGACACAATTTGCAGCTTGAGTAATACTTTTTCCTAATAACATAATACATATAAAAACACTTTGAATTAACCTCAAATTTTACAGAGACATACCCAAATACATATAGAACAGAATATAAGTGGATGAAAATTAGACCTTATTTGTACTTAGAAAATTATTTTTCGCTACTAGAGTATTCTGCCTAAAACAGACTAGTTTGAAAGAAAAATTCATAACTTTTAATCCCTAAGTCATAGAATTCTTAAATTTTGCAAGTAACTTCTACACCCTAAAGATACATTTTCTTTATTTTTGACCTTTTTCAAATTTAGACTTTATTACCCCAGAATTTTAGTTACAAACAAGCTGATTGTCAAAAATAGGGTACTGTGCCCCTTTAGTTTTTTTTCGAAAATTATTAGGATTTATTCCAAGATTTTCTTGCATGATTTCTAGCATAAAAATCATTCTAAACATGTATAGTAAATAATATCAAAAGGCCCTACAATAATAAATTACTTTGCTATTTTATTTTGAATTAAAACAAACAACTATCACAGATTTACAAAAATTCCATCAAGTATGTAATTTGTTCTAGGCTTTAAGAAATCAACTTATTGATCTAATTACTTCAAGAAAAATACATCTCTAGGGTACTCTAGATGAGGCAACACAACCCTTAGCACATACACATCAAGAAGTCATCTTTTCTTAGGAAAATTTTCAACTTTTTATGAAAACAACAATTTAAAAGAAAATTGTGTGTGTGTGTGTTTTTTTTTTTATGTAAATCCTTTGAAAGAATGTATCTTTTTCAAGAATAAATCCTTTGGAAGAATGTTTCTTTTTCAAGGATGGGGATACCACAAGGATCTAGATTTAATGGATAAATGTAATTAATAACTCGGGGCACGTATTGTGATCGGCCAACCCCTCGTTGGAGGTTATAGTGCGAGGTATGTCCATAGGAAATGGGAGAAAACGGCCATTCCCTGGATTGAGTTATTTTCTAGATCATTACCTAAAAGGAAAATTAATTTGTGGTGGTTAACACACTTAACTTAGGAAATTGTTAATCTTCCCAAGAAGCTATGTCAGTTTTTCTAAGAGCCAAATTGATTATTATTAGTTTTAAAAATAAGGATAAAGTGCACATATTTATTTTGTTTTCACAAACTGAATCTTTTTCTTTTATTTTTTGATTTTTTAGAAATAGTGGGAGGTTCTTTTAGTCCATTGACCATTATTCTCCGAGAGAATAAGCTAACGGGACCAAACTATGTGGACTGAAAAAGGAACCTGGATATAATACTCACAGCGAAAGAATACAAGTATGCCCTTTACGAAACCTGCCCTGTTATCGGGGAGGGTTCCACCATCGAGGAGCGTGAGGCTGAGAAGGCATGAAAAAAGGCCGACGAGATGGTTCATTGTTATATGTTGGCCTTCATGTCTAATATGCTCCAATCCAAATATGAGCATATGACCACTGTGTATGACATAACCCAATCATTAACTACGATATTCGCACATAAGAGTCGGCCCGCAAGGTAGAAGGCTCTTCGAACCATCATAAACACTAAGATGGCTGAGGGAGCATCAGTCAAAGAGTATATGCTCAAGATAATTGCTGCTTTCGATGAGGCAGAAATCTTAGGGGCTGTCATTAACCCTGAGAGCCAAGTGGACATGATTCTCGAATCTCTACCGGGTTCCTTTACTCAGTTCAAGTTAAAATATAACATGAACAAGTTGAATATGGGTTTAACTGAGTTGATGAAGGAGCTCCAGATGGCGGAGAAGGTCATGAAGCCATAATCTAAGACTATGATTGCTAAGGCTTCATCTTCTAGAACTGGGCTTAAGCCCAGAAAGTTCAAGAAGAAGAAGGGGAACGCAGCGGCCCAGCCCAAGACCCAGCCCAAAGACAAACCCAAAGGCAAGTGCTTCAAATATGGACTGAAAAGACACTGGAAAAAGGAGTGTCCGAATCTTCAAGCCAAGAAAAACCCTACAGTTAATATTTTCTATCTAGAGTCTATATCAATGGTTGAATCAACTTCTACTTGGATTGTTGATTTAGGGGCCACTGATCACATTTGTAACTCCTTGCAGGGATTTAGAAAGATTAGAAGACTCCAAAAAGGCGAACATAGATTACGTGTGAGAAATGGAGCACAAGTTTGGCCCTTTGTAGTGGGAGAGTTGGATCTTATTTTTTTATTGTAATAGAATAGTGATTTTGAAAGATATTTTATATGTACCTGAATTTCGACAAAATTTGATTTCGGTTGCGAAACTAATAAATCAATGATATTCTGTATCTTTCCATTCTGGTATTTCTATCAGTAGAGATGGAGAAATTTTATGTACTGGGCACATATATAGGAATCTATTTTTCTTGAACCCTATTAACAATCAATTAAATAACGCTCAATCCAAACCTTTAACAAAGAAGAGAAAGGCCAATGTCAATCACTCTTATCTTTGACATCTAAGGTTGGGTCATATCAACTTAACTAGGATTCCGAGGTTGATCCTTAATGGGCCTTTGGGCTCATTGAGATTGAAAAATTGGCCTCAGAGTGAGTCCTGCCTGATAGAAAAGATGACCAAAAGGTCATTTGCCTCTAAGGCAGATAGAGCCAATGAGATATTGAGTCTTGTTCACACTGATGTGTGTGGTCCCTTGTCTACACCAACTAGAGGAGGTTTTGAGTACTTCATCACTTTCACGGATGATTGTATAAGGTTTAGTTACATTTACCTGATGAGATGCAAGTCTGACTCTTTTGACAAGTTCAAAGAGTTTAAGGCTGAAGTGGAGCGTCGGACAAGTAAATTAATCAAGACCTTACGATCGGATCGTGATAGAGAGTACCTCCTTGGTGAATTCAAGGACTACATAGTACATCATGGGATAATATCCCAACTCTCTGCGCCGGGGACACCCCAGTAGAACAGAGTAGCTGAGAGAAGGAATAGGACATTGATGGAAATGGTCCGAAGCATGATGTTTTATGCTACTCTTTCAATGTATATGCCCTGGAAACAGCGGCATATGTTCTGAACTTGGTGCCTTTCAAGTCAGTACCTATGACTCCCTATGAGATGTGGACTGGGCGTAAGTCAAGTCTAAATCATCTCAGGATATGGGGTTGTCCAGCTTATGTACTGGTCAAGGGAGACAAGTTGGAACCAAGATCAGAATTATGCTATTTTGTTGTGTATCCAAAAGGGACAAATGGTGGTTACTTTTATCATCCTAAGGAGCAGAAGGTACTGGTTAGTACAAATGCTAGATACCTAGAGGATGATCAAAATACTTCCACGAAAAGTTCAACTAGGTTGGAACTGGAGGAGAAGTTATCTTCGGAAGCAACTTCTTCTGACCTGATAGTAGAACAAGAAGAGACACAGCCTCAAGTGCTTGTACAAATAGAGCCTTGTCGTAGTGGGAGAGTGTCTAGGGTACCAGAAAGGTGGACTGGAGAAGCTTTCGAGCTAGTTTCTGACCATCAGGAATTAGACCCCACTAGATACGAAGAGGTTATTGCTGATACCAATGCAAATCAGTAGCATGAAGCAATGAAAGTCGAAATTGAGTCTATGTATCTCAATCAGGTTTGAGATCTTGTAGCTTCACCTGAAGGGATAAAACCCATAGGGTATAAGTAGGTATACAAGAGAAAGGGGGGAATAGATGGAAATGTGGAAACCTTCAATGCTAGGCTTGTGGCGAAATGGTATACTCAGAAAGAGGGTATTGATTATGAGGGAACCTTTTCCCCGGTAGCCATGTTTATGTCCAGCCGTATCCTCCTTGCCATTGCATGTTATTATGACTACGAGATATGACAAATGGATGTCAAGACGGTATTTTTAAATGGCCATCTTAGTGAAGATATATATATGTCCCAACCGGAAGGCTTTATTGCTAAAGGCTAAGAGTATATGATTTTCAAGTATAAGAAGTCCATTTATGGACTTAAGCAAGCATCAAGGGTATGGAACATTCGCTTTGATGAGACTGTAAAGTCTTATGATTTTGTTCAAAATGAGAATAAACCATGTGTGTACAGGAAATTTGAAGGCATTAATGTGATTTTTCTTGTCTTGTATATAAATGATATTCTACTCATTGAAAATGATGTAGGGTCATTGTCATCTACAAAGGTTTGGCTATCTAGTCAATTCAATATGAAGGACTTGGGAGAAGCCTGCTACATTCTCGGAATTAGACTTCTTAGAAATAGGAAGCAGAGAGTGTTAGGATTATCCCAAGCGGCATATATTGATAAGATGCTAGCTAGGTATAGCATGGGCTCATGCAAGGGAGCTCTAATTCCTTACAGACATGTGTTGTCTTTTTCTTCAAGGGACTGTCCTAGGTCTCAAGAAGAAAATGACAGAATGAGTAGGATTCCCTACGCTTTGGTTGTGGGAAGTCTCATGTACGCTATGCTGTGTACTAAGCCAGATATCTGCTTTGCCGTAGGCTTGGTTAGCAGATATCAATTAAATCCTGAGGAGGTTCATTGGTAAGTTGTAAAATATATACTCAAGTACCTCAAGGGAACGAGAGATTATATGCTGGTTTACATGGGTGATGATTTGGTTCCTACAAGATGCATAGGCTCAGACTTCCAGGCGGATATGGATAAGAGAAAATCCACTAGTGGATATATCTTCACCTTGTTTGGATGAGCTATTTCATGGAGGCGTATCAAGCAATCTTGTATTGCTGACTCAACCATGGAAGTTGAGTATATGACAGCTTCGAAGGCATCCAAGGAAGCAGTCTGGCTCCGGAAGTTCCTTTCAGAACTTAGAGTCGTGCCACACATGGATAGGCCGATTGTGATGTTTTGCAACAACACTGAAGCAGTATCACAATCAAAATAACCCAGAAACCACAAGAAGGGGAAGCACATCGAGAGAAAGTACTATCTGATCCAGGATTTCAGCCAAAGACGGGAAGTCGTGGTAGAATAGATTGCCTCTGAGAACAATCTAGCTAATCCATTCACTAAGCCTTTGGCTAAGAGAGTTTTCAAGAGATACTTAGATGCCATAGGGGTGGGTACGTATGGATTTACTTAGTCTTAGAGTGCAAGTAGGAGATTGTTGGGAGATATGCCCTCTTAGACTAGGTTGCTGATGTAAATATCGAATGTTTTAATAAAAGAATTTATTTTTAGAAATTGTTTGTGAATTTATATTTTTATTTGTACACAATTACGTTTGGAAAAGACCCATTGTGTTTAAGTAAGTGGTCCATGTGAATTGAGGTCTTTCACAGTAAGGTATGTGTCATGAGTTACTTAACACATAAACATTCGTTCTTAACTGATTAATGAGAATGAGAATCTCAACATGTCTAGGTTATTACATTGTGAATTCTAAATGGGGAATGGCTTAACTTTAGCCAGTGAGTAGTCCACTCACTTCATAATATAAGCGTATTTTGAATACGTAGAACAGAACCTGTAATAGTAGTTTCTTAAAGTACTATATGGTAAAAACTTAGACTACTACCGCTACATCATGGACTAGTACTCTACGACTTGAGTATGAGTTGGTGGTCTGACGAAGCTGGAAGCATATATTTGATATGCTATAGTTGAGGTTCTATCGTAGGGCCAATATACTTGCATGTTGGGTATGTGTAACTAGTTAGTTAAGACAGACTTGTACAAGATAGTTTCTATACTATATTACCCCTTGTGGTTGTCTGAATGATCTAAATATCCAGGATCCTGGAAAACATGATTTGGATGTTTGCTTTAGGGTAGCTCTCTTGGAAAGTGGAAACAATCCAGGAAGTCATGGATCATTGGAGTAGAGGCCTAAGAATGGTATATGTCATTTAGAGAGGTGTTAGTACAGCTCTTCCTCTCTAAATGTACGGCGATATATAGAGGGGTATTTTAGTCATTACACCTGTAGGTCGGAGACTTTGCTAACGCAGCATTGTCCTTGGGGTCAATATTTTCTTATGGTGATATTATGAAATATTTAAAATGCAAAATACAGCTATTTATATGGTAAGGGTATTTTAGTCATTTTAGTAGCCAAGGCAATGTGTCTTTTGGTCCCCAATATAGACCGTGAGTCCTAATTAAATACAGGTTAAGAAATTGATCTTAAATTAAATGAAATTTATTTTATTTAAGTAGCCTACTTAATTATTGGGCTAGAATAAAATAAAGATCCATAGAGAAAGAAAATTAATTAAATTAGTTTGGTGGGTTAATTAATTATTCAGGGCTTTGGCCCAATTTGAATAATCAAATATTAACCTGGGACTAAACTAATATAGGCCTGTTAATTGGACTAGTTTATTTAGGCTGAAAAATTAATTATTAATTAGGCCATTTATTTAGTTCTAATTAGAATAATTAATTAAACTCAAAAGGTTAAACTAAGAGTCCAATAGCCCAGTCCAGTTTAACCTAGGATTTTTATTTAGGTTAAATATGAGGATTGGATAGAACATTATTTTTTACGGCCTCCTCTCTGTGTGGAAAAATTGCCAGACGTCTCTCTCTCTCTCCAAGAAAGTTCCATAGCCTTGTAAGTTGTTCACCAAACGAAATTAGGCAGGCCATATACTGGAAGATCGAGAGTTTGACGTTCACCTACATGCAAAGATGGAGTAGAAGGCTTGCAGGAATCGCACTAGAAGTTTTCACCAGCACACCTACTCCGGTTGCGCACATTTCGGTCCAGCCAATTCTTAGAACGAGGAAAAGAGATAATTTTTTTAAACCTCAGAATCCGTGCAGAGCACGACTTGCACCGACTAGGGCTACCAAAGATGGTGCCGGCTCTGTTTGGTTCCCCTGTTCTTGAATTTTTCTAGTTTTGTTTTGTTTTCACTTCTGTTGCATGCCCTGTGTTTTCCGATTTCTATGCCTTCAATCCATGATCCATATTTTACTGTGAAAAACCTCCATTCACATGGATCACTTACTTAAATACAATAGGTTTTTTCTAACAAAATTTTGCGTAAATTAAAGTGAGAAAACATAAACTGTTAGCCCAAGGGCATTCTCCTGTATTTTGACTTATGATAAACATTGATGAGGATTAACTTGTATGACTTACATATGATAGGATATGTTTAACTCCAATTCTTTCAAGGCGTACAAATAAGATTGCTAAGCAACTCTTAAGGAAATGAAATCTAAAGTGGTGATTGATCAAGAACAACTTCAACCTAAGAGCTAGCAAGATCATGAAGTCCTTTTGAAAGAACTTTAGACTAGGAATCGTTTGTTAAGGTATATTGTGTAAATTTTTATGTCTTCTTTACCTTATAATTTAATTTATTTTTACCTTGAAGCACACAAGAAAAAAGAATTCAAAGTATTAAGTCTTCAGAATTTTGGATTGAATAATTTGGATGGCTATGCATCCAAAAGCTTCGTCCAAAACTCTGTGAACAGTGTCAAAATATTTTTGTCTAGAGAAGTACCATTTTGGAGTCACCTTTTGGACACATCCTTGTCCGATCCTTGAATCTAAAACTCTGGAAAATATAACAGTGAGAAACTAGCCGTTTTTAGCAGTTGGTATTTTACTTTTTGCTTCTGTAAAAGCTTTCAAAACTCGATTTGAAAATAAATTTTTGTTCTATCTTTCTCAGACACGCTCTTACACTTTAGAATAAAAAAATCTCCCTTTTTATTAGTGCTTCAAAGTGAAATCTAATTGTTTCAAAAAAGTAAAGGCTGTTAGTATTCATTTGTTTGCACATTTGCTCAAAAGTGTGAGCTATCTCTATTTCATTTCTATAATCATTTTTGTATATCAAGTTTATGGTGTAAAACCCATTTGGGGTGAGCCTTGATTTGTGGTTGATTGAAAGGTTTGGTTAAAACCAAGTGTGGTGATCCTCTTGTGTAATTGGTGTAGACAAACACCATTGAGTTGATCGAGTTTATAGAAATCTGGTTTAAAATCCTTAAGTGTGAGTTTAAAGTAGTAGATGTAGATCTTTGAAGATCGAACTACTATAAATATCTTGTTCATCTTCCTAGCATTTAATTCTGACGGCTTGCGAATTTCTTTGCTCAATGTTTTCAATCATTCAAAAGAAATATTTATAATTCTCACCAACTCATCTTTATTCATTGATTGCACATCTTTTATCTCATTTCATTCAGATCCTAATTGATTCCTTAAGGCTGAACAAAACTCTTCTTTGCACATCTAACAAACTCCTTGATATGAAAAACAAAAGGAGGACTTCAAAAAATTGATCATTTTTAAACAGTGTTTTAAATTTGCCAAAAACCTTATTCACCCCCTAAGGTTTTTCATTTGGTATCAGATCATTGGTCTACTCCTCTTCGGCTAAACTGCCCTGTAGAAAAGATCTTTATGGTAAATATTTCCTCTCTTCCCTATATCGAAGGATCTTCGACAAATAGACCTCCTTTGTTCTTTGGGAGTAATTACACATTCTGAAAAAATTGCATGAAGATCTATGTTTGCTCAATTAATTTTGAGCTATGGAACTTGATTGAAAGAGGACCAAATGTTCCAAGCTAGACTTGCCACATGCATCCAATCTCCAAAGCTAGTTGATTTATAGTAGGCATCGCTCTTTACTTTGTCCTTTCCCCACCTTACCAACAAGCTGACAGCTGATGGCTGTTGGTTATTACTATTACCAAAAAGCTCCAATCAAGATAAATATTTCACATAGAGGAGTGTGCATCTTTATGTTGGGTGTTCTTTTGTCGTGCGACTCGGCGGCTTATGTGCGACCTATGGCCCATGCCAAAGCGAATCGGAAGGAAAACAACATAGGCAAATGAGACTAGACCTGAAAGACACGATAGCGAAGACTTCCTTCTAGAAGTGTTGAAGGTCGAATAGTTCCCAAACAGAGTGACGAATATGATGCTAAAACAATGCCAAAATGACATTGAATTTTCAAGTTATGAACATTCTATGTTGTGCCCTTGATGCCACTAAATATAACAGAGCAAGTGGTTGTGATTCAGCCCATGACATATGGAAATTACTTGAAGTCACCCATAAGGGGACAAATCAAGTGAAGGAATCGAAGTTGGGGTATGAATTATTTACTATGAAGCCAAATGAGAACATAACCGATATGTTCACTAGATTCACAAACATTGCAAATAGACTTAAGACTTATGGGAAAAGCTATTTCTTTGGTGAACAAAATAGAAAAATTCTGGATGCCTTGGCAAAGAGCTGGCAATCTAAAGCTCTAGCTGTGGAGGAATTAAAAGATTTAAAAACCTTACCCACTGAAGATTTAATTAGCTCTCTCTTAACCTATAAAATGAAACTCAAAAGGTTTCAAGAATTTTATGACAATGACAAAAGTAAAAGAGGAATAACACTGAAAGCTATTGATAAGGATGCTTATAGCAGTCAATCTGATAGTGACGATAGAACTGAAGTCGACACAGAAGAATTGGCCATGATAACAAAAAAAAATCAAAAAGATGTTCAGGAAATAAAACTTCAAAAGAAGCAAGAAGTTTGTAAAAAGCAAGGGACAAACTTCATCTTTCAAGTCCCAATGGTATGAATGCAAGAGTACGGAACACTTCTTTGATAACTGCACAATAGCCAAAGAGAAAGAAGCCAAGATGCTTAAAAGAAAAAGAAGGATCTGAAAATAAAGAAAGGAAAAAGACTCATAGGAACCTGGGATCAAAATGAGTCCAAATCTTAGGAGAACGAAGATTCAAAAAAGGAAACAGCTAACATATGCATCATGGCAGTAGAGGATAAGGTAAACTCCTCTCCATCTAACCTTGTAGTTGAATTGCATGATTCTACTTGTGATAATATTGATGATCCAAATGAACTTCTTATTGATATGTTCCATGAGCTAAAAAGACTGTCAAGAAGGAACAAAGAAATGAAAATGAAAATTGACTCCTTATCAAATGAGAATAACAATTTGATAAGTGAGAATAAAATTCTATTTGACTCTATTTGATGCTTGCATATTGAAAAAGAAATCACTTCTACCCTCTTAAACTGTTCTTCTCTTGAGAATAAATGTCTGTGTGATAAAGTCTCATATCTTGAAGTTATGACTTGTGAGTTCGATAATATGAAGTTGAAAATTGATGATCTCACTACATGTATTGAAAAATTCACTGATGGCCAAAGCAATTTGAATAAACTCCTTAGAATATAACGGATGGCTGGAAATAGAAATGGCCTTGGCTACGGTAACATGCACAAATCAGGAAAACACAAGCCTTATTTTGTGAAAGCATGTTCCTCAAACACAAATTACACATGTTGTACTTATTGTGGTAAAAATAGATACAATGCATCTAGGTGTTATATTAGGAAGAGTATTGGTTTATGAATGAAAACTAATTGGAGAATTAAAAGAATCATCACTAACCCCTATGACCCAAAAAGATATTGGACCAAAAATCACTCTCCCATCTCATGTATAGGTACATTCACTAGATAAAATGAGCTTCACAAAGTGGTTTCTAGATAGTGGATGCTCAAGGTATATGACTAGAAATGTAGCCATATTAAAAGATATTCAAGTTACAAGTGATGGGTTCGTTCTTTTGGAAACAAGAAGAAAGGACGAATACTTGGCATAGGTTATATTGGTAAAAGATCCTCAACCATTATCAACCAAATATTATTGATTGATGAGCTGAAATACAACTTGCTCAGCATTAGCTAATTATGTGACAATGGTTGCAAAGTTATATTTGAGAAATATTCTTGCTCTATTAAGGATAGCTCGAGTAATGAAATAATCTTTGTTGTTAACCATGTTGGGAATGTGTATATATTCTATCTTGATGATCTTATGGCTCATGATATTAGATGCCTTTCTGTGCATGAAAATGATGGCTATCTTTGGTATAAAAGGCTAGACCATGTATCATTTGATTTACTAAACAAATTGTCTTCAAAAGAACTTATTATGGGACTGTCCAAAAAGAAGTTTGATGAAAGAAGAATATATGATGCATACCGATTTAAAAAATAGATCAAAACCTCCTTTAACCCCAAGAAAATGATTTTCATATCAAAACCCCTTGAATTAATATATTTGGATTTGTTTGGACTGATAAGGACCACTAGCCTTGGTGGTAAGAGGTATGCTTATGTTTTAGTAGATGATTTCTCAAAATTTACTTGGACTTTGTTTCTCGGACAAAAAAATAAGGCATTCTCTGAATTTTCTAGATTATTCAAGCGTGTCCAAAATTCTCTTGGAAGCAAATTGATTTCTATTAGGAGTAACAATGATAGAGAATTTTGCAACAATGAGTTTGCACATTTTTGTGATGAAAATAGAGTCTTTCATAACTTTTTAGTTGCTAAAACCCCTCAATAAAATGGTATTATTGAAAGAAAAAATAGAACCTTGCAAGAAATGACTAGATCTATGATTTGTGAAAAATTTCTTCCAAAATACTTTTGGGCTGAAACTGTCAATACGACATGTTATATTGTTAATCGAGTCATGCTGAGACCTTTTCTAAGAAAAACACCCTTTAAACTTATGTTTGACAAAACTCTATCAATTTCATATTTTAAAGTCTTTGGATGCAAATGTTTTGTTTTTAATACTCGAGATAATCTTGAAAATTTTGATAGCAAATCCGATGAGGCTATATTTTTTGGACACCCTTCAAATAAAAAGGTATATAGATATACAACAAAAAAACTCTATGTGTGGAAGAATCTGTACGTGTTGTCTTTGATGAATTTAATATATATACATCGAGAAAAAATGATGATGATGTTGGGATTTCAAAAGAAAAAGGCAGTGAACAACATAAAGTACCATCGCTTGACATTCATGCCAAAGGAGAAGAATTAGAAGAACAACAAGCTAAACAAAGTAAGCAAGAAACTGACGAGCACACTGATCAATGGCTACCAAAAGATTGGAAGTACAAAACTGGTCATCCAAAGGAGCAAATTATTGGTGATCCTAGCTGTGGAATCAAAACTATATAGTACTTTGTAGACAATTTTTCTTTACTTTCCAATATTGAACCTAACTATATTGATGTGGCCTTGCATGATGATTTTTGGATCCTAATTATGCAAGAAGAGCTGAATTAATTTGAGAGAAATCAAGTTTGAAAACTCGTTCCTAGACCATTTGATCATCCAGTCATTGGTACCAAGTGGAACAAACTTGATGAACGTGGAGTGGTGATTAGAAATAAAGCTAGATTTGTTACCTAAGGATTCAATAAAAAAGAGGGCATTGACTATGACGAGACATTTGCTCCCTTTACTAGATTTGAGTCCATAAAAATGCTACTTGCCTTTGCATCTTTTAAAATTTTCATACTCTATCAAATGGATGTTAAAAGTGCATTTTTGAATGGTTTTATTGAAGAGGAGATATATGTAGAACAACCTCCATGTTTTATTCATAAGCACTTTCCAAATCATATTTTCAAACTCTCAAAGATTCTTTATGGTTTAAAACAAGCCCCACGAGCTTGGTATAAAAGGCATAGTGGATTCTTACTCTCAAAAGGTTTTTCAAGAGACTTGATTGATACTACACTATTTATTAAATCAGAAAATTCTAATGATTTTCTCATTATCCAAATTTATGTTGATGATATCATTTTTTGTGTTACTAATGAATCCTTGTGTAAGATGTTTGCCAAGACTATGTAGCAAGAATTTGAGATGAGCATGATGAGAGAACTCAACTTCTTTCTCAGATTGCAAATTAAATAAACCAATGATAAAATTTTTCTAAATCAAGCTAAGTACGCTAAGGAATTGCTCAAGAAGTTCGGTATGAACGAAACCAAAGAATTTAGTATACCTATGAGCACTTCTCTAAAGTTTGACAAGGATGAAAAGGGTAAGAAAGTGGATGAATCAAAATACAGAGGTATGATTGGGAGTTTGCTATATCTTACTGCTAGCCGACCAGATATTATGTTTTTAGTTTGTCTTTGTACTAGACTTTAATCGTGTCCAAAAGAATCTCACTTATGTGCCGTGAAACACATATTTAGATATTTGGTTGGAACATATAATTATGGTTTATGGTATCTTCGTACTAACTCCTTTGATCTTATAGGCTACGCTGATGCAGACTATACAGGTTGTAAAGTTAAGCGGAAAAGTACTAGTGGGCATTGTCAATTTCTCGGACATTCTCTAGTGTCATGGTATAGCAAGAAACAAGCTTATGTATTATTATCCACAACCAAGGCTGAATACATTACAGCAGGTAGCTGTTATGCACAAATCTTGTGAATAAAAAATACACTGTTTAATTTTGATTGCATACATATACTATGTGATAATACAAGTGCAATTAATCTAATAAAAAATTATGTTCAACACTTTAGAACTAAGCATGTTGAGATCAAACATCACTTTATTAGAGATCATGTTCTTAAAGGAGATGTGTGTGTTAAATATATCTCAATTGATGAACAACTAGCAGACATTTTTACGAAACCTTTGATCGAAGAAAGATTTAATCATTTGAGTAGAGGTTTAGGAATTACCAAAATCATGTAACTGATAATTTGCCAAAGATTTGTTTGTTAATGTTTGCAGAACTACTGAAGATACAATTTTTGGATAGAAATTTTAGACGCAATATCTAAAAAACATGACTCCAGAATCCTCTCAGTTGAACTGATTTTATTTCGCCCTTTGGACAAACGATTTTGGACTCAGTCAAAATCTAAAATATCAGCAACTCAAAGTTTATACAAAGTCTTTTTTTTTTTTTTTTTGTTATCTGGGAGAAATAAAACATAAGTCCAGAAGTGACTTTTCAAATTTTCAAATATCCATGCATTTTTCAAAAAATACCAATACCCTACCTCTGGTGAAAAGTCTCTGATATAAAGTACTTGATTGTACTTATCCTCTCTAGAACCTAGGAAATCTAAAAAAACCTATCACTTTCTCTCTCTTTGCAATCAGAAACTGTCATTGTTTTCTCTGCCTCTCTCACAATTTTAACTTCATCTTCTCCAAACTGAATCAAAAATCTTTCACATTTCTTTCACCTTTGCTATGACGAAAGTTGTAAAATCTGTTAAAGAAGCTGCTCAAAAACCCCAAGATGGGGAAGAAAAGCAAAGTAGCGGGGAAGACAAAAGCAGTTGCTATCACACCACCGGACACCGAGCAGAAAGAAAAGAAAATCACAAAGGAAACCTCATGATCTGACTCAACAGAGCATTCTAGACCAGAAAGCTCTGAAACTCAGGTACCATGCTTTCTTGATAAAAAATGTGAGTCTAATTTTAATGACTGGGTGTCTAGGAATAGGACTGTGGTTTTGGGATATTGGGTTAATACTTAAGGATTTTTAAATTTCTCTGATATTCTGAATATATTCGAAAATCTGGGTTGGGGAGCCTTGTTGACAGTTGATGAAAAGCTATACATTCTGTTAATTTGGGAGTTTTATACAAATCTGAAAAAGGGACGACTTAAGGAGACTGGAGAAAGGTTCATGGTACAATGGTATAGCACCAGAGTAGGATAAGTGAACATAGAATTTAACCATCGTTTGTTAAACTGAATTTTTGGAGTAAGAGATGGGGGGATTCAATTTTTTGAGATAAATAAGTTTCCAAAAGGGACATATATTTTTAATTTAGGAAAATTTGAGGAAAGATTTATTGGTGGAAAGAGTTTCAAGAACTCGGGTGATAGAAACTCTAAATGGCTAAATGGTGTTGGAAGGGTTTTACACCATATGGTGTCGACCATGGTTGCCCTAAATTTTAGGCACAAAACATCAGTAAGTATCATGCAAATGATACTGATGTTGGCCCTTTCTAAAGGTCAACAAATCAGCTTTGGGTTTTTTGCAGTAAAGTTGATGATGCAGTTAAGAAACAGATCTCATAAGGCACTTCCGTATGGAAATCTTGTGACCAAAGTATTTAGGCACTTCAATGTGGATCTAAGTAAGTGTAGGCCTTGTCAGTTGAAGACAAATGTGTATAACACGAAATCATTTGAAAAAATGGGTTCTATCCAAGTAAATAGGGAATGGGTTTTACTCAGAGATCTATCGGATGAAGAAAAGGAAAAGCTGTTAAAAATCAAGGGAGAAGGAAAAGGAACTGCACCTGCTGGGCAATCGGGAATGAAACAGAAATCAGAGACAGGAGAAGAATCCTCAAACAAAGGAAAGCAAAAGATGGAGGAGAGCAATTTGACTTAAGACATCCTCACTGCCTTGAACAACTTAGCTGAAAAGTTTGATGGCTTTTAGGCTAAGGTCTCTATAGAATTGCAAAACTTAGGAACCAGAGTGAGCAAAGTTGAGGAAAGGAATGTGAGACCGACCATTAAGGGAATTCAGGTTGATGAAGCTTCCTCTCCAGACCACACGACTGTCAAAGGTACTGCCTCTCTACATGATGAAGATGGAACTGGTAAACAGCCTGAACAGGAAATGCAACAAAGTCCGAAAAAGGAAATAGAGAAATCAACAGATAGCAAAGAGGCTAAAGGAAAGGAAGTCGATGTTTCAGTTTCTGTTGCCCCTACTGAGGTACCGGCTGCCAGGCCCACCATAGCTAGAAGTTCATCTGGTAAATGGCAGAAGCATGTGGTGGTGAAAAGAAAGTCCAGCCGAATTGCTGGACAGCATTCAAAAAGGGGTGCTGGGTCTAAGTCAGAAACAATTCACATTTTGTGACTGACCATTTCTACGAGCTGCTTCCAGACTTTTCCTTATGCTTAAACAATTTTTACTGCTTTCTTATTAACAATTTCCTTTATAATTTCTACTCTAGTACTTGAACAATTTAATTCTACATTTTTTCCAATCTATTTGCTAATATATATCTATTCTGGATCTCTTTACTCTCTTCTTCTGTTTGCATTTTGATTGACGACAAAGGGGGAGAAAAATATGGATGAAAATTTGTTGGGAGATTGTGTGATGATGTGAATTATGGATATATAGATTGTGTGATGATGTGAATTATAAATATATACTGGTTGTATATACTGGATAAATGTTGGTTTATGAAAATTAGTTATGGGTTGTGACTATGTCCATTTATAATCATAGTTCAAAAATGCGGATTGTGAAGCTTTGGGTGATTTGATGGAAACTATGTTGAGATGTTGTTGCTTCCATGAACAAAGTAGATTGAAGTGTGTACAAGTCCATTGTACATTTTAACAAATTGAGATTTGGCCAGTTGAATGATTTGCTTTGACAATGATTATGATATACAGTATATTAAAAATTTCGGATGATGAGGATATTTGCGCTTATAACATTTTTTTTTTTTTTTTTGCTTAGAATATTTCTTGTGTTTGAAATATCTTGAGAAAACTAGGTTGGCTTAAAAAATCTCTGAAAATTCATTTTTACCTTGCACATACACAAGGGAAGTTTTGGACTCACATTTCTTCAATTCAAAAGACTAGTCCAAAAATGAGTTTTTTTTTTTAAGGTTGGCTTCTGCTAAAATTTTACCCTATTTTGAATACATGTTTTGAAGTCCAAAACCTTAAGTCCAAAAATGACCTTTGTTAAAAAATTAGCTTCTGCATCATTTTACCCCATTTTGGATACACGTTTGGAAGTCCAAAAGTTTGAATCCAGTCTTACTCTTAAAATGTAGTTTATGGCTTTACATCTTATGTTCATATATGCACATATTAAGGGGGAGTATTACATCTTATAATTTATATTTTATACCTCTTTGTATACATATTTGTACATATTTTTTTTACTACTAATTGCCGCTATTCTCTTGTAGAATAGTCGTGTGATGGAAGGAAGGAGGATAAGGAGGTAGGTTGGGCCATAGGCTCATTAAGCCATGTTTATGAGTACATACTTAAATTTTCTATCTTAATCTTGTGAGCACTCTTTGAATTCTATAATGAGAGAATGCATTTCAGTTTAAAAATACTCTTATGTCTTTTGGTCTAACATGTTCATACTGTACATATCATTATTTTTAGATCACTCAAAAATAGAGAGATTGTTAGCCCTAAGGGCATTCTTTTATATTTTGACTTATAACAAATATTGATGATGACTAACTTGTATAACTTACATGTGATAGGACATGTTTGACCTCAATTCTTTCAAGGTATGCAAATAAGATTGCTAAGCAGCCCTTAAGGAAATGGAATTTAAAGTAGTGATTGATCAAGTACAACTTCAATCTAAGAGCTCGCAAGATCATGAAATCCTTTTAAAAGGACTTGAGACTAGGAATCGTTTGTTAAGATATATTGTGTAAATTCCTGTATCTTATTTATCTTATGATTCAATTTATTTCTACCTTAAAGCACATAAGCAAAAAGATTTTAAAGTATTAAGTCTTTAGAATTTTGGATTGAGTAATTTAGATAGCTCTACATCAAAAAACTTGGTTCAAAACTCTGTGAAGAGTGTCAAAATGTTTCTATCGAGAAAAGTGCCATTTTGGACTTATGTTTTGGACATATCCTCATTCGATCCTTGAATCCAAAATGTTGAAAAATCTGACAGCGAGAAACTAGCCATTTCTAGCTATTGGTATCTTACTTTTTGTTTCTATAAAAGCTTAAAAATTCGATTTTAAAGTAGATTTTTTTCATATTTTTCTCAGAAACACTCTTACACTTTAGGATATAAAAATCACCCTTTTCATTAGTACTTCAAAGTGAAATCTAATTGCTTCAAAAATGTAAAGGTTATTGGTGCTCATTTGTTCAAAGTGTGAGTTATCTCTATTTCATTCCTATAATTCTTTTTGTATATCAATGTTGTGGTGTAAAATTCATTTGGGGTGAGCCTTGATTTGTGGTTGATCGAAAGGTTCGGTTAAAACCAAGTGTGGTGATCCTCTTGTGTAATTGGTGTAGACAAATACCATTGAGTTGACTGAGTTTATGAAAATCTGATTTAAAATCCTTAAGTGTAAGTTTAAAGTAGTGGATGTAGATCTTTGAAGATTGAACCACTATAAATATCTTGTTCATCTTCCTAGCATTTAATTATGACGGCTTGCGAATTTCTTTACTCAATGTTTTCAATCATTCAAAAGAAATCTTTATAATTCTCATCAATCCATCTTTATTCTTGTATTAATTGTACATCTTTTAGCTCATTTCATTCAAATCCTAATTGATTCCTTGACGCTGAACAAAACTCTTCTTTGCACATCTAGCAAACTCCGTGAACTGAAAAACAAAAGGAGGACTTCGAAAAATAAATCATTTTTAAAAAGTATTTTAAATTTGCCAAAAAATTTATTCATCCCCCCTAAAGTTTTTCACAAATACTTTGTGAGAATAAAATTTTTATTAATTTAATCAAAATTATATGATAAATACAGTTTTAGTGGGCATACATTCCAACAGTTGACAGCATTGCAACTGGCGGACATCTATAAATACACGTCAGTCTAAAATTCAAAAAAATAAAAGACTGTCTCAAGGTACATAATAATAATGGGCAAAGAAAACACATTCACAACCTATTCTCCGAGCACTTTCGAATAAATTTACTAGAAAGGGAAATCAGGAATATAGAGTGAGGGGCATAGGGGAAAATTCTACTTTAGGCCATAAACAAAGTTGGTGTAGTTATTGTTTTGCAAAATAATCATACAATGCACTATGTGCTATTCATAGTTTGTAACTGACCTTGTGAACTCTTTTTTGCTTGCAAGGAGGGGAAATGTCATTGTCTTTCGTAGAACTTCTATACTCCGCCAATCTTGCACTACAAATGGGACAACATAACTGTGTCTCGAAGATGTTATCAACAATTTTTCAACTAAAGCATCTAAGAACACCACTTCGATTCTAAAATATTAAATTAAAAAGTGATACAGATGCATAGATAAAGAACAGGGGTGGTCATAGCTGGAGGGGCTCAGCTAGTTTGGAAAGGGTGCTTACCTTGTCCGTAAGTGGAAAGTGCGCTACGGGATTCCGATCGCAGCTGCGGACTTGCAGAAATGGCAAATGAGATGAATATTAGCAAATGACACTCACTTTCACTAACAGACATTAACTACTTCCACATGTCGTAACAGGAACGGGAATAGATTAAATGTTTGTCCAACTGTGTGTTGGTTAATCAGATGTTGCTTTGGTTGAAAGATACAATTAATGGATATTTTAACTGCGTTCGTTAATTGTACATAGCCTACTCTTCCTATCGCTGGGTTCGGCCAGCACCTAAATTGCCTTAACCTTTAAGGGAGTTGTCGGAGATATGAAATGGGGGTGTTTGATAACTCATCATTTGCCCCTGATTCTGGATATCCTATTGCAATTACTAGAATGCTTAAATCTATGTAGGAGATCTTCTGCGGTGGTAGTTCTTCTACGGAGACTAATGCACTGTACCTTTCAATTGCATTATATGTCACAAAATTGTAACCAAATTTGATTTGTCGGCAAACCATTGTTGATGGCGATTCCTTGAGAAAGCTGACCTACAACAGACTAGCAAGCTCAGGCTCTTCAAATTTAATTACCATCATGTTGAGACAGCTGCCAACTCAGCTTCACAATCAGCAGACACATCAACAACAACAATTGACATGGAGCCAGCAAAGCAAGAGCCAGCTGGAGACCAAACATGTTGAAGATAGTTATGCCTTGATGATCACACTTCTTCTCTGAGTTTTTGTTTTTGTTTTTAGATCTTCTGTATAGACAGTTCTTTTCCTAAGGTATATATATAGAGCATGGGATATTGTATTCATATACACACGTTGAGATGAAATAAAATTTTTAATCTTCTCCCTCAATATTTTCTGCATTTTAACTTCTTGTTTCTACATGGTATCAGAGCATTCTAGATTGATCTGGGCTCAAATAAACTCATAGAAGTCTTCTTTTCTGTTGATCCTTATTAATATTATGGCAA
Organism: Voacanga thouarsii; assembly: GCA_026120185.1. Lineage (NCBI taxonomy): Eukaryota > Viridiplantae > Streptophyta > Magnoliopsida > Gentianales > Apocynaceae > Voacanga > Voacanga thouarsii. The sequence continues at coordinate 10,687,014 of JANUWF010001287.1, read as the reverse complement.
ATTTCACTCCTGCAACTGCAGAATATGTTGCTCCCAACCCATATTACATTCATCCCAGTGATTTATCCATCTCTTGTGTTGGTTGCACCATCGTTGGATGGAAGTAACTATCAAACATGGAGTCATCTATGAGAATTGCATTATCTTGCAAACACAAAGAACAATTCATAGATCCATTGAAACAAATCCCAGCAATAGAGGATCGGATGCATGAACCATGGAGACAGTGTAACAACCTTGTGATGGCTTGGTTGATGAAGTCCTGCACTCCAGAATAGCTAGATTTGTAGTATATAACCAAACAGCTGCTGACATATTGAAAGAGTTGAATAAGAGGTTCAATCAAGGGGACATGCTCCGGTTATCTGATCTACTTGAAGAATTTCACAATTTGAAACAAGGTTGTTCCTCTATCACTCAATACTTCACTAAACTGAAATCATTGTGGGATGAAATGTTAGATTTGAGACCTATTCCTTGTTGCACTTGTGCTGAGATAAGTAATGTTAGGAAATATGTGGAAGGTGATTGTGTGATTAGATTTGTGAAAGGCCTCAATGACAATTATAGTACCCTGAAAGAGGAACAGGAAATGCAAATACAGGCAATTTTACTCAACCCATAGAGCATTCAGTTTTGACAGTAGGAAGTAGGATTAATGCAAATTTGTCAGTTGGAAATATGAATTCAAATGTGGAATCAAACATGTTACCTGTTACACAGAACAAACATGTCCTGTCAGGTGGTAATTGTCTTCATTCTCAGCCTGCTCAGTTCACTAATGCAGTAGGGCAATTCAGGAGATTTAATAGAAAACAGCTATATTGCACACATTGTGGCTTGAATGGGCACACGGTGGACAAATGCTATAAGAAACATGGCTATCCTGTAGGCTATAAAGGAAAGAGGAATGTTGGTTTACAACATGAGGGAACAGTTAATTTTGCAGAGATGGGAATGCAGCAATCTAAAACTCAGGACAATGGCATGGTAGTAAATGGAGTTTATGGATTAACTGCAATGCGATATTAGTAGTTGGTTGAATTGCTACAGAAGAAGGGACCTGAGTTAGGAGTTACAGCTAAGGATCCCATGGCTAACCAAGCCATTGTTCTTACTGCTAGCTTCAGTAAGAAAGGTAAAGGTTTCCTTTGTAATCCTAATTCACTGCATTAGATTTTAGACTCAGGGGCATCTGATCATATTTGCACATCCCTTCATTTCTTTGATTCCTATGCTGCTGTGATCAATACATTTGTGAGTCTGCCTAATGGACAAACTGTTAAGGTCACTCACAAGGGAACCATCAAACTTTTAGATGGTTTAACTCTTACAGATGTTTTTCTGATTCCCAGTTTTCACTTCAATCTCATTTCCATTTCTAAGTTGATTGATCAAACAAAATGCAGATTGATTTTTCAATCTAATTTTTGTCTTATTCAGGACACTGCCAGACAGAAGATGATTAGATTAGCTAGTCTTCATCATGGCATCTACTACTTGACAAAACCTGCAACACTTCCTGTTTTTCAGCCTTCAAAATCTGCAAACATTTTAGATCTTCAGCATCCTTGTTTCTCTGCTTTTCCTAAATCTCTGCTATGGCATTACAGACTTGGACATATGTCTGATATAGTGCTTAGGCATGTAATAGATACAACCTCAAGTGTAATAACTTCTGATGAAAATACTTGTACTGTCTGCCCTATTGCCAAATAGCATAGACTGAGTTTTCCCATCAGTTTTTCAATTTCTAATGCAGTTTTTATCTGATCCATATTGACATCTGGGACTCTTATAGACACAGCACTCTTTATGCCCAAAAGTATTTCTTGACTATTGTTGATGATCACTCTAGATTTACCTGGACTTTTCTTATGAAATCTAAAGCAGAAACACAACAGCTCATTCATGATTTTTATGCCTATGTTGATACTCAATTCAATAAAAAAAAAAAAATCAAAGTCATAAGAACAGACAATGGGGCTGAGTTCAACATGCCCACCTTTTATCAGTCAAGGGGTATCATACATAAAAAAACTTGCCCTTACGCTCTATAACAAAATGGGATAGCTGAGAGAAAACATTAACATCTATTAAATGTTGGCAGAACCTTGAAGTTGCAGTCCAATACCCCTATCTCTCTATGGAGTTTTTGTATTCAATATGCCACATTCATTATCAATATCACTCCTACACCTCTCTTACAAAACAGAAGTCCTTATGAACTTTTGTACTCAAAAGCCCCTAAATATGACAATTTGGGAGTTTTTGGTTATCTCTGTTTTGCAGCAAATTTAGAGCCAGATTACTCTAATTTGATCCTAGAGGAAAACCTTCTGTGCATCTAGGTTTTGCACCCACTAGTAAAGGATATAAACTTCTTGACCTTAAATCTAACAGAATTTTTGTCTCTAGAGATGTCATCTTTCATGAGTTTGTTTTTCCTTTCAAAATCAAAACTACAACTGATTTGATCAATCCTCAAGTTCAACATAGTCAAAATTCTGACACCTTCATATACTCTGATGATTATCCAGACAATCAAATGCCTGCAGTTTTACCTACAACTCCTCACATAGGAGAACTTCCTGCTAATTCAGATCAATAGTCTCAATGCCACTCTCCTCCAAGAAAGACCTTTAGAGAAAGACATAGACCAACATACCTTAGTGATTATATATGTAACCTTTCACAACATACTACTCCTCACTCTATACATTCTGTTTATACCTTACATCATTTGCATCCTGAGCATAAATCCTTTGTGATGAATATGACATTACATAGACAACCAAACAGTTTTCAGGAAGCTTTGCAGTCAGAAGAGTGGAAGAAAGCCATGGAGGCAGAAATCTTGGCTCTTGCGCAGAATCACACTTAGTCCTTAGTATTATTGCCTACAAACAAAAAGGCAATTGGTTGCAAATGGGTGTATAAGATTAAACACAAGGCAGATGGGAGTATAGAAAGGTATAATGCCAGGTTGGTAGCAAAAGGATATACACAACAAGTAGGGATAGACTTTCTTGAAACATTCTCTCCTGTTGTCCGGATGACAACCATCAGGCTTGTGTTGGCATTAGCAGCCCAAGAAGGCTAGTTTCTTCATCAACTAGATGTCAACAATGCTTTCTTGCATGGTGAGTTGATAGAAGAAGTTTACATGGAGTTACCCTTAGGTTTCAAGCCTCAGCAACCAAACCAAGTGTGCAAACTTCAAAAGTCATTGTATGGACTAAAACAGGCAAGTAGATAATGGCATCAGAAGTTAAGCCACTTTCTGCTTCAACAAAACTTAAGAAATGCCCATAGTGATCCTAGTTTGTTTATCAGGATTCATGAAGAAAATTTCACTTTACTTCTAGTATATGTAGATGACTTGATTATAGCAGGCAATAATCTTCTAGACATTAATGAAGTGAAGCAGCAGCTGCATCAGGAATTCACCATCAAAGATTTAGAAACATTAAAGTACTTCTTGGAAATGGAAATAGCAAGATCAAAAGTTGGGATCTCCCTCTGTTAGAGGAAATATACTCTTGAGATGTTAGATCAGTTTGGGTTTCTTGGAAGCAAGCCAGTTTCTACCCCTATGGATTACAGTGGTAAGAACACAATTAATTCTGAGGTTCTATCTTCAAATCAGATTTTCAGGTAGATTATTGGAAAATTGTTATATCTCATAGCCACTAGACCAGACATTTCCTATAGTGTACATCAGTTGTCTCAGTTTTTGGAAAATCCTACAACAAGACACTTGAAAGCCGTGCATAGAATGTTAAGATATCTTAAAGGTGCTCCTGGACAAGGATTGTTTTTCTCTACCAGTTCCAACAAATGTATGACAGCTTACAGTGATTCAGATTGGGGAGAATGCAAACAAACAAGGAAATCAATGACTAGCTTTTGTGTTTTCTTTGGAGAGTCATTAATCTCCTGGAAATCCAAGAAACAAACAATTATCTCACTCAGTTCAACAGAGGCAGAATATCGAGCTATGAGACAGGTTACATGTGAGATACAATGGTTAACTTATTTGCTTGAAGAATTACAAATTGTTCCTAAACAGCCTACTCCCCTTTTCTGTGACAACAAATGGGCTTTACATATTACAAAAAATAAAAGTTTTCATGAAAGAACAAAACACTTAGAGATTGATTGTCATTATGTTAGAGACAGGTATGCAGCAGGTCTCATCAAACCACCGCCAGTACGTTCATAAGTTCAGCTAGTAGACATTTTCACCAAAGCTTTGTCCCCAGCACAATTCTACAAAAACTTATCAGTATTGCCTGTGATCAACTTATTTGGAGTTTCTTCTGAACGTTCTGGATTGAGGGGGGTTGTTGAGACAGCTGCCAACTCAGCTTCACAATCAGCAGACACATCATCAATAACAATTGACACGGAGCCAACAGAGTAAGAACCAGCTGGACAGCTGCACATGTGCGAGGGAAATCAGAAGCAGCTCACACCAAACATGCTGAAGACAGTTATGCCTTGATGATCACACTTCTTCCATGAGTTTTAGTTTTTGTTTTTGTTTTTAGATCTTCTGTATAGACAATTCTTTTCCTGATGTATATATATAGAGCATAGGATATTGTATTCATATACACACGATGAGATGAAATAAAATTTTCAGTCTTCTCTCTCAATATTTTCTGCATTTTAGCTTCCTGTTTCTACACATCACATAGGTAGTACTTTACTTAATAGAATGCACGCCCAGTCCAAATAATTACAGATTCCTCCCAGTTACGAAGGATGTATTGAAACGTATACATCTATTGGCGTGGAAAAGTTGTTTTGGAAGGAGATGACTCTTACCTTACACGACCTCTCTGAGCTAGTGTTTCAACTGCGGCGCCTTTGTTACCACTGTAACCCGCGGATTGAATTTACTAGCCGTTTGAACCCTGGGTGCTGTATTCTGTTGCCTCCCATTGCTTGAATTTGTCATTCTCTCAACCATTCCGACTGCGCCTTTAATTAGGTGTAATTGATATTTCTGTATAGGTTAACAACCATATCTAGAACCCTAGCCTCCTGTTCATTTTGGGAGTCGTTACTCATGACTAGAAGCTTTGAAGCCAACTCTTTTCAAATTGAAAAGTTAAGAGTTGTCAATCCAAGTAGCTTTTCAACTTAATCCAGTAATGTTCTTAACTCAGTTGCTTTTCACTGACAACCTTAATTGAATTCCTTAAAACTTCTACATTATGTAATATTTGATTTTTTTTTTTACTCTATATATGTTTGCATCCCTTGCTATTAATACAAAATATATGTAGAATTAGTAAAGCCCTAACAAAAAACTTAAGTTTAGAAGGACAATTTATAAAAAAATAAAATATAGAGGATAAATACTATTATAAATGATAATTTTTTTAAGAGAAAAGAAGATAGGAAGTAAAATTTATATAACTTAAAAAATAAATAATTTGTAAAAAATTTACAGGGGTGGACGCTACTGCCTGCCTCTAAATTCCTTAATGAGAACTAGGGTCTATTAGATTAACTCGGTTCTAGGATAGCATAATTTGATATACCGAAATTGTATTGAATATTTTTTTAAATTATAAAACTATCACATTTCATTACAGAAAATATCATATACAGTTATATGAACACCACACAACTATAGTTCAATGATTTTTTTTTTTCTTTTTCATTCAAAATATAAAATGAACATCGCATTATTATTTTAAAAAATTAATTATCTATTAGATATTCTTTTTTTTTTTTCACTTTGTCATTTTGCGATCATTCAGTCGGTGGTAAACTCATTAAAGATCTAATAAAACGGGTAATTTTTTTTAAACAATTAATTAATATTTAATACAATTTTTTATGAAAATGGTATAACGTAAAATTTAAATTTCTTTTTAAAAAAAAACTCCAAATGAAAATTTTGATGCCAATATAATACTCCCCCTGTCTCAAATTATCAGTCCATTTTCTAACTTAATCTTTGTCTTAAATTATCTGTCCCTTTAAGAAATTAAAATTTAATATTTCAAATTTATCCTTATTTAATAATATTCTATTTCACAAACATATTACTCCCTTCGTTCCCTTTTATCTATTTATTTTAACTAAGATTTTTGTCCTAATTTATCTATCTTATTAACAAATTAAGACTATATTAATTGTTATTTTTTTACAAATACATCTCTTTAATATAATGAGTATTGTGCACTTACTTAGAAAATAGAATTAAATTAAATATACTTATAGCACATAAAACTTTGAAATTTGATTACTCCTTAATAAAGAGAGAAATTATTTGAAGATAAAATAAAAAATATTGATTAACTAACTGAAAAATTTTACTTTTCTTAAAATTTGTAAATCGATTAAAATGGATAGATAAAAAGATACGGAGGAAATAAAATATAGTAAAAAACTTATTTTACGAATTCGGATATTTATATTCATCTCGTTAATTCTTAAAAAATTCAATAGCAATTTAGAAAGAAATTAAATACTGCTCAATATTTTAATCCATTTTCTAGTAAGAATTAAATATTTAAAAGAGAAAAATAATTTGGAGCTATATCAAAATTTTGGAATTAGTATACTTCTTAATATAAAGAGAGATACTCATTATTGAATTGTAAAAGTAAAAATGAAATATAAGGTTTAATTAATTAAAAATTTTATTTTTTTAATTTTTGTATAATGATTAAATAGATAGATAATTTGGGATCATTGAATTGTAAAGTTAAAAATGAAATAGAAGGTTTAATTAATTAAAAAAATTATTTTTCTTAATTTTTTCATAATAATTAAATAGATAGATAATTTAGGATTATTGAATTGTAAAGATAAAAATAAATTAAAAGATTTAATTAATTAAAAAATTTATTTTTCTTAATTTCTGTATAATAATTAAATAGATTAAATAATTTGGGAGGGAGTAAGTATTTGACAAAAATTCCAGATAACAAAGTAAAATTTCCCCAAGTTCAATCTGCAAAGAGTGATAACGCCTTATGGATTTGATTCACATTTGACATAGAGATACGAAGAGACCACCATTGTCCCCCATTAACGAACAGACTGCAGAGTCGGTCAGTCCTTGTACGCCACGGTACAAGAGATGAGCTTTAAGCTCTTGGTTGAGCCTGCTTGGAGTTGGACGGACCTGAGAATGCGATTGGTTCAGTCTGATTCAGACAAGAGCCACCGGATTCGAGTAACGATAAACACAGCTGGAAAAGGCTATTGGCATGTTTCGTTCGGGATCTCAAATTTGACCAAGAAAAGCTTTCTGAAACAAGGCAGAGGTCTGAGGTATGGGGTTTCTCTACTGCGTGTTTAACGTTCTTTAACCCCAGCAGAGAATCCAATAAAAGTTGTGGCTATTCAGAGATTTCCTTCTGTTAATTTTCCTTTAAAAGTGAGAGCGCTTTAGATGATGCTCGCGAAAATGAAAATTGCAGACTCAGTATTTGTACGATCACTATTGCTCTTTCATGGACGTCAGCTTCAGAAAGTCAACTATATATAAGAAATTGGTTCAGAGCTAATGATTTCGTAGTACAAATAATAAACTTTTCCTTGGTTGAGATTGAGACTGCAAAAGAGTTGTTTTGATATACTTAATACAAGAAATATGATACAAAATTAAATTTATTTGTTAAAAAAAACTTCTAATCGCATATATATATATATATATATATATATTGTTGTGTTTACTTTATATCTAATACTTAGTTTAGTCATTCAGTTCAGATATTGTGTTGAAAGTTTGTGCAGACGACTATATTGTGTTTGTTTAATTTTAATTTTTTTAATTTATCATATATTTATTTAAAATATAATTAAATAGTGATTGAATTGATATGAATTTGTTTAAATATAATAAAATTTTATTAAATAGTGAGTTTGGTGAGGTCCTAATAAGAGATAAAGAAAAATAATATGATGTGTTGAAATAATATAACGTATTGTGAATATATGATAATTTTTTAAAAAAATTATTTAAATTATTGTTATTTTAAATTAAAAGTAAAATTTGAATTGGAATGAAAAGAACTCCAATCACACCCTTAATTTGTTTGGAGTTTGACATATTTTTATTCTCTATATTTTAAAATTTTGTCACTGCATGGATTTCCTTCTTTCCTGTATTAAAAGAAAATTTTGAAGAGTGGTATGATTGTTATAGCTCTTGAGTAATATCTTATTTTTTTATAAAAAATGTCTAGCCATCCACCCGGGGTACATATGGTTATCATTTTCATTTTTATTTTGGTCCTTTCCATTGAAAGTTAGGCCGGTATGGGACCTAGACCTTGATCCTAAGAACTGGAGAACTCCAAGTGGGCTTTTAGCAGTATTAAACAAAGCTAAAGCCAGGGTTGATATTCTTGCCTCTTGGAGTGAGGCTCGTCTTCATCCATTATAGTAGTAAAATATCCATTAATCAATTCATTAGGTACACGAGTAAGAGAGGGAAAACCGGAGTGGATGATCAATAGTTGGTTTGCGACAAAGCTTCCAAAGCATTCTATAATTTGCAATTTTCATCTAATCCTTAATATGTGTCTTGTGGGCTCAAGTAACGTCCTTTACTTCAACCTTGTTCGCTCATGTTTGTTAACCTTTCGCTTTCTGGACCTCTCTGTTTCTTGATGCTTTTCAGCGCTGTTCATCTTCTGTATGGCACTTAATGCTTTGTTTTTATGTGTTGTATGGGTTTTGAATTATGAAGAGAAACCCCACATTGTAGAAAATCAGTCTATGAAAAAACAAGCCTGCAACTGCAGGCTTTGCTGACATTTGGCAACTTTTGGCCAACTTTTTTAACTGCTACCCTGCTGAAATTACTTGCACATGGTCCGGTGTCACGTTTTCCACCTGAATTCTTCTGCGTGAAACTGATTTCGGTTTTGATTGATCACTAACTCATTGGGGGGTTTTGGATTAATTGGCCTCCAGCTGTTTTTGGTTTTCTTGATCATTCATTAACTACATAAATTCTTTCTTTTCTGTCATATATTCACTTGAATTTTAGTCCTGTTCTTGGCCACTGGAAAGTCTCTCAATATAGACATTTTAGGTAGATTTTTGACATTCCAGTGCAAGCAGATTAAGGAAGGTGGACCCCTTTTGGCAATCAAGATTTTTCTGGTTTTAACCTTGTCTAGTAGAAGAACACCCAAGTAGGTTTTGCTGGGTTGGCAAAATTTGGATGAGTCGAACTTGTGCGAAGGTTGATTGGCTTTGCTAGTTTGAGATGAATCTGAAGCAAAAGAGTACGAAAGACAGAAGCTTAAAAGCTGTAGAAAGGGTTGTGCTTGTTGCTGTTAAATTTTCTACTGATATCCGAAGAGCTGCTTTCCTTTGGGCTTTGAATCATGTCGCTCAGCCTGGGGATTGCGTTAAGCTGTTGGTTGTCATCCCTGGCCACAGTTCAAGTAACTTTTCTTTCCTCTTGACGTTCATTTCTCTAGAAGTTGTTCTCATTTGTCTCCTATGGTGAATTTTACATTCTGGAATCCTATTTTACATTGTTTGCTGAAGTATTTGCTTCGTCATATATGGTGGACGTTAGTTAGTTTTGTAGGCTTCTAGCATTCGGCTTTTCATCGTCCAGAGTATCTTGCACGAGTTGCTTAACTACATTCTTTCTTTTCACCCTCCAATGAGTCCTAGCGGATTTTAACATTTGTAGATTGTTAACGCACATGGATACATGTAAATGTAAAGATGTCAGTTGTGAAAGAGCTGTAGCATATTTTCTTGAATGTTTGTATACCCCAGAGCATCGTGTTAATAGCAGCAACTTGTTCAAGTAATTCACCGTGGCCATTGAAGTACTGTATCAGTTTGTACGAGTTATTTTGTCTGCCTTTTCTGTTAGGCTGTACAGAGCAGACCTAGCACTGGTAAAGTCAGCTAAATACTAATTCCTTAACTTTTCAGGTATGAAATTATGGGGTTTTCCGAGATTTCATAGTGACTGCGTAGTTGGTCATGGCAGATCTTTCTCAGGAACAAGTTTGGATCAGAAGGATTTCATTACAGATTCATGCACCCAAATGATGCTTGAACTTCAACAACTTTATGATCCGTATAAAGTATGCTCATAAGTAATCTAGAAATTGTTTGTTCTCCAATACATTGTATCTACAGTCTGAGAGCTTTAGTATTCTTCACAGATAAAGGTGACAATAAAAGTTGTTTCTGCTCAACTTGGAGTAGTTGCAGCTGAAGCAAAAAGGGCTCAAACAAACTGGGTTGTGTTGGATAAGTAATGAAGCTACCTGAATCTATGTTCTTGGTTTATGCCTTCTGTTATTTGGGCATGTATCTGATGTTTTCATAAAAGATTCTGTGTATAACATTTGCTTCAGTACTTGATCTTTTGCCTTATTTCTTGCTTCAATTTCTTGACAGACAAATGAAGAAAGAAGCAAAATATTGTATGGAAGGGCTTGACTGCAATGTAGTGGTAATGAAAAAGTCTCGCCCAAAGGTGCTTCGCTTGAATCTAATTGGATCACCTGAGGTGGAAACTGATGGGCTACCTGGATCTGAAGCATTTCCAATGCTTGTGAAAGATGACTCGGATAGATGGAATGCCACCCAGGTGCCAAATGTGACTCCTGCAAGCAGTCCAGAGCACACATCTTTCACTACAACTGACATGGGGACATCCTCAATTTCAAGCATAGAGTTTGGGAGCTCTCCGAAGTTCATCTCTGAGATTGACCCATACCTAAAGAAGAATAATTTATTATATCTCAAAGAAAGCCGTGATATTGATGAATCAGAGTCTGACACAGATAGTGAGAAGTTAACTTCTCCTTCAACAAGTCTAAGTTCCCGGCAATGGGTGGCAGACATTCTTAGTTCTGCCCTTGAATATCCAAAGTACATGAGAAGAGGTTCACTAGATTATAATAGAATGCTGAATCCCATGTTTGATAGCTTGCAGGGGAATTTTTCTGCATTTGATTTTGAACCTGAAGTTAGCTTGCCAAAAGATAGGCTGGATCTGGACTTGAGGAAAAATGTAAGAGATATAGTATCATTAACCACTAAGGCACCTCCTGAGCCTCCTCCACTTTGTTCAGTGTGTCAACACAAAGCACCTGTATTTGGAAAACCTCCCAGGTGGTTCGCTTATGCTGAGCTGGAACATGCTACAGGTGGATTCTCAAAAGCTAACTTTTTAGCTGAGGGAGGATATGGTTCAGTACACCGTGGGGTCCTACCAGATGGCCAGGTAATTGCTGTCAAGCAACATAAAACAGCTAGTTCTCAGGGTGACCGTGAATTTTGCTCCGAAGTAGAGGTCTTAAGCTGTGGACAACACCGCAATGTTGTATTGCTGGTTGGATTTTGTGTGGAAGATGGAAGGAGGTTGCTGGTTTACGAATACATTTGCAATGGCTCTTTGGACTCTCACCTCTACGGTAATCCCTTTTGAACATCTGTCCTTGACTGATTTTTGCCATTAGCAGTTCAGTTCCTGAATTAAACTGTACTTCTTTTGGCCTTCTTTTTTTATTTTCTTTTTCTTTTTTAACTTCCCTCCTCCCACTATGCTCTTTTTTACAGAAGCCTAAAGTATCTATTCATGGTCTATCCAGAAATAATGAGACATGTACTGTAACCTTGTATCTCATTTTTGTTTTTAGTTAGGAAATATACCCCCTGATATGACAAGTTGTAGCTTAGGATATAGATCATTCTCTTAAACCTGTCAAGTATGATGTTGGGATAGAAATAGTGTTGTTGAGCTGTTGCCAATATTTGCAGGACGTAAACCTGATCCATTAGACTGGTCAGCACGTCAGAAGATTGCTGTTGGAGCTGCAAGAGGACTTAGGTATCTTCATGAGGAGTGCAGAGTGGGATGTATTGTTCATCGTGATATGCGGCCAAATAATATTCTTCTTACTCATGATTTCGAGCCATTGGTATGTCATCCTCTTTTCATTCCATCTCCTTATCTTTCTTGTTTGCTCTACTTTCTTTCTTCACATGTACGGACTTTTCCTTGTTATTTCTGATTAATGGGGATAGCAATCATACTTTTAACTGTTTACTTTCACGGATAGCTTTCCGGGTCGGAGACTTATGCTGTTCTCTTATTTCTTGTTCTCTTGTTATGTTTCCTTTTGCTCTCTTCTTAAAATAGGTGGGAGACTTTGGACTAGCTCGGTGGCAGCCAGAAGGGGACTTGGGCATAGAAACAAGAGTAATTGGAACATTTGGGTAAATCTGAAAATCACACTTCAATTCTCAGATATGCACTTTCCTGAAATTCATATTAAACACCTCTTCCTTTAAATAGGTACTTGGCTCCAGAATATGCTCAAACTGGCCAAATCACTGATAAAGCTGATGTATACGCCTTTGGTATAGTATTGATAGAGCTAGTTTCAGGAAGGAAAGCTGTGGATTTAAATCGCCCCAAGGGCCAACAGTGCCTAATTGAGTGGGTATGAGGCCGCAAACTTTCTTTACATTTTAATTAGAGGGTCTTTTCCCAATTAACAAGAGATGCAAAGATTACTGCATTTATGATTGACCTTGATATTGAAAACAACTATCTGCACATGTATGCCTCCCATTTACTGGAAAAGACTTAATTCTATTTCTACTATTTTTGCTAATCATGTTTGGCTGTCAAGCAGGCACGTCCTTTACTGGAAGAGCATGCCATTTTGGAATTAATTGACCCTGCTCTAGATAATTGCTACTCAGAGCAAGAGATTCGCTGCATGCTGCAATGTGCTTCTTTATGCGTTCAGCGGGACCCCCATTCAAGGCCTCGTATGTCTCAGGTATGAAAACCTGTGGTGGGAGGGGGAGAAGTTGGCAGTATCTACATTAAACTGAACCCTTGTACGCTTCCTTATCATGATTTAACCTTAGGGAGACAGCGTATCTGTTTCTCCAAGATTCAACCTAAACTGCTACATTCTGCTACTTAGAATTACTCTTTCACTGTTTCCTGCACTTTTTTCTCTTATCCAGGTGCTTCGCATGTTGGAAGGTGAGATATTCCCAAGCTAATTAGGCAATTACCATATCAAGTTCGAATTGATTGAAATTGAAAAAGAATGCGAGGCTGGAGCAAGTTATTATTGGAGTTTTCTGCTGGCCATCCTCATGCTGTAGCTGCAATAGTTGTATCTATCAGTGAGCTTCTCCTTTGAGACAATCAAGTTCTTCCTGACATTGAATGGATCAAAATACAAGGTTTCCTACGAGGAGAATTTGTAGAAGTCTCTGATGTTTTGCAGCCTGAAATGGAGCAGATGATGCTTTAGTATTTCCTGTACATGTGAGAGCTGAGATATATTGTTGTAGATAGTCTTTGTAGTTGTTTCTATTTTTAACTCATGAGAGGCAGTGCTTGATAATGTTATATAGACTCAGTTTTGAGTTTTGATCAATTTATTCCCTCTTTTTGTTTGTGCGTGTGTGTGTCCATTCCAGTAATAAGAAACCAATATTTTTGTTTCCATTTTTTTTAAATACCGTCTTTATCCTTTAAAGTATCACCATTAGAAGCCAAAAAAAATGTTTACATTGTCGGCAAAAGTTTTCTATCGCAAATTAGTGACCTTAGAATAAATAATTTTGTTTGTGTATTTAATAAAAAGAGAAATTTATTGATTTGTTTAATTTTGCATGTTGGACTTTTGGTAATCGAGATAAGAATTATAAATTAAGTGTTTATAAATTAGATACTTAATTATTATCGAGATTATATAAATAATATTTATATTTTTAAATTTTAGTATATTATTAAACTATAAAGATAAATTATTCAAAAAAAATTGTAAAATATAAATTAATTATAATATATATATATATATATATATATATATATATTATATAACTATTTACCTCACTCTTCATATTAATTAATTTTAAAAATAAATCTCCACCTATTTACTTATTTAGGCCCAACAAAAAAAAGTGCAAAGTGATTTACCCTAATTGAAATGTAATGTAAGCAACTTCAACCAGCCACGCTCCCCGGACGGACACAGGTCGGATGTCGTCCCTCCACGGCGCGCGCCGGTCGGTCTCCTTAACCGTAAGAGGACTCAGTCTCCGGCGATTCTCTTCAACTTCTCTCCCATGTAAATCTCGTTCTCTCCTAACAAGCAGGCATCTGTATTTTCTTAAATATTCATAGACTGTAGTTCTTTAAGTTGTGCAGATGTTTCTGAAGAAGGCAAAAGCAATGTCACCGGAGAACGAAATCCACCTGATTATGATACACATAGTTTTGTTCATCCCTCTGCAATTGTTCACCCTAATGCAGTATTAGGCCAGGTATTTATTTGTATTAATTCCTATAGCATGTTGTGCATATCTGTTTCACTATGCTTTGCTGCTACGGGTCTGCTATAGCTCTTCTCTTAGCGTTTGTTTACATGCTACTACTGGATTTGGTTATCAGAGTGGCAATGATGTGAAAGCTAAAGGATGGTTATAGTTTGAAGTGCTGATATTAATTTCCACTTGTAGTGATGCTAATTATAGTAACATGATACTACAAGTTAGATGATTGGCAGAGGTTTGGACTTCAAAATATCTTTAAATGCTGTGCAATAAAGAAAATGAGTTTGAGTATCTTTTGATGAGCCTTCGAGAGAATTTTTGTGCGTGCAATCTGTGATCTTTTCTTTATATTCATCTACCAGTATTTGTCAATATTCTCCATGGAAGAAACACAGAAAATGGAAATTGCTTAAACATTTACTAGTTTCTTTGGATGAGTCTCTTTCTTGTTTATTCTGTCTGAGAATTATTCCATTGGTTTGATAATTACTTAAGTTACACTTATGTGTCAAAATTCTAATGGCTCAAAGGTGAAGCATCCTGCAACTCTTTTGAAACTTAGTTTCTGAAGTATATCTCTCCATTTCTATACTGCAGGTGCTCTCTACGGAAATAAAGTGAAATTTGAAATGCTTATTTCATTTAGGTGTTTGTTTCCAGTACTAATGTTTTTACCTTGTTGTGACACTTTTTTATTATGTGTTAATGAAAACGCTGAACTTCTGACTTACAAAACTTTTAGATTTTAAATTAGTGGGATCTCTTAGAGTGTAGATGACTCCCTCACCATGACTATGCATATGGATAAGTGCTACAGCTTGTCCATTGCTGCATTCCTATTTTTTAATGAATTAAAGCACTGAACAGAATTGCTAAATATATTATAACCCAAGAAAAGTTTAATTATGGAAAGAAATTACAACATAAGTACCTTATCAATATTTTTTTTTTCCACTCTGTTTTCCTTTACAATTTTTATATTATTCAACACTTGATAGTGATGAAATGGTATGATGTTCTCTTTTACCAGTTTTTTTGTTATTTAACAGTTGATAGTGATGATATGGTTTGGTTTTGAGTTTTTTTCCTCTTTGTGATAACAATATTCTTTCTAGTGTATAGGGTGTTTCCATTGGTCCTTTTTGTACCGTTGGACCTCTAGCAAAGCTAGGGAATAATTGTCAATTGTTTCCTGGAAGCCATATCTTTGGAAGTACGGACTTGGGAAACAACTGCTTTTTGATGACGTGAGTTGAAAACCTTTTTTTCTTTGTTAATTATCTTTATTTACGGCAGAAATTCAATTCAGCTTTATTCTGGTCATTTCAAATTTTCTCTTTTGTTTCCCATTTTATTATAGAGCGATGTCTATATATGTTGTTGTGTACTAGTGGTGCTGTGGTAGGAGATGATCTTCCTGGGTATACATTCATTGGGTGCAACAATATTATAGGGCATCATGCTGTGATTGGAGCAAAATGCCAAGACATGAAATACAAGGTGACTTTTCAAGTGTTGTCTTTAACCATATTTTTTCTTGTTGATGGATTGATTGGGAAAAGCAGTGGTGGAAACTTAGCTTAGACAAATATTTATGCACAGGTCATGTGAGTCATCTTTTTGCACGAAGTTGTAACTGTGTCCTCCCTCCAGAAATACTGCCTTTTCTAATTCTTTAAATGAGTTCAGTCTCTTGCTGTTTGTTTTCTCCTTTTCATGGGAAAAACAAACATGAATTTGGACCTGGAAACTTCAATATTTCATCAAAAGCTTTTAGTCTTGGTTGAATTAAATTTCTGACAAGAATGTTGAGCTTTGGGCATTTCTTCTTTTTTCTTTAGAACACCCAAGTCATAGTTTTTGTAATTTTGTGCAATTTCGTTCATTTGTGTGGTATTGCTTCCCTGTTGCTTTTCTGTCTGGTCCCTTCTCCATTCTTTTTGCTATCTAGAATACCTTTGTTGACATTTTAATTGAGGAATACTCTTAAAATTAAATGCATAATACAAATAAATTTGTTGTATTGTGATTTCTTATACTATGATTTTCTGGCATTATAATTGAGACGGAACATTGATGTATTCTAAAAGGCATCATTTTCTTCCTAGAATTTATCAAATTCTTTTGCACCTCAAAACATTGAAAGTTTTGGTATTAAAATTTGACTCAGTTTTATCTGTTATTTTGTGTGTGTGTGGGGGGAAATAGACATAACTACCATAATATTTACTTGGATTATTTTAGCTAGGGAATGAGTGCTTCCTTGAAATAGGTGACAACAATGAGATCAGAGAACACACATCTATCCACCGATCTTCCAAGCCAAGTGACAAAACAGTATGAAACAGACTCCAGTTGGTTTAGGTCCCAAAGTTAGTTTGATTATGATGTTTCTGTTCATATTATTACTACATAATCAGGTAATTGGTGATAACAATCTTATTATGGGATCATGTCATATAGCCCACGATTGCAAAGTGGGTAGCAACAACATTTTTGCAAATAATACCCTTCTGGCTGGTCATGTTGTTGTAGAGGTGAGTTATAATTCCTTTATGGTCTTCCTGTGAAATCTCAGTTTAGATGATTTATTTCGTGATGGTACACTCATTAACTGAGATTGAAGTGATCCACATGCAGGACTATTCACACACTGCAGGAGCCACTGTTGTTCATCAATTTTGTCGTATTGGCTCATATTCTTTTATTGGTGGTGGTTCAGTGGTAAGGCTCTATTTATTTCAAGCATACAATTTTAAATTGCTTTCTACAAGGAGTTTGTTGCTGACACAAGCAATACTATTTAATGAAACAAAGTTTATAATAACATCAGCCTCATCTGCCTGAATATAGCCCTGGAGATATTACTTCTATTTATGTGGTTGTGATAGCTAATATTTTTTTCTACTCTCTGAATCGCCTAACCACGTGGCTGAGATCCAAACCAAGCAATTTATTCGGATTATCTTCAACTCATGACATTTCTTTTTTTAAACTTCTGGAAAATGTAATATGATGACTGGTTTAGATACATGAAAGCAAGAAAATTTTAAGAGAATTCTTTTCCCCTGTCAAGATCTCGCAAGATGTGCCAAGGTACATGATGGTGTCTGGAGAAAGGGCTGAGCTACGTGGATTAAATTTAGAAGGTCTGCGGCGTCGTGGGTTCTCAGTTACAGAGGTTCATTTTTTTCTGTTCATATCAATACATGATGTCTCTGCAAATTGGTGAATGACATTGTGTGAAAAGGCTTTAATTTACATCTCTTACCAGTGTAACTGAAGTTAATTCTGGTTGGCTAAGAATATAAAGAACATTATTGCAGCAATTGCTTCCATACTGGATGATTAGAATTGGCCATTTTTTTGATCCAATGCTAAATTGTTTTGACTGCTTAGCAATTTTGAACTGCATTATGGGTCATCATATAAAGCTGTGAAAAAGAAGGTAAATTTGCAAAAACAGATCTACCAATTTCATTATTAGTCAAAGCGATAAATCAATAATCTGCTTTTGTGTAAAATTATGCTCCTGAATAATTCTGATATTCATTCTGTTACACATCTTTATATTTTTAAGCATTCAGGCATTAGAATAACGAACACTGTTCCATTGTACTATTTCAAAATATGAAGAAACTGCAATACATATCTAGTAGTTTGACCTGAGAAAAATTTGCTTATAAGGTATTAGATGCTTGGCATATAATTTCTCTCTGATAACTCCTGTTTACTTTGTATCCACAGCAGCTGCCTGAGGAACAAAACTATTTGAAAAACTGTAGGAACATGGGATTCTATTCCATATTCAACTCCCTTTTTTGCAGTGGTTTTGGAATAAATGAGATGAGTGTTTTCATTATTTTATGCCCTAGATGACAATATCACTTATTATATAAAACATAGAGTTGAAGTTCTTCAGATCCTGTGGTCAATTTTCTTTATATTATTAAAACTAAGCAATGTGCTGTTTTTAGATTCATGAGGAGTTGTGTTGATTTCTTTACTTATTGGCTGTACTTCTGTATCTTTGGGGCAATTGTATAGCTAAGAAGCCTGAAAGCAGCTTATAGAAAGATATTCATGGCAATTGATGCCAAATCTGCAAGCATTGAGGACCGTCTGATTAAAGTGGTATTACATGCTAAAGATCGTGATTTTTGAATTCAAAGTAAGTCTCTGCCAGAGGTAAATGTTAACAAAGTACCTTGCATTTCCAGGAGCAGGATGAGGAGCTGGCTGCTGTTCCTGCTGTATGTTCCATGTTACAATCCATACGTGAATCTTTTGCAGAAGATCGCCGTGGAATTTGCAAATTTAGATGTTGGAGTGGAACATAATTTCATATTCTAGTAAGTCCTCATTTCCTGATCTTACTTTTGAGGCTTTTGATTACTGAACATTAGAGGTTTGTACTATTAATTTTCTGATGTGCATTGAATACATGAAATTGTCAATAAGTACCTTCAGTAAATGTCTATGTGGTTCTTGAGATTCAGTTCAAGAGGCATGGGAAATTTGTTGTAGTTTTATTTACTTGTACATCTCTGACTGTTTGTAGTGCTCCTTTTTAATTTTCTTTTCTTCCTAACAGATCTCAAACTGTCTGTTGTACGATAGACAGCCAGGGTAAACACATCCTAGCAGAGCTTTTATGTTTTTCCAGGCTAAATGTTAATGTTGGAGGAGTCTATATAATCAGTGAAGTCTAAATCTTTATATCAGTTTGTTGTGTTGTGTACTGTCATAGATAAACTCGAGCAATGGGGTATTTGAATTGAGTAATACACTGGCCATTATAACGTGTTTGTTCTAATGAATAAGTTATTTTGATCAGTCTCCTGTTCCATCAACCTTATGCATTTCTTTTGACATGCTCAAGTTGGCCTGTTCCACTAAGTGCAACCAGATATTTGTTCTCCTGGAGAACCCGTTTTCTGTACTTCATGTCTAGAATAATCTTTGGATGGTTGTTTCCACATATCAGCAATGCCCTGTGACTAGCTGTTGGTGATGTTCCATCACTCTCAAATGCTTGATGGCAATTGAATTCTACCACCCTGGGAAACGCTGTGAAAGCTTGATGGTGATTGATTTTTCTTCACTTAATGCATCTCCGATAGAATATTTTCAATTCTTGGTTCAACCAAAACAAAGAATTTCATATTCTCATTATTGTACGTCTCCGGAGAGTTTGTCCTTACCCTTCTGCTTTCCGACCTGGGCTTCTCATACATCAGAGAACGCAACCCCGGCCTACCCCTTTCTCCCACACAAAGCACCATTCAAAGAAGAAACAATGTTACAGAACTGACCACTGACTGGAGAGAGGACAGCAGGAAGCATTCATCAGATTAACCCGATAAAGAAACTAGAAAAAGGAGATCTAATAGGCAGACAAGAATATCTAAGGATAATATTCTTGATCAGGTTTCATCTATTTTTTCTTAGATTTCTTGTCGGAACATGAAGAACTTGTGAGTCAAATCCTCAGTGACAATGTGCAGAAGCTCAACTACAATGGGAATCTTATCTGGAGTTCTCTTCATACGGCATCCCTTATTTTTCAACACTTCTGATAAGAATACATCAAACTCATCTGCCATAACTATAAAGAAAAGACAGGAGGCCACCTAATCAACAAATGGCATCGGACTAACATTGAGCATTTGACCCGTGTTTTTATTTTCAATTCTTGAAGTATTACAGTACTATAAAAGAAAGAATATCAGAATATCCCAATAACGTATAGATTACGAAAATTGGAATGCTATCTATAAGTACGACTAATTAGGTAAGTCTAACTAATCTTTTGTTACGAAGACAAAGTCAAACAAGTTGGGAGGAAACAACGTTTTCTTATCTTAACAATTAATAATTTTGGTAGAAGATTCCTTTGTGTGACAGTGCCAAATGGGAATAAATAAATTAGAGAATTTAAATCATTACTTACGTTTAGATGGGGATAAATGGAATTTAAAAAAAAAAATTAGACGGCAGCTAATTAATCCTTTTAACTAACTAATAAGCTGTTAAAATAATGAACTAGAGACAGTCGGCCGAGGAAGATAATATCTTTCCAATATAATAGAGCTCAATCAACATCTTACATTAATTAATTAAAGTCTATTATCCTGCTTATAGAGGATATTCTTTATTTTAGATTTTATTTAGTTTACCATAATGGCAACCTTAGCAAAGTATTGAAGTAACTTGAGCCACTAAAATTATGATAAACAATTAAATTAACTATATATTTTTTATTGCTTTATTTTTAAATATCGGAATTTAATTGTGTTTATCTTTTCCGTCATTTTTATCTTTTGCAGACTTAGGAATAGTTAGATATCATATATTATAACTATTTGTATTGTTCCGTAATATTAAGAATTAGTGTTTAAGTTTTAAATTACATGAGTTGATAAAAATTCAAACATGCTGCTCATAGTTTGGCAATTTTCCCGTCGAACAAAATCAAAGGCCCAGACGTTAATTTGCAACCTTTAGAAAAAGAGAAAAAAAATAATGCATACACTTTGATTAAGGAAGAAGTTCCGAAGGCGAACCTCCCCCGTCTGAGCGTCGAGGCCCCACGACCGGATGGAATGTAAATCGGGATGTGCACCAGCGGTAGGTACCTGAGGGAGAGGACCTACGAGCAAAATAATGCATACACTGATACATAGTTAACCCTCAAAACTAATGTTGCGATATCAAATTGGCATTGTTTACATGTTAGGTGGAAAGGAAAACCCCTTAGAATTAATTTTGCGATTTTAAAATCTTACAAAAAGATTTATAACTGAAGAAAGTAGTTGTAATAAAAAAAATAATATGAAATTTTATTATATCGAACGTTAATTTATTTAGTGCCAAAATAAATGCGTCCCACAGAGAGAGTATGATGCAGTGGTTATCACCACAAAGAAAAATGCGAAAAACACGTCTTCTTTCTAGTTTTTCAGTCCTGCATAATGTGTTAGACATGACAATCAAAATGTCTGAACAGTAGGAATTGTAGCAAGCAAACGAATACTGCCAATCAGCTAAGAATACCAAATATTTTCATAGGCCAAATTATTATATATTAGCCATTTGAATGATAACAAATACTTCCATCCAATTTCCACAATGACTAGAATATTTTTTGTCCCTTCAAGAAACATTTGACTTCTATGAATATTTGTTTGACAATACAAGTAAAGAATTAACATTCAAAACTCAATTTCCTTGTTTCACATTCCAATAAAAAGAAAAAAAAAATGCTGCTGACTTTACAAGTTTCTAATATCGCACACGAACTTGAAATTTAAATGGAGTTTTGATTACGGTGAATTTTCAGTTGGCTGATAAAAGTCTGTTTTCCTCATTCAAAGTATGATATTTTCTTGGTCTGTAAAGGTGGACTTCTTCCTCCAATTAGTCACCCAACAACCCCTATCAAGCCATTGGAGGATCCTTCTTTGTGTATGAATGTGGCAAGACTATGATTGATTGTAACTACTGTATAATACTCTTTCTCAGAACTTTGCATTTCATTAGTTTTAGATCTCTTTATTATATTTATAGGTCCTTGCTGCAGCAACCAAGTTTTGTTGGGTTGAGATACTTCAACTGCTACAAGCAACCAAGATGAATACATATATATAACCGTGTATGTGTATATATATATGTGGATGCGTATCAAGAAGTATCCGAGGACATAAGATTCGAAGTTGTTGATAGTATGGTAAAAGATTGCTATGATAAATTGATTGTGCAAGCCAATCAAATGCCTGAAATATGTATTATCATGGGAACAAGACTGATTAAGCTTCAAGAGTCAATGGCACCACTTTGTTTGCTTCTTGGTTTTAAGTAGTACATGGCTAAGATATGCATTGCCTTGATAAAAGTATATTTTCAAGGGTCCCTCTAGGCACTGAATTTGGTAATTGGTGTATATATGTAGGAGACAGGGTGGTGTCTTATCTAAGAACTAATTAGATAAGCCGAGAGAGAGAGAGAGAGCGAGCGAGCGAGCGAGCGAGCCTTGGTTTCTCCTATACTACATCCCCATTTTTGTTTAGACAGGTAAAGTGAGGAGAGGAGCGGAGAGAGAGGTATTGCTTTCTTAGGTAAGAATCCAAGTTGGAAAAATATCCAACAAAAAACAATGTCCATCCAATCATCTTCTCTTGGTGTGCATCCATTGTCATAAACCCAACCTCACACAACACATCATCATATATATCAACAGCTTGGTAGTTGTTAGGAGCTCTCTCTCTCTCTCGGTTTTCCTCTCTTTTTCTTGAATGTAGGTTGTTTGGGAAGTAATAAGCACTGTCTGGGTGAAAATGGGCAGGAAGTGCTCACATTGCGGGAACATTGGTCACAATTCTAGGACATGTACAACTTACAGAGGTACTGTTGTGGGTGGTCTTAGGCTCTTTGGGGTTCAACTTGATATCCCTTCTTCATCTTCCATTGCCATGAAGAAAAGTTTCAGCTTGGATTGCCTGTCTTCATCACCAGCTGCCTCATCTTCTTCACCATCGTCTTCACTATCTTCATCGCGAATTTCAATCAATGAAACTTCTGATAAGACAGCTATTGGATACCTCTCTGATGGTCTCTTAGGTCGACCACAGGAAAGGAAAAAAGGTTTGCAGTCAGTTCTCCCTTTTACTCTTATATTGGTTTTTCTCTCCGATGTGCCGTCAGTTCTTTGATATTCTTCTTAAATATTGGTTCTGGTTTTAGGGAAAAATTTTCTCTGAACTATTAACTAAAATAAACAAAATATCGATCGGTTTGTTTGTTTGTCCAAACATCACTCCATGCACATCTTTTTCTGAAAAATCATTCCTTTGGGGACATGGTATTCTTGTATTTTCCAAAGGTAAATATTTTTTCTTCATCTCAAGTAGAGTTTTTCAGTTTTGGACAATCTGACCCAAGATACATGAGACTTCTATTTCCTATATATTCAGCTGTAGCAGTTGGAGTTCTTTACGTTCACAAATCTTTAGAAGTACTTCTGTAAATGGGCAATGCTGAATCTGACGACTATCCGGAAAATATTGTTCATCTGTCTAAACCATTTTTCGAATTACGTTTTCATTGACAATATCATGATGCAAACACTTCAATTCTGAATTTTTCTTCATTTCATCTAGTTGCTTAGTCATTCCATTTTAGTGCCTTTATTGATGTGATTAGTTTGGATGATTATTAGGAGTTCCATGGACAGAAGACGAACATCGATCTTTCTTAGTAGGACTTGACAAGTTAGGAAAGGGAGATTGGAGGGGTATTTCAAGAAATTTTGTTACTACAAGAACACCAACCCAAGTTGCTAGTCATGCTCAAAAATACTTTCTCCGGCAGGCCAGCCTCAACAAGAAGCTGAAGAGGCGTTCCAGCCTTTTCGACATGGTGTGCATACATCTTCAGTACTAATTATGTTATATTTCACACTTCCTATCGCGAAATGATACTAATTTTTCTCATAAACGTGACAGATTGGGTGCAAAAACGCACACAATCATCAGGATAGCCACGTGATCAGGAATTTGGAGACAGTTAATGATACAACAGCAGCTCATTCACCTAGCAGAACAACCTTGCATCTAGGTGAGGATGTGGAAGATTGCAATATTAATCCACCCTTGATAGACCTGAATTCATTTGGAGCGGAAATGAATGCCAGTGATCAAGAAAACACAGACTCTCAGCCGGCTTCACACCATCGGTCCATGGCTATCTGGCCATATGAATCTCCGGCCAGTTCTCAGTCTCAGCTGACATCTTCTACCACCAGAATGCCAATGATGCCCAGTTCTTCTAATGCAGCACCTGATCTAGAGCTGACACTAGCCGCCCCAACAACAGTGGGTCAAAACAAGCCCTCTCCGGCGTCCATCTTAATTGGACCAATCAGTGTCATCTGACTTGCATATAAAGAAACACAAAAGATACCCTTTTGGTGTCACTAGTCCAACTTGGTTTGTATCAATCAATGTATTATTCTTTAATTTTATTGATAGTGTAATATATACTGAATAGATTATGAGAACTAAATGCAATTTTCTTCCTCTAATGAAGGCTTTAACTTTCAATAAACAAAAAGACCCTCTACACAAAAACCATGCTTCAAAAATACTTCATGATCTGGATGTTTTCATCCATAATCTTATTTAAGGCATTCCAACTTTTTACTCGAAATATCAGCTGAACAGATCAACAAGGAGGACTATATTTCAGATAGATTGCTTAATTTATTAGATCATCTTGGCTAATTCCTTTTGTTTCTTGCACTTACTAATCTGATGGGATCTTTGTTTCCTGCTAGTCTGGTATAAAGATGGGACAAACTACTAATGAGGAATAATTTCCAGAATACTAAGCTGTCGATATCTTAAATTTGGCAACCAACCAAGAAAGATCATGTCAATTTCATCAGCACCTAACCACCATTTTTTTTTCTATAACAATTCATTTCAAACTCAAAAGCAAGTTACTAATTTATATCATTAGTGGCGGCGAAAAGAAGCGAATGCTTATCGTTTACTTATATATGTTGCTTCTTTTCTTTGATTATTCTTTTGGCCACTTTATGTAGTTCTGAACAATATAGTAGTACTTAAATATAACAAGCATCAAGGTGAATGTGGATTTGGAATCTTAACTAGTATAAAAAAAATTTCAATTCAGCTTCTTCGACAGAATAAGCAGCATTGCCCGTCAAAGCTGAATTCCTTTCCTGTAATGATTTGACTGAATTCGAATCTAGTCAAGAACAAAGCCCCCAACATGCACGCAAGCCAACATACAAACATGAGTTGAACAAGTAAATGTCAATTGCTGGCAAGAAGATGCGTCAAAGAACAGACCAGCAGTCTTCACTGCCAATTTGGTTAGGGGATGTGTTGTGATCAACTACATCCCTAGCACAGTAATGTTGATAAGGAGAGTTAGGCAAAATGCTATAGATTATATATAGCTTGAGCCAGAATTTCAGCACCCTCCCTCCCTATAGATTATATATATATTGAACTAACATATTCGTTTTCATATGTTTTCCTTCCCCTGACTATTACCGGCAAATATCACTGAATAGTACAAGAGACTGCATTAATTAATTCACTCATGCAATGGAAATTACTATTGATCATTCCAACACATAAACTCGTACATTTACACAGACAGAGTCTAGACGCATTTAGACACTAGTAGAATCATGGACCATTGCAAAGTAGCTATCTAGAATCTGGATCATAAGTTCCAGGCCGAGTGTGTCCCAAAAAGATGAAGCCAAGCAAGGTGTCGGTCGATGCAAGTTGCTGTAGACTTGTCATCCTATTTGTTTTCAGACATCTTATTAATGAATGAAGTAACTTTTGTACATGTTAATATAGTTATTCTATAGATAAACATTTACATTTTCTGTATAATTATGAACCTGTTTTAGTTACATTGATAAAGAATAAGCAAAATAGGTGAGGAAGCCAAAACGCTTTCAATTATTTCATTGTCATGGCAGTGGCCTAACTCAACATGCCTAACCAAGGAAGATATGTACAAAAACTTGAAGAAACAATAATATTTTAACCCTAATAAGTTCACCATTTAAATAAACTTAAAGAAATGTGACAAGAATGAAAAGATTTGGAACATTTATTGACTGACAAATATATCAAATTTCATTATTGAAAATTAATAATGGGCAAATTGAAACTAGTTAAATTTGAAACGACCATGTGAAAAATCCTAGAAAATGAATGAGGTGAAGGGCATAACAAATATATCAAACTTCATCACTGAAAATTAATAATGGACAGATTAGAACTAATTAAATTTAAAACGGCCATGTGAAAAATCCTAGAAAATGAATGAGGTGAAGGACGTAACAAAGTGGTCCGTGTCTATCTTACAAAGACATTTCTTTAGCGGCATTTTGACACTCGATAGTCACGGTATGCTAAAAGGAGAGGAAAATATGCTTTGGCCCACATGGATAAGGAAACAAAGGACAGGCCGCGAAGGAGCTTTCCTGTCATTTTTATGCCATTCGTATTCAGCCCCTCTCCTATTGCAGACAAAAAATGCATTACGTGGTTGAAGGAAGACCAAAATATTGTCATTCAATCATGCCATCATGCAAGGATTGCCTATATTTTTTGAATTTCTCATTTGATCTTTTGATTGTTTTCCTAATCCAATCATTCTTTCCAAGAGATCATTTCGTAGTAATCTAAGAAACACTCCTCATGTATACGTTGCATTTAAAGGGCGATAAGAAACCAAAAAAGGGTAGAAATGGAATTTTCGGCTAATCCTTTCTACCTCAATTATGTGTGTAAGTTGTATATATGGAGTGATTTACGGATAAATTATATAAAAAGTATTATTATAATTATCTTAAACGATAATTGAAATACATTTATTAATAGCATGTAGCATATGATTCAAAATTAGTTAATAATGATATCTAGTGATCAAAATATACAGGAACTATCATTGCAGCCTACACTTGATTTATTTGCCTCTCATTCTCTTCTTCCTTATTGAGTACCGAAGTAAAGCATGTCCCACCAAATCACTTTAAATTTTAGATTACTGCATTCTTGAACTTCTGAGAAACCTCAAGTCTCTCTTTATATACTTCTTTCTCTCTTCTTCATTATCTTTCTTCTACCTCTATCCTCCATCAAGCGAGTAGTACTATCAAATATCAAAGAAATCAATTGTTGTCCTCTTGCAGATTTTGTCAGCTCATTTTAACAGATAGTGACCAAATAAGCATCAAAATCTTGCATGATATATAATTGTAAGCATTAGAGTCAGGTATCAAACAAAATCTGGAAGCTTTTCTCTGCTTCTTACATGTCTTGATTCATAATCACATGATCTTTGTGGATAGACAAATAGTATAAGTAGTGCCCTGCGGCGTACCCCACACATAGACAAGCTGAGTATTGGAGCATTGTTGTTGAATCTGGACAAAGCTGAATGTATAGAGTTTGGATATGCTGCACATGCATATGGATATGCATTAATTTTGAAGATCATGCAAATTGTACGTACAATTTTGGATTCATCTGAGAATCTACACTGTTCAACAGTGTCAAAATCAGTGTATTCCCAAGCCTTATCCCTTTCCTATTCTTTGAGTGAGCATCATTTTGTGAATATTTGACAACATATTTTTTTCCACTTTGATTTCTCTGAAAAATGATTCTCTTTTCTATT
Organism: Voacanga thouarsii; assembly: GCA_026120185.1. Lineage (NCBI taxonomy): Eukaryota > Viridiplantae > Streptophyta > Magnoliopsida > Gentianales > Apocynaceae > Voacanga > Voacanga thouarsii. The sequence continues at coordinate 10,659,453 of JANUWF010001287.1, read as the reverse complement.
TAAATATCACGCTAAGTGGATTTTTCGTTGACTTAATTGGTGTATTAGGTTTATTCTTTTTGACTTGGACTTGAGCATTTCAAATCTCGATTTAATTTCTAAAATTGTGACACATTATATGATGAGTAAAGTTTAGATTAACAAGGATGTGGATAATATAAAATTTATGAATCAGACAAAATTAGAAAGATGGGTATCCCATATTGAAACACGTTATGTGGTTTGAAACCATTTGAAGATGGATGGGCAAGGGTGAGAGGTGAGGGGTGAGCGGTCCCATATCATTCATTCATGTACACTTTCAAGAATTTGGTTTCCTTTGAAATGGTCCAAATCCAATCAAATGCTCATAAATTCTCTGGTTAAAACTTTCCTGGGAAGGTGACAAAATTAGGCATATCCTGAAAATACTTGTAAATGGTTGCAAAATTAAATGATTGATTGAGTAGCTTTTGAAAAATGGTGACATTTGAGCTAACCTCAACCTGCAGCTTTGTCTCTTCCTTCTTCCTCGTTTCCTTTTGCTTCCTTCCAGTCTTCAATTGGCTGCCATATCCATTCTTCACGCGTCCGTACGAGGTCCTACCTCTGCTTTTCTCAACTGCTAAACAAGATTGATTGATTATATCACCTTTTCCACACTATTTCTCTTTGACATTGTCGGTGGTTTGCCCGTATTTACTTCAAAAAATTAAATAGAAAGATAGAAATATAAATCAAATTTAATTTTTTTTAAATGTATAAGTTTATTAGTTTTTGAAAATATGAAATATAATCACTTTTAGCCCGTATTTTGAACCAAACAACTTAATTTTCAATCTAACTTGTTTTCAATACCAAAGGTGTAAATCTACTTTCGCGTTTTAAAATCCATGCTACAGATTGTACAGCACTGATATGCGGCAACAAGTGCTTCTTTCCATGTATACTTCCTGAGGAGCAAAGCATATCTAGAGATTCATCTTAATGTTTTCACATATTAATATTTATTGGTATTTTGAAAAAGTAATTTTTGTATGTCGGTTTCAGAGATTTTTAGTTATAAAAAACAACTTGCGATCTAAAACTAATGTTAAGATTGATGATGATATGTCGGTTACTAAAAGAATATAGACCCCATGATTTTTGTCTATTTTTTTTAAAAAAGTGGACCTAATGATTTTTTTCTGTTTTTTCTGAAAGAGTGGATCATATGAATTATTAATTTTAAAGAATTGATAAAAGTTATAATTTACTAATAGAAGAGTGAAGAATATATTGGTAAAATGAAAAGATACGGATCGTTTGGTGTTACAAATCTCATAGATTTGGTCATCTTTGTGAAGAGTGAAGAATAGTGTCCTGTGTCTTGTTACCTAACTTACCTTCAATACAGCTGCTTTTTGTCGCATCGTCGAGTGATCATCACATCAGCCAAGACGCTTCTGCAGAGTCCTCTTCGTTGCTGAGCTGCAGAAGCCATGGCAGTAACTTAACAAGCTGTTCGTATAAATTTAACACGAGTTCGTCTTCACCTCATTGCAAAAAGCTTGTCTAGTCGCTATTGTTCTTTCTCATGCTACTTTAATTGTCCTGTGATTCCAGAGCTATTGAATGTAGAGAATACATCATGTGATTATTTAATTACAATGTGAGTGACATGACTTTTTAAGGTTTTTTTTTTTAAATTTAATTACTCAACTATTCAAAATAAGTATTAGTAATTGTTTTATAGAAAAAGAAAAAAAAGGATAATTCTTCCCTATAAAGGACTTGACACTAACAAAGATGAAGGCCAAATGTGCAATTTTCATAATTTACTGGGAATGCAAAACCAGATTGTCGATGAGAATACATGACCATAAGACAAGCCAAGTGAAGCTGCACGGTTAGGTGCACCATTTTCTGGAAAACTACATTTGAAGAAAAACAGAAACAACAGTCACATTTATACTTTCTTCGTGCAACAGTAACATTCATGATGAGGACAAGGTGTGCTTTCCCCTTATCCTCTCTCTCTCTCTTTCAAAAAATAAATAATAAATAATAATAATAATAATAATAATAATAATAATAATAATAATAATAATAATAATAATAATAATAATAAATTCTGCTTCTGGTTCTTTAAGTATTTTGACTTTAATGCAATATTTTTATTATAGCTTTATCCATTAGCTTGGGACTGAATGAGTATGCTGCATTGTTAGCATATGTGACCAGGAAGTTGACGCACCCTCAAAGACCTTTCTTGCTGGTGCTGACGCTGCTACTATCACAATTCACAATAATGGCAGAACAAAAGAAACAAAATATTATCCTTTTCGCAGGAGAAGCACACCATACCATCGGGGACTTTTCTTTGCGTCTGTAGAAGTAACTATCAGCAATGCTCCAATTTACGCTTGCCTGTAAAGTGCAAGCAAGTCCTAAAGGTGGGGACTGATGCCAATTTCATCAGAATATCTTTAAGAATGTTCAAGACTGCATGACCACCTTCAATCCATTAAAGAAATCAGAAAACGAACACATGCGCACAATATAATTGGTAGGGGTTGCTGAAATGTCTGAGGATAATGATCCCAATCCGTCCACTTTATCTGCGGCCCCCTAAACTTTTATATGGTCCTGCTCTAGGTTGTCATGGTACCTAGCAAGAAGGTTTTCTGGTTTGCTTTCGACTTTTTTCAATTTAGATATCATATCATCCGGTACATGCGCATTTTGACAAACACGCAACACAACCCAAAATATCCATATGAAGCCTCACTAATCACCCAGTGGATTCAGGGTTGGAGTCGAAAAGAAAAATGTAGCATAATTGACATCTATTACCAAAAAGCTTGTCAATATCAGATTGTTACAACATTTTCTACATCAAGATACCTACACCACGAAAAAATCAAAAATATGTTTGCAAGGAAATTTCATTACATCAATTAGCATACTTGGGGATGGGAGACAAGAAATCTTCGCACCCTAGACATTAGACCTGAATGCCTCTGTATGATTATTTATTCATTATTGCTAACTAGAGTCTCAAAGAGAAAATTCAAATCACTAACGAAGTGTATCAAACCAATACAATGGATAAAATGCTCAAACAAGAAATAAACCGAGAAGAAACGGATGTTGATTGCACAATCAGCAGATTGCACAATCAGCAGTTGCATGTAAAATACATAATAAATATCATTATCAAGAGTGATAATACAACATTATAAATCAAGTAACGCAGATTGAAATGATATAGAACATCTCATTCAACCTCAGCTATTTCCACTTATCTGGAAAAATATGTAGGAAGAAACTACTTACAAAGAACTAGGAGGAAAAAAGTGAATGAATAAATTGTATTATAGAAAAGTGACAGGAACTTATATAATAAGCCACTGCCAACACAACTAGATGACCTGACATAGGTACAAAGAATGTGACAGGCATACATTCTAGAAAACCTTGCAAAGATACGCAATTAATGCGTCACCTTGCTTACTATTCATTCACGTCTCAGCTGTCTTTACAATGAAGTGCACCATTGCCTCTGAAATGTAGTTAACCTTAGCAGGCTCCTTAATCGTGATAAACATTTAAACTCAGTCAACCTCCTTCGCACTCTTTAAAACCTGTGCCCCATAACATAAGAAGGCCATCAGGTAAGCGTGACATTTTGATGGTTTGGTTCATGTAACCATGTTTATATTGTTATCATGAATCATGAGAGCCTTGGACTATTACAGTAATATGCCTAGGACTGTCTGCGCGGAGGATTATTTGGGACAAAAAACACATCCAGGACGCCACCAAACTCTTAAACAAAGAAATAAGAAACCGTCAAGCACATCAATGCCACTAAAACTCAGCCAGAATTGAGTATGTTCTGAAACAAAAAGATTACCTCATTTGAAGAATCAGCAGGAAACCAACTTAATAGCACTCCAAGGTGCACAACAGCAGGAATCATTTGAAAAGCAATGGTGTAGTAACCTGCATGATTACTGTCAGCCATATCCATGCATATTCATGGATACAAGAAAATCAGATATATCCCAGGGCTAAGGAAAAGGAAAGGGGGGGAGGAAAGGAGAGAAAGAAAAAAAAATGAACAAAATGAGAGTTAAAATGCTGGTGTATTTCATACATGTTATAAGGGGGTCTAAACTAGGAAAGAACTACATTATAGGAATAATTTCTAATTACTAATTTACATGATTGACAACTATAATTGATAACTAAGACACTCGGAATCAGCTCCCTTGATTTCCTGGATCAATCTCCCTTGATTTCCAAAATCTTTGACTTTTTCAACACTTCCCCTCAAATTGGAATGAAAATATCCTTTAATGCCAGCTTAGGAATCAAACTGTTTCTTGTAAACACCTTTAGTCAGGCTATCTGCTGCTTGGCTAGTGGAAGGAACATACACTATACAGATAATCCCTTTATCAATTTTTTCCTTAATGAAGTGCTTGTCTATCTCCACATGCATGGTCCAAACACTAAGAGCTGGATTGTGAGCAATGGCAATTGTTGATTTATTATCGCAGTATACTTTAATTGGTGGTGGAGTAAAAATTTTCAATTCTTTAAGAATTCTCCTAAACTTCACAAATTCCATGAGCCACATATCTAAACTCAACACCACTTATAGTCACAACATTTTGCTTCTTACTTCTCCACGTCACCAAAATTCCTCCTATGAAACTATAATATCCTGAAGTAGACCATCTGTTTGTAATACTCCCAGCCCAATCTACATCTGTAAATGCTTTTAACTGTGAGTTGAAAGAAGTTATGGATCTCCCACCAGGCTTTGAAAAGAGGTTTGGTGAAAACATCTTTTCATCTGTAAAAACTTATGACTTAGATGAAGAAGGTTTACATCGAGTTGATGCAGAGGCCAGTTACGGTTTGCTAATATGGACAAAAGGACACGAATCGAATATATCTTTGCTAGTGGGGCAAAGGTCTCCTGATAGTAAATTCCGAAAGACCGAGTGAACCCCTTCGCCACAAGTCGTGCTTTGTATACTTCCATCAGCCTTGTATTTTATATTCCTTCCGTCCCGTTAAAATTGACAATGGTTGACTTGGCACGAGATTGTATACAAAAGTAAAAGTTAGAATATAATAATAATATAGTATAATATAGTATAATAAAAGTAAAAAATATGTGGATCCTACAATACTTTATGTCAAATCTAAGTATATAAAAGTAATATATATAGGGTATATTGATTATTTTATAATAAATTATATAGTAAAAACTTTCCTTTTATGGAAAGTGTCAATTTTTTTGGGACAACCCAAAATAATAAGTAAGTCAATTTAATTGAGATGGAGGGAGTAGTATAAACCTGCTTACATCCAACAGTAGTCTTGTCCCTCAATAAATCAACAACTTCTTAAGTCCCATTTTTAAAAAAAACACCCATCTCCTCCTTAACTCCTAACCTCCAAAACAGACTACTGAGTGCTTCCTGTATTATTCTAGGCTCGACATGTTAGAGATTTTTGACAAAAAAGTTTTATGTTTGTGTGAGATTTTTTTATAAGACAAGTATTTTGCAATCGGATGTTTTGTTGTACAGGAACGGATTCCTTTTCTAGTGGCTATAGGAAGATCCAAATCTACAACATTTGGATCTTGAGCTTCTGTAGATGCAAAAATGGAGTCAAGGTTGGGAATTATCTGTATTTCTTGGAGACCATTACTCGATTCTTGAGTTTGAGAAGAAGCTAAAGGATCAATTTGAATAGTCTTCCTTTTATGAAACTGTTTCCTAGAATAAACCAGAGGCTCAATTACAAGTTTTTGCAATATTTATCCCCTTGTATTAGGTAAAATCACTTCTGGCATTTGAGATACTTGCCAAAAATCATCTTCATCTAAGTCATACTCCCCCTGAAGTTGATTTTTGTTGAAAAAAGGTTTTTTTTTTTTCCCCATGAAGATCACATCCGTACTAATGTAGGTTTTCTTTGAGACAGGATTAAAACATTTGTAACCCTTTTTATTGGAAGCATATCTAATAAAAATGCATTTTTCAGATTTGGTATCCAATTTTGACTGAAACTTGGTTGGAATGTGAACAAAACACATGCATCCAAATACCTTTAAAGGAATGTATGATGACATTCAAAGAATTGGAAAGTTTTCTTTTAACTTGTTTAGGGGGGTCATGAATTTTAAAACTCAAGTATGCATTTTATTTATCAAATATGATGTTGTCAAAATAGCATCCCCCCACAAAGATTTGGGAACTGTTACAAATTGTATATAGGCTGATTTGTAGGGATTAGATTGTTAACAAATATAGGCTGATTTGTAGGCTAAATAATAGGAATTAGAGGGCTGATTTATTGTAATTAATATAAGATATTTTACTTCCTATTATAGGATCTCTATACTTGTATATATACCCTTTTAATTGATGAATAAAAGATAAGACGTTTCATTCTCTTGTTCTGAAACTTACATAGTATCAGAGCCAGGTTCTGTTCATAGATAATTTTTTTCTGGGTTGTTGGGTGTGAGAGAGGCTGCTGCCGTATTCAAGGTGTAGGCTTTGGAGGTTCCTCTATAGACACCGCCAACTCAGGGAGGTACGTCGTGCCGATTAGCCAACACTTAGTGACTCCTTCTTGTGGGTAATCTGTTATCTTGTTGACTTTTCTTAGCAATTATGTCTGACAAAAAGACTGGAATTGTTTTTGATTTGGTTCCGTTGGTTTCAAAAATCACGGACCATAAATTAAATGGAATTAATTTTCTTGATTGGAACCATATGATTGAATTATATCTGCTCAATATTTCTATGGATGGTCATCTGACTGATGATCCACCTACAGATGACTCTAGATTGTCGTGGATGAGAGACGATGCTCGTTTGTATATACAAATTCGTAATTCTATTGATAGTGAGGTGGTTGGTCTAGTTACTCATTGTAAGACAGTGAAAAAATTAATGAACTATTTGCAGTTCTTATATTCTGGAAAAAGAAATTTCTCTCGTATCTATGATGTTTGCAAGGAGTTTTACAGGGCAGATTAAGGAGATAAGTCTCCCACCAGTTATTTTATGGACTTCAAGAAAATTTATGAGGAGCTCAATATGTTGCTTCCCTTCAGTACTGATGTGGAAGAACAACGGAATCAACGAGAGAAGATGGTTGTTATGAGTTTTCTAGCCGGTCTTCCGTCTGAATTTGAGACTGCCAAATCTCAAATTCTTTCCAATTCAGAAATTTCCTATCTAGAAGATGCTTTTCGGAGAGTTCTCCGTACAGACAATATGTTACCTGTTCTATCTACTCAGCCTAACAGTGTTCTTCTTAACTGTACTACCACATTTGACTCAGGAAGACAACACTACAATAGTGGTGGCAACCGTAAGAGCATGGGGTCAGGGTCCACCACCTCTGATAAGACTACTGGAACTCGTGGACAGGAGTAAGGAGAAATGGTATGTCACTATTGTCACAAACCAGGTCATATCAAGCAGGACTATCGGAAGCTCAGTCTACCCATATTGTATCCAGTTCTGAGATCTCTGAAAAGTCTATCACAATATTTGTGGATGAGTATGCCAGATTGACTCAGCTTCAAGTAACAATGAAACAGCCATCCGGTCATGTTCCTGCTCTTGTCGAGACAAGTAAACCCAATACATGTCTTGTTTCCTCTTCTTCAAAATGGGTCATTGATTCTAGTGCTACAGATCACATGACAGGTAATCCCAGTTTACTTTCTAACTTTCAGCCACATAAATCTATCACTCCTGTTACTTTAGCCGATGGTTCAACATCCAGTGTTATTGGGTCTGGAACCACTAATCCCACATCATCTCTCCATTTATCATCTGTTCTGAGTCTACCACAACTGTCTTTTAATTTGATTTCTGTCAGCAAACTTATACGTGTCCTTAATTGTTGTGTCTCATTTTTTCCTGGTTATTGTTTATTTCAGGATCTCATGACGAAGAAGATTATTGGTAAAGGACATAAGTCTGACGGTCTCTACATTCTTGATACACCGAAACCAAGGTCTATAGCATGTGCCGGAACAGTCTCTCCTTTTGAAGCACATTGTCGATTGGGTCATCCTTCGCTTTCTATGTTAAAGAAACTTTGTCCTCAGTTTTCAAACATTAATTCATTAAATTGTGAGTCTTGTTAGTTTGCTAAACACCATCGTCTTAGTTCTAGTCCTAGAGTCAATAAGCGAGCTACTGCTCCCTTTGAGTTAGTACATTCTTATGTTTGGGGTCATTATCCAGTTACCTCTAAAACTGGTTTCAGATATTTTGTTACTTTTGTTGATGATTATTCTAGAATGACATGGCTTTATTTGATGAAAAATCGCTCAGAATTATTTTGTCACTTTTCTTCCTTTTGTGCTGAAATTCGCACCCAATTTGGTAAACCTGTACAAATCTTAAGAAGTGATAACGCAAAAGAATATGTTTCCGGCAATTTTCAAAATTACATGCTTTAGCAGGGTATTCTCCATCAGACTTCTTGTGTTGACACCCCTTCTCAAAATGGGATTGCTGAGAGAAAGAATAGACATCTTCTTAAAACTTCTAGAGCTTTGTTATTTCAAATGCAGGTTCCTAAATACTTATGGGCTAATGCTGTGTCTACTGCTTGTTTTCTAATCAATCGTATGCCTTCCTCTGTTTTGTCTGGTAATACTCCTTTCTACACTCTATTTCCAAATAAACAATTGTTTCCTATAGAACCAAAGATATTCGGTTGTACTTGTTTTGTTCAGGATGTTCGTCCTCACGTTACAAAATTGGATCCTAAGTCCTTAAAGTGTATGTTTCTGGGTTATTCCCATGTGCAAAAAGGGTATCGTTGTTATTGTTCTAGTCTCGATAAGTATCTTGTGTCTGCTGATGTTACTTTTTTGGAACAAACACCTTTATCTTCATCTTCAGGTTCTGTGAATCAGGGGGAGGATGATGATTTGTTAATCTATAATGTCATACCAAATTTAGGTCCACCTCCCCCTACACCAGTTAAGCCTCCCATCAAATACACCTACCCGTGTCGCCCACATCTGCCAAGCTCTGACTTAGTTGTTGAGTCTCCAGAATCATGTCCTGATGAACCAGTATCTTCGTCATCAGATCCGACTACCAAAGATGATCTTGATCTTCCTATTGCTCAAAGAAAAGGTAAATGTACATGTACTTACCCAATCTCTTCAGTTGTTTCTTACAATCATTTGTCTTCCTCTTCTTGTGCTTTTCTTACATCCCTCAACACTGTTTTTGTACCTAAAACTGTTCGAGAGGCATTAGCTTATCCCGGATGGCGGAATGCTATGATTGAGGAAATGAATGCTCTAGATGTCAATGGTACATGGACTTTGGTTACCTTACCTGTAGGTAAACAAGCTATTGGATGTAAATGGGTGTTTACTATCAAAATTAATCCTGATGGCTCCATTTCTCGATTGAAAGCTAGACTTGTTGCTAAAGGATATGCTCAGACTTATGGAGTGGACTATCATGATACTTTTTCTCCTGTTGCTAAACTTGATTCTGTCAAGTTATTTATTTCTCTTGCAGCAACTTATGACTGGCCGCTGCATCAGTTAGACATAAAGAATGCCTTTCTCCATGGTGATCTTCCGGAGGAGGTCTATATGGAGCAACCACCTAGTTTTGTTGCTCAGGGGGAGAATGGGAAAGTCTGTCGTCTGCAAAAATCTCTCTATAGCTTGAAACAGAGTCCTCGGGCTTGGTTTGAAAAATTTAGCCAGGCTATTGAGACGTTTGGGATGCAAAAGAGCAAGTCAGATCATTCTGTTTTCTATAGACAATCTGATGGAGGTATTATTCTGTTAGTTGTATATGTGGATGATATTGTAATCACAGGTAGTGACTCAAAAGGAATTTCGTCTCTGAAGTCCTTTCTTCATACTCAATTCCATACCAAAGACTTGTGGATGTTAAAGTATTTCTTGGGCGTTGAAGTTAGCAGGAGTAAGAAGGGAATCTTCCTATCTCAGAGGAAGTATGTGCTTGATTTACTGTCAGAGTTGGGAAAGTTGGATGCTAAACCATGTAGTACCCCAATGGTTCCTAATTTACAATTAACCAAAGAAGGAGAATTATTTGCAAATCCTGAAAGGTACAGAAGACTTATTGGCAAGTTGAATTATCTTACTGTGACACGTCCTGATATTGCTTATTCAGTGAATGTGCTGAGCCAGTACATGTCATCACCAACTGTTGATCATTGGAAGGCAGTAGAACAAGTTCTGCACTATTTAAAAGGTGCTCCTAGACGTGGAATCCTATATGGCAATCATGGTCATACTAGGATTGAATGTTTTTCAGATTCTGATTGGGCAGGGTGTAAGGAAGATAGGAGATCTACTTCAGGATATTGAGTTTTTGTTGGGGGAAATTTGGTTTCATGGAAAAGTAAGAAACAAAATGTAGTCTCACGATCAAGTGCGGAAGCTGAATACAGAGCTATGGCCAAGTCTGTGTGTGAAGCCATATGGGTATATCAGCTTCTTAGTGAAGTAGGAATTAAGGTCTTAGTACCTGCAAAGCTATGGTGTGATAATCAAGCTGCACTTCACATTGCTTCCAATCCAGTCATTCATGAATGAACAAAACATATTGAGATTGATTGTCATTTCATTCGTGAAAAGATCCAACAAGGTTTGATCACTACAGGTCATGTGAAGACTGGAGAACAATTAGGTGATTTATTCACAAAGACTCTTAACGGGGTCCGGATTGATTATCTATGTAACAAGCTGGGCATGATTAATATCTATGCTCTAGCTTGAGGGGGAGTGTTACAGATTGTATATAAGCTGATTTGTAGGGATTAGATTGCTAACAAATATAGGCTGATTTGTAGGCTAAATAATAGGAATTTGAGGGCTGATTTATTGTAATTAATATAGGATATTTTACTTCCTATTATAGGATCTCTATACTTGTATATATTCCCTTATAATTGATGAATAAAAGATAAGAAGTTTCATTCTCTTGTTCTGAAACTTACAGGAACATTCATTGAAAGCATGATTGCCCAAGCAATTTCAAGTAAATGTCTATTTTTTCTTTCAACAATTCCATTTTGTTGTAGAGTATCGTAGATTAATGAATTATGCCCCTGTTTTTTAGAAAATCCCCTAAACATTCATTAAAATATTTGGTTCCTTTGTCTGATCTAAGAGTGCAAATTTTTGTTTCAAATTGAGTTTCAATCATGTTGTAAAATTCCTTAAAAAGTGTTGCAACTTCTGATTTCCTACTTATGAGATAAACCCAACATAGTCTGGTGTGATCATCAATAAAGTTCGTGAAACCCCTTTTCCAAATAAAGTTTTTATTTTGGATGGCCCCCAAATATCATTATGAATAATAAAAAATGGTTTTGAGGGGTAGTATGGTTTAGGTGCAAAATTTGTTCTATGACTTTTTAATAAATAACAAAATTCACATTGAAGTAAAGAGCACTCAACACCCTTCAACATGTTAGGAAATAAATGTCTCAAATAAGAAAAACTAGGATGGCCAAGTCTAAGATGTCATTTCATTATTTTGTCTAAAGTAGGGTTTGAACTCATATTGTTGTAGGCTGAAGCCTTTTTATTACTAGGAGTGTTCTCATCAAAGTGGCTTTCCCAATCATCATTCCTAAGCTAAGGTCCTAAAAGACACAAGAAAAATCATAAAAGATCACACGGCAGTTAGGATCTTTTGAAAGTTTACTAACAAATAGAAGGTTACAGTTAAGTTTTGGAACATGGAGTATAGATTTAAGACCTATACTCTTAGACAAATTAATATTTCCTCGTCCAGCAATGGAAGAGAAACTACCAGCAACAATGCGAACTTTTTCATGGCCAGAATAAGGGTTATACGAATGAAATAAATGGCATACATTTATCATATAATCAGAAGCTCTAGAATCAATGATCCAAGGGTTTGATTTTCTACCTACATGAACCATAGAACAATTAGAAGTACCAATAGTCAGACTGGAGTTCAGCAATTTCAAGAGTTGATCAATCTACTTTGTGCTAATGGTTTAGGTTGCTCAGCAGGGGCATTTGCAAAGGGTTGTTGGCGTTTGTTCCTCGGCTTCCAGTCTACATGTTTACCGTGGAGATGCCAGTAGGTTTCCCTAGTGTGGTGTGGTTTGTTGCAGTAGTAACACCACTCGGGATTTTTCTTCACTCCTCTAAGGGTTTGGACTATTCTACTTGCTGATATGAGCTTCGAAGGCTTTAATATAAGTTTTGGGCTGGTTCATAGTGTAACACCCTACTACCTACGTACCCAAATAGGGCGGGATGTCGCCCCATCCAATGGACCAAGAGTCTTTATAACGAGGTACAAAAGGAAAATGACTAGATAAAATAAAACAATGATCGTATTACACTGAAATCAAAACTTACAAGTCTGAAAATTTAGAAACTAACAATCATCTCTCAGAAGAAATACAAAGCAAAATAAAATAAACTGAATGATCATCTCTTATTTCTTCAACTTGCTCAATAAAAGTACTTCCCTAAAAACATTATATAAAACAGTGTAAGATTGAAATCTCAATAAGTCTCGTGAGTGCGTATGTACCATTTAAACATTTCGTGCATTTAGGTTTACCAAAACCACAAAAATAAGTTTGCGGGTCAATTTTTGTCAATAAATAACCATTGGGTGGAGCAATGCTCACCATATTCGAAACAACTCTCAATAAATCAACCACTCATCAACATCAATATCATAGATTCATAAAGTAAGGATTAGTAATGATTCAATATCAATACCAGTATCAATATCATGACTACCATCATGATAGCTCCCAGTGTAACCATTCAACACTGGGCAGTGGGTGAGCTGCCCACTAGAGTGAGATACTCCTCCACCTCTACCTAACACACTAGTTGTCCAACCCGAAAAATAAAGTCCACATGGATCAACATGCTAGCTTGAACCGGCCTGACTAAGTAGTAATGCTGCCTTTTCAAGCTGAGTTCATCTTCTGGAAGTGACCTCCTGCCAGAAGACTCACTCTAACTCTCCAAGACTAGCTAGTATCACTAACCTACTCCCGCTGAGTAATCAACGCTCCTCACTTAGGGACAGAATCATTTTACTTGTTTTCACAATCATTGATTACCTTGTCTTTACAAAACGTAATTTTCACATCGAGCTTTTCAAAACGTTTTAGTGATAAGAAAAAAAGAAACCATTTTTAGTTTGAAAGTTGAGATTCGTCAAACTCATTTCGAGTTTAAAATATCCACGTTCTCAATCCAGTATCAAAATACCACAATATTATTTCATCATGTTCAACCCTCATTTCAATCATCATGTCAATCATCACAGTGACACCATTCCAATATCAATGTACAAAAGACTTGCAAACATATAATATTTAGCAAAACAGTTATGCAGGGACTTACTCAGATATTCTCAATAATCAACCAAAACAATGCTTGATCTCTTTTTCACTTTCTTCCTTATCTAGAATCAATGTTTCTATAATTAGAAACCAAATATGAATCCACTCATCTTTTCATGCATCATAAATCCCTATGATCATAATAATCATCTAATTCATCCACGGCATCTAGATGGATTAATGCATTAAGTCATCTCTATAGCCTCCCATGATCATGCATCTCATCATTATGCATGCTTATAGACAAATCAAACCATCTACATAATGACTTCCCTACTCAATTTCCATTAACTCCATATATTAACCCTAACTTCATCAAAAGATCTCATCTTTATTATTCAACATACAATAGATCTAGATCATCATAGCAATTTTTATCCATATTCAACGCCATATATGGCTAATTCATCATATTACACCATCAAGCTCATCAATCTAATCAAATCATGCTTTCATGCTAGGCTTCATGCATAATGTCCCCACCATATATTCAACCCTAATCTAAATCAGAGGAGTTAAGCCTCAATTACCTCTTTGACAGTACAACAAGGGTAAAGGTGGCGCCTTTGGTGGTTGCTTGGGTTCGCTTGAGAGAGAGAGTCGATTGTTCCCCTTTGGCTTCCTTAGTTCGAAGGTCACGAGGGATAGGGGTAAATCAGTCCTTTTTTATCGAGATTTAGGAGAAGAAGATGAGAAAAATTGAAGAGTTAATGAAGAGTTGAGGAGTTGCTTACCTTAGAGTTAGTTTTCAACTTTGATAGGGTTTTGGTGCTGTTTTGGCCACTATGTGGAGGAGGATTGGCGGCTGGAATTTCTGGACAGTAAAGGGTGTTTAGGGTTTGTTTGAGACTAGTTTGATGAAGGTAATAGGTTAGGTTTAGTTGTTTTGATGTTTGGAAGAATTACACCTTATTTTGGACTCTTGAACAAATAAGGAAAAAATGATAGCTTTTGCTCTCCTTTGTTTGGCCGAGATTGTGCAATGAATAGAAGGAGTTTATGGCTGTGTTTTAGGGTGCTACAGTGGCCGAAATTTGGGAGGAGAGAAGAGGGAAATTTCTGGTTATTTGCTTAGCCTAAAGGAACTTTGGTTGGTTAAAATTACTTAGGGTAGATTCCTATATTTTAGAGAGTTGTAGAGTAATTAAAACAATCCTTAGTGGCAGCTAGGGTTTATTGTTTTTTTCCAAAAATTTTAAGCAATGAAAATAGGTTATTAATCCAAGAAATAATTTAGTTAATATCCTAATTTATTTTAGGCAAAAATAATTAATTATAATTATTTTTGGTGATAAAATTTAGTTTCCAAAATCAAAGCTTCCATCTTTTTCTTTCCATAATAAATCCTTTGGATAATATCTTTAGGAAACTCTAAATGTTGGAATATTTAACTTCCTAAAAGGTTAGAATAGAATATTAACTAAGGAATATTAAGAATTTAATTTACCATAATTCTTTTTTAGTTTTTTAGCAATACTCAAAATAATCACATTCCAATTTTTTTTTTAGGAGGTGGGAAAAATAAGGCAGCGGCAGCCCTAGGGTTTCGGCCAAGGGGAAAATATATAGAGGGAAAAAAAAGAGTTTAATCAAAGATAAAAAGGAAAAGATTTGTAAGAATTGGGATTCGAACTCAAGTCACCAAAGAATACACACCAAGCTCTAACCACTATTACACAATAACTCTTGTGTAAATATTCATCAAATAAATTCTCATAAATCTAATTCAACTCACTTCATTCTTCTTTCATTAAATTCTACTCCACAAGAACAAAGTCTCTACCACCTTATATAACAAAACTATGTCCAAACAAATAACTCAATGAAACATCAAGCAAACAAATCACATAGGCTTCACAAAAATAGCTCACATTTATCAAATAAAATATAATAGGCTATGCTATGCATGACTTACCCCATAAACTAAGGGGTGTTCAAGACGGGGTATTACACAAAGGGAGACTTGTGGTCTCAGAAACAACTTCAGACATGATGCGAGATGGTTAGAGTAATTTCTGTTTGGGACTGAAACAGAGGAGTATAGTAGACTTTTAGGGGTCCAAGAATCAAACTCATTCATGCTCTAATACCATAACAAAATGAGAGTTAAAAATGCGGGTATATTTCATTTGTTACATTGTTGAGGATTTTATACATGTTACAAATAGGTCTAAATTAGGAAAGAACTATATTATAGGGAATAATTTCTTATTCCTAATTTACATGATTGACAACTCTAATTGACAACTACTACATACAGAATCAGTTCCCTTGATTTCCTGAATCAATCTCCTTTGATTTTCAAAATCTTTGACTTTTTCAACAAAACCAAGCGCGCGCACACACACAGAAATACTAAAGCTCCCAGATGAATCAGGAAAAGTTATTCAATGGAAAGGCAAGTGTTTCATAAATCTCTTACAGTGCCATTTACAATAGCTAAGCTCACAGGTCTGAGTTGGTCCTAATTGAACTTGAGTTATGCTTCAGTTATATTTGACGACAAACTCATTGAACTTAATTAAGCTTATTAGTCCAATACACAACTTTATTTTGCTTATCTTAAAACTTTTTTTAGTAGTCTTTTTCACTGTTATCTGGGGATCCAAAATGGAAAATGATCACCCTTACAAAAATAAAACAAAATCATGAATTTAAGATGGTATTGCCGCATATCAGACTAAAGCAGATATACACACCAAGCTCAGAGATGTCGTGCCAAGGAGCAGCATGTACAATTTGCCCTGTGCGAGTGACAAATTAATAGTATTAAGCAAGTGAAACAAAAAATTAAGAAGAGAAAAAAGGGTAAACTTCTCGGGAAAAAAGGAAAAGAAAATCTCATGAGTCCATTTTTCCTTTATGCATTTTGAATTCATGTTATCTGAAAAATCATTACCACGAGAAATAAATTAGGATACTTTTCTAGAAAATGAGTCCAGAATTTGATAAAACGGAAACCAAAAAGGGAATGCCTGCTAATAGAGCCCACCTCAATCGGATGAATATTTGAAGCATGACTTGAAAAAACAAATGCAAACTCTCCAATCTGTGCCAAAGACATTCCTACCTACAGCAAACTTATGACCAAGAATCCACTGTCAACACCTTTAACTGCATAAATTATGACTGCAAATTACTAGACAAAACTTACAAGAAGTGGAATCTTATTACTGTAGCCAAATCCCTTAATAACTGTTGCAACCACAGTGGTTTTAATGATAATCATCAATATAACAGCAGCCACCAAAATATCAATTTGATTCCAAAGGAAATGGAGATTAATAAGCATTCCAATGCTGGCAAGGAAAAGAGCAGCAAAGAAGCTGAGCACAGGTTCAATCTACAAGAAATGAACAAATTCAGCTCACAATCATCAAAGATTACAAGAGAATTTTTAGCAAGCTACATGAGAACTACAGAATAGTTTCTCAAAGTGAATACTTTTTATGTCAAGCGCTCTTCTTGAATGCAAAAACCATTTTTAGATAGCCATATCCTTTAACCAACAAAAGTTTGCCACCAACTGCTTTTTGGTCCAAAAGTAAAAGCATTCACTCCTCTATTTACACCAGTAAAACATCTCAGAAAACTGATACTGTTATATTAAAACCCTGACATGATTTTCTTAATTTTTTGTACTAACATATGTTTTCAATCTCCATAGCATCCTATCTGATGTTTGAAGAAAATAGGTTATTTCCCTCAAGAAAATTTAATTGTCTTCAAGAGACAAAAGCTCTGGGATATTGATAAAAAGTAACCCCATATGCTAACTACAGAAAGAAGATAGTAAAAATGAGGGAATGCTACTGTGAAAATTGAAACATATGAATAAACTACTTGAAATCATACCTGTTCAAGTGTAAGCTGACCAAGATCAGTAGTTAATATCACCACCCCAGCAGCAAAAGAACCCAATTCAAGGCTTAGACCAAGTTTGTCACTACACTGATATGGCACAACAATGTCACTATTGGCACCCTGATACTCTGAATAAATTCATAAAGAGGGTATTGAATGAAGAAGAAATTGGTATATAGTTAACACATTCTTCAAATACCAAGTTTACCATTTTCTAGAACTAGTGGGGAAAAAAATATTGCTTAATGTCATTCATGGTTTCACTTGGCTCAATTTAGACTTTAAAAAAAAAAAAAACCCTATCTTACAGTTACAGTCAAATATATACTCTGACCAAGGGCAGCTTTCATCTATCTCTGAAGAATTCAACCGCGTAAAAGTGTGGCCCAAGATGCTTCCACTCATGTATATTTCATCTATCTCCAACAATGGATCTTTCTATATCATCTTATTTCGAGAACGAAATATCCACTTCTAGGAAACCTTCCATTATTTTGACGGTGTTCAAAAGAAAGAGAGACATTCACTGCAGAATAAGCAAGAGTGCAAAGCAGGAGTAGACTAAGAACATTTGTTGAAGAATGCATCTTTTGCTGAAAATTAGTTTAAGAATAAGTAAACTTTTGATTTTCTATTATTTGCTGATTTTAAGCTATTTAGTTTTTCAATTTCCAGAATTTTCTAGATAGGATTTTGAGCAAGTCAGCTTATCCTTTTCTTGTATAAATATGGTATCATGTCAAATGAAAAGTGTGTGCTTTTTCAGCCCCATTCTACTTGTTTTTGCCAACAAATTGGTATCAAAGCATCTCTTGTTCTTAAGGGCCTGTGAAAGACTTATCCATACCTCATTAGTTAAAATGGCCTCAAATTTCAGTTCTTCACCTCCTCAGTTTTCTGGAGAGAACTATAACACTTGGGCCATAAAGATGAAGGCTTATTTACAAGCCTTGGACCTATGGGAAGTGGTGGAAAATGACTTGGATCCACCACCATTACCAGCCAACCCAACCTTAGCTCAAATCAAACATCATAATTAGGAGAAGTCCAAAAAATTCAAGGCAAAAACCTGTATTTTCTCAGCTCTTTCAGAGGAAGTTTTCACAAAAATACTGTCTTGTGAAACTCCGAAGCAAATCTGGGATACACTTAGGCAGGAATACCAAGGCAATGACCAGACTAGGAGAATGCAAATATTGAATCTCAGAAGGGAATTTGAGATTCAAAGGATGAAGGAATCTGATAATATCAAGGACTATGCAAACAAACTCAAAGTCATAGTCAATAAGATCAGATCGCTTGGGGAGGAGCTGACTGATAGGAGGATCGTGGAGAAAGTTCTTGTCAGTTTGCCGGAAAGATTTGAGTCAAAAATATCTTCCCTTGAGGACTCAAGAGATCTTTTGTAATACCCCGTATTTTTAATCTTCGACTGGTTACTACTTGTAATAGGATGAAAATTTGTATCAATGACCAGAACAAAAGATGATCGGTGTAATGAAACGAATATTTTGATATAATAATATTTTGTCGGAACCTAGATGTCATTATTGGATTTGTTCTACCCGTACCTTAAATCTTCGAAAGGTTGCTATTGTTAATAAAATAAGAATTTGAGTGTACGTTGATAAGAGAAATTAATCAATGCGATGAAACACACATTTTGATGTGAATTATATTATTCTGGTTATCAGGAGCATTTTCGTCATTTTGACTGCGCCGCGACTTTGACCGCGAATCTGACCAAACTAAAAAGGAATTGAAAGATTTAAATATTACCATGGATTCAGTAGAATTTTTTGAGAGGAATGGTAAAGTAAAATATTTTTCCATTTCTGACCCGATTTTGGTCATTTCTGAGAAAAATTGAAAATACGATCGAAAATTTAGACGTGTGGCATTTTTTGATTGGTATCCCATGAACATGTGTCAATTTATGAGAAGTTGCATGAGGAATTCATGCAAGATACATGGAATTAAAGAATTACAAAATAAATAAAGAATGATGTATATTTTTGTGATTGAAACACATCATTTGTGGAGCCCAACTACTTAAGGTCTTGTGTAATGTGATTGGCCAATATTTTGACCATGAAGAAGTGGTTGAGTGGCTGAAAAACAGCCAGAAAATTGGCAGCCACACAAGAGAAAAGAAGAGGAAATTTTGAGGAAGAAAAACAAGTGAAATGGTGTGTAAATTTTTCAACACACCTATGTTTTAACCACCATACAATTAATGAAAATAAGAAATGATTAGCCAAAATTTGATGAAGAATGGCGGTGAGAAGAGGCTGTTATACAGCCTGAATTTCGGCAGCATTAAGGAAAGAAAAACAAGAGAAAAAAGAAATTAACAAGAGAGAAAAAAAAGACTAGTGTGTGTTCTTGGTGTTGCGTGTGAGTTCTTGAGAAGTTCTTCGAGCAAATCACACCAAATAGCCTTATATACAAGCTAAAAGCTCACCTTGCTAGAATTAAAATTGTTGCTGGGTGAATGATGATTTTTTTTATATGAATTTTAACATGAAAACATGATTTTCATGTCTTGAATTTGGATCAAAAGCTAGGGTTTGTGAACTTTGTGTATGAACCTTGTGTATGCTTATGTGTGCCGGCTGCCTAGGAGGTTTATGGATAATGTTTTGTGTTAGGAAGAACTGAATATTCGTGGTAGTTTGAAGGATTGCTTTTGGTTGATGGTTGATGAGATGATGACCAAAGTAGAATGAAAATGGAAGTTCCTTGGTTGGAAAAATGAATTATACTAGCTTTTGATTGGAAGAAGTGAATTTGTGTTGAATAAGCATGACACTTGTGAGCTATTGAAATCTGAAAATTACAAAATCAAAGATGATTTGAAGGAAAATTAGATGAATTAATGTTCCCAAGGTGTTAAAGGTTAAAGGAAAACAAAGGATAGCATAAATAGTAGGATTGAAGCAAAACTATTGGGGATGTTTTTACCTCTACTGTGTCAAGGACACCTGCACTCAGGAAAGGGCTTATATAGAATTAAAGTTAAGAGTCTTATGGTCGTTTTGGTATATCATAGAGCCAAATCGGAGTTGTGGATTGAAAGTTATGTGCAAAACAAAATCGTGTGTCAAAGCAGTAAAATTTCAGGATTTTGCTTAGGAAGTGAATGAATTTAAGGAAGAATAATTGTGTGATTTTGAATGAAATGAATGAGAAATATGGAGTGAATCCATTGTGCATGAAGGGAGGAAAGCTATGGAAAAAGGAAAACGAAAGAATTAAACAAACGACGTGAACAAAAATTGAACGTTTTCCTTAACCGTCGGCTAACCATCGGCCCGTCGGCTAAACGTCGGTTGGATGTCGGCTACCCATCGGGCATGTCGGCTATTTTTTTACCAAACACGATTTAACATAAAAACGATGTTTGGTGTAAGTTTATCAGTAAACGGCCAACGGTACGTTGGAAACGGTAGAAACGGTGGTCGAACGGCCGTGAACGGGAAAAGTTAATTAAGACACGAGGTGAGTCCCTTTAATTTCTAAAACCTTTTGAAAGTTAGTGTGCTTCACTTTTCCATGAAATACTATGTTTTATACCATTTTGAAAATCCCTAAATATATTTAAGGTTATCTAAGCAAGATTTATTCTTATGCCACTTTGGGCTCGAATGAACTTCATATTTGGCTTAGAAACCTTAACGGATGATTAAAGTATAAATTTTGTGAATTTAGTCCCTTTTGGATTAAACGCTTGGGATTTTCAAAAAATGGTAATTCTTGGAATTAGGTATTCACAAATTGACTGAAATACCCTTATTGAAACATTTTATAGAAATATGTTTAGAAACTTTGAATTTAATCCTCTTTTAGGATTAGAATTCTAGATTTCTTGAAATGAGTTCCTTTTGGAATCAAGTATTTGGAAAATAATTCAAATGTCCTTATTGGAATGCTTTATGAAAATCTTTGGGATTGGGTATTTGGTAAATGACTTAAATATCCTTATTGGAACTCTTGTGAATACTTTTCAAATCGGGTAAGGGCAAAATAACCTGAATACCCTTTGAAATGACTTTTAAGATCGGGTACAGGCAAAATGACTCGAATACTCTTGGAAACTTATTTTAATGTGTGAAAAGAACTCTTTACCCTGTTTCGATACGATTTTGGAAAATGATCTCTCGATATGAGATTTACTTTTAGAAAACGATATTTTGACCCCGGAAATTACTTTATTGGTCTGATGTGCCTATGGAATGAATTGATTGGCCTTGCGGAGCCTATGGAATTTATTATCTTTGTGAGTCAGTGGAATCAATTTCTGAAAAATGATATTTTACCCCAAAAATATTTGTTTTGAAAATCCTGCGGGAATAAATGACCCTCTAGCCTGATCAATCAGTAGGGATTGGTATTGGTAACGTTGAATACTCAGCAAGGACTTTGATCTTTGTACTAGCTTATGTTAGAGGACGACTCCAAGTAACCCGATCAGTTCTGGAGTTTATCTTACTCCAAATAGGGCGAGAAGACATTACGATGAGTCGTCCTGGCTAGCTGTTTAGCACTAGCCATTTGCCGCGTCTGCGGGCGCATCTTATTTTTGAGTCATTCGCTAAATACCGGGCGGGGACACTCGGTGCGTTTGACTCCTTGCCACCTCGATGGTGATTGACGTCAGGATTAGGACCCCTAGCTTATGGTGGCAAGAGTGTGTTGCTGTACACTTGATATGCTGTAGTATACCTATTATTTATTCTCAGTAGTACGCTGTGGTGTACGTGGTATGCTGCGGTATACCTATTACTTATTCTCGATAGTACGCTGCGGTGTACTTACCCTTCCGGCAACGCACAGTTGAATGCTGTAGGCTGCAATCTAAGCACAATGATACGTGACGCAAAGGCGAAGCCTTGTGAAACTTTGCATACAAACCGACCTTCTGTTGGAGAAATGCCTATGATTTGAAAATCGGGGCAATGATTTGAAATTAAAACACAGTTTTCCAAAAATGATTGAGTTCTAAATGAATTCTTCTTTAGAAAGTTTTGGAATTGTTTCCAGTAGGAAGGTGTTATGCTTTTCCATAAAGGTTTTATGTACTCTATTTCTTTATTAAAGCACTAGCACACACGAGACTCATTGGGTAATTTTTCACTCACACGTGTCTTTTATCTTACACTTTTGTAGGACTTGGAGTTGAGCAGACCTACGGATAGAGGACGATACCAAAGTGACAGCAGCATAGGTCTGGATGTTTCCCCTTTTGATTATGCACTGTATTACTAATGTAGTATAGAGTTGGCATGTTTAAGATTCTCTATTATATATACACGTGACCATCAGTATGGGACGTTGTATGAGTCTGGGCCTTATATGTACACTTTTGATTCTTCGTTATAAAGACCCCTTGTCTGGGTAACTGGATGAGGCGACACCCAATTGATATGCTTTCGCTGTTACTTTTAGTAGGGGTGTTACATCTTTCGCAAATCAGCCTTACGAAGTTGATCAATGCCTTAGAAGCATAGGAACAAAGAAGGGCCATTCGAAAAGAAGTAGTGGTTGAAGGTGCATTTCAAGCTAAAGCAAAAGAAAATGCACAATCTAGTAGTTTTGGCAAAAAACAGAATGGAGATTGGAGAAGTAAGAAAGGAGTTTCAAACACTAAAAATGGAGGAAACAAAGGGAAATTTCCCCATGTCCACACTGCAAAAGGACTTCCCATTCTCAGAAATATTGCTGGTACAAACCTGATATTTAATGCAGGTCATGTAAACAAATGGGGCATGTGGAGAAGGTATGCAAGAACAACCGTCAAGGTCATCAAGTCCAAGCTATAAAAAACCAGTAAGACCAAGAGGAGCAGTTGTTTGTTGCAACCTATTTTGCAACTAACAACAGCAGTGATGCATGGCTCATTGATAGTGGTTGCAGTCATCACATGACTTCCGATGAGAGTATGTTCAGGCAGGTAGATAAGACATACATCTCAAAAGTTAGAATCGGCAATGGAGATTCTTTAGAAGTCAAAGGAAGAGGAGTTGTAGCAATTGAGACTCCAAAAGGTACCAAATTCATTTCAGACAAGTTATATGTACCTCAAATTGATCAAAATCTTTTAAGTGTGGGACAGCTACTTGAAAAGAATTATTCTGTATTTTTCAAAGATAACACATGCATGATATGTGATTCTACTAGTTGTGAGTTATTGTCTGTAAAGATGAAAGATAAGTGCTTCTCGTTAGATTAGAAACATGTTGGTTGTGCATATTCTGGTTCAGTTGATGAATCAAAACTTTGGCATAAAAGGTTGGGCCATTTCCATTATTCTGCATTGCAGTTTTTGCAAAGAAAGCAGCTTGTGCAGGACATGCCAGAAATTTCTCCTAAATCTGAAGTTTGTGAAGTTTGCCAATTTGGAAAGCAATCCAGATTGCCATTTCCAGCCAACAAAACTTGGAGGGCCAATGAAAAGCTTCAGCTTGTCCATACGGATGTTTGTGGTCCAATGAAGACCCTCACTTTTAATGGTAGCAGGTATTATATTGCTTTCATGAATGACTTTAGCATAATGTGTTGGGTTTATTTCATGAAATCAAAATCTAAAGTTGCTGATAGTTTTTGGAAATTTAAAAACTGGATTGAGAATCAATTTGGTCTGAAACTGAAAATGGTTAGATTAGACAATGGGACTAAATACACATCTAGAAAGTTCAACAAATTCTATGAAGATGCAGGCATTGAACACCAATTTTCAGCAACTTATACTCCTCAGCAAAATGGAGTAAGTGAAAGGAAGAATAGGGCAATTATGGAGATGTCAAGGTGTTTGCTATTTGAGAAGAAAATGCCTAAGGAGTTCTAGGCTGAAGCTATCAATACTTCAGTATATTTACTAAATAGACTTCCAACAAAAACTCTAAAGGGGAAGACACCATTTGAGGCTTGGCATGGTTACGCACCTTCTCTGCAAAATCTGAATGTGTTTGGCAGTTTGTGCTACAACATATTCCAAATGTGAAAAGAGATAAATTAGATTACAAGTCAAAGGATGGAATTTTTGTTGGCTATAGCACCACCATCAAAGGTTACAGAGTTTATCAACCTTCAAAACAGAAGGTAATAGGCAGCAGAGACATCAAGTTCAATGAAAATTTAGCTTGGAATTGGGAAAAAAACAGAGAAGGATCCTAGCCAACTAACTTCAAGTTCTAGTCAGCCAACTTCAAGGCCTATTCTCATAATACAAGAGCAGCAAAGCGATGATGACACAGTTGATCAGCAGGAGGATAACATACTTGATGATGAAACATATGATCAGACACCTGTTAGAGGTACAAGGTCAATTGTTGATATTTATGCTAGATGTAACCAAGCTGTTTTGGAGCCTGCAAGATATGAAGAAGCTGCAAGGGACCCAAAATGGATTGATGCAATGAAGGAGGAGTTGAGGATGATAGAGAAAAACAAAACATGGATCTTGATGGACAAACCTAGTTACAAGAAACCCGTTGGGGTAAAGTGGGTGTACAGGACTAAGCTCAACTCTGACGGATCTGTTAATAAATACAAGGCAAGGCTTGTAGTAAAAGGATATGCTCAACAGTTTAGGGTAGATTTTTCAAAGACTTTTGCACCAGTTGCAAGTCTTGACACTATTAGAATGCTTTTGGCATTGGCAGCCCAAAAGACTTGGAAAGTATATCAACTTGATGTCAAATCAGCTTTTCTAAATGGTTATTTGGAGGAGGAAATCTTTATTGAGCAGCCAGATGGTTTTGTAGTACAAGGAAAAGAGGACAAGGTTTATCCACTTAAAAAGGCCTTGTATGGTCTAAAACAGGCTCCAAGAGCCTGGTACAGCAGAATTGATAATCATCTACTTAAGATTGGTTTTCAGAAGAGTTTGAGTGAATCAACTCTGTATGTAAAAGTTTCTAATGATGTTCTTATCGCAATTTCTTTGTATGTTGATGATCTGCTTGTAACTGGTAGCAATGCAAGACTGGTGCAATAATTTAAAGATCAAATGATGCAAGTTTTTGAGATGACTGACCTTGGAGAGATGTCTTTTTTCCTTGGCATGGAAATTCAACAACAGGAGAAAGGGATCTTTGTTGGACAGTTTAAGTATGCAAGAGAATTACTTAAAAAGTTCAACATGGAAAATTGCTAGTCTGTAAGTACGCCTCTAACGCAAAATGAGAAGTTGAGTAAAAATGATGGGACAGCAAAGGTGGATGAAGGTCTATACAGAAGTCTCATAGATTGTTTAATGTATTTAACAGCAACAAGGCCAGACATTTTATATTCTGTAAGTCTTTTGGCCAGATTCATGCATTGTGCAAGTGAAGTACATTTTCGAACTGCTAAAAGAGTGCTTAGATATGTTAAAGGCACAGCAGATTTTGGAGTTTGGTTTGGAAGATCTGACAGGTTAAATTTGCATGGTTTTTGTGATAGTTATTAGGGTGGATATAGTGATATGAGGAGTACTTCTGGATACTTTTTTAGTCTTGGTTCAGGTTTTTTTTCCTGGAGTTCGAAGAAACAAGATGTCATAGCTCAATCAACTGCTAAAGCAGAATATGTTGCTGCTGTTGGAGCTGTTAATCAAGCTTTATGGCTAAGAAAGCTAATGACAGATTTAAATCATAACCAGAAGGAGCCCACAACAATATTTGTTGATAACGAAGGGGCTATATCTATCTCTAAAGAACCAGTTTTTCATGGCAAGACAAAGCATTTTAAGATTAAGTACTATTTTCTTAGAGAAGTTCAGAGAAACAAAGAAATTTTTTGGTACATTGCAGAAGTGAGGATCAATTGGCTGATATTCTTACAAAGGCTTTATCTAAAGCCAAGTTCGAAGGCCTGAGGAAGAGTTTGGGGATTTGCAGCAAAAGAAGCAAGGAGGAGTGTTGAAGAATGCATCTTTTGCTGAAAATTAGTTTAAGAATAAGTCAACTTTTGATTTTCTATTATTTGCTGATTTTAAGCTATTTAGTTTTTCAGTTTCTAGAATTTTCTGGATAGGATTTTGAGCAATTCAGCTTATCCTTTTTCTTGTATAAATATGGCATCATGTCAAATGAAAAGTGTGTGCTTTTTCAGCCCCATTCTACTTGTTTTTGCCAACAGCATTACTTCAAGATCAGATGCAAGCAAGTGATGCTATTCAGAAATTGGGAGATAAGACAAACCCAAGCAGCAAGTAGACAGAAGGCCACACGCGCCAATTGACAAAGCTCGTTACTCTGCAGGCAATTCAGATAAACTAAATCAAACAAGGTGAATGGCAGAAAAGCAGTAAAGCATCATTTAATTAGAGACAGATTATGTAATACCCCGTGTTAGACCGTCTTTGGTAAGTGGGGGAAAAGTCATGCATGTCATATTGAGTTATACCACATTTGATGATTTGAGTTTTTTTCAGAAAAATATTAGCTGTGGATTGCATGAATTAATCTGTTCTTGAAGTAATTGGATTGCTTGAGCTTTCATTTATTGAGGAGAGTTTATTAGAAAATGGGGTAAAGCAAGTGGGAAGAAATAAAGGGAGTTGTTAGGAGAATATTTAGAAAGAAAATGTAGCTTGGTGCATAAAGCTTGGCCTTTAAACCTTGACGGGCTTGAGTTTGAATCCTAGCTATTTCCAATCCTTTTCATTCTCTTATTTTCTTTCCTCCTTCCCTAATTTTTTTCCTAGCTTGGCTGAAATCCCTAGGAGAATAGCCACTTGGAAATTAATTTCCTAAGAAGAGAAAAATAAATTAGGAAAGTGCTTTATTTGAAAATTATTTTATAAAATATTGGAGAACAAATCAAATTTTAGTTTCTAATATCTTATCATAATATTTTAGAGAATTTTAAAGATTACTAATCTAGACTTTCTTTTAGCAATATCTAAATAATACACTAGTAGAGAAGAATGTATATATAGGAAAGCATATAGGTATTAATTTCAAGGAAATAAATTTTCGTATTTTATCTCCTTTCAAAATAATATTTTCTTGATGGAAATAAAAGGCTTAGAGGTGAATTTAAATGAAGCATTTATCCCTTGGCTAAATCCACGAAAGCTCGAAGCCTTTAGGGAAAATTTCAGTAGATATAGGAAACCAAAAATTTTATTTCCTAATAACTAATTAATAGCCATTACCCAAATTAATATAGGGAATTAATTAAATTATCTCTTAAATAGATAACCTAATTTCTTCACCAAATTTTCTGGAAAATTGCATCAAAGCTGCCGCCACCTTGGAGCAATTATAGTCCAAATAAGACTCTTCAAAACCTAGCTAGGATTGGCCAAGAAAACCCTAACCAATTAGGACTTGTTTTCCGCTAAAAGGAAACCAGAATTTCAGCCCTAGATCCTTAGAATTTTCGTCACTGTTCACACACCCATTCTGCCTGAAATTTTGCAGCCACAAAACCTGCATCAAAACCCCTCCAGCAGACCAGCACAACCAGCTACACAAACCCTAATCTTTCCCTTCCTAACTTCGTCCAAGAAGCAGCCAGAAATCAGTAATTTCCCTTCTTCTATTCCTTCAGATTTCGGCCACCTTCAGCCCTAATTCACCCATAAATTCCAGCACAAAATCTGCACAAAAGTTCCCTAGTTAGTTATCAAGCAGAAAAACAGTTGCACAAAGGCCCATTCTTCCTCTCCTATTTTCGCTATTATAAAGGCCCAAAACCAATCAGATTTCTCCTCTCTTTCGGTCCAGAATCTCAGCACCCTCGGCTTCACAAACACAGCAGCCACCAACCCTAATTCCCCTCCAAAATCTCGACAGCCCTAGAGAACACCATTTGATCAAGAAACCCTAGGAAGGCCAAACTTCTTCAAACACCTAAACCCTAAAGCACCTCGGCCTAACCTATCTCCTTCATCAAACAGCCTCAAACAAACCCTAAATACCCTCCATTGCTCAGAAATTCCAGCCGCCAACCCTCCTCCACATCTGGACCAAAACAGCACCAAAACTCCATCAAAGCTGAAAACCAACTCTAAGATAAGCAACTCCTCAACTCTTCATCAACTCCTCTTCAATTCCTCTCGTCTTCTTCTCCTAAATCTCGATCATAAGGGGCTGATTTTACCCATTCTTTGGGGAGTCTTGATCAAGGTCATCCAAGCGATCCAAACTCTTCAACTAGTGATCAAGCTCAAGCTAGTCAACAAGGAGTTGCCGTGAGTTAAGTCTAAATCGCTAAGAGGTAATCAAGATCCTATCTTTATTGATTTAAATGGTCTTAACCTTCAAAATATTAGCTTAAGGATGCCTATGGAGTCTAGTATGAAAGCATGAATATATTAGATTGATGAACATGTTGATGAAAGCAATAGTCTAAGCATGTATGAGATAGGACATTGATGTATCTTGTCATGATGAATCTAGATCCATGCTAAATAGGCAAAAGATGAGATCTTTTAATGTTTATGGGGCTATTTATGATGAATTTATGTTAGTTTAATATGGAAGATGTCATGTGAGGAATTGATCTAGACCAATGCATGGGCATGATCAATAGAATCGTAAAGGAACGTTATATATGTGATTTAGTGAATTAAATACCATGGATGCAATAGGTAAATAATGAAATCATGAAAAGTCATGTTGTATGAATTAATGAGTGGAATGATTAAATCCTAATTGCGGGGTTATTTGCTCTAGATAAGGAAGGAGTGGAAATTAGAGCAATCGATTGAGTTGGATTTGGCTGTGATTTATCCAGGTAAGTCCCTGCATAACCGTTTTGATATATGTTTACATGTTTGCAAGCAATTTTTACAATGTTATTGGGAATTGATGTCAATATGATGTTTTGACACAAAGATTGAGCCTTGACTGAAAATGATGAGTTATACTGGATTGTTGTGAGACTTGGATTGGAAACGTGGATATTTGATGTTCAAAACAAATTTGCTAAATTTTAATTGTTCAACTTCAAAAATGATTTCTTAAACCATTGTCAAACGATTTGAAAACGTTATTACGAAAAACTACGTTTTGCAATCAAATTAATTAAAGACTTTCGGAAAAGAGAAAATGATTCTGCCCCTATTCGGGGAGCGTTGAGTACTCAGCGGGGGTAGACTAGTAGTACTAGTCTTGAAGAGTAAGAGCGAGTCTTCTGGTAGGTGGCTACCTTCAGAAGATGAACTCAACTTGAAGAGGCGACAGTACTATTTAGTCAGGCCGGTCCGAGCTAACATATTGATCCATGTGGACATTATTGATCTGGATTGGACAACCGGAATGTTGAGTGTAGAGATGGAGGAGTATCTCACCTAGTGGGTGAATTTCCCACTGCCCCTTTGTTGAAAAAATACATTGGGGAGCTATCATGGTGGTAACCATGATATGGATTGTGTTACTATATTGTTGAATCATTTGCTAATCCCTATTTAATGAATTGTGAATGTGATGAAACAGTGATTTATTATGAACTGTTTTGGATTGATTGAGCAAGGCTCCTTTGTATGACTGTTATTGATGAGATTGACTTGCAAACACGATTTTGTGGTTTTGATAAACCTGCATATATAAAATGGTTATAACTGACATTTGCACACACGGGACTTACTGAGATGTCAATCTCACACCTTTTTATATCATGATTTCGGGGGATTACTTGCAGTAAGAGGGGCAAAGCTAGGGTTGAGCTCCAATTTATTCGTTTCGTTGTGTTTTGGATTTATTTCAAAAGACGCTTGTTAGTTTTGATTTTCCAGACTTGTATAAGTTTTGTTTTCGAATGTAATGGAATTTCCTTTTTAATTTTATTTAACAGTTTTCGTTTTATTTTATTCCTCGTTATAAAAACCCCTGGTCCTTTGGACGGGACGACATCCTGCCCTGTCTAGGTATCTAGGGTGTGGGGTGTTACAGATTAGCTTTGATGAAAGTCACATCATCAGCTTCAGAAACCAATGTAAAAAAGTCCTTGGAATTATTGATAGCATCCCAAAGAACGTTATCAAAATCAACAACCTAAAAGAGAAAAGAAGTTATAATGCACCCAATTGAGCTTGGCAAAAAGTGTGTCCAACAGGTTACAAAATGAACAATTGAAGCAATATGGAAACACTTTTTACAAACTCATGTTGTGCATGACCATTTACCATGAAGAAACTAAAGAACATCTTCCCGGTAAAGCTTTATATTTGTTCATTTGAAGGACAACACAGCTTCCTACATCTTATATTTTATATGATCCCAAGTCACACGCAACCAAAACAATAACTGGACCAGGTAGCACTACTTCTTGGCTAAGTCTTACTCTAAACCATCAACAGACCAGCGGCAAGTACATTGAAGTTAATGGAAAATGTTCTCAGCATGTCTGTGACAGAATGTATTATGCTACAAGGGCTGCAAAATAACTACTCCAAAACTTAAAACCTTGCCCTTTCGGGACCTTGTATTTATTTAGGTATTTCACAATTTATTAAGATTATGAGGTGGAATCCTAGCACAATAAGAATTAGAGTCCTGTCTGGCTAATACCTAAAATAAATAGGAACTTGACTGAAATTATTAAAAGAAAAACCCTCCTTGCTGTATAATATAACAAGGGACAGAAGAAAGCAAGTAGGAATGAACCCTTTCACTTTCCTCATTCTATTAAAAGTATCCGAATAGAATACGCCATATCTTGTAAGTATGCATTCTGTAAGATAAAAATGCTTATAACGTGTTTCATGCATGTGTTCCGTAAAGTGAAGTTTGTATATGATGTGTTCATATTATGTGCCTAATGGCCAAGAACAAATGAATGGCATTTAAGGTGGGCGAAATACTTTTTGGATTTATAAGACTGGACAGTAGTCTTTTTGGATACTTAAGACAAGGTTACAATCTTTTTGGACCGTAAGGCAGAGTAAGAGGTTTTTTTAACCTTCCTAGCAGGATAAGCTAGAAGGCAGTAACAGTGTGCTGAATGGTACTTCAGTCTTCTTCATGTTTTTGTCTGTTCTGTTAACTTTCTGTTGCACGTCGATTTCTGTAAATAGGAAAAGAAGGAAACTTTTCTATATATATATATGGTGGTTTTCTATTCAATGATTTTTTTAAAAGTAGAATACAATATATATATATATATATATATATATATATATATATATATATGTTTTCGTTGGGTGTGGCGCGAACCATGACAAAAACTTACAAGTATAAAAAATCCAAATGGGTGACTCTCCTTATCAATGATGACAATCTCTATTTAGAATTGGCAGAGAGTTGGAAGCACATCAAATATATAAAATTTCAAGAAAATACTCATCATGGCTCTTGGGGGCTGAATTTATATACTTTTTAGCAAGAATTTTTTTAATCTTGTCTTACAAAAGCAAAAATCATATAATGAATCAAACCAACATCAATACTCACTTCTTTATCAGGAAACCCATTCCCTCAAAAACATCAGATGTACTACCAAGAATAGGAAGTAATGCAAACAGCAAACCTACAGCGCAATCCTGGTGCAGTTAAAAAGATAAAGATACGGTTAAGTATCATGTATATACATCAAAAGAAAATAACAGAAGAATAGCAGCAAGAACTATAAGGGTTTATGGTTTAAAACATGAGGCATATACGTGACCAATTAGGGTCCCAATAGTAACCTGACCATGAAGCCTACTGACACAATTTCTTTCCATCAAAAACCTGCGACATTGACTATGTACATTACACTTTTTAGTGCTAGTTAAAACTGAATGAAAAGCTAAAACAAGTTGACCCCTATTTTCTAAAAAATAAATAAATTGTCTGTGTGCTTTAAATTGAAAAACTTACGAGATCAATTTTCATTAACCCCAATAAAAAGAGGAAAAATGCTTGGGCAACTAAACAATTAGAAGAGAGACAGCACGATTTTCAATCGACACAAAACAAAATTGAAAGAGATATGGAGGAAGATGTTGATTCTTATATTCTACTAAATATTTCTGAACTCAGGCCACACCCATCCCCTCCCCTGGGAAAGAAGCAAATATTTGTTAATGCAGCAGCTGCCAAGTTCAGAATCATTATGTCTGCATTTCAAATAGGTTGGTGCTTTGCCCATTTCCCTTTTCTGTGCAAGAAGTTACTTTAACTAAAACTCAAAGTCAAATCTTCTATACAAAATATAATATAGCCACAAAAAAAAAAAATCAATATCAAAATGCATGACACACAAATGAATTGAAATATTAGCACATCCATGACATATCTGAAGTACTAGAAAATGCATAATAATCGGATAATGTTGAATCAAATCTATAAGTATACTAGAAATGACCGGATACTAACTAAGGTTAATTATCAGATATCCTTTTTACCAGATGAATATAGATTAAAGAGAATATACCACTGTTGTTGAAGACATTGCAAGGAAGACTCCAACAAAAATCTCCTCAGATGTTTCACCACCAAATAACTGCAAATTATGCAGCTAAAAGAATCAGCAACTAAAAGGGAAAAAAAAATAAGGACTTGAGAAAGCTACAAAGGTGATATTGTAGTAAAACTATTGAATGACAAATTAGACTACAAAGCTCCAAATCTATAGTTTTATGCCTTAATTCGTTTGAAAAACAAGAATGCAGTTCCATAGAGTCCTATGTGCAAAAGCCATTAATATACATGATAAATCATGATGCATTAAGTACGATATAAAGTAATCCAATAACTTACAGAGGCTGTTATCCCACATAAGCACATAAAAAGAAGTATCTGGAGCAGCCCTCCTCAAAAAGCAACATCCCGAACAACATGAAGCTGCAGTTAAAGGTTAGATTAAGAGCACTTATATACGTTTTACTTACATAATTTAAAATGCAGGAATAGAATAGGGCAAACTTTGCCACAGAGAACTCCAAGCCCAATGCAAAAAGAAGAAACATAACACCAAACTGAGAAACTGTTTCCACCTGCACGGAAAAACTATGAGACTCAGACAAATTAAACTTAAGAAGTACCATAGATATTCTACCAGCAAAAATTACCAGTAAAATGTGACAAAAAAACCAACATCTTAATAAAATCATCCATGCAACCCAACAAATAGGCAAGCAATATGGCCAATACAAGCAAGAAACACAATGTAGAAACTTCATTTTTTTTTTTTTTTTGTTTATTCCACCTGCATTAGTGCATAAGTGAATTTAAAACCCAAGAAACAATAACATGTGCAGTAACAAGAGATGGCCTCAGAAAGGAAGAAGCAATACCATGCGAATTGAAGCAATATGAGTACCTTCTAGTCACTTGATTTGAACAAGAGTGGTTATTTCCACTATATTCACATTTAAACGCCTCTTCTCTCCTCTCCCCAAAAGAAAGCATATAGATAAAACGCACAAGGAGCATGACTAACAAGGAAAGAAACTCCTCACAAAACATATGAGGCATTTTAACACACCCATGGAACAGGTGATACTTAGACGTAAGACAAGAAGAAATTCAACATGAAGTACTAGCTGTCAGACAAGAAACAAGATCCAAGGCGCATACTTACACCATTTCACCAACAATCTGAAACCCCCATGGTCCAATAACAGATCCTGCTAGCAAATACCCAGTAATAACCTGCGAGATTCATATGAGGAGAAGAGACTTCTTTCAAACATGAGGCAACAACTCAAGTTGGAAAAAGCATTTTAGTCACATGTCAAAGCTCAACATAATGTTTTTGTGCCAAAAATAAGGTGACAAAGCAAAAAGAAAATGATTCAATGCCCTCTTCATTGTTAACAACAATCTTACTGGTTGTCCTAAAGAAGCAAAGAAAATGCCACCACAAGTTGCAGAGACAATGACAACTACCATATCTGATATTAGCCTGCACAAGAGAAATTTGAATGTTTCAAAGCAAGTACCATTTAGTAGACAAGAGTTCCCTGTCACACAGAGAGAGAGAGAAAGCGAGCACCTTATGTCTAGTTGTAGTATGGGAAACTTTCACTTGGGATTAGACATAATGAAGGCATTGTCCTCATAAAATTTTGAATAAAAGGATTAAAAGATTATCTTATATAAGCCTGACTTGTAAAGATGCATTTAAATGCATGAGCAAATAGTTTGAACATGAACCAGAAAGTTGCAAATAGGTGGACAAATTACCATTTGGTCTATCAAAGTGGGTGTATCTTCAGCCCATTCTCATTATCCAGGATGAAAGCATCTTGTAACCAAAATGACCTTCAAAAATACTTACGGGTTACCAATCTATAAAGAATCAAGCACATACTAATTAGCACAGTAAAATAAGGCAATTTGCTGGAAACCTTTTGCTGTTATGTTATTAACTACATAGAATAGAAACACATACTTTTCCTCCACCATGTCATTTGTCTTGTGCACAATTTTTGCAACAGTTTCCACAACTGCCTACAAGAATAGAACATTTGAGGAGGAATGCACCCAATGAGCACCTCAAACAGAGTCTGAAAATTGAAAAGAAGAAAAGTTTATTAACATATGACCAAATTTTATATCCAAATAATCAGAAGCCAGTTTTTTGGATTCAATTTATACTACTGTACACTTACAGTTTAGTTGGACTTAGATGCAATGCTTTTGTTGTATTTGAGTCTATTTTATAATTAATTTCCTAGTTTGACAACATCTATAGGTGATAGATAACATTTCACATATAGAAAGAAGAAAACTGAAAGGAGAACTGACAGAACTCCTGACTCAATAAGGGAATATATAATCCTTCCTGACTTATCGCCTATTAGCCTCCACATTCATCTACTATTATGCAGTTCTGAAAGCAAAAATAGAGAAAAAATATTTCCAATTGGTAAAGGTTATATTACAAAATGAAAAATGTCAAGATGTTAACAAACATAAAACATTCCAAGGAACCATGCATGTCACCTGCTTCTCTGCCACACTATTATTGTTGAAGCTCCCGTGATCTGTGGCTGCAAGAGCAGGACAAAGACATAAAAAAGAAAAAATGTTTCTTAATCTCTAAACATCTAGCAATCAAAAGTACAATAGGAAAATTGTATTTTCACCTAAGAAGGATTAAATTAAAGAAGTGTCAATATGATCTTACCCACAAAGCTAATAACTTTTGACTCCCAGTTAAGCCTCCTATCCCAACAACATGCTTGGAGAATGGTTAAGATCCATCGAAAAAGGTGATTTACCTCATCATGATCAATGTTCATGTTTTCCTAATTTTAATCCAATCAAAACTTTATACCCAAGGTTTAGCTTCTTAAATCAAGTACTTTGCTGTAATTTTGGTGAACTGTTTGCTACACATGATTTACCTAAATTTCAGAAAATATATCAAACAGTTCAAAGGCTTCTCTTACAAAATCTCACACACATGAAAGTTAAGTCCTGGACCTACATTATGTAAATATCGCATCACTAACCAAAGAAGTATGGCAAAGAAAAGAAGGAAGGGGTAAATAACACGCTTAAGATTTTTCCTAGTTACAGGACCTCCCATAATTTCCCAAACTCTACCAACAACCATCCAGTTTCTATAACACGCTACATAATCCTTCTGAAGTCTGAAATACTAAAAACCTGCAAGTGCTATGGTTAACATTTGCCAAATGCCATCAAATAATTTTTCTTGTATTCACAACTGGTGATGACTACAGTGGAAAGAAACATTCTACGCAATTACAGAATACAAAGGAATTGATTAAACATCACCTTCAGTCTGCACAAGGTGAAGAAAAATTCTTACGGGGGTTAGTTCACTTCACTCCCAACAAAAACGCAGAATATTATTGAAATAAACTGAACATTATA
Organism: Voacanga thouarsii; assembly: GCA_026120185.1. Classification (NCBI taxonomy): domain Eukaryota; kingdom Viridiplantae; phylum Streptophyta; class Magnoliopsida; order Gentianales; family Apocynaceae; genus Voacanga; species Voacanga thouarsii. The sequence goes on along the minus strand of JANUWF010001287.1, from coordinate 10,623,391 downwards.
TACAAAGAGAAAAGCTTTCTTAACAACGCTAAGAACAGATGTACATAACTAATCAAGCATGCACCTCCAAGAGCAAAATCGAAAAAGAACTATACGCAAACAAAACCAAAAGCAGGCAGAGAAAACAGCCGTAGTGCGGGTATATAAGTCTAAGCTGAAATCTCACTAACCGTCGGAACGTTCATCAGTCTCGTTAAATTCATTTTCCAATGCTCTGCCCAAAAATTTGCGCAAAACTATCCTCCTTCGGCGTGTCGAGAGACAAAAGGCTAAATTCAGCGGCGGCGGCCTTAATGATGGCGATTTCTCGGGTGGAATTGACAACGCTAAGAAAGCAGCAAAAGAAGCCGACGACGAACAGAGAGAGAATTTCTCGGCATAGCATTTCGCCGTTCCGTTGTCGAGAGAGAACACATTTGTTTTAGAGCAAGAGCTTTGAGCGTTTCGGCGTCGGCGGGAAGTTTGGAGGAACAAGGGAGACTGCCGAGAGCGAGCTCGGTAATTTGGATTCGGTGACCTTTGCAGGAACAATCGAACTATGTGAGCCAAGCTTGTCAGTTCGAGCTAAAAGTAAATGGGAAATTTTTACTTGGTTGTATCACGAATAAATAAAATTGTATTTTTTATTTTTATTTATTTATCACAAATAAAAAATTTTATTATTATTTTTAGAATTATATCGGATATCGAATCGAAAAATTTATTAATTCACGATTTAATAATCCAATTGCAATTGAATTATAATTAAATTGAGCCAATAATATTATATTTAAAAATTAAAAATATAATATTTTTAAGAATAAAATTGATTAATAATATAATATAATTCAAGTCCATAAATACATAAACAATGAAATTAGAATAAAATATGATATTTTCTCTATTATTATAGACTATTTATTCTATTTGTATAATTTATTTCTTTCTTATGAATATATTATTTTATTTAAAAAAAAAAGAAGGACTGGTTCAATTGGTTGGACCAGCCGGTCTAAATCGATTTGCACAAAATAGGTTGATTTTTGAGATTTTCAGTTCAAAATAGTGGATCAGACCAATTTGGGAACCAGTTCACAATCCAACCGACCTGACCGGTCGGTCCGGTCCAATCTAAAAAATAATGTTTTTGATGTCTCTTTCATCTGTCACATTGAAAAAATTTAAATGTCATTAATATTAATTTTACTACTATACCCTTATATTAAATAGTTTTAAAAAATAAAAATGTAATAACTTTAAAGCGAAATTTCTGGAAAATAGGTCTATTTTTCGGAGGAATTCCGACAGTAGGACAGTCCCAATTGAATTTCCAATTGTAGCAAGGTCGCATTCAGAATGCGACCTAATAAAATGAGATCGCATTCGGTGAATGCGACCTCTCTAGATTTACGTTATTTCCAATGATAATCCGAAGTAAAAGGAAAATAGGAGGTCGTAATGATAATCCGAAGTAAAAGGAAAATTGGAGGTCGCATTAGAGAAATGCGACCTCAGAGTCGCATTGCAGTGGATTGTTGGGTTTTTTACCAAATTTGGTCAAAAACCCTTCCAAAGACAGCCCAGCACAAGCACAGGAAATATTTCTTCTGTCTTTGATCATGGTAGAATCTGGAGCAGAACTATATGATTTGGCCAAAGAAGTAAACGAATTTGAAGAAACAAAGAATTGGAGTGAAAGGAATAATTGATGACTCTGGCACACTTCTGAAAATCCCGAGGATGTTCATACATAAACCCCAAGATTTGCCCGAATCATCATCTAGGTATGGGGTCAACAACCTCGAAGTCTCCGTGATCGATCTGAATGGCCTTCAATTTGGTCGTCAGAAAGAGATCGTTGGTGCAGTTCGTGAAGCTTCAGACACATGGGGATTCTTTCAATTAATCAACAACGACATGCCTACTAACATGATGGAAGGACTACTAGCGAGCCAGGAAAGATTCCACGAACAGCCTAAGGAGATGAAAATGCTGTCTGAGGTCACATTTCCGAAATACGATGTCTCTTTTTTTTTTCAATATTCCCGTTTTCTAAAAACAATAAACATGGTTCTAGAATGTGACCTCTTAATTCGCAGAATGCGACCACACTACAAATGTAAAATCGTGTGAGGCAGCCCCACTGTCAGAATTCCTCTGAATAATAGACCAATTTTTTGAAAATTCCGAACTTTAGAAAGAGAGTTAAGCAAACAAAATAATAAAATAGTTGTAAGGAATATTAAATTCAATGATACTTTTGGAATGTATAAATAAAATTATATGAATTTAAGATACTAACTAATTTTTCTTAAACTATATAAAGTAGTTAATTGTGACAGATAAATAGAAATGGAGGGAGTATATAATATTTAATGTACAACTCTCAATGTATGTAATACAAGTACTTAAAGCATCCAGTACACATGTACTGGGTACACACAAGAATTTTTCAAAAAGTAAATAGCTCAGCCCAAGTTCAACCCGCATAGGCTCACATCTATTAAGCCTAAGCTCAACTAACATTAAATTGTGAGTTTGGACTCAACTCAAACTCAGACCGGTTTTTTTTTTAAAAAAAATTATAATTCACTAAAAAAAATTACCTAAAATAAAAAAATTATAAATATATTCTTCAATTAAACTTATCACAATAGTAATAAACCATTCAAAATCACATACTTAATATAAATAAAATTGTTTTTTTGTTAGCAAGATAATCAAGTGTTTCGTACAAAAAATACAGATCAAAATAAATGAGTATTCGATATGAAATTTTCTATTCATAGAATGTTCAGTCTTCAATGCTCCTCAAAACATTCAGTTTGTCCTACTTAACCTGCATTTAATACTTCCAAATATTAGCCAAAAACTAGTAAAGCAGAAAAGGAGAAAAAAAATAGACATCAATACTTCTTATTTTCAACAAATTTTCTGTTAATAAAATATGCTCAATCTTAAAAAATATTCAAAACATTCAACTTCATTATTTTACTTAACCTATATTTAATACACCAAAATCAACCAAAAAACTACAAAAGAAACACTCTTAGGAAAAGGAGAAAAAAATATGTCAATACTTCTTAATAATAACTGACTTCCAAATTAAAATGAAAATCTTAAAAGAGTTATTAATTTTAATAATACTCACATCAAAACAACCAGTAAAAACAAAATCATAACTGAAAAATCTTAGAGGGTGAATAAGGTTTTTGGCAAACAAAAGTGGATTAAAAATTTAGTTTCCAAAAAAAAAAAAAAAAAAAACTTTCGAGCTGATCAGTAAAGATACTTTGTAACTTTAAGAATGCTTTGCAATTTCAAGGATGCGACCAGGAATCTTTTAAAGTCAGCACAAAATGATATAAAATAATGATGGGCAGTTGAAATATTAAATAACAGGTTTAAATCAAAAAGCAAGGATCGTAAATAACTCGTTGATTTTAGTGAAAAAGGATAAAGCATTTAAAGACAAAAATTAGTGGGAGTGTAGTGAATAAATTTAAGCAAAAGACACGAAATAAAACTCAGAGATTTATAGTGGTTCGATCCTCAAATGATCTACATCTACTACCTTAAGTTCTTACTCAAGGATTTCAACACACTCACTAAAACCTTTTCCCAACTCAATAGTGGTAGGTGACAACAATCTTACACAAAAGGATTACTAGCCTTGGTTTTACACCCAACCTCTTTAATCACGATAACCAAGACTCACCCCAATTGGCTTTTACCTCCTCAACCTTGATACAAGATAGAATGAAGGAAAATTTATAGAAATAGCTCACAAGTTTGAGCAAATTGCGAACAGATGAGCACCAACACCTTTTACCTTTTGAACAATTTAATCTTTATTTTGAAGCACAAATGAAAAGAGAGATTTTGTATTCTAAAATGTAAGAGTATTTCTGAGAAATATAGTAAAAAATTTACTTCAAAATCGAGTTTTAAAAGCTTTTATAGGAGCAAAAAACAAGATAGCAATAGCTAGTAACGGCTAGTTTTTCACTACCAGATTTTTCAAAATTTTGGACTCAAAGATCAGAATATAATGCGTCCAAAAAGTGAGTTCAAAACGGCACTTTTTTAGGCAGAAACATTTAGAAACTGTTTCAGAGTTTTGGACGAAGTTTTAGATGCAGAGATCTATCCAAATTACTCAATCCAAACATCTAAAGACCTATTTTTAAAATCATTTTATTTTCGTGCTTCAAGGTAAAAATAAATTAAGCCTAAGATAAAGAGATATAGGAATTTTTACAAGAGATACTTTAATAACAATTCATAATCTATGGTTCTTTCACAAGGCTTCACGGTATGCAAGCTCTTAAGATAGCGTTATGCTTAACCAATTGCTCATTTGGGGTCCATTTGCTTAAGAGCTGCTTAGCAGTCTTTTTTGCATACCTTGAAAGAATTGAAATCAAACATATCCTATCACATATAAATTACACAAGTTAGTTCTCATCAATATTTGTTATAAGTCAAAACACAAGAAAATATCCTTCGGGCTAACAATATCAACTTACTAACATGATATCAACTTTTATTTATATTCAAACCTGTAATCATAGAAAAAGAACATTAATACATTAACAATTGATCATAAAAAACATAGAAATAACTAATATGCATAACTTAAAAGAAAATATAAAGTTGAATATTTCAAAACTACACACTAGCCAACAAAAGTAGCATCAAATTCTTCTTCATAATCATATTTTTTTGGAGAACTTCTAATCCAATATTGAGTACAAACTAATCTTTAAATGTAGAAGGAAGAAGCGAACTCCAAAATTTCTTCAAAATGTGTCCCCTACACTGAATGCACTCTCAGAAGCCACTGAACTTATCGGAATGGCTAAGATGTCCCTGGCCATCATAGATAAAATAAGAAATTTAATTGTATTAGTTTTTCAATAATCCAAAATCCTAAAGACATCATCTTCATGACCATGTTTTTTTAGGATGAAGTTTTTCCTCCAAATAAAGATGTAATTCACTTTTACTATGGGACATATCTTTTTTCTCACTAAACTTGTAAAACTCCTCCATGAATTCCATATTCTTGAATGAAGCACCACTACCACTACTCTCGATGTTAGTGACTTTTTTCTTTTCTAAATCCTTATCTTTGCAATAAGTAGATTCGTGCAATTTCAAGTATTCACTAAAAAGATCATGAAGTTCTCTTTCAACATGATCAACAATAATTGTTGCCGAAGAAGTTATATAAATCCTATTGTAACAGAATTTCAAATACTTGAGCTTAAACTGGGGTCCAAAATTAGTACAATAGATAATAAGAGATTAGGCTCTTTTTCCACCCAATAGTTTTCAAACTTGACCAGCATGTTCTTGGCCATCCTTCCAAGCAATGTACCCTCATATTTGCCTGTTTCTTGAAGCAAACAAAGAATACGATAAACTTCTCGAAAAAACACATTTGTGACAATGTAAAATGCATTAAAAAAATCATATACAATTTCAACTTTTTCCCAATTTTCAGCCAATGGAGGATCCTTAAAATTCAAATCACAAGTTCTCAGCTTTTCTGTAATACAATGCAGATCCAAGCATTAAATATGTAGAATTCCACTTAGTGCATACATCTAGAACTAACATCTTCCTTTTAGAAATGCGTTCTTGTTCAACATATTGAAGAAATTCAAGCTTTCTTTTAGGTGAAACTTTCACATATTTAATAGCATTACGAACTTTTAGAATGTTACTCTTGATCTCATCCAAACCACCTTGAATAATTAAATTCAACACATGACCCCAACAACAAACTTTCAGATTTCTACCATCAAGCAACAGCAATTCACAAGAAGAAAAATGTCCTTGAAGACATCTAGCAACCACATCATTAGTTGTATGGTTGTCCATTATAATTGTGCAGATATCAACATTCCAATCAAGCAAACAATTTATGATTATGTCACTAACATTTTCTCTAGAAGCCTTAATTGGAACCAAAACAAAGTTGATTATTCTTTTTTTGAAGCCTCCACTCATTTTCGATAAAGTGTGCTATAAGAGCCATAAATGGAAGATCTATTTTTGAAGTCCAAGTATCTATTGTCAAACAAACTTTTGGACTACAATTCAAAAAAAAAAAAAAAAAAAATCTTTCAACATATTTTTCTCAACTTCATAAACTTCCATGCAATCATTTCTTATTGTATTCTTGTTAACAAACTTAACCTTTGGATTTATACCCCAAACATATTTATGAAAAGTAGGATCTTCAACAAAGTTAAAAGGCAATTCTCTAACAATTATAAGCTCAACTGGATCATTTCTACTACGTTCTTGATCAAATTTCCACACCACATTAGAAGCTTTATCTGAATTAGAATCACCTCTTGCACAGCTCAAAGAAGTTTGGCCTTTTGTTTATGTCTTCCTCAATTATCTCATATAGACAGGACAAAATCTATCATCAATATGTTGATTCAAGTGAATTGCTCCACCTTTACTGCAACATGTGAACTTCCTCTTGCAATAATTTCATACACATTCCTTTGGATTGTCTGGATTTCTTGTGATGTGAATCCAAGCTTTGGACCTTAACTTCACAACGCTCTATCTTTTTGAGCCTCTATCTTCTTCTTTTAATTGGACATTATCATCACCATCTACATCAATAATTGTCATAACAATGTCTTCATTATTTGCATCTGACATCTACAAAATACGTATTCAAAGTTTATTAAGTTTGAGTCAAATTATATAGTAAAAAAGAAATGTGATAAAATAAATAATTTAAAATCTAAATTGAACTTCTTAAAAAGAGACAACTATATATATACTGTTGGGATATCTCTCACGCATATCATATATGTCACAGCGAAAAATAAAACGAAATACCATCCCAAGATCCGCATATGTGTGGAAAACAAGACATAAAAATAATAAAGGTAACAACTTTTACCTTTCTTTGATCGTCCAAATAACAAAAATTTTTCTTCTTCAAATCGATGCGCGATCCAACAACCCTCTTGATCAAACTCCACGAGAGTTGAATGTCCAATCACTATAATCACAGTGTGTGATTATCTCTAATAGTAATCCATACAGAGGATACACTCAAGCATGAAATTTTCTGTGTTAGCAGAAAATCTAAGTGGAGGCTAGGGTTAGGTTGCAAGAACCATGAGAGAGAGAGAAGAGAGGAAGTCGTTTGTTACCCTAGGTTTTGGAGGCTTCGTTTCTTCCAACATCAACTAGGGTTTTGAGTATGTCATACATATAAACCGAAAAACCCTACTAAAACTAAACATTCTAATCCTATTAGAATTCCTTAATTATAATTGGAAATATCAAATTCTCACAATTACAATTTTGGACCATAAATTATAACTAATTATAATTTGTCCACAACAACTTCTCTTTCTCTCAACCAACCCCACTATGTTATTAAATAATATCTTGAATATATATAATCCTCTATTGTGTGTGACCTATTAGGTTTTTCAATCAATTGGTAGCGAACATGAATTAATCCAAACGTCTTTGAGATTAATAATCCATAATTAGTTAGAAGTAATCATATTAATTCTAATCAGGATTGGTTTATTAATTCATCAATTAATTAACCCACATTCCCAGATCATGAGCAGTATCTAGCAACACATCATGACCACCCAAGAGTCCAGGAAGTTAAGTGGCTTGACATGAACCTTTCAATAACAAACTACAGTGCAATTAACTCCTTTCACCATACAATATCTCATTCGATTTGGAGTATGAAATTAATGCCAACTCCCTCCAGAATTAATTCTGGCCCGAATATAATAGTATTTGTACCAGGAACCCACAACTCTAGATGTATATCATTTGGAACTGTTTCCAATACACAATTGCCTTGGCCAAGGACTTCCTGAGTAGTAATTCCTACAAGTGGCCGTGAGATATTCGCCTCTACTATTAGGAGTGGTGAATCCTTTATTGACCCTCTCAACTAGTTTCGTTTACTTCACAATGTACCCAATATCCATCCTATAGACGACCATCGATCTGGCTCCAGATATTAGAATCAAAGCACAAAGCTCAGCAAATAAAGTACCTTGGAAATCTCAAATCTAAAGATACTTGCACATTTGCTATATTGAGATTATATCACTGACACTAAATAGTTATCCATGTGATTATCTCATAGTTAGGTCATCCAATGAACTTGTTCCATTAACAAGTATCCATGTGTTAATTTTGAGTATCTCAATACTCACGGATATGAGAATCACCGCCTGATCAAATCAGGAAGTCTAACACATGCTAGTCTTAACGCATTAATGATGTCCTGCCTCCTCAATACTATGATTATGGATTATTTAAGTACTAACAATATACAATGTAGTATGAATCTCATATCATGATCTCTATCATGATTTCTTTAACACAATGTTGTAGTAGAGACTTTATTGAATAGTTATATTATTTAAAAGTAAACAAAAGAAACTGTAAGATAAATAATGTCTTTTATTAAAATAAAATGTGTCATATACAATGTACAAGTGATTACCTCTATGGCACAACACTAACAAACTCCCACTTGTACTAGAGCCAATCATTCATATATCTAACACCGAATAACTCAACATGACAATCATGTTTCTTTTGGGATAGTGCTTTTGTAAGCGGGTCAGCTATGTTCTCATCCGTGAGAACTCTCTCTATCTTTATTTCCTTAACTGCTTCAGAAACGGCTATGTACTCAGCTTCTATCATAGAGTTGGCAATAGTCTCTTATTTGGAACCCTTCCAACTTATTGCCCCTCCACACAACGTAAACACATAGCCAGATTTTAATTTGAAATCATCTTTGTCAGATTGAAAACTGGTATTAGTATACCCGTTTATTTTCAAATCACCTTCTCCATATACTAAGAACACATCCTTAGTCTTTCGTAAGTACTTAAGAATATTCTTTACAGCCGCCCAATGACCCTCACCAGGGGCAGATTGGTATCTACTCGTCAAACTGAGAGCACAAGATACATCGGGCCTAATACATATCATAGTATACATGATAGATATAACTGCCAAAGCATATGGAATCTTACTCATATGATCCATTTCAACTTGTGTCTTGGGAGATATCGACTTTGAAAGGCTTACACTATGTAACATGGGTAAGAATCCATTTTTTGATTGATCCATGCTAAACCTCTTTAGCACTTTGTCTATGTATGTAGATTGCAAAAGACCTAGCAACCTTTTGGATCTATCTCTATAGATCCTTATTCCAAGAATATAGGTTGCTTCTCCAATATCTTTCATGAAAAATTATTTGGACAACCAAACTTTAACCGTTTGCAAGACAGGTATATCATTTCCTATTAGCAATATGTCATCTACATAAAGTAATAAGAAAACGATTGTACTCTCACTAACCTTCTTGTATACACAAAGCTTTTTCATGTTTTGAATGAAACTAAACTCTTTGATTGTTTCATCAAAATGGATATTCCAACTCCTAGAAGCTTGCTTAAGTCCATAAATGGACTTTTGTAACTTGCACATCTTTGTGCTATCATTAGATGTGAAATCCTTAGATTGTATCATATGCACTTTCTCAGTCAGATTTTCGTTTAGGAAAGATGTTTTCACATCCATTTGACAAATCTCATAATCATGATGAGTAGCAATGGCTAGGAGTATCCTGATGAATTTTAACATGGCTACTGGCAAGCAAGAATGTTTCATCATAGTCAATACCATGTTGTTGACGATAACCATTGGCCACTAGACGTGCTTTATAGGTAACTAAGTTACCATCCATGTCTGTTTTCTTCTTAAAAATTCATTTGCACCCAATAGATTTAACTCCTTCGGGTGGATCAACCAAAGTCCATACTTGGTTGTCGTACATGAAATTCATCTATGACTTAATGGCCTCAAGTCATTTGCCAGATTCTGAACTGTTCAGAATATCTTTGTAGGTAGTAGGCTCATCTTCATCTATGAGTGATACGTTATTGTGGTCACTAATGAGAAATTCATATCTCTCAGGTGCCACGCGTATCCTACTAGATCTACAAGGATCTTGTGTAGTAGAAGGTTTATATATTCTCTCAATAGATGTGGGATCGAACGGTTAATCCTTGTTTGTTTGATCTTCTTGAACTTCATTAAGTTCAATTTTACTCCCACTGTCCCCTTTGAGCATGTGCTCCTTCTCTAAGAAGACGACATGCTTCGAAACAAACAATTTTTTTTCGGAATGTAGGTAAAAGTAATATCCGAAAGATTCTATCGAATATCCCACAAATAAACACTTGTCAAACTTCCTATCAAGTTTGTCTGACTGTGACCTTTTAACAAGGAGTGAGATAACTTTTGTTTCTTACCAAAGAACATCTCAAATAGGGTAGAATAAACCGTTTTTGTCGAAACTTTGTTTAGTATATAAACAGAAGGTTCTAGTGCATACCCCTAAAATGATTTTGGTAGGTCTGCAAAAGCCATTATGATCCGTACTATGTCTAGAAGGGTTCGATTCCTTCTCTCAGATACACCGTTATGTTGAGGTGTATGCGGTGGAGTCCATTAAGATAATATCCTATTATCTCTAAGATAACTCAGAAACTCTTGGCTCAAGTATTCTCCTCCTTGATCAGATCTTAGAGTCTTAATACTTTTACCAAGTTATTTCTCTATTTCATTCTTGAAGTCTTTAAACTTTTCAAATGTCTCAAATTTGTATTTCATTAAATACAAATACTCGTATCGTGAGAAATTATCGATAAAGGTTATGAAATAGTTATAACCCTCTCTTACTTATATTGATATTGTGCCACATACATCAGAATGTATGAGTTCTAATAACTTTTTGGCCCATTCTCATTTTCCTAAAAAAGGAGTTTTAGTCATTTTACCTAGTAAACAAGATTTAAATGTGTCATATGATTCATAATCAAATGACCTTAAGTCACCAAGCTTGTGTAACTTAGAAACATGATTTTCATTTACATGACCCAAACGATAATGCCATAAGTAAAAGGTGTTAGAGTTATTCATTTTAGATTTCTTATTGTTTATATTGAGAATTGGATTATCCAAGTCTAGAACATATAAACCATTAACTAGAGTTGCTGAACCATAATGAATATCATTCAATGAAAAAGAACAACATTTATTCTTAAATATCAAATAAAATCCATTTAAGTCTAAACATGCAACTGAGATAATGTTTTTCATTAAAACTAGTACATAATAACAGTTTTGTAATTCTAGAATTAATCCCGAAGGCAGGTTTAGTTCGTATGTCCCCACAACAAGTGCAGCAACCTTTGCCCCATTTGCAGTACGTAGGTTCACGTCGCCTTTCTCTAACCTTCTATTACTCTTTAGTTCCTACAAATTATTGCACAAATGAGATCCACATCTGGTATCTAATACCCATATTTCATTTTTAAAGGTAGTATTTATCTCAATCATAAACATATCTGGAGTAGAAGTTAAAGTGCTTGTAAACTTCTCCTTCTGCTTCTTGTCCTTAATGGTCTCCAAGTAGGTTTTGCAGTTATGCCTCCAGTGGCCCATCTTCCCACAATGATGGCATGGGCCCTTGGTAGTTGCATCCTTCTTCTTCACACCACCTTTGGGCTTTATGGAAGCCTTCTTCTTTTTTTGAACTTTTTTCTTAGAAGAAGATTCTACTATTAAAACTGTATTGAAATCTTTCTTCATGGAGGACTCCGTAGTTTTGAGAAGATTGATCAATTCAGGAATGGTGGACTCAATTTTATTCATTTGATAGTTAATCACAAATTGTGAGAAACTATTAGGCAAAGACTGAAGAATTAAGTCAACACTTAAGTCATGATCCATCGCGAACCCGAGAGATCCAAGCTTCTCTATTAAACCCAGTATCTTCAGTCCATGAGTGGCCACAAAGGAACCCTCTGTCATTTTGCAATGGAATAATTGCTTCGAGATCTCATATCTCTCAATTATGGCTTGGGGGTCAAACAACGCTCGAAGATGTAGTATAATCGATTGAGCATCCATATGCTTGTGCTGTTTTTACAACTCGAAAGTTATGGATGCCAGCATAATACATGATGTTGTATCACTATCCTCCTTGTGCCTTCTGTGGACAGCATGTTCATCAGCATGAGCATCTTAAGCTGGTGATGGCGGAATAGGAGTATCTAGCACGTAGAGCAGCTTTTCCGATTTGAGAACGATTCTCAAATTTCTATACCAGTCGAGATAGTTTGATTCGGTTAACTTGTTGGTTTCCAAGATGCTACGTAGGTTTAAGTTTGTAAACATGATGCAAGTGACCTAGATGTAAAGATAGAGAACATTAGCTACTTGTATATGCACATGATATACAAATAATTAGGATTTTAAGTAAATGCATTTTTACTCCACTATTTTACTCAAACCAATAGCCCCCACTACTGATTTAGGAAAGACCGTTGGAAGCTTTTCTAATAGACCGGTATTCAAATTCCTCAAGAATAACCTTGAGTTTGCCCAACAAGCCACCCTTAAGTTCATTGGTAGGTATCCAATACCAATTACATCGTATGTAACTACCGGATCATTAGGGGATTAATAGCTTTTAATCTTAAAGTCTTTTGGATTATCCCAACTTTTCCTCTAAATTTCTTTATACTTGAGTTTGCCCAACAGGGATAAAAAATTTAGTTAAACCCGATCCATTAATCAGGAATTTAATTTCATAGCTTGAATATGCCCGATATCAAGTAAGCTTGGGTTTGCCTAACAACCTGGTCTCGAAAAAGGACTCTCGTTCTTACTATATTAACGGAAGGAATTAGGTTTAATATTAATTGAGGGATTTGTTCCTTTTAGTAATTTCATTAGATGACATGCATAAAAATCAGTAAATCACATAATTGATAATCATGGTAATAAAGCGATTACGTGGTATAATTATGGACTTTACCCTAAATTAATTTTTTTGAGCCATAAAAGAAATTAATATAGTTAACAATATGTGTTCATACATGATTTAAGTATAAAGTCTTGCCTTCTCGCCTTATTTTGGTTGTCATCTCCAAAATTAAAAATAATTCTACTCATATCTAACATATGTAAACTAATTACATAATTTTCTAAAGAGAGAAAACCTCGAGTTACATTCGAGGGGAGTTAGATGAGAAGAGAATTACACAAAAATTCTAGAGAAAGTAGGACACGCAGGCCTTATTTCATGAAAAATCAAAACTGTAAAATATATGAACAGATATATTTGGTTTTAGTCCATAACCATCTACCATGCCATTGACTATGCTTAAACAAAATAAACATATACTTTTTATTATTCCAAAATCACTATTTTGAAAAAATAAAACAAATTCTAAAATCAATATTTTAGAAAAATACATTAATTTTAAAATTTCAAAATCACTATTTTAAAAAATAAAATTGTTTGTCTCAAAACTAATATTGAGAAAATGCTTTTGAATCCTGTCTCTGGCAACAAAAACGGCGGTCCTGCTGGCCGGTCAACGGGCAAGGATCAGGGGAGCAACACCCCCTTGGAAAAAAATTTATTTTACCTCCTCTCATCAAATGAGATTTTTTCCTTTCAAAATTCTATTCTAGGAATTTTTTTTTTAAAATAGTTGAAACGTCGCAAATAGAGTAGAATTGGCGCCGGTTTGAAAGCCAGAGCCGGCGCTGGCTGCATTCGGGTTTTAAGAAAAATTTTCTTTCAGAAACGATTTCTGAATGTTCGTGAAACAGCACGGAACTGGCACCAGTTGGGAGGCCGGAGCCGGCGCCGGCTGTAGTCGGGAAAAGGCGGCAATTTTTAGAAAATTTTTTCAGAAACAGTTTCTGGTGCCCTAACCTTCTGCAACAGATCAGTGAAAACAATTTTCAGCAGAGTTTTCTATTTTGAAGCTCAAAACAACAACTAATTTGTTAGTTTAAACAAAACAAAAAAGAAAATTAAATTCACAAGATGAAATGGAAGGCAATCAACATGTTTTCAAAAAAACGTTTTTCTGCAGAAAATTTTCAGCACATAAAAGAAAGTATCTTTCGAAATACGCTGTAACTTTTACACAGTTATATTGTGCTATGGACCTAACTCATAATGCTCGAAATAATTTCGACTTGAGTGAAAACAATTTTCACAGCAAACAAAGATAAACACGAATATATGAAACCAGTTTTCATGCCCAAAATAATGTCCGTAAACCACATATAGCTTGATTCTGATACCACTGTTGGGTATCTCGTACGCATATTGTGTATGTCACAGCGGAAAATAAAACGAGATACCATCCCAGGATCCGCATATGTGTGGAAAATAAGACATAAAAATAATAAAGGTAACAGCTTTTACCTTTCTTTGATCGTCCGAAGAACTAAAATTTTTCTTCTTCAAGTCGAGGCGAGATCCAACAATCCTCTTGATCAAACTCCACGAGAGCTAAACGTCCAACCACTATAATCACAGTGTGTGATTATCTCTAACAGTAATCCACACAGAGGATACACTCAAGCACGAAATTTTCTGTGCCAGCAAAACATCTAAGTGGCGGCCAGGGTTGGGTTGCAAGAGCCACGAGAGAGAGAGAGAAGAAAGGAAGTCGTTTGTTACCCTAAGTTTTGGAGGCTTCGTTTCTTCCAACATCAGCTAGGGTTTCAAGTATGTTATACATATAAACCAAAAAACCCTACTAAAACTGAGAATTCTAATTATATTAGAATTCCCTAATTGTAATTGGAAATATCAAGTTCTCACAATTATAATTTTGGATTATAAATTATAACTAATTATAATTTGTCCACAACAACTTATCTTTCTCCCAATTAACCCCACTTTATTATCAAATAACATCTTGAGTATATATAATCCTCTATTGTGTGTAACATATTAGGTTTTTCAGTCAATTGGTAGCGAACATGAATTAATTCAAACGTCTTTGATATTAATAATCCATAATTAATTAGAATTAATCCTATTAATTCTAATCAGAATTGGTTTATTCATTCATCAATCAATAAACTCATATTCCCAAATCATGAGCGGTATCTAGCAACACATCATGACCACCCAAGAGTCTAGGAAGTCAAGTAGCTTGACATGAACCCTTCAATAACAAACTATAGTGCAATTGACTCCTTTCACCATACAATATCTCATTCGGTTTGGAGTATGGAATTAGTACCAACTCCCTCTAGAATTAATTTTGGTCCGAATACAATAGTATTTGTATTAGGAACCCACTACTCTAGATGTATATAATTTGAAATTGTTTACAATACACAATCGCCTTGGCTAAGGATTTCTCGAGTAGTAATTCCTACAAGTGGCCGTGAGATTTCGCCCCTACTATTAGGAGTGGTGAATCATTTATTGACCTTCTCAACTATTTTCGTTTACCTCACAATGTACCCAATATCCATCCTATAGGCGACCCTCGATCTGGCTCCAGATATTGGAATCAAAGTACAAAACTCAGCAAACAAAGTACCTTGGAGATCTCAAGTCTAAGGATACTTGCACGTTTGCTATATTGAGATTATATCACTGTCACTAAATAGTTATCCATGTGATTATCTCATAGCTAGGTCATCCAACGAACTTGTTCCATTAACAAGCATCCATGTGTTAACTTTGAGTATTTCAGTACTCACGGATATGAGAATCACCGCCTGATCAAATCAGGAAGTCTAACGCATGCTAGTCTTAACGCATTAATGATGTCCTATCTCATTAATACTATGATTATGGATTATTTAAATATTAACGCTATATAGTGTAGTAGGAATCTCATATCATGATTTCTATTTTGATTTCCTTAACACAGTGTTGTACTAGGGACTGTATCGAACAGTTATATTACTTAAAAAGTAAATAAAAGAAATTGTAAGATAAATAATGCCTTTTATTAAAATAAACTATGTCATATACAATGTACAAGTGATTGCCTCTAGGGCACAACACTAACATATACAACTAGAATTGTCATATCTTTGAATTTCCCAATTTGGAATTCTAAGAATGTATTTTTTTTTGGGGGCAATGTATGGCAGTCAAAATTCAAGATGAAACCTTTTCCTTCACTGAGCAAATACAAAAGCATGGCCTCTGAAGAACTTAAAGAAAATGTTAGATCAATTTTTAAACTTTTTAATAATTTCTATAGAACACTGAATAACAGAGGATATAAAGAATATAAGAAAAAATGATGGTATGCAGATTTGTGTTGTTGTTCTACTTCCCATTTGTTTTGACCAAGTAAAGTAGATGGACTTAACTCTAAAGCAAATACATTTGTGCTACAAAATTAGTCTACTAACAACTATTAAAACCAATTTGCTTAAAGCTTTAAACTCTCACAAATCAAGTACCAGTGATTAGAACTTACAATAAAAACTTAACCATACAATATTCCAAAGTAAACAAGAGATCTCAAAACATCAGCAAAACCAATATGATTGCTAATCAAAGAGCATTCAAAGTATAGGTATAAAACAGACTTCGTCAAAAATAAAAAAGAATATATAACTGAACACCAGCAGAACAACATGGTAGAGAATCGTATTTGATGTTAATCATGTTATTAAATGTGAAAAATAAAGAAATTAAAAAAAATAGTAGATAGGAAAAGGCAGTACCTTAACGAGCTAAGAAATGAGGGCTTTCAAAATCGAGGAAGAAAAGAAAAGAGCGGTGAAGCGGAGACAAGAGTCAAGTAAAATCCACACACTAAAGGATTGAGGATCAAGGCAATGCAGTGAACCTAAACTCAAACCCGAATCCTCAAGCCTTGAGGTTTCACAATCACCCTCAAATTTGGGGAGAAATGAAGAGAGTGGTAAATGATAAAAAAAAAAAGGCAGTACCTTGGTTCCTTGACAAGCTAAGGAATAAGTGCTTTCAAAATCAAGAAAGAAAAGAAGAGAGCGGTGAATAGGAGACAAGAAGAGAGTGCTAAAGGATTTAGGGACATTGTTGCCCAGTGAAACTCTAGCCATCAAACCCTAAAGGATTGAGATTGAGAGAGCCACAACAACTGGTATGGGTGGGTTGTTTCTTTCCCCAATATCCAAAACCAAGTATATTATTAACCTTAACAAAATTAAATAAAATACAATTGTTTAATAAAAAATTATATTACCAAAAATGCATTGCACGCAGCACACTAAGTCAGTCACTACTAACTACTAAGTCTACTATACTATTAATATTACAATATATTAAATAAAAAAAACTATTATCTTACATTATGTTTAATTATTTACTTATATCATATATTAATAAAATATATTTATTTGGCTTAAATATGTATATTGTCATTGATATGAAATCTTTTCTTTTTGTTTAAATGTTTATTTTATATAATATATTAATATAATAAATATATTTATCGTGGTTTTTGGGATCGGTCCGACCGTGGACCAGTACTGTTGTCGGTCTGGTCCCAGCCTTCCAGCCGATTTCTCCCAAAACCGTGCTCTTTTCATCAAATCGTGTTGGACCAATCGGTCCAACTGGTGAATTGGTGGACCGGCTAATCCAACATTGATCCGGTTATATTTTTTTTAAAAAAAATCGGGTTAAATTTTATAATTTTGGGGGATAAATTAAATTATTTAATTTAATAAACTATTTTAAATTTTGTTGTGTATTAGATTGTTAGTTATAAATTAAGAATAACTACTTTTAATCATGGATTTGAATATTTATGTCTTTATGGGCTTAAATTACACTACATTATTAATCAATTTTTTTTTAAATAATGATATTTTTAATTTTTAAATTATAATATCACTGTTTCAATTACGGTCTAATTACTGTTGGACTACTAAACCGTGAACTAGTAAATTTTTCGGTTCGATGACCGGTCTGATTCTGAAAATATTAATATTTATATTAATTATAAAAAAAGATATTTATTTATATATAAGATATGGTTGGACCAAATTTAGGCGGGTTGAGCTTAACCAAACCCAAGCTCGGCCCGAACTTAATTCGGGCTCAATAGCTCGGCTCAACCCAAGCTCATTCTAAGCTTAGCTTGAATAATATCAGGCCGAATAAGCCGAGTTCGGGCCAATCTGAACCCATTGACAGTCCTTGTAGGAAGAGAGAGAAAGCGTAGGAGAAGTTAGCTTGAAATTACAGAAAAGGCCGCAAGATGCAGTGCTTGTAATCTGAGTCAGATGGAGAGAAGGCAATACTAGGCATGAGTTTGAGTGCATGAATGTATCGGGGTGATGGTTACAACTTACAACTAACAAAGGGAATACCAAGTGTTTTGTTGGTCAGATAGAGTCAATTTATAATTGAATCGTATTCTTTTCATTTTTATTTTTAAATAATATGTAAAAATATTTTATTTTCTTATAATTCCATTTTTATTTTTTTAATCTCACAACTATTTTTTTCATTATTATTAGTTTTAACTATCAATTCATAAATAATTTGGCGAATTGAATTTCACAAATGGAATGATAGGTAGGACTAATAAAAATGATTGATATATATATATATATATATATATATATATATATATTTATATAGTTAAGAGGTAAGAAATTTGAAATACAATTATGACAAAATATATAGTTTTAAAGTTATTTTTACAAATTACTATTTTTTTAATCAATTTTTTAACGAGTCCTATTTTTATAAATTTAAATATAATTTTTATTACGGTATTTATTTTATTCAAAATTAGAAGTGTCGTTAAGTAAGATTTTGAATTTGAGCCTTGATATGAAAAACTCTATCCCACACAACAAGTCTCTGCAATAAGTCCGATTGAAAAAGTGAATCAAACTAATATTATATCATAAAATAAATATATATTGTTGGGTTTTGTCTTACATTCTTAATTAGATTAGGACAAAGTGATTTGATTGAAAAGATATTTCTAATGTATTTAGAATTCAAAAGTTACTATTGTACTATATATATATTAGAATTAGAAAGTTATTCCTACTACATTTCATATTAATTCACAGTCTTATGACTTGGCACTCGCACACACACACACACACACACACACACACACAAAGTCTTATGACTTGATTTGCAGTCTTATGAGGTGTATGGGTGTAGATTATATGAGTGTGTGAGTGGTGTAAGATAAGATATATATATATATATATATATATAAGTGTTTGAGAAAATACTAAAAATATCTTATATAAATCTTCTAATAGTTATTAATAAAGTATTTTGTGATCTTCACCGTAGATATATGCTTAATTGGATAAGTCAAATTATGTAAATCTTTTGTATCTTATTTTATTCTTTATATTCGTTTTTCTATTCTTGTCAACTATCTCGGTTAATATATTCCTAACAAGTAGCATCAGGGTCTAGGTTTCTAAGGTTTTGGGATATTGAGATGATAATATATATATATATATATATATATATATATATATATATATATATATATAAAAGCCGAAGATGAAGTATACCATTACAACACGTAGAAGCATTATAGAGTGACACGTGGCTAAATAATTTTTTTTAAAAAAATAAAAATTATATTTAAATTCATTTAAAATCTTAATTAATTAAATTAACTAATAATATATATATATATATATATATATGTATTTAATATTAATATATTAAAATGTGTAATTCTTTGAATACTATATATATATATATGTATGTATATATGTATTTAATATTAATACATTAAAATATGTGATTATTTGAATATTATCTAAACTTATTTTAAAATATTAACTATTTAAATCATTAATTAAGTTAATTAATAATATATATTTAATATTAATACATTAAATCTTAATAACATAACAACCTATGCAACACACGGGACATCAACCTAGTCCAATGAAAAGAATAGTTTAGGCGTTAGAAGATAGAGAAACATGAATATATTTTGGGAATGTTATGTTGGTAAATATAGGTTTTATTAATAAGGTTATATCTGGAGAGTAGTCGTTAGACACCGATAAAATTACTCATGTAATTGTACATCCTACATAAATTGGAAAGATTATGGGCCAAAAGCATCTGATGGTGGATCTGAGATAGATAGATCCAAATTATACAATTAGAGGAAAAAAAAATAAACATTGCAATTGTCATGAATGACCATGTACTTATTGGAAAAAGAAAGATGAGGATTTGTAGTAGTGGTACGATAACACTAACATATGCAAAGATATCCTCAAAATCTTCGAGCATACGAATATTTCTTCTCGAGTGGATTTTAGATTTTGGATGTTATCTCCAATGGATTAATTGTTCTTGGAGTGAGATGCACTTTGGGTGGTGTGATGTCCTAAAAATACACAAAATCTAATTTTCTTGAGCTAGTAGAATTCCAATGGTTAATTGAGATGGAGTCCTAAAATCACATGGTTATGATATCCCAATATGATGAGAGAAGTATGGGTAACAATATTCATTTGCAAATAAGGAAGTACCTTGATAACCTGAAATGAGAGTGCGCATATAACTTTTAGGGGACATATTATAGTGTGGGGAGAAATCCTGTAAATGCGAGAAAAGATTGAGGCTTTCTCGTACAAGTTAATAGATCGTATTGGATTCAGGGACAACAACATGTTCATTGACCAAGTTGAATTAGGAATAATTGGGATTACTGGAATCATACGAATTCGGGTACGTAGTTGGGCACCAATAAAATGTTGATTATTGTGAAGGTCAATGGAATTAAGAGGATTGTGACTTTGATATTGCTGCAGGTCCTGGAGGTTGGCGAAGGCAGAATATAAGCCAAGGTAGAGATCGTTGGGTTTTGTCTTACATTCCTAATCTGACTAGAACAAAGTGGTTTAATTGAAAAGATTTTCCTAATGTATTTAAAATTAGGAAATTGCTATTGTCCTATGTATACTAGAATTAGAAAGTTACTTTTCTACATCCTCTATTGATTCAGAGTTTTATGATCTGGTATGTATGTATTTAGGTGGAGTCATAAATTTTTTATAGTGTCCTAGTTTGTTCTGATGTATTCATTGTTATGAGGTGTATGAGTGTAGGTTAGATGGATATATGAGTGGTGCACGACAAGGTATTAGTAAAATGTTTCATGATCTTTGCTGGAGACATAAGCTGAATTGGATAAGTCAAATCATGTAAATCTTTCATACCTTATTTTATTATTCATATTCATTTTTTTTTTAATTTTTGTCAACTATCTCGATTGAGATATTTCCAACACACACATTGATTGAATTTAAAATTTTAAAAAATATAAAAAATCAAAGTCAATTGAAAGAAAACCAGTCTGTTATTCAAGTAAAATTTTAAGAATAGGTGGGTTTATTACTAATTAAACCTAGCAAATTAAAAAATGTGTTTTTTTAAAGATTACTAAGTCCGATTAATCGCAATCAACTTGTTAGTCCTATCAAGCAAATTGGAAATGTAAATTAAATCCAACTCAAGACCTATCACCTAATCAAAATACTTCTAACTAAATAAGTTAATATGTTATCACAAAATACATAGAGATTTAAACAGAATGAACTTAGACAAAAGTGAGACTTGAATTAGTTATTTGGCAATATAAATTTTAAATCTTCCTATTTTGAACATGACTTCAAATGCACATTCTTCATTCTTTGTATCTCTATATAATAGTACCCCAAAAAAAAAAAAATTCAAAAATTTTTTAACAGCATTATTTGATTAAAATTGCAAATGGATTGGCTGAGGATGCATTCCTTTGGAAAATGACTGGTTACCTTACTCAGGAAGAAGGACCAAAAAAAGTCTGGTCACTTATCCTTTCTTTACCTACAAAGAATTGTAGGATCCAGTTGAGATATTTGCTTTGCTTTGGTGTTGGCCATACTCTTGTTGAAATATATTTTTTCTATCTGGATTTAAATGTTTCGCTTTAATTTGTTATAAAGATTAAGGGTATTTGAGTAGATGAGTTGCTTCATCCTCGTTAATTTAGAAAGATTAGTGACGAGACTCAACTTGAATTAAGGTTGTTATCCTTTAAATGCAAAAGGTTAATTGTAAAAGTTTAGAAAAAATGTTTAAAATTTTAATTAAAGAATAATATATTTTATGAACATTTAAATATTTAAAAATAAAAATATAAGCATTCTATTTCTAATTAAGAAAATACAAACAAGTCAATTCATGTGCAAACCCTTTTTAGACGGGAAGGATTTACATTGTGCGGATTTGCCTTTTTCGTTTATAACAAAAAGAACTACATATAGTTTCATCTCTTTCCATCATTGCTTCTTTTAACATGTAAGGAAATTTAATTTAAAATAAACTTTACTTATTTTTACTTCCAATCTAAAATAATTATTACATTTAGAGATTTCACACATATTAAAGAAATTACTATTAGATAACAATCATTTTGAAATTAAAAAATTATTTTACCCTTAGAGGATGACTCAGAATTATTCATGTAATAATCTCTCTCCTCTTATTAAATAGGGATAAGATTGGAAATAACAACACTAATGCAACCAAAATTTTGGCACCAAAAAAAAAAAAAAAATCAAATGCAACAATTATTTTGGAATGAAAGTAGTACATTTCTGTTTTGTAGATGAGAAATATTAGCCTATCCCTAGGACTTGGGCTTCTCTACTCCCTTCTTCCTAGATAAGTTCCTCAACTGTGAAGAAAATTAATTGTCTGGTCTTTTTCTTTCTTTTTTTTTTTTTAGGAATTACTAGATGAAATTTGAGATTTCAATAAAGGCACTGCAATAGACTTGTCAAATGCCTGTTTTGTATTGTCGTTGGATTCTTGTACAATAAGAAGAACTAAAACCTTTGAGGGAGAGGAAAGGGTGGTGGGCGGGTGGGTGGGGAGAAAAGAGTGGGGCTTTCAATGCAATCAAGGAGGAGAGTAGAAAAGGAAGAAACCCTCCAAATCATCCCCTAGAATTAAGTTAGGTAGAAGGAAGACCTCAGTCCAAAGTCCAAACCACGTCTAAGAAAATTCCCTTGTTTACCAGTACCCCTTGCTTCTCAATTTTCGACCAGAATATGGACTAAGCTAGTACGCAATTGACAAACCATGGACACCCAAGACAGGTAAAAACAAAACGAACCACAGGATGAAGTTTTAGCTCCATTATGGCATGATCTAAGGAATGACAAGAAAGCTACAAACAGAGACTTATAATGGAAAAAAGATGAATGATTGACGAGCCAGTTGTCTTCAACGACTAAAAAAGCACAGGAAAAGGACAGTATTTGAAGGGCACAATCAAACCCTGCAAGCAGCAAACCAGGTGCTTTGTCAAAGAATCGCCCACCGAAAGGCTAATACAGTTATTAAGCGGGAAGAGAACCACTCTTGATAAAAACATGTAGGAAAAGACCAATTACAGTGCATAGATTACGTTAGGTTATCAATGATTTTGAATGCAAATTTGATATTTGACAAATGAGTGTGTGAGAGAGAAAGAGCCCCTGGTTTTTTCAAGTTGATGAATTTCAAAGCAAGCATACCAATAAGAGTTGAGTTTTTCATGGAGAGGCAAAGCAGATTAAAAGCCTAGTTGACAATTTAGAATGTAAAAATAGAAAGGGGAAGTCACATGGAAGGAAAGGAATAATTTGGGAGGAAGCATCCTATAAGGGAAATTTTTCTTTGGAAATGAAGAAAGCAAATCTTGGTGCAAAAGATGATTGAGTCAAAGATTAAAAAATTAGTTCAATCACATGATGGGTGGTTAACTGAACTTGGAACAACTAATCATCCCTGCCTTTTCCAATGCACCCTATAATTGCTCCCATTAATGAAGTCATGGTCCACCTGCAATTACCGTTGCTTCAATTCCAACCGTTCTTTTCCTGATATCAGTAAAAAATATACAGTGTCTTTCTCCATGCCTATATATACCCCTCCAAATTGCATATCTTAGTCATCCTGAACAAGTGAAAGACAGAGATGGCAATTCCTGTGATCGACTTCAATAAGCTCAATGGTGAGGAAAGGAGCAGTACATTGGCTCTTCTCCACCAAGCTTGTCAGAAATGGGGCTGCTTTATGGTAATGAAAATTTTGTTTTAACTCTAGTCAGTTGGAACTTTAGTTTGTTTTTCCCACTGACCTCAAATGTATGTCTGCAGATTGAGAACCACGAAATTGACAAAAACCTGATGGAGAAAGTGAAATCATTGGTAAATCTGCATTATGAAAACAACATGAAGGACAGCTTCTATAACTCGGAGATGGTTAAGAGCTTGGAGGATACGGGAATTACCAGAAATACAGATTGGGAAAGTGCCTTTTTCATTTGGCATCGACCAGAGTCCATCAACAAGTTTGACAACCTCCCAAAGGACTTTCAGTAAGTCACCATCAGCATTCTATGTTCTGAAGCTCCAAATTTTTCATTACAGATAGAAAAAGTTTCAAAGAGAAAACTTCTATTAGACACTTAATTACTATAGAAAAAAGCAAACTAGTATCCAGTGCTAACTTATTGAACTGTGTCGATATTTACTTACTAATTGATGAGGCATATATGCAGGGCAACAATGGATGAGTACATTGATCAACTGACAAAACTAGCAGAAAAACTTTCAGAACTCATGTGTGAGAATCTTGGACTAGAGAAAAATCATATAAAGAAAGCATTTTCAGGAAGCAAGGGTCCTTCCATAGGAACAAAAGTAGCAAAATACCCTCATTGTCCACGCCCTGAGCTGGTGAGAGGTCTTCGAGAGCATACTGATGCTGGTGGTATCATTCTCTTGCTCCAAGATGATGAAGTTCCCGGTCTTGAGTTCTTTAAGGATGGAGAATGGGTGAGAATTCCCCCTTCAAAGAACGGCAGAATCTTCATAAACACAGGTGACCAAGTGGAAGTGCTGAGCAATGGAAAGTATAAAAGTGTTTTGCATCGTGTCATGGCAAACAAGGAAGGAAGCAGACTCTCCATTGCTACCTTTTACAACCCTGCCGGTGATGCCATAATTTCCCCAACTTCCAACCTCTTATATCCGGAAGGTTATTCCTTTCAAGACTACTTGAACCTTTATTCCAAAACTAAGTTCGGTGACAAGATTGCAAGATTTCAGTCCATGAAGAAATTTGTGAACGGACAGGAATATCTTCCTGTCTAAAAGAATCATCCGTAATCTTATTCTATGCAAACCATACCGGGTGCTTGCATTTCTCATTTCCTATTACCCATATGTCGTCAAAGTTCAAGAGAAGCTAATATGTCTTCCTGTACTTTGCCCTTAGATGGTAACAGTTTAAGTAATTTCCAAATAATGATGGTTTTTTAGTACACAATCCTAGTACACTTTCCAATCTGCGATAACAATAAAATTATGCTAGTCTATAGAACTTTGGATTAAGAACTAAAAGAAATTGTTTTAGCGAATTCCTTTCATTAAATAACTGCCTGCCACATATGCCTACAGGTAGTTCATAACATGGTTACATGTGACAACTCAAACAAATTTCTTATCTAGATCACCAAGTAAATGCGTTTCAGATGACAACTTATAGATCCTTGGAATTTCATACTGATCATTCTCTTCTACAAGACGACATAAAGGTAAATGGAACTTTCCAACTAGTAACCCAAAAAATTTATTTAAAAAAAAAAAGAAAGAGAGAGAATGATCCATCAATTACCTGCAAATTAGCAACTTCTGAAAATGAAGATATAAATATTAAAGGCAGTAAGTTGTAGAAATTTGCAAAGACATACCTTGGGAAAATGGTCTCTAGCCTGTATATGCTACAAAGAAGCTGGCTTGAGGCATTTCCAGAATGTTGTTGGTTTCCAGAACATTCCCCATACTATGGTTTATATTTTGTCATCCCATTTTAATTCTTTTCCAGTTCTTTCCGTCATTTCATAAATTGTAGTGTATACTTTTTGTTTGATATAACCCAAACAGTTATCATGCAACCAAGGAATTAAAAAACATCTTGTAATGCCAAATAACATGTGGATTTCAAAGAAGCACCATTAACAGCAAAATACAATACAAACTTATCTTGTAAACATCCGCAGCTTTCTACCAAGACTAAGGGCAAAAATGCTCAAATGCTGCAAAAAGAGCCAGGAGAAGCAGTAGAAGAATCATCTTGATAGTACAACGAGCAAATTATCTATACTGCAAGTAACAGCAAAAAGTTTTCCAAGTTCTGTTCTTTTCAACTAACTAATTATCTGGAAAAAAATTATAGAAGCTGTTAGTTAGGAGTTACAATCTAGCTAATTTAGACAGTATCGACTTGGTGACAAGTGTACTAGTTTTTTCTACTGTTTCAATCAATAAAAACTTATGAGACTTCAGAAAAGGAGCACATTTGTTAACTAAGCATAATACTAAATTACCCAACTTCAGAGATCTTGAGAATGTGTTGGTGACCTTACAAACACCATGAACTAGTTGATCAACTGTGTCTTGAGTCAAATGAACTTCCTGATTCAAAATATTTTGCATCAAGGTAAGGAACGATTCTGTCCATTCCAGTTCAGTGGCAATCAGACATCTGTGGCAGGGAAGGCAGACAAGTTTCTCTGCATTTACTCCGTTGCACAGAAGTTTCTGGCAGAAAGCAGAAACATGGGCTGGATGCAAACATTCTCTGAATATCCTTGTGATCACGTCACAAATGGGATTGTTAATCCCCTCTACTTTTAAAATCAATGGAAACAACAGTGCATATTCGGCAGCCTTCTGGTGGACCTTGCAGTATTGTATTATTGCAGTCAGTAGCACACGTGAAGCAGGCACTTTAAGAGCTAACATTTTGGGAAGCATAATTGAGCAAAGAACCTGACTGGGCCAACCGAGTTCATCTTCACTTCCATCTAAGAGATGAGAAATCAAAATTGAAGCAGTTTCGTCACCTGCCTTCCAAGGTTCAATCAAATTTAAAACTGCTAAAGAATCCACTCTCCTCCCTATACAAAGCTGGCGAATATCATTAGCAATTTCCACAGTCTTTGAAAAAGTCTCAAAGTTCAGGATTTGATGTTTCAAGGAATCAACCATCTTTCCAATTTCACTGTCCAAAGAAACATCCTTCAGATCATTGACCTCCTCGACTTCATTCATTACTTCATCCATGTGCTCACCTTTGTCCTCTTCAGAAATATTCACTGAATCTTCATCTTCTCCAAGACTACAAAATGGCAATCTCAAGTTGAATTCATCAGGTGATATCCGAAGCCAGGGAAATACCAAATCACCAGTTTTGGCAGCATCTTTTAGCCAATCTGGCAGAGTTGTAAATTTATCCTCCACTTTTGCTTCCTCAGAATCCAAATTTAAAGAGGAAACCCATTCAAAATCTGAGGCAGACAAAGCATCAAGCAGCTGCTGCGCAGTTTTCTTCACCCAAAAATCAACTTCTTGGCCCTCGCTCAACATATTCTGCGCAAGTTTAATCAAGTCTTTTCCGCAAAACTTCTGGCGATCATAAACCAGAAATGATAATATTCGAGCTTGAACCATATTCGGCAAAGTCTCTATATACATAATTCTGCTCATAGATCACCCCAACAATAGAAAAATAAAAAAAATAAGACATACTTTTAATTATATAAACAAAGTGAAAAATCATGAGAGATCTAGATTACCTCTTTCTGTGAGGAGAACAAGAAGAATCAACAAGAAGGGGTTCCGAGGGATTCAAGAGCAATGAAAGGAAAGAACATGTGGAAACGGGAGCGGCTGATGAAGGATTGAATGATTGTTGTAGCCATAGAGATGCCTCAGTTTCAGGACATGGAGAATTCATAAAAATCTCAAATAGAGGAACCCAACGCTCCATTCTTGATCTCTATCTCTCTTGACGCTGGGTTCTGAGTGAGTCCTCGTCGGATGCCGAAGTTGAAGTGGAAGAGTTTCCACTGTTCCCCTAGATGCGTTTGAAGAAAAGCGCGGGAAAACATTTTCAGAACCTTTTTTTTTTTTTTTTTGCTAATTAACACTTTCAGAACCTTACGATAATGAATTTCACTACCAAGACTGTACTGTGCAACATTCGGTTTAGATAAAATTTTTGAATAGAATCGAATAACAAAATTCGATTTGATTTGATTTTTGATCGAAAAATTGAATTAAATAAATTATATTTTTATTTTTATAATAATTTAATAAAAATATATAATTAAAAATTAAAAATACTAAAAATTCTTGTTTTGTTACTTTTACTGTGACCAATATAATGTTGTGTCTCTCTTTGTATAATTTACATCTGAATTCAATGAATTTAAATAATCTTCGTATTTCATTTGAAAAAAAAAGATTATTTTATTTTATTTTAGAAAAAAAAATAATTTTAAATTAGATATCATGCACATATGATCATTTGTATTCAATTAAGTGAGATGATCTTTTATTTGATTAAGAGAAGTATTAATTTACAAATAATTAAATTAATAAATAAGTATTAATTTATAGATAAATTAATTTAACTTAATTGAAAGAACACATCCTTTTATTCTTCATGTAAACTTAATATTTGTCAAGATCTGAATCCATTAAATTCAGATAAATTTGATATTTTAAATTAAAAAATATTTCACATTGCCTTAAAAAAAAAAAAAAACTCTATGTAAATCCAATGTTGTCAATATTACCAAATGTCAACACATAACGGTGCTAAATGAGATGACCTTTTATTTGATTAAAAGAAATATTAATTTGCATATAACTTAAATTAGTAGATAAGTATTAATTTGTAGATAAATTAATTTAACTTAATTGAAAGAACACATCCCTTTCTTCTTCATGTAAACTTAATGTTTGTCAAGATCTGAATCTATTAAATTTAGATAAATTTGATATTTTAAATTAAAAAAAAAACTCTTCACATTTCTTTTTTTAAAAAAATCTCTATATAAATCCAATATTGCTAATTGTCAACGGTGTTAAATGTCGCATTAGAAACCTTTCGCAACTCCTTTTATATACATTTAGAGAGAGAGAGATTTCTATTGACTTAATATCTACATCTTAAAAGACTTTGATTTAAATTTTATATTGTATTTAGACTTTATATTAGTTTGTATGGTTTTAAATTTATATTAGACTAATGGGCCAGTTGTCTAAATAAATTATTCAAACAAATCAAAATCTATTAAATTTCAGTTTAAAATCGAACTAAAATTATTTCTATTCGGTTGTAATTGGTTTCTTTAAAAATTCAATTCAGTTCAAATTTAATAAAAAATTAAAAAAACTGAATTAAAGCTGAATTTTTAAACTGAAAACTGATTGTACACCTCTAATGAAAGGAAAGGAAAACATCATTAAAAATTTTAATTTAATACTTATACTATATTACTAATTTAATACTTGTATTGTGTAAGAATTGTTAAATTTGTATTATGTTCCTCGAGAAAATATGCATCAAGAATTTCAGATAATTTTTAAATAAAATATAAAAAAATTTCAAAATTCAATGTATTAATATTAAATATATATATATATATATATATTATTAGTTAATTTAACCAATTACTTAATCAATTAATATTCTAAATAAATTCAAATAACCTTTATTTTTTTCTCTAAAAAAAGAAAACACATCCAAAATTAATACTTATATATTATTTCTATCCAAATTTAAATATTTCATTTTAATTTAATGCAAAATTTTAATAGAATATTTGAGTATGAATAACTTACTATCTTATTTTTAAAAAGTATTTGTTTGTTAACTCCTTACCCTCGTCCTATTTTTCTTCTTTGTTTTTAACTGGTCTATTGTAATAGCACTTGTTGATACCAACAAATTTTGTAGAATAATTTATGCTTTTAAAAATAAGGTAACATCATCTAATAAATATGATTGATTTCATTACTATTAATTTACCCATGAGCTTTCAAAATTATCATGGCCATCAATTGGGTTAGATGACACAAATTACTTTGCAAAATTCTTTATTTTTTATACTTATAGTATGGCATTTATTTATTCTAGATTGGGAATTTGGACAAAGAGAATTTGAGTTGACTATCTCTAGTAGAGAAAGAGGGGATGAATCATCAATTGAGTTAAAGTATACAAATTACCAAGCAATATTCTATATTTTTGCACTCTATCAACTATTCATGATTTGGCATTTGCTCTTTTTAGATTGTTAATTTGGAATAAAATAATTTGAGTTGGTTCACTCTAGTTAGAGTGATGGAGAGAGATTTTTTTTTTTTTTTTTGGGAGGGGTGGAAGAATGAATCAAATTTTATATTAATTGAGTTATATTAGAGAAATTAGTTTATTTGGTCTCTTAAAATTTGATGTTTATAATGTTTTCGTCCTTAATATATATATATATTTTTTTTGCCACTATGATCTCTAATGAGTTTTTCTACCATTATAGTCTCTAATTTTTTTATTTTTAGGGATCATAATAGCTAATTTATTTAAGTAAAAAAATAAAACATTAAAGACCATAATGATAGAAAAAATCATTAGAGATCACAATAAAAAAAATATTAATGACAACAATATTATAAATATCAAATTTTAGGAATTAAATAAATTAATTTTCAGTTATATTATATAAATTAGCGAGCGGAATTCTTTATGTTTGCATTTTATTGACTGCTTATGATTTGACTTGTGCTTATTCTAAATTGATAATTTGGAATAAGAGAATTTGGGTTGGTTGTATGTAGTTGTGAGAGAGAGAAATAATCGTTCTGCATCAATTGGGTTAGATTACACAAATTACCAAGCAAATATCTTTACTTTTGCCCTCTCTCAACTACTTTATGATTTGGCCTTTGCTTTTACCAACATTGGGAATAAGAGAATTTTAGTTTTCTGTAGTTGAAAGTGAGAAAGGAGAGAGGATGAATCACATTTTACATTAATTGGGTTAGAATACATAAATTACCTAGCAATTTTTTTTTTTTCACTCGCTTAACTATTTATAGTTTGCCGTTTGCCTATTCTAGATTGAGAATTTGAGTTGGTGGTTTTGCAATTTTGAGGGAGAGGGAATGAATCATATTTTATGTCATTTTGGTTAGATTACATAAATTACCTAGAAAAATTCTTTATTTTTATAGTCAATCAATTATTTATAGTTTGGCATTCGCTTATAAGAATTTGGAATAAGAGAATTTGCGACGATCACTTGTAGTTGAGAGGAAGGATGAATAAGATTTTACATCTGAGTTTACCAATAGAAATTCTTTATTTTTGCACTCTATCAACTATTTACGGTTTGGCCTTTGCTTCTTTTAAATTGCTGATAATTTGGAACTAATTGTGAGAGAGAGAGAGATAGTGAGGGTGAATCAAAATTTACCTCAATGGAGTTAGATTATACAAATGATCTAGTAAAATACTTTATTTTTCCACTCTCAACTCTTTATGATTTATTCTTTATTTATTCCGAATTGATAATTTGGAATAAAAGAATTTGTAATGTAAAGTAACCGTTCAATTCTCATAGTGAATTGTGCGCCAACAATCGCTCTTGACCGGCTTGGTTGATTTACACTTTTTCTAGAGAGCGCGGAATGGAAGACCATAGGGGACCACAAGGAGTCCAGTGATGGGGTTCGGACTCCAAATATTTTTACAAATGATTGTATTATATATAAAATTATATATAATATTAAAGTATAATTTTTATTACAATTAATATAATACTATCTCAATATATTCGGTAGACGTATATCAGATATATGTAAGAATTTCCCTTCGATTTGGACAAAGCAAATATTAATTGATTCCTCAAAACAACGCTGCATATTCCCCTTTCAATTTCACATTTTTGTCTCTATTATACAACTTTTTATATTTCTCATTTGTAAAAAATTAAGGCTTGTTTTGGTTCGTGAAGGGAAGGAGGAGAGGGAAAGGGAGAAAGAATGGTACATTTACTTCTACTATGGGAAGTTAATGTATTTATTTACTCTTATCTTATTTGGTTGAATGAAAATAGAAAGGGAAGAAAAGGAAAATTAATTTAGTTTACTATTTTATCCCTCATTATCTATTTTATTAAAATTTTTAATGTTAAAAATATAATCAATGTTGTCATTATTACTCCTATTTTTTTCTCTCCTCCAATCCCTCCATATTGGGAGGAGAGAAAATGCTGATGTGGAGGGGAGCGATAGCTCCCTGATCTACTTCCCCTTTACATCTACATTTAATTAAACGAGATAAATGTTTCATTTACCTCCATATTTACTTCCTCTCCTTATCTACTTCCACAAAACAATCCAACAAAATTAGTCTAAAATACTGATACTTTTTGAAAGAAAAAAAAATAACTATTCACTTCATTAGACATTAAAATAAAGGATAGGAAACAAAATAAAAAGAAAAAATATTTGACATATTGTTTTCAATAGAAGACAAAATATTCCAAATCTATTGACATATTGTTTTCAATTGAAGACAAAATATTCCAAATCTACTCCTAATAAAAAGTAATGTCCAAATTTCTATAACCTCTTTCTCTAATTTCTATCTTTATAAATTATGAAAGGATTAAATCCACACTCCTAAATTATAATTATCGTGTATAGTCATTATTACTATTTGATTCTTTTATTCTCAAATTATTATTATTTTTTTAATTCCTTAACTATTTCTTTAATTACAAAAATCTAAGGGAAAAATATACAGTATTTTAGTATTTTCTACCCTATTTATTGTCTCATTTCATTCATCTTATTTTTTTATATCGACATCGTGTTAATCAAGTTTTTAAAAAAAATTGAAGGATTTGAAGATGCTTCAAAAATTTCACGATCAGATATATATTGTTCCTATATGACTTGATAGGTTGCAAAGTTTGAAGGAGTTAGAAAGAAGGAGGGATTTCAAGGTTTAGAAATGTAAGAATTAACAAGTTTTTCTTTATTAAAATGATAGTTTATGAATTAAAAAATTAATGGTTTGAGAATAGAATAGTGAAAGGGTAATAACTATTATAGAAGACAATTATAATTTAAAGATGTGAATTTAAATTTTAAGAGTATGAATTTAACCCTTCTCTATAATTTATTGTATTAATAATTTATATTATATAATTTTATCCCTTTCGGATATCAAACAAAATGGCGCACAACAAGAATAAACCAAAAATTATATGATCATTTTAAGAAAGTGCATTATCATTCCTATCGAATCACATACTAACGCTCTCATGCAAGCAATTTTGATAGATTTAGTAAATTTGGAATGTGTCTCAACTGACCAATTTCAATCCGATCTTGATTGTGAAGACAATCAAACGGGAAATTGAATTTGTGACTATCAATTCACAGCACAATATTAGGAGAGTCACGACTAATTGAGCTGTGCCTCAAAAGATATCGAATCATATCCTTTTGAGAGCATATCCTTTTGAGAGCATATCGGGGCAAATAGCAAAAAATATATTCAGAATTTTCACAACTCGATTTCACATTCAAACTCTAAATGCACTTTTTTTTCTTTAACCCCTTCAGGGAATTTATTGCATTTTTCCTTCTTTTTCTTTTTGACTTATCATCGTATCCACTAAATTAATGTGTGATTTTTTGCACGCAAAATCTTTTCTATGATGGGATGTGATGCTCTGAGTCTGGCCAACCCCCTTCCAATACCATGGTGTTATTATCATACAGAATATGAATCCATGACTTTCCAGTAAAAAAAAAAAAAAAAAAGAGGAAGAAGCCATTTGAGGGTCTGAAAACTTGAGAGATGCCACTTTCAATATAGAAACTATATAAATAACCAAGGACCAGCAACTGAAACATGAGGGAGCCCAAACAAAACAGCTTGGAGTTTCTGGTGCTTCTTCTTATACTACTTTGGGCCTGTTAGAATCGCATATAGTGATATATATCCATGCCGAGGGACACCGATCCCCTTGTGGTTGGGCGTGTTGTTGGCGATGTCCTGGACCCCTTCACCAGGTCTATAAGCCTTAGTGTTTGCTATTCCAACCGAGAAGTTAGTAATGCCAGTGATTTCAGACCCTCCCAAGTTGTTAACCAGCCTAGGGTTGACATTGGTGGTGACGATCTTCGCACGTTCTACACTTTGGTAAGTTGTTATTGCATACTCTCATACCCTACTCTTGTTATATATCATTAATATTGTTCAAGTTTTTAGGTCTAAATAGTCCCATCTTTCCCACGTGCGTAAAAAATATCTCGGACAAAATGGCATTTTCTCATCGAACCCTTCATTAGTGCTTTAATTATTAAAAAAAAAAAAAACTATTATGCTAGCTGACTTGTTGGGCTCTAGTTGATTTAGGGTTTACATCTCAAGAGCTCAAAAAGATTTTTAAAAACTTGACTTAGGGTATATATAAACTTGACCTTTTGTCTCGTTTTTTCCCCATCCTTTGCTATCCTATATATGACTTTCATATCCGAATCTAGATTTTTTATTCCATCCGAACTTGTAATTAGAAGATTTTCGTGGTTGATCAAAGTTCATTGGCATGGACACTGATAGAATTCCATGTATAAATTAACTTCTCAGTACGGAACTCCGTTCGCAAATGATACAGAGATTTTGTCTACGGTGCCCATCCCTCTGTTCTTAACTCTCTCAAGAAAGTTTCTTAGAATTTTCTCCTTTACACAGACGTCGATAGCTGCCCATTAAGAGACATGCTCATTAGATTGAATTTATCTGTCATTGCACCTTGCTAAGAGGATTATTAAATGGAAGCCTAATTTATCTTAATACGTTTATTAACAAAGAAAATTTTTGCCTTTTCTATTCTTTGTTATAGTCTTTTTCCTTTTAAGTGAACAATGAAAAAGGAAAAGAGAGAGCGAGCACAGTATTATTTAAAAAATGAGACAGAAGATGGCCAAGAAGTCATGTGCTAGCTATTAGAGACCCCGACCAATACTTGGAATCGACTGGCTCATTTTCGTGTTGTTCCAGCCTTTAGGGCAGTACAGTTTATGCTTTAGGATGTTGCTAGAACTTGCACTGAGACTATATTCAATGTTCACGTTTTCATCTTGGTTTGTCTCGAAAAAATTATTCATGTTGCTAAAACAAATATATTGTCCACTTAAACTCCTACCTCTAACCTCTTATATAGTTTAACTAATATGAATTCTAATAATCAAGACACCAGTTTTACAATTAAACCTCCTTAATTTTTAAGTGTGAGATGATAATTTAAAATCAAATATTATCATAAATCTTTATATCAAGTTAATATTCAATTCTCAAAACATATAAAATAATTAGTAGGAGAAGAGCAATTAATTACTACTTATGCTAGCAGACTTGCTGGGCTCAACTTGATTTAGGGGTTTACATCTCATGAACTCCATTTTCACAAACGTTTTTGAAGGTCATGGTGGACCCTGACGCTCCAAGCCCCAGCCAGCCAGACCTAAGGGAATACTTACACTGGTGAATTACATTTCTCATTGGTGATCATTTCTTGTTTTCAACATTTTTTTGTCCATTTACGTGTGTTTTTTCTTGATAAACTCCATGAAGGTTGGTCACAGATATTCCCGCGACTACAGGAGCAACATTTGGTGAGTAACTCTTACTAATTTGCTGTGGTATTTTCATTTCATTAATTGACGTGATAGTTTGGACACAAGCTGAAGATCATACAGCACTTACTAATTTCCCTTCAGGTGAAGAGTTTTGGTGACTGGTATTCCAATTCATAGAGGTCACATGATGATAAGATATTGTGATGAGATTTGCCTATATAGGTTGTAGGTAGAATTACTTTGGTTCACTGCTTTTGACTTCTGAGGTCTTAATTAGGTCCCCTTTACTTCTCCTTCCAGGTCTGAATACACACACATTCCCGTTCATTAAGGACGAGGAATTATAGGGCCTTTTTAAGTTGTTTTGGTGGAGAAAGTATATTCTTCAACTTTCTTTCCACACTACCTGGGAACTGATGTTCTTATGAGTGCTAGCCATGCATAGTCCCTTTCTTAGCTGCAACAGATTTCTGAATCTTAAAAAGAGTTGTCGACTCTGATAATGATGTATCAAAGATTCTAGCATTCTAGTCGGCGTTCTATTGTATTGCATTCTTCTTTTTGTTTTGTTTGCCTGGAAATCATCGATCTTTATGTGTGTGATCACATGCTAGTGTACTTTTGAGAACAATTCTTGCATGCTTGTGAAGGATTCTGATGCTAATGCATGCATGCGTTGTCGTTCTACAATTGCAGCTTGCCCTAGAGAAGAACAAACAAGTACGATTCTTAGAAAACTCAAAAATAATGCGGATGAAATTATTTGCAGGCCAAGAAGCTGTGTGCTACGAGAGCCCCCGACCATCAATGGGAATCCACCGCATCATTTTTGTGCTGTTCCGGCAGTTGGGGCGGCAGACAGTTTTTGCGCCGGGATATCGCCAGAACTTCAGCACCAGAGACTTTGCTAAGCTTTACAACCTAGGCTCCCCCGTTGCTGCTCTATACTATAATTGCCAGAGGGAGAGCGGTGCAGGAGGACGAAGAGGAAGACAGTACTAGTCTACAACTACCAACGCGGTGTGTAGGCACCTAGTTTGGTATAGTTATTTTATAGCATACATATGTTGCTTTAAATTAGGGGTAACTTAAGTTTGTAATTCTTGATCTATAAAAAATAAAATAAACCTTTCTCGACTTTTAGGTTAAGATCAAGTATAGTATTTATAAAAAATAAAATATCAGTTTCTCAGCTTTTTAGTTAAGATCAAGTGTAGTATAAAAATAAAATAAGTAGAATAAAATATTTGTGTTATAAAATTAGGGTAGTATTAGAATAAAATTTACACGCTACACACTAAGAAAATTCTAACTATTCTTTGCACAAGAATTTCTCTTCAAACTTCTCTATTTCTTTCTCTCACAATTCTTTCTCTAATCTTTCTTTCACTAATCTTTCTTTCACAAAATAATGATGTATTATAAGTTTAGAGAATAGCTTTATTTATAGAGCTCTAATTAGTGGATTACATCATGGCATACATCATCTTCCACTAATCTTAATTAGTGGTGTCTCCACTAAATGGTGGACATACATAAAAATCTTCTAAAATAATTCACATAAATCCATAATTAGTGGAGCCTCCACTAATTAATAAAGATTCCAATAATTCATAACACTCCCCATTGGATGTCCATCCATTACATAAAGAATATGCCTCGTTAAAACCTTACTAGATAAAAACCCAATGGGAAAAAAAATCTAGTGAAGGAAAAAGAGTACAATATTCTATATGTCTATTTATTACTGCCCCTGATGAGATGATTCCTTTAAATCTTTAAACCGACGCATACCGATTTGATATCTCAACTTTTCAAATGTTGCAGTCGGTAAAGTCTTCGTGAAAATATCTGCGAGGTTATCACATGACCGAATTTGTAGCACATCAATTTCACCTTTCTTCTGGAGTTCATGAGTAAAGAAGAATTTTGGTGAAATATGTTTTGTCCGATCTCCTTTAATATATCCTCCTCGTAATTGAGCTATGCAAGCTGCATTGTCTTCATAAAGAGGAGTTGGAATACCTTTGATTGATGATAATCCACAACTTTCTCGGATATAATGAATCATGGATCTTAGCCATACACATTCTCGACTTGCTTCATGAATGGCTATAATTTCAGCATGATTTGAAGAAGTAGCCGCTATAGATTGTTTCGTAGAACGCCATGATATAGTAGTATTTTCACATGTAAATAGATAGCCCGTTTGAGAACGTGCTTTATGTGGATCAGATAAATAACCAGCATCTGCATAACCTATCAATGTTGGACTGGTTTTATTTGAATAAAATAATCCGAGATCAATTGTACCTTGGAGATATCGAAGGACTTGTTTAATTCCATTCCAATGTCGTCGTGTTGGTGAAGAACTAAATCTTACTAATAAATTGACAGCAAAAGCAATATCAGGTCTTGTATTATTAGCAAGATACATCAATGCACCAATTGCACTGATATATGGTACTTCAGGACCAAGGAGTTCTTCATCATTTTCTTGAGGTCGAAAAGGATCTTTATCCACATTTAATGATCGGACGATCATTGGAATACTCAATGGATGTGCTTTGTCCATGTAAAATCTTTTTAGCACTTTTGCTGTATATGTTGATTGATGAATAAATGTTCTACTCTCCAGATGTTCAATTTGTAAACCAAGGCAAAATTTGGTTTTACCAAAATCCTTGATTTCGAATTCTCTTTTTAAATAATCAATTGTTTCTTGGAGCTCTTCAGGAGTTCCAATAAGATTAATATCATCAACATATATAGCTAATATCACAAATTAAGAACCAGATTTCTTAATAAAAACACATGGACATACCTGGTCATTTTTAAATCCCGCTTTCAATAAATATTCACAAAGACGTGTGAACCACATACGCCCAGATTGCTTCAGGCCATATAATGATTTACGCAACTTGATGGAGTAATTTTCATGAGGATAATGTTTATATGCTTGAGCATATGAAATCCTTCGAGGATTTTCATGTAAACATCATTTTCTAAATTTCCATACAAGTAAGCAGTGACAACATCTAATAGGCGCATATCTATCTTTTCATGTACTGCCAAACTGATAAGATATCGGAGTGTAATAGCATCAACAACAGGAGAATAAGTTTCATCATAATCAATACCTGGTCTTTGTGAAAAACATTGGGCTACTAATCGCGCTTTATATCGAACGATTCCACTCTTTTCATTGCGCTTTCGCACAAATATCCATTTGTAGCCAACTGGTTTTACACCTTCTGGTGTTCGGACTGCAGGTCCGAAAACTTCACGTTTTGTCAGTGCATTTAACTCCGATTGAATCGCATCTTTCCATTGCAGCCAATCTTTTCTATGCCGACATTCATTAACTGATATTGGATCAGAATCATCATTATCCTGTGTAACATCAAGATATATATTGTATGCAAATATATTATCAATAACAGTTTCTATCCGATTCCAACTTCTACCGGAAGTGGTATAATTGATAGAAATTTCAGTGTTACTTTCATCAACTTCTAGTTCTTTGTCATCAGTTCTCTCTTGGTCTTTATCATTCTTTTCTTCAATATGATCTTCTGGATCATTTAATCCTCTTTTCTTTCGAGGGTTTTTATCTTTAGAACCAAGAGGTCGGCCACGCTTCTGGCGTGTTTTTGACTCAGCAACTATAGGTATAATATTTTGTTTTCTTTGGAACTTCAATTCGAATAGGAGCATTTATAGTCTGGAATATGCGATTTTGTAACTCTTCCAGAGTCAACAAAAGTGTCCGGCATTTGATTTGCAATGCTTTGCAATTGAATTATCTTTTGAACTTCAAGTTCACATGCGCTTGTGCGCGGATCAAGATAATTTAATGATGTTGTCCAAGCAAGATCCTTTTTATCTTGTTTTGGTTCTCCCCTAATTTAGGGAATAATGATTCATCAAAATGACAATCGACAAATCTTCGTCGTGAATACATCTCTGTCGGGGGTTCAACATACACGATAATAGAGGGATAATCATATCCAACGTATATCCCCTTTCTTCTTTGAGGACCCATCTTTGTACGTTGGTTTGGTGCAATTGGAATATATACAGCACACCCAAAAATTCTTAAATGAGCAATATTTGATTCTGACCTAAAAGCCAATTGCAAAGGAGAGAATTTATGATAACTAGCTGGTCTTATACGTACAAGAGTTGCAGCATGTAAAATAGCATGTCCCCAGGCAGATGTTGGGAGATTTTTTTTTCATTAATAATGGTCTAGTAATTAATTGTAATCGTTTAATCAAAGATTCAGCAAGACCATTTTGTGTGTGAACATGAGCTACAAAATGTTCAACATTAATCCCAATTGACATGCAATATGCATCAAAAGCATGTGATGAAAATTCACCAACATTATCCAAACGGATATTTTTAATGTGATGGTCCGGAAATTGTGCTCGTAATTTAATTATTTGAGCAAGTAATCTCGCAAACGCCAGGTTGCGAGTAGATAATAAACATACATGTGACCATCGGGATGATGCATCAATTAAGACCATAAAATATTTGAACGGTCCACATGGTGGATCAATAGGTCCACAAATATCTCCGTGAATCCGTTCGAGAAATGTAGGACTTTCAGCTCCTACTTTTACTGGTGATGGTTTAACAATTAATTTTCCTAGGGAACATGCAGTACATGCGAATTTTTCTGATGTTAATATCCTTTTATTTTTTTAAAGGATGACCATGTGTATTCTCAATGATTCTTCTCATCATGGTAGATCCCGGATGACCCAACCGATCATGCCAAATGCTAAAAGTAATAGGATCAGTAAACTTCTGGTTTACTAGATGATGAATTTCAATTGTACGTATTTTTACAAAAATATAGACCAGTAGAAAAAGACGGCAGTTTTTCTAATACCGATTTCTTACCCAAATACATTTGAGTAATAAAAAGATGCTCAATCCCATTTTCCTCATTTGTTTCAACATGATACCCATTTCTGCGGATATCTTTAAAACTCAATAAATTTCTTTTGGATTTTGAGGAAAATAGTGTCTTATCAATAATAATTGTTGTTCCTTTAAGCAACAATATACTAACTCTTCCGGAGCCCTCAATTACATTTGCACTACCGTTTATCGTATAAATATTTATTTCTCTCATTTTGAGATCAGAAAAATATTTCTCATTTTTTAGTATGGTGTGTGTAGTTCCACTATCAATAATGCATACATCATCATTAACAACAGCCATCTGAACACAAATATATATATGTAAACGTAAATATTATTAGAATAGAATGAAAATGAAAATACAAAAATATCAGGGTGAGGCTTTAGTTCTTCTGGACA
Source organism: Voacanga thouarsii (assembly GCA_026120185.1). Classification (NCBI taxonomy): domain Eukaryota; kingdom Viridiplantae; phylum Streptophyta; class Magnoliopsida; order Gentianales; family Apocynaceae; genus Voacanga; species Voacanga thouarsii. The sequence continues at coordinate 10,582,639 of JANUWF010001287.1, read as the reverse complement.
CTGCCATCACCAATTAAATGGTCTATCCTACCGTCTGGGTGTTCAAAAAATCCGATACATCCATATGGGTAATATTGATATTAAGATCTTCAGGATCAATATCATCATCATCAGCATTATTTATTGGATGTTGAGAAAAATTTGCTTCCAAATTTTTATTTTTCAATGAAGCTTGATACAATTCAACTAAATGCTTAGCCGTATCGACGGTTTCAGTGACCAATGACCTTTCATGCCACATCTATAACATATATCCTCATGTTTTTCTTCAATTTCTTTTTCTTTTCCCTTATGATCTTTTCTGTTCCACTTCAGGTGGCCAGTATTTCTCACAGTTTGATTATAATTGTGATAAGGGAAATATCGAGCGTGTCTACGACCATAACCACGACCACGGTCACGGCCATGGCCACGACCACGACTATAACGATGGCTTCTGCTGGAGCCAACAGCATTCACTTCTGGGAGTGCTGTTGAGTCAGTTGGTCTGGCTTCATGATTTCTCAATAATAACTCATTATTTTTCTCTGCAATGAGGAGGGCGGTAATTAAATCTATAAATTTTGTATACCCCTTTTCTCGATATTGTTGCTGCAGGACAATATTCGAGGCATGAAAGGTGGAGAATGTCTTCTCCAACATATCTTCATCAGTCACTTTTTCTCCGCATAATTTTAATTGAGATGTAATTTTATACATTGCGGAGCTATATTCATTCACGGTTTTAAAATCTTGCAACCTCGAGTGCAACCATTCATAACGTGCGATGAGGTAGTACGACCATCTTCAGGTGGTCAAATCTTTCTTTTAAATTTACCCACAGGCCATATGGATCTTTTTCGGTAAGATATTCCATTTTCAAATTTTCATCGAGATGACGACGAATAAAAATCATAGTTTAGCCTTGTGTTGTGCAAATGCACTATTATTTGCTTGAATAGTTTCACTAAGGCCTTCAGCATTTAGATGCATTTCTGCATCGAGAACCCATGACATATAATTTTTTCCAGAAATATCAAGGGTTACAAATTCGAGTTTAGCGATGTTAGCCATAGAGATCAATAAATGCGTACCTGTCTTCTGGCTTTGGTAATGGCAGAAACTCGTGCTTAGTCTTCTGGTTTTTGTACCGGTAGAGACTCGTGCTGATAACGTGTTATAAAATTAGGGTAGTGTTAGAATAAAATCTACACACTACACACTAAGAAAATTCTAATTATTCTTTGCACAAGAATTTATCTTCAAACTTCTCTCTTTCTTTCTCTCACAATTCTTTCTCTAATCTTTCTTTCACAAAATAATGGTGTATTACAAGCTTAGAGAATAGCTTTATTTATAGAGCTCTAATTAGTGGATTACATCATGGCATACATCATCTTCCACTAATCTTAATTAGTGGTGTCTCCACTAAATGGTGGACATGCATAAAAATCTTCTATAATAATTCACATAAATCCATAATTAGTGGAGCCTCCACTAATTAATAAAGATTCCAATAATTCATAACAATTTGTTATTTTTAATAGGGTAATTGGCCCAATAGTCCTTAAACTTTTTTATAATATTATTTTTGTCTTTTTTTTTTTTACATATATTGACTTCTTAAATTATTTCGACACTATCACTTTCATCTTTAAACTTTTTCTCAATCTATTATCATCCTTGAATTATTTTTAAAGTATCACAATAATCTTATAATCTAATTTTTGAGAACAAAAATATCTTCACAATTCATTTCCCTAAAAAATTGCGAAAAAATGCAAAATAGGCCCTAAAAGAATCTATGTACGATTTTTCAATAACGATATCCCGAATTGTTCATTTCGTTTTCAAAATCATTCAAGGCGGGGTTTGTGTCTTTTTGTTTTTTCCTGTATGAGCATAGCCATTCATATCTATGTAGAATGTACTGCATACATATATAGCTTTAGAAGCAAATAGCCATTACAAAATATTGATCCCTGCGTGCTTAATTATTTGCTGCTGGGAGCCAGTACAATAGGATGATGAGTTTGGAGTGAGGCTTTGATTTCAGAGTAGGGGTGGCAATCATGTCGTGTTCGGGTTGGCGAGTCGTGTCAACTTGAGATAATTATACTTGACAGGTCAACCCGAACACGACCCGATTAATAAACGTGTCGTGTCGTGTCAACCAATTTATTTTCGTGTCGTATTCGTATTATAAAACGGGTTGACACGACATGACACAATTAGACACAAAAATTAAATAGATAATTACTAAATTCGTCAACCCGAATACCTACTAAATCCGCCAATCTGTGCACTATTACACAAAAAATTTGAAAAAATCAAATCAAATTATATAAAATTAAAAAACTAATAAAATAGTCAGTAAAATCATAAATAACCAATAAAATAACAAACCATCCCGCTAAATATTTAGAGATCTTAATAAATTCATAAGATTTAATCTTAAAAATCTAAACAAATGTAATTTTGCAATAAAATTGGATTATTCAAGAAATTATTTTCTCTAGATATTTAGAACAACAATTTTGTCGTAGCATGCCAGGAATTTTAAAGAGCAAATGGAGAGCAAAAAACGAGCACGAAAGGAAGGCTTGTCCTTGTAGGGTGTAATTCAAATTGTCTTTATCCCAATGTCAGAAATAGCATAGTATACGAATTGGTCAATCGATGCTGAGTGAACATTACCCTCTGGTAAATGCACCACACGAGTTTCTTTTCATTCTATATTCGATTCGACCTGTAGGCATATTACATACGTTATTTTCTAAAGGTCTAACCTTTCCCTTTAGACTTGCGTAAGGTCGTTGCTTACCAACTCGTACTAATATTATTATTATAGACACTAAATAATAATTAATTAAGAATGATTCATTTACTATATATCAAACAAATAATCACATTAACATCATTTATTTTCTTTAATATGTCTCATATAATTAAACAAAATAGACACACAAATAATTTAATTAATTCATATAATAAAATTTAATTCAATTAATTCATGTAAAAAATTAAATTATCTGATTTTCTATAGTAAAATTTGTAGAGTATTACAAAAAGTATTAAATGTAAATATTAAAAAAAGTTAAACGGATTCACAGGTTGAAACGGGTTAAAACAGGTTGAAACCGTTTATGACCTGTACACGTTTAAAATTAAACGGGTTGACCTGTTTCGACCCGAACTCGCGAAACTTCAATCCTAACCCGCTATAACCGTATTGTATTCGTGTCGTATTGACACGTTGTGTTTAATATTGCCGCTTCTATTTCAGAGGGTGTGATGGGCCGATGGCTATGTGTTTGATAAAATGTCTACACGTGAACCAATGAATTGTCCGGTACTAACGTGTCCTTTGAAGTGTCAATCGATTTTTGTCATTCATAGAATGGACTGCATACATATTGATCGATCACCTCCTGTGAAGATAGTTTTGTTCTTCCAAAATTAGACTATAAGATTATTTTAATATTTTGAAAATAATTCAAAAATAATAATTATAAATTAAAAAAATAATTCAGATTTTAAACTTAAATAACTTTCAATTCACTTAAAATTTATAACAAAAATACTTTAATACATTTTAATCAATTAAGTGAAAACAAAAATTTATTATCAAATGTACTTAATTAATTAATATTATATATTAAAATAAATATTTAATTAATTAATTTTAATATTTAATTAAGTTACCATACACGTCGATCTACTTTTTTTTCTTTATGAAGAAAAAGAACATTTAAACATGTACTTGAATATCAATTTTATTAAAAAAGATTCTTCACTTATTTAAAAAGAATTTCAACTAAAAATATTTCTAATTTTTGAGAACTATTTCTAATATTTGAGACATGAATCTTCTCGTAAAACATCACATTTTCACTTTTTGGTTGTACATAAGTAACATTTTTTTTTTAAAGTTAAATTCATTCTCATCTAAAACTAATTTTTCTCAAATACTAAGCTATTGTCTAAGTACTCCTAGTGAGTTATCATTCTCTACTTGAATTTTGATACAAATTATGTACTAAAATCTTGAGTTGCCAAAGGTGAAAAGTGATCGTTTCATAGCTACAATGAGATAATTCATAAAACTAAATTTTACCATATTTTGAGTTCCATTCATATGAACCTGTCCCCATAATGTATAAACAAAATGCTGCAACCCCCCCCCCCCCCCCAACACATACACTAAACATCCCATCCCCCGAGAAACCAAAAAAAAAAAAAATCATTACTCTTATTCGTGTAACAACAGTATCTGAGATTCTAAACAGCAATTAGCAATGGTTATTGGGTCGGCTCGCACGATTTCGGACTGGGCCAATCCCAGAGGGGGGCGAGCCGGTCCATGGGCCAGAAGCCCTGGGACCGGCACGGTCTGGGACCTTGGCCCATGAGGCCCGCGGGCCGTCCCGTGTGCTTATCCTTTTTTTTTTCCTACTTAGCACAATTTTTTAAAATTATAAAAAAGCCACCTTGAAGTGGTGGAGGGTTTAGCTTAAACCCCTACCTGTTTTATTAATTAATAAAATAAAGATTACATAAGAGGAGGACTTGATACCTAAACCTCTTTAAAATATTACAATGATTAAAATTTAAAAATATAATAAATATTCTAAAAATAAAATTAAATATATAATACTACTTATCCTAAATTCCTAATTACAAGAATACTAAACTAACTACTTGGTTCACCCCATTCATCATCTGAGTCATCATCAATAATCCACGAATTAATCGTCCTATATTCGGCTGCAAACCAACTACTACAATACATTAACATCTCTAAAGTTTGAGGAGCCAATCGAGATCTTCTTTCATTGATTGTTCGAGCGCTCTCACTGAAGACGCTTTCCGATGGCACTGTAGAGACGGGTGGTGTTAAAAGATCACGTATCATTTTAGATAAAATGGAGTATTGACTTACATGAGCCTTCTACCAATTACAAATATCAAAATGTTGATCTTCATTTTCTATCAAGGGCTGCATCTCATAAATTTTCATCTCGTTGTAGGTGGTAGACGATCTTTTTTTATGTTTCATAATACCCCATGGATTAAATACTGATGAAATTAAAGAGGTAGATTTTCATGGAGGTTGAAAGTAACTCATTGATGACCAAGATTAAAAAATACTAACTCGTTGATGACCAAGATTCAAGAATAACAATACTTTGTGGAGCTTTTTACTTCCTGTATCCACTATTCTGCTACTCAACAATCTTTCAAACTATGAAGACTTTCTTGAAGAATTGAAAAAGTATAACACAAAAATAAATTCTATTCTAATACTTTTTGTAAAGAAAATGGAGAATTAGAGAGAGTTTGAGAGAATTGGAGAGAGTTTAAGAGAATTGGAGAGTGTTTGGTGAGTTTTGGATTGAATTGGGGGGTATTTATAGAGTTTTGGGAGTTATAATAGAGAATATAACCGTTAGGGACTAAAATATATATAAAAAAAATCAACTATTTTGGGGGCTAAAATATAATAAACCAAAATTGAGAAAACCGTTGAGTAACGGCTCTCTCAGGCGGGCCAGGGGTTTTAACCCCTGGCCCAGACCGGACCGAGATCTAGGTCCAGCCCGGTGCACAGTGGCCAATTTGGCATTTGGACCCGACCCAGCGGGCCGAACCGACCCAATGGCCATTGCTAACGGCAATGACCACTTATTGTGGTTTCACTGGCTTTAATCCCTAGTTAAATTATAAGACTTCTATCGGATTTAAGTAAAATATGGCAACCGGAGTTTGAATGCTTCAATCAGATTCCATCCAAAGGAAAATGCTATCAGAATAGACTTTTGTGTGAAACATATTTGAATTTATTGCATTTTCCCTTTAAAATAAGAGAGAGTTAAAGAGAATAGCCTAATAATTTAGAGCCACTTTGGTGCAGTGATTGTCAAAATCATTGTATGAGTTACAAAATGTGTGAAATGACTATTATTTTTTTATTAGAAAATCACAAAACAAATATAAATATTCAATACGATTGAATAATAAGAATAATTTAAATTGAATAATAATAGAGTTAAAGAGAAGAAAATGACAACAATTTGAGGCTTATATTCAATACAAATTCTTTAAAATTGATTCGTCCCCTCTTATCTTATAAGTATGCTTGATATTAAAGTGGATGTCTGTCTTCTAAGATATAATGGATATAAGAGGTAACTAGTAAAAAACTCTTCACCCAACAAATTTGAACAAACTAAACAATAACATTATATAGAAGAATGCATATATAGAGATAAGAAAAAAAAAATAAGAGATATTATTTGAACTCTAATTTTCTCTCTTGAAAAAACAGAATAGGAAGCACCTAGCTATTTATAGGCTAAATGATAGTATCATAAATATGACATTAAATCATCATATTATTCCAAAAAATATTCATTAAATACTTGTTTAGAATTTTAAACAATAATTCATTTATGTATTCAAGATATAGTACATGAATATACTCATTAACAATTATAGGAGGATTAAAGGACGGAGGTATGATATGGTGAATAGAGGTAGAGTTAAGTCTAAAATGATATTAATGGAGGTGATTAGAAGATATATGCCTCTATTAGATTTGAACGAAAGTATAACGGTAGATAGAAAGAAGTGAAGGGTGAGGATTCATGTGAATAAATACACGTAACTTTATATTGATTCATGTAACCGACACTATATTTCTTCAGATTAATACTTAATTTTTTGTTTGTATACTCATTAACTATTATAGAATTATAAACAATATTTATTAAAGAAGATACATTCAAGATTCAAGATACAAGATACATTAGTGAATATAATATTTGAAGCATCCAAGTTACATTGAATCGTTATCACACTAAATTAGGTACATCTCCTACTCTCATTTTTTAAGGTGATACATTGAAACAATTTCTTCATTCACCAATGCATCATTCATGCTAATAATAGTACAATGAAATAATCATTAAAAATATATATGTAGTATTTTTTATAGAAACACCATTAAATAGTACAATGACATAATATTCTATACTAATAAAGTCAAATTGAAAAAATTGAAAAAAATCAAATATTCTGTTTTATTAACCTATTGTAATATATAAATAAAAATAATTAGAAAATATAAAAACTCATAATTTAATTAACATTAAAATGTTTGTTATTAAAAATAATTAAACAACTACAACTTACACATAAATCAATATTTATGAATCGATTATGAAAAAATTATAATTCAAAAAAGATAAACCTCTTTTTTTCTCCCTTTTACTAAATAACTCAATGTAAATAATTGTTCCTTAAATTGACCGAAATAGTTGATATTGGGATTTTCCCACTAATATCGTGAGTTCAAATTTCTCTTCAAACACGAGTCATGTGTGATGTGATGCCCCAATTCTACATTGGATTAGAATGAGAAGTATGAATGATATATTAAAATGGGTCTAAGTATTCATTGTCAATTTGAGATATCCATTTTGGCCCAATGAAAATGACAGTCAAATAATTGACCGTGAGTGCTGCCAAACCCATAGTTACACCTAAAAATTTCCCATTAGACATACCCACGATCATTTTTCAACGGTGCATGAAAGTAAAGTCAAAAAGGTTTCTTTTTCTTTTTCTTTTTTTAAATGGCGTACGTGATTTTCTTTAAAGCTTTTTAATATAGGCCGTACCCTTTTTGCTGCCCCGAGACGGGGTCGGTGGACCGCGTCCCGCTTCGAGTTAAGCATTAAAATTTTTGGGTCCTACGCGGATGCCCTCAAACTATGACACAAGTTTATAATTAAAGGTAGAAATAAATCGAGTTGAATTTAGTTTAAATTAGATTCACACAAATTTAGTCCTACTCGGTACTCATCTAATATTTAATTTTATTAGTCTATACGTGCATAACTCATAAACAGTTCAATTCAACTTATTTATTACGAAATTAAATAATAGATTTACAAATTTTATCATATTTATTAAAATTAAAATTTAATTAATTAATGAAGATAAAAAATAAACACAACTAATTAATTTTAAAATAACTTAATACCATAAATTATAAAACATTCATCAACATGTTTACTTATTCAAAAAATACATAATATTTTTATTATAATTTAAATTAAAATAAAAAATAAATTAATGAAAATCTAACTAAAAATATATATGATGCTTATAATAAACTTTGTAACTTCATTGACTTTTTCATATAAGTAAGGTAATCGTGATGACTTTTTTTCTACTTATAAATATTAAGACAAAGTTATAAAATTAGAGTATAATGCATATAGTAAGTATGATTTTCTTTTAAATTAACACCTATATGCGTGCACGTGTACTCTCACACACACACATATATATATATATATAAAGTTAACTTGTCAATCTAATAAATTGAATTTCTTCTAATTAATTTAAGCTCAACTCATACTTTGAACAAGTAAAAAATTTGAACTTGTGTATTCCTCATTTAGTTTGAATCGAATTATGACCTACTTATGGATTGACTTAACTCATTTTTTACCATATTTACAATGCACTTATTTTAACTTTTTTGGAGGGGAAAAAATAAAAAGTCTAGACAATAAATGCTAAACATCTAGACAAGGAACTTACCATGCATGCAAATTAGGGATGCTAAACATTTGAAGTTATTTTAAGGTGGAATTCATATAAAAGATAGTTAATTTTTCAGTCACATATTGCTCGTTTGGTTCATAAAATAAGTTCATTAAGTTAAATATCAAATTAAATCAAATCATGAGCTATTTATTACTTGGTTCCACTCATTTTCAACCCTATTTACAGTGCACTTTTTTATGCTTTTTTTTTCCTTGCGGGGGAGGGTGGAAGTCTAGAAAACGAATGCTAAACATGTAAACCAGGAATCTACAGTGCTAAACACCTAGACAAGGAATTTAATATGCATGCAAATTAAGGATAAAAAACCCTTGAAGTTATTTTAAGGTCGAGTTCATATCAAAGTTAGTTAAAGATATACCTAACACAATATTTAGCATACTCAAAAGTATAACTTACATATATAACTTCAAGTAAATTAAATAGTAGAGCAAATTATATTCTAAAACTATTGCGAAATTCAAATTTTGTCTTTCAAATAAAAAAAATGTAAAAATATTCTTTGAACTTTTTAATTATTTAGATTTTACTCTTCTATGGTTAACCAACCGATAATTTTTAAGAAATTTTAATAATTTTATATTTTTAATTAAAATATATAATTATCTTATTTTTAAAATATTTTTTTCTTTTTCATTCTTTTCTTCCTCTCCTTCCAGCTGCAATTCCGCCGTCGCCGCTACAACTTCAAAGTTCAAACTCACGAAGCAAATCTGGATTTGGCCCTCAATCGAATCTTACCAAATCTGAATTTTGCCTTCAAAGTTCAAACCCTATCCTAATTGCTGCTACTTCTCCTCTACCTTTTGTGCTGACGAGTTTCGGCACTCAATCGAAGACTCCTGTGGAAGGGGATGCATTAGAATCTTGGTGGCCAACCATGTCAATGTTATCACTATCAGCAGATTTAGCACTCGATTGAAGCCAGTTGCCTGGGATATAGCTTGTGTTGTTCTCTTCTAGAACTGACTGACTAGAAGCCTCTTGAAGCTGGAGTGCATACTCCAAATTCCACAAAACATCTCCCATTGTTGCCCTTTCACTTCCATATTATGCTAAACATGTCTCTGCTGTTTCCCTAAATTTTCTCAAGGAATCCATGCTAATAGATCCAACAAAATGGGGATCTATTATCTACCTCAATTGGCCCTTCTTTCGCCAGTGCATTGCCCTTTCTGCAATGTTTACTTGTTCTCTTCGAAGTGCAGGATTTTTGGCTGGCCTAGCACACACAACTTCTAAAAGGACTGCTCTAAAATAGACATCAGATTTCTTTGTCAACTGCTATCTACGGTAGTATTCAGTATCAAATTACCAAAGCTTCCTTTCATCGCGGTACTCACATGAGTTTGATACAATGTAGGACCAAATTTAGACAACCCCAAATCTGCCACCTTTGCAGTGAAATTCTCATCCAATAAAATGTTGGTTGTTTCGACATCACGATGAATGATGATTTTTGCTGCTTCATTAGAGGTCGAGTGCCGAATCCCACTAAATCTGGTTTTTGCTTCAAACCCTGTCCCAATTGCTGCCGCTTCACCTCTACCTTATGTGCCCACGAGCTTCAGCACTCGATTGAAGGCTAAATCCAGGTTTGCTTCATGGGTTTGAATTTTGAAGTGCAGCGGCGACCGCAGAATTGCAGCGAAAGGAGAGGGAGAAAAGAAAGAAAAAAAATAAAAATAAAAAATATATTTCAAAATGAATTAAAAATAAGATAATTATATATTTTTATTATAACTTGTCAATTAATTTCATGGGTCAAGCCTGTGCAAGTAGAATAAATTTATCTAAAATTTAGGATTAATTAAAAAAAAAAAACACTCTATACTCTATCACTATTCTCAATTTGCCCCATGCAAAAATTTTTATGTCAATATCTCCTCTACTTCCTAACACTATGATCAAATTAACTACTAAAAATTAAATCCTTAATATTTTTTATAAAATATTAAATTACCCCTCACATTATCTTCTCCAAATCAAAACCTAACAATCATCTTCTTCCTAACCTAAACATTGCTATCGTCACACTGTTATTGCATACCGACCGCTGAAGCACCCCACCCTCACAACCTCCCCTACGTTCTTTTTTCTAACATATAATCCAGAGCCTCTCTCCCAATGCCAAAGTCCAAACCCTCACATAACTCTTCTTTATTCTTCTTTTTTCCAACATAGAAACCATAGTCCCTCCCCTTCAACGCAAAACCAACACAAAAGCCATAGCCTCTTTTAATCTCTTTTTCTACCTACAACAACCTAGATAGATCTTTTTCTTCTCCTTGCAACAAAGTTGTAGCCATATCCCCTTTCTTCTCTCTTTTCCCTGACCTCGCCTTCTTTGCTTCCTCTTTTGTTCTTCTCCATCATAGTCACCTGCCTTGCGTCGCCCACCCCCTCTTCTTCTTTCTTTGCCTCCCTCCCTTCGGCCTTCTTCCTCTTTGATTTGATTCTTGTGGGTGAATTACTTAGTGAATTTCGTGGCTATTTTTGGTGGAAAATTCAAGACCCAATTTAGACCCCAAAACAAAATTTTTAGGGTAAAAAACAACACATAATTCAAATCTCTAACATCTTATGTCAAATAGATATCCTAGAACACTAGAAATATGAATCAAGTCTACCAAATCACTCCCTAAAACCTTTGAATCATCTATGGATTCAAGATAAAATGGAAGAAGGAATTTAGGCAACTAAAATTAACTCTTACTCTAGAACATTAGGATAATAAGATCCTAAGACACTATTTTGGTAAGTTAATTTGATCTATCCTTATAGTTTTAGAAACTCAAATCATAGGTAAGGAATGAAAATCTAAATTGGTCTTGGCCTTTGTAGAAGAACCTTGAAGAACTCTCTCAAATAGTGTCATACAATTCTCAATATATAATCCAACTTGCAGTTGAAACCAGTTAACCCTAGCTAATGTGAGATGTAATCTCAGCCTTTGAAGTGTTTAAAAAGTCTAAAATATCCTTACTACAAATTAAAAGTCGTAGGAATTGAAAATATTACAAATCAAGTAAAAATCGAAACACATCAAAATAGGACAAGTTTGCTGACTTGAACCAGCACCTGTTTATATAGGTCATCGGCATCGGTTGTGTGCTGTACAAAAGTTGCCCTCTTCCAGAGTTGAACTAGTATCAGTTTGGCATACTGAGCCAGCACTGAATGTGTACTATTCCAAATTGATTCCACACTAAATTGACCAGCACTGATTGTACTTGTTGAGCCGGAACTGGTTGTCTACTGTAGCTTTACAACTAACTTTTGTCTTGTGTTCCACTTTCTCCTGTGCTTTCTTGGCCTTCCACACTAATTGTTATTCAATTTTAACTTTATTTGGATTTCTCTTTTGCACCCACCTCTTCACATTCTTCATGTTCTTTGGTTTGGTAGTTTGATTTGCTTGAATTCTCCCTTATAAGCCTCCATACTTTGAATTCTTCTAAGGCACCATGAGATGTGGTTTGAAGCTTCTTCCCCCTTTTTTAGGGTTGACATAATGCTTTGATGGATTCCTATTATTTTCTCATTCTTTATGCAAATTTGTCCTTAAATGACCGCCTACATAAGTTTGCACGTAAGAATTCTTTTGTGAAGATAAGAGAAAAATCTTATGGCCTCCCATATATATCTCTTTTTCCCCCTCAACTCTACTCTCCTATTTTGGTGTATCTCTCTTTTTATTTTCACTTTTCAAGCACAAGAGAGTTACTCTCATTTTATCCTTTTTTTTCTCTCTTTTTGTCATTCTTCTCCTTTGCTCCCTCTTAGAAATCTCTTTTAACACCTTTTTTTTTTCTTCATCATTTTTCCTCTCACTCTCATTATTTTGAGAACTCTTATCAACACTCTTCTTTTTCTTTTTGTCCCTTATATTCTTTTGCACTTCTCTCACCTCACTTGGGGGTAGGGATAGAAGGGTGTATAACATACTCCCTTTAATAACCGAGTAAGAGTTCCTCCTCCTATCATGTAGAACACTTCTATCAAGTTGCCATAACCTTCCCAATATTAAGTGGCTAGCTTGTATAGGTACCACATCATAAATAATCTTATCTTGATATTTTCCTATTTCAATTGTTAACAACACTTATTTTTTTACCCTCAACTTCCTATTATCATGAAACCATTACAATTTATAGGATTAGAGTGTCTCATCACATATAGGCCTAAGTACTCGTCCACAAAACTAGCACTCACTTCATTTGTAAAACTCTCTCTATCAATAATAGTAACACAGGACTTTTGCTTGATAAGGCAATATGAGTAGAAAATGTTGTTTCTTTATAGGCTCCTCTTAACTTCACAACTAACTCCAACATCCCCAACATCACAAGCACCTATTTTTTTAATAGCAACTTCGGCCGAGGAATAAATTGGTGGTACAAAATTGCTTCATCATACAATCATTATCATCCTTGTGCACCCCCCCCCCCCTATTTTTTTTTTCTCATCCACACAACCTTCTTCTCCTGAAGAAATCTCTCATTGGGCATTGGTAAAAACTAGCTTCTTAGTTGGACATTCATATGAGGTGTACCCAAAGTCTAGACATTTGAAACACTTAATGTCCCTAGTTCTTGGTAACCTCTCAACACCTTTGCCTTTTTCCTTAACCCACTCTTCTCCAATTTTTTCCCTTTCCCACTCTTCTCTAGGCTTGTAGGCTTCCCTTGGGGTTTTGAAAATTTTGGTGGTTGGTTAAAAATAGGATTTGTATAAATGGTCTTATTGGGAAGAGGCTTTTTTTCAAGTTGTCTCTCAACCTTTATGGCCACATGCACCATTTCCTCCAAGATCTCATAAGAGTATAGCTTAACTACATGTGCAATCTCTCTATTTAAACCACTTAAAAACCTTGTTTTTGTAACCCTCACATCCTTCACAATGTTAGCCCTCACTCCAACTTTTTATGAAAATCCTCTACATTTTTACTTTCTTGTTTGAGAACATGTAATTTTTGGCAGAGCTTTATTATAGTAGTGTAAGGGTACAAACCTCCCTCTCATTAAGTTCCTCAATAATTCCCAATTGACAATTGGTACATCTCCCAATCTCCTTCTTGAGATGATATTTGGTCCTACCACACTAAGGCATACTCAAAGAAACTTGAAATGACCAATTTCACTTTAGTCCTCTTACTATAGTTAGAGCACTCAAATAAAAATTCCATCATTCTCTTCCACTCAAAGTAAGTTTCTAGGTCATTTTTTCCTTGGAAAGGGGATACCTTCAACTTGATATTTTTCATCTCCCTTTTTTCCTCATCACCTTCCCTTCTTCTCACTCTAATCCTATTTCTTCGGTTTTGTGCTCCATAGTCCTCTTTGTGAACTCCCTCGTCCCAATCTTTTATCCTTTTAAACTCCCTCTTATACCCTCTCACATTTTGTTCCTCATACCTGTTGAAAATGGCAACTTTGGAAGTTAATAACTTTTAACTCATGATTAGTTAGCCTAAAATAATTAATGGGAGTTATTTTTGACATGTTAGAGATTGTTTTGACTATGGTAGAAGTCATTTTTATGACGGAAATCCATAATTAAATGTCATTAAAATTTGGTGTTTAATCATTTGAGAAATCATGTTAGACATAGTCCCACATGAAAAAAATTGAAGAGTGTGGAAGCATTTATATACTAAAAGGCTTTTCTATATATTTGATAGAAAAGTCAAAGGTAATAGGGCTACAACATGCGCGCACCGCCCACCCACGACCTATGGTATTCTGACTGAACGAGATCGGTGAACTGAGGAGATTTTCGAGGTGATCGCAATTGGTGTGCGTCGACGGCAATCTGAGACCGTCTTATCCTGTAAAGAGAGTTGTTGTACCCATCGCACCGGAGTGGAGCGCATAACTTCTTGAAGACAAACCAGTATTGAACTGGTGATTCGGTCACCATTTATGTCCGTCGCGCCGCAGCTTGTCTAGAGGAGAGCCGGCACAGGGTACATTTAGTAGGGTCGGCGCCGGGTATGTTCTGGCAGAATAATGCTATTGTGTGCTTCTGTCCCACGAGCAAGTCTCTCAGGTCCATTACTAACTTATCTATTAATTTTGAATTCTATCTGATTTCTCTACACTTGGATTGCTTAGTCTTGCTGGCTTTATTGATATTTGATAATTGCATTTGTTAGAGCTCTGGTCGAGTATAGGCGGTACTTGTTCAATTTAATTGAGTTACCTGTCTGTACTCGCTAGTACCCTGTTTCTAACAATACCTTCCTTGCATTTTTCCTCTTTCTCCTCTCAAACTATATTTACCTCCCCTTAATAGTGTAGATGGATAGCCGCTCAAAGAACATTTATCCCAACCCTCCCCTTGTTATACAATGGGAGTGTGGCATTGTTTCCTTCTCTAATTCTAGGACTATCTTCCTTTGTACAACGATTGAGGTTTGGGCTTGGTAAGTTTGTAGTTCAGTTATATCTTTCTTCATCTCATCCATCTTGCCATTGAGAGAATCAAAAGCGGCTCTAGTATCAAAAGAATCTCCATGGGATATTATTGGAATTTTCGAAAGTGGTCATTTGTAAAAATTGGTTGGAAGATGAAGTAGTACCTCACAAGCACTCCCTCACGTATATATACTTGATCCTCATGTTTAACTCTCTTAGACATTTATAAGATAGGTTCACCCTCTTGCATTTTCTAATTCACTCAATTGCTCAAAAAATTCTTCCCAATTGCTTAGGAATTAGTCCAAACTTTTGACAAGTCTACTAACCCTCTAAGGACAACTAACTAACTTAGGTGGGTGATTGATCAACAACAACAAGCCTCAAAGAGTTTATATCAAGAGTTAATGAATTCAAGAAATTTAACAATTTCAATTAACTAAGGGAGTGATACGACTTTTTGTGTGGCTTTTCTTGGTGTTGTGGGTGTTTTTGGTGGCTGTGTGTCCAGTCAAACAATTGGAACCCAAAACAGAGATTTCTTCTTGTGACAAAAGATAAAATAACCTAACTACTTACACTCTTTCAAACCCTTGAAGAACAAAGCCTCAAAGATCCTCAAGATGAGTAGAAAGTTCTATTATATTCTCACCCTAATATCCTTGAAGCAACAAAGGCAAGTAAGAACAAATAGAATAGAGAAGATAGGCACTCAAATATTGAATTTCAAACAAACTTTAGAAGAACAATGTAACTAAGACCCATTCCAAGAAGACAACATTGGATTATCCAAAAGATTTAGAGACTCTTACAAAAGGAGGATTAACCTTTAAGTTTGGTCTTGAAAAAGATGAACAAGGAGGCTAGGGCCTCTCAAGATTCTCTCTCAATTTGAAATAAAGTGAAGTGTATTGTCTTGTCAAATCAATAAATATGTTATTTATACTATCCTAACCCTAACTAAGTAATCCCTGAGGTTTAATTACAGTTTTAGGGTCAAAATAAGTCTTTATAAACACTTAAAAGTGAAGAAAGGCGGAGAAAAGCATTAAAACGCGGAGCAATCGGCGGTGGCCCAGGGGAAAGCCGGCGCCGGTTTGGGACATTAAGCCGGCGCCGGTTTGGTTCTGTCTTCGGCCAGTTCTCATTTGCTTGAGTGTTGGTTTTAGACAAAATGGAGCAGGCGCCGGTTTAGCTGCATGGAGCCGGCGCCGGGTGTCCTCTGTAAGCTTCCCTTGTCAAATTTCATCCCCTTTTGCTGACGGCTTAAGTTCTTGTTGGGGTTCTTCGTGGATGGCCATCAACACGAACTCTTGGCTTACTTCCTCAACCCTCCAATCATCCTTCATCCTCAAGCATTGTTTGATGATAAATTGAAAATCATCTTGAAGTTTCTTGGTTCTCGCTATAGTTATCGATCATTGTCCTCCATGATGAAGTGGAGTCTCATCATCTCCCCCTCCTTGAAAATGATTCGTCTTCGAATCATTGCCATCATCTACATCAAAAGGAGAGAGGTCACCAACATTAAAGGTCGCACTAACATGATACTCACCCGGTAGATCTATCTTGTAAGCATTATTTCCAACTTTGGCAAGAACTTGAAATGGTCCATCCCCCCTTGGATCAAGTTTACTTCGGCGTTGCGTGGGGAATCTCTCCTTGCGAAGATGCACCCATACCCAATCGCCTGACTCAAAAGACACATTTTTCCTTCCTTGATTGCGCTTATGGGCGATCTCTTCGTTGCGTTTTGTAATGGTTTCCTTCACCTTCTCATGGAGTGCCTTCACCATTTCTGCCTTCTTAGCTCCATCAAGATTCAACCGTTCACCTATAGGCAAAGGAACCAAATCTAAAGGAGTTAGAGGATTAAAACTATATACAATTTCAAAAGGAGAATAAGAAGTGGTAGAGTGAATAGCCCTATTGTATGCAAACTCAATGTGAGGCAAGCACTCCTCCCAATTCTTCAAGTTCTTCTTGATTATAGCCCGCAAGAGTTGGGTGAGTGTGCGATTGACCACCTCGGTTTGTCCGTCCGTTTGGGGATGACAAGCTGTGGAAAACAAAAGGTTAGTTCCAAGTTTGTTTCATAAAACTCTCCAAAAGTATCTAAGGAATTTTGTATCCCAATCCGAGACAATAGTCCTTGGAATCCCATGCATTTTCACCACTTCCTTAAAGAATAAATCTGTAATATAGGACGCATCATTAGTCTTGGAACAAGTCACAAAATGAGCCATTTTGGAAAATCTGTCTACAATCACAAATATAGAATCATTGCCCCCCTTGGACCTAGGCAATCATAAAATGAAATCCATTGATATATCAATCCAAGGCACATTAGGTGTTTCAAATGAGTATAAAGACCATGTGGGAGAGCTTTAGACTTAGCTCGCCTACACGTAATGCATTGAGAACAATGTCTCTCTATATCCTTTTTCATTTTTTGCCAAAAGAAATGTTCCTTAAGGATGCCTAAAGTTTTAGCGATACCAAAATGCCCCATTAGTCCCCCACTATGGGCTTCCCGAACTAGCAACACCCTAATGGAATCCTTTGGCACACAAAACCTTGCCTCCTTAAACAAGAAACCATCATACCTATAATATTTAGCAAATGCACATTTCTCACAAGTATGGAAAATATCCCTAAACTCCTCATCATCAACATACAAATCTTTCATAAATTCAAAACCAAGAAGTTTAGTATCCAAAATGTTGAGGAGTGCATGCCTTCGAGATAGTGCATCCGCTACCACATTTTCCTTACCCTTCTTGTATTGAATGACATATGGAAATGTCTCAATAAACTCCATCCACCTTGCATGCCTTTTGTTCAAATTTTGTTGGCTCTTGAGGTGTTTAAGGGTCTCATGATCGGTATGAATGACAAACTCTCTTGGCAAAAGGTAGTGTTGCCAATACTCTAAGGTCCTCACCAAAGCAAAAAACTATTTGTCATAGGTAGAATAGTTAAGGGTTGTCCCGGACAATTTTTCACTAAAGTATGCAATAGGTTTTCTATCTTGGGTCAAGACCGCACCTATTCCCACCCCACTTGCATCACACTCTATCTCAAAAGCCTTCTCAAAATTGGAAAGAATAAGAATGGGAGCTTGGCTCAATTTGACTTTGAGGGTTTGAAAGGCTTGTTGTTGGGCTTCCTCTCACCTAAATCCCACCTTTTTCTTTACCACTTCGGTTAAAGGGGCTGTTAGAGTGCTAAAATTTTGGATAAACCTCCTATAGAAGCTAGCTAGCCCATGGAAACTACGGACTTGGGTAAGAGTGGTAGGGGTTGGCCAATCTTGGATGGCTTTCACTTTTCCCTCATCAACCTCAATCCCTTTGGCACTTACAACATACCCAAGGAATGTAATCCTTTCCAAACAAAATAAGCATTTCTCAAGATTAGCATACAATCTCTCCCTTCGGAGGGGTAATAAGTACACTTTGAACATGATTTAAATGGTCTACATATGATTTGCTGTAAATTAATATATCGTCAAAGTACACAACAACAAATTTCCCAATGAATTCCCTCAACACATGGTGCATTAATCACATAAAAGTACTAGGAGCATTGGACAACTCAAAGGGCACGACAAGTCATTCATACAACCCTTGTTTAGTTTTAAAAGCAGTTTTTCATTCATCCCCTTCCCTTATTCTAATTTGGTGATAACCGGATTTCAAATCAATTTTTGAGAAAATGCATGCACCAAATAGCTCATCAAACAAGTCATCTAACCTAGGAATGGGATAGCAGTATTTTACCGTTATGTTGTTGATAGCGCGACAATCCACACACATACACCATGTCTCATCTTTTTTGGGCACCAAGAGAACCGGAACCGCACAGGGGCTTAGGCTCTCTCTCACATGTCCCTTCTCAAGCAATGCCTCCACTTGCTTTTGCAATTCCTTGGATTCCTCCGGATTGTTTCTATATGCCGGTCGGTTGGGGATGACACCTCCGGGTACAAAGTCGATTTGATGCTCAATTCCTCTCAATGGTGGTAGTCCTCCGGGCACCTCATTTGGGAAAATGTCTTCAAACTCTTGAAGGATAGCTGCAATTTCATGAGGCAAAGATAATGTGGAATCGTATCGTTAGTAAAAACATAAGAACATTTGCATAAAAGAAAAATAACCGATTCCCTAGCTTTTATAGCCTCTATGACCTCACTCTCTTTTGCAAAGAAATTCACTCTCTTTTTACCTCCCCTCCCTTGTTCTTGCTCACTCCTATCCTTAATTGTCAATGGCATTTGTTTGTTTATTCTCTCTCTCAATTCTTTTTCTTACTTCTCTTTTTCTCTCTTCTCAATTTCTTGCTTTTGCTTAATTTCTTGCGCTCCCTTCTTCTTTTCTTTTTCCTTCATGATTCTTTGGTCTTTGCTCACCTCACTAGGGGTCATGGGGGTGAGGGTGAACTTAGTTCCCTCTTTGAGTAGGGAATAAGTATTCTTCCTCACATCATATTTTACATGCCTATCATATTGCTAAGGTATCCCTAATAGTAAGTGACCCGCTTGCATGGGTACTACATCACAAAGCACTTCATCCTTATACTTTCCCATTTCAAAAGACACCAATACTTGCTTGTTTACTCTTATTTCCCCACTATCATTCAACCATTGTAGTTTGTAGGGCTTGGGATGTCTAATCCAACTCATGTCCAATTCTTCAACCAAATTTGTACTAATCACGTTAGTGCAGCTCCTACTATCCACAATGACACTACAAGGGGTCTTGTTGACTAGACACCTAGTGTAGAAAATGTTCTCTCTTTGTTGGTGGCCTTGATCATCAAATTGCTTGTGAACTCAAAGACCTTCTAGTGACTCCCACCAAAGAGTATTCTTGTCCAACAACTTCCCCCTCATCACTCTCCTCATCTCAATTTCCATCTTAGTCTCATTGGTATCTTTCTCCCTCTTCCTCTTCGTCGGTAGAGACCTCACCATAGGGATTAGTATACATTACTCTCTTGCTTGGACACTCATGGGAAGTGTGTCCATATCCAAGGCACTTAAAGCATTTGATATCTTTATTCCTTTGTGGCCTCTCCATGGCTTTCCCCTTATCCTTGTTCCATCCTTCCATAGGTTTCCAATCCTCCATAGGCTTCCATTCTTCCCTAGATTTCCAAGCTTCCCTAAATTTGTTGAAATCCCTTTGAAATGGCTTGAGGGCTTCATCCTTTTTAGTTGGCACTTTGCTAGTTGTGTTGGGGTTTGGAAGTGTTGGTCTAGTAAATGCCCTTCTCTTTAATTGCTTTTCAATCTTCATGGCGGCATGTACCATATCCTCCAATCGATCATAGGGGTGCAATTCCACCAAATTGGCAATCTCCTTATTTAATTCTCTCAAAAATCTTACTCTTGTTGCTCTAGGATCTTCATGGATTTGAGCTTTTATCAACATGACTTCCATCTCCTTATGATAATCTTCCACACTTTTGTTCCCATGCTTGAGTGATTGGAGCCTTTGGTAGAGATCATTATAGTAATGGTGTGGTATAAACCTTGCTCTCATCATATCTTTCAATAAATTCCAACTTGCCACGGTTTCCACTTCCATTTGCCTCATTTAAGCACTAACTTGCTCCCACCATACCAAAGCATATTTCGAGAAACTTAAAATAGCCAACCTCACTTTTGACCTCTCACTATAAGTATGGCTTTTTAGGAATATCTCCATCTTACTTTCCCACTCAAAATAAGCTTCAGGGTCACTTTTGCCATAGAATGTGGGCACTTTCAATTTAATATGGCTCAACTCCCTTTCCACATCATTTCATTCTCTCATTCCTCCTCTATTACCCCATCCTCTAGGTTGTTCCCCAAAGGCCTCAACATGTTCTCCTTCATACCACTTATCGACTCTCTCAAATTCTCTTTCTAGTCCCCTTAGATTGTTTCTCCCATTCCTTCTTTGTCCTCTACCTCGTCCTCATCTCATTCCATGAACTCCCCCTCTTATAGGAGTTTGTTAGAATCCCCCAATTGAATGTTTGTCCCATTCTTCCCCTTGTTGGGCATGTAATGGAGGAGTGTGGGCATCACCATCCCTCATTCTAGGGCTAGGTGCTTCAAATCGTTCTTGGCCCTTCCTTTGTGCAACGGTAGAAGATTGGCCAAGATGGTTTATCAACTCCCTTGTCAGATTTTGAAATTCGCTTTGCATAGTCCTCATCATGGCTTGCAAGTTCTCACGTAATCTCCTAGCATCAATTGGTTCTTCTTGAGGTTTACTAGGTCCACTTGCGTTAGGCCTAGAGATCTCTTGTTCATGGGCCATGGTGGTAGAGTATTTACTTGTCTATACCTGCAAAACAAGAGATTAGAAAGAAAAATCGATCCTCACTGCACTTCCTTGCGTGTTGGCTCTCATGATTGATCACTCCACCCTCGTGTTTACTCTCTTAGGCTCTTTTGATAATAGGCTCTCCCTCTTGCCTTTTTCTCAACACTTAAGCCTTCTTGTTCAATCCCAATTCTCCCCAATAGTTGAAGATTTAGTCCAACTAAGTGAATCACACAAATCAAAAGGAATTTCCAAATAGTGGGTCTTAGGGGAATTTCAACAAACACTTGTTGGGCACCTCCAAGCAATCAAGTTTTAAGCCAAGAATTTCAAGAAAAATGGACTCAATCAACTTAAGAGCAAGTACTAGATGCAAAAGAACACTTCTAAGCAAGAAATAAACAAGAATTATCAAGAACAACTAAAACTAGGATAATGAAGAACAAGATGATTACAAAGGTGTAGTAGAAAATTTGAGTTCAATGGACATGGAATTCAATAATTTAGTGATATACTAAGCCACAAAATCCTAAGAAATAAAAATCAAGAATCAAAGTTCCCAACTATAGCCAAAAATACTCTCATGGAACATATATCAAACATTTTGGCTGCTACCTCGTCACTCAAGAACAACTAGAATTTTCATCCATATTCAAGCCAAATTTCAACACAATCATAAGACAAATTTGTTCACAAGGATTATAATAACATTAAGGAGCAATTTACCAACAGAAAAATCAAGATACAACAAAAATTTCAATACCTTTTTGGAGCAATTTTCTGAGTTACGGGATTTTCTGTTTTTCTCTTTTCTTCACTTTGTGGGGCTCCTTTTTCTTATTTTCAAGCTTTGATGGGAATCAAGCTTTTCCTTCTCTGATACCAAACTCTTTGATACGACTTTTTGTGTGGCTTTTCTTGGTGTTGTGGGTGTTTTTGGTGGCTGTGTGTCCAGTCAAGCAATTGGAACCCAAAACAGAGATTTCTTCTTGTGACAAAGGATAAAATAACCTAATTACCTACACTCTTTCAAACCCTTGAAGAACAAAGCCTCAAAGACCCTCAAGATGAGTAGCAAGTTCTACTATATTTTCACCATAATATCCTTGAAGCAACAAAGGCAAGTAAGAACAAATAGAATAGAGAAGATAAGCACCCAAATATTGAATTTCAAACAAACCTTAGAAGAACAATGCAACTAAGACCCATTCAAAGAAGACAACATTGGATTATCCAAAAGATTTAGAGACTCTTACAAAAGGAGGACTAACCCTTAAGCTCGGTCTTGAACAAGATGAACAAGGAGGCTAGGGCCTCCCAAGATTCTCTCTCAATTTGAAATAAAGTGAAGTGTATTATCTTGTCAAATCAATAAATGTGCTATTTATACTATTCTAACCCTAACTAAGTAATCCCTGAGATTTAATTACAGTTTTAGGATCAAAATAAGTCTTTACAAACACTTAAAAGTGAAGAAAGGTGAAGAAAAGCATTAAAACGCGGAGCAATCGGCGGTGGCCCAGGGGAAAGTCGGCGCCGGTTTGGGACATCAAGCCGGCACCGGTTTGGTTCTGTTTTCGATCGGTTCTCGTTTGCTTGAGTGTTGGTTTTGGACAGAATGGAGCCGGCATGGTTTGGCTGCATGGAGCCAGCACCGAGTGTCCTCTGGAAGCCTCCCTTGTCAAATTTCTTCCCCTTTTGCCGATGGCTTAAATTCTTGTTGGGGTCCTTCACGGATAGCCATCAACATGAACTCTTGGCTTACTTCCTCAACCCTCCAATCCTCCTTCATCCTCAAGCATTGTTTGATGATCAATTGAAAATCATCTTGAAGCTTCTTGGTCCTCTCTCTAGTCATCGGTCCTTGTCCTCCATGATGAAGTGGAGTCTCATCAGGGAGTAAATGGACAAGACTAACAAGATTAATTCAATGGAGCACTAGGAGTTCAAAGAACATAGCATTCAATCAACAAGATTAAGAATTCAACAACCAAGATGTATTCAGGTAGACAAGTAAGGTCCCAAAAATACTTAAAATCAATAGAAAAACAATCATAGGAGGTGTTTACAAAAGTTTTAGCTACAATTTCAAGTCATAAATTCACTCAAGTCGACTATCAAACACCTTGCAAGCAATTTTCATAATTCAAAATCTTGCAAAAATTTAAAGCATTTTCAACTCCAATAATCAACAAAACACATGAAATCTTCTATCCCAACTATTATACTATTAATTAGGTAAAAATTTAGTATGTAAAACTCAAGAAATATCAATGAAAACTTAACATTTTTGAGCACTTTACTTAGTGGCAGGAAAGAATTTTTTGCAACTCCTCTTCTTAAAAATCAAGCTTTGATAAGAATCAAAGCTTCCCAAGTGCTCTAATACCACTTGATGTGATTCTTGAGAGTGAATTTCGTGGCTATTTTTGGTGAAAAATTCAAGACCCAATTTAGATCCAAAACAGAATTTTTAGTGTAGAAAACAGTACCTAGTTCAAATCTCTAACACCCCAGGTCAAATAGAGATCCTAAAATACTAGAAATAAGAACTAAGTCTACCAAACTACTCTCCAAAACCCTTGAATCTTTTAAGGATTTATGATAAAATGGAGGAGAGAATTTGGGCATTCAAGATCAACCCCTACTGTAGAACCTTAGGAGAACAATATCTTAAGACACCATTTTAGTAAGTCAATTTGATCTATTCTTATAATTTTAAAGAGTCAAATCATAAGTATAGAATGAAAACCTAAGATTGGTTTTGGCCTTTGTAAAAGAACCTGGAAGAACTCTCTCAAAGAGTGTCTTTCAATTCTCAAAGTATAATCCACCCTATATTTGAAATGTTATAATGCCATATATATAACTATTCAACCTTACTGATGTGAGATGTAATCTTAGCCCTTGAAGTGTTTAAAAGTCTAAAATATTATCACTTACTAGCTAATCAAACGCGAGCCCCTCCTTAGGCAGATTCCTCCTTTTGCTCCTCAGTTTCTTATTACAAATTAAAAGTCGTGAAAATTGAAAATATTATAAAGCAAGCAAAAATTGCAAACATATCAAAATAGGGCAAGTCTGCTCGACTTGAAGCAATGCTTGTTCATATAGGTCACCCAGAGCTGGTTGTGTGTTGTACAAGAGTTGCCCTTTTTTAGCGTTGAATCGGTGCCAGTTTGCTCGACTTGAACTGATGCTTGTTCATATAGGTCACCCAGTACTGGATGTGTTCTGCTCCAAATTGATTCCACACTGATGGCGATTGTACTTGTTAAGCCGGTGCCGATTATTTGCTGTAACTCCACAACTAGCCTTTGTCTTGCGTTTCACCTTCTCTTGTACTTCCTTAGCCTTCTACATCAATTGTTGTTCAATTTTAACTTCTTTTAGATTTCTCTTTTGCACCCACCTCTTCACACTCATCATAATTCCTGACTTGGTGGTTTGATTTGCTTGAATTCTTCTTTATAAGCCTCCATACTTTGAATTCTTCCAAGGCACCATGTGATGTTGTTTGAAGTTCATTCCTCCTTCTTTAGATTTGGCATAATAGTTGGACGGATTCCTATCACCCCTACTCCCTTGCTGCCTTCCATCTCTTTCTTCTTTCTTCTTCTTTCTTGCTTTTCTTCTTTTCTCTGTCCTTCTTCTCTTTCTTCTCCTTCTCCCCTCTCTACCTCTTCCCCCTTCCTCGCCCTTTTCCTCTTGCAACCCACCCCCTACTCTCTCTACTTCTCCATTTTTTCCCTCTCTTTCTTCGCACTCCCTCACCTTCCCACCATCCTGACCCTCTCTACTTTTGTGTTTTTTTCTTTCTCTCTCTTCCACCTCCCTCACCCTCACCCTCACGCCATCTTCATCTCCATTGCAGGCAGTCACAATTGCCACTATGATGAAGACAAAAATAGTAAGGGGGGTTGGGGTGGGAAATAGAGAACAGAGAAAGAAGTTTTGTTTTTTTTTAATTTTTTAGTTTTTTAAATTATTATATATTGAAAGGCAATTAGGGCATTTAACATTTTCTGCTTACGATGTTTAAATGATTTGAACAAAATTTCAATTAAGGAGCGATATTAGTACAATGTTGTGAATTTGATTCGAAATAGAATTTATAAATATAAAAGTAAAGTAAAGATATTAGAAAAGAAGAGAAGAGAGAGAATCGTTTAGATATGATTTCATTAATTGTTCGTTTGTTTACATATGACCTCTATTTATAGAGGTTTCAATATAGAATCTGAAAAGTTACAGAACCTGAAAGGTTAAGAAATAAATTTAATAATCTTAAAAAACGAACGGTCACAGTATACGAACAGTCACATTATCTTCAAGAAAATGAATAACCACTTACTATTATTAAGAATATGAATAGTCATTCATAACACTCCCCCTTGGATGTTCATTTTTAACCATTTCGAAAAATGCCTGGTTAAAAACCTTGATAGGAAAAACCCTACGGGGTAAAAACCTAGTGAAGGAAAAGAGTACACTTTCCGTTCTGGAGGGAATACTGCCTCATTAAAAACCTGACTAAGAAAAAACCCAGTAAGAAAAAATCTTAATTAGGGAAAAAGAGTACAGTATACATACTCCCCCTCTTAATAACATCTTTAAGATGCATTTATGTCTTTCAACTGACGCATTCCAATTTTATATACTAATTTTTCAAATGAAGCAGTCGGCAATGCCTTAGTGAGTAAATCTGCCAGATTATCACATGATCGAATCTGTTGCATATCAATTTCACCTCTCTTCTGGAGTTCGTGAGTAAAGAAAAATTTTGGTGAAATATGTTTTGTCCTATCTCCTTTAATATATCTACCTCTTAATTGAGTTATACAAGCTGCATTATCTTCATAAAGAGGTATTGAAATTGCCTTTTCAGAAGATAATCCACAATTTTCTCGGATATAATGAATCATTGATCTCAACCACATACATTCTCGGCTTGCCTCGTGAATAGCTATAATTTCAGCATGATTAGAAGAAGTAGCTACTATAAATTGTTTTGTAAAGCGCCATGATATATCAGTACCACCGCATGTAAATAAATAACCAGTTTGAGAACGTACTTTATGTGGATCGGATAGATAACCAGCATCAGCATATCCAATCAACATTGGATTGGTTCTATTTGAATAAAATAATCTAAGATTCATTGTCCCTTGAAGATATCTTAGGACATGTTTAATCCCATTCCAATATCGACGTATTGGGGAAAAACTGAATCTTGCTAATAAATTCACAGAAAATGATATATCAGGTCTAGTATTATTAGTAAGGTATATCAATGCACCAATTGCACTGAGATATGGTACTTCAGGACTAAGTAGTTCTTTATTATCTTCTCGAGGTCGAAAATGATCTTTATTTATATCTAACGACTTCACGACCATTGGAGAACTTAATGGATGTGCTTTGTCCGTGTAAAACCTTTTAAAAACTTTTGTTGTGTATGTTGATTGATGAATAAAAATATTATCTTCCAGATGCTCAATTTGTAAACCAAGACAAAACTTGGTTCTGCCAAAATCCTTGATTTCAAATTCTTGCTTCAAGTTATTTCTTGCCTTTTGGAGTTCGTCTGAAGTTCCAATAAGGTTAATATCATCAACATATATTGCAAGTATTACAAAATCAGATTCAGATTTCTTAATAAAAATACATGGACATAGTGGATCTTTTTTATATCCTGATTTCAATAAATATTCACTAAGACGATTATATCACATGAGTCCAGACTGCTTTAAGCCATATAATGACTTTTATAATCGAATGGAATAATTTCCACAAGGGTTAGAATTATATGCTTCAGGCATACTAAATCCTTTTGGGATTTTCATATAAATATCATTATCAAGGTTCCCATATAAATAAGCAGTCACAACATCCATTAGACACATGTCAATCTTTTCACATACTACTAGACTCACAAGGTATCGGAGTGTAATTACATCCACCACAGGTGAATATGTTTCATCGTAATCGATATCCGATTTCTGTGAAAAAACTTGTGCCACAAGTCGTGCTTTATATCTTACGACTTCATTATTTTCATTTTGCTTTCGCACAAATACCTATTTATAACCAATGGGTTTTACACCTTTTGATGTTCGGACTACAGGTCCAAAAACCTCATGCTCTGCAAGTGAATTTAACTCCGATTGAATCGCATCTTTCCATTTTGACCAATCATTTCTATGACGACATTCTTCAACTGATGTTGGTTCAGGATTCTCATCTTTTAACACTTCTAGTGCTATATTTTATGTAAAAACATCATCAACAGTTATTTTCGTTCGATTCTAACTTCTGCCAGGAGTTATATAATTAATGGACATCTCACTATTCTGTTCACTATTTTAAGATATTTGGACCTTTTCATCAGTTTCCACTTGATCCATTTTTCTTAATTCTTCAATTGGATCATTCTGATCATTTAATCCTCTTTTCTTTCGAGGATTTTTATCTTTTGAACCAATGGGTCGTCCACGTTTCTGACGTGTTTTTGATTTAGTAGCTATAGGAATTGTATTTTGTCCTGTTGGGACTTCTATCCGAATAGGAGTATCTATAGTTGAAATATGCGATTTAGTTACCTTTGTAGAGTCCACAAAAGACTGGCAGTTGATTTGCAAGTCTTTGCAAATGAATGATCTTTTAAACTTCTAGTTCACTTGCGTTTGTGTGCGGATCTAAATAATTCAATGATGTTGTCCAGGCAAACTCATTTTTATGTGGTTTATGTTCTCCCCCTAATTTAGGAAACAAAGTTTCATCAAAATGACAATCAACAAATCTTGCTGTGAATACGTCACCCGTTAATGGTTCAACGTATCTGATTATAGAGGGAGAATCATATCCAACATATATCCCCAACCTTCTTTGAGGACCCATTTTGGTACGTTGATTTGGCACTATCGGTACATATACAGCACACCCAAAAATTCTCAAATGAGCAATATTTGGCTCGGAACCAAAAGCCAATTGTAATGGAGAAAATTTGTGATAACTTGTTGGCCTTATGCGCACAAGTGCTGCAGCATGCAAAATAACATGTCCATAAGCAGTTGTAGGGAGATTTGTTCTCATTAATAACTGTCTAACAATTAATTGTAACCATTTAATGAATGATTCAGCTAGACTATTCTGAGTATAAACATGAGTTACTGGATATTCAATAGTAATGCCAATTGACATGCAATAAGCATCAAAGGCTTGGGATGAATATTCTCCAGCATTATCTAGACGGATCCTTTTGGTAGGATAATTTGGAAATTGCGCTCTTAAGCGAATTATTTGGGCAAGCAATCTCGCAAACGCCAAGTTACGAGTTGATAATAAACTGACATGCGACCATCAGGTCGATGCATCAATTAAAATTATAAAATATCTGAATTGCCCACATGGTGGATTAATTGGTCCACATATATCACCATAAATTCTTTTTAGAAATACTAGAGACTCAAACTCTATTTTTGTTGGAGATGGTTTAACAACCAATTTCCCTTGAGAACATGCAGCACATGAAAATTTATCAGATGTCAAAATCCTTTGACTTTTCAAAGGATGACCATGCGTATTTTTAATTATCCTTCGCATCATAATAACTTCTGGATGACCCAAACGGTCATGCCAAATGATAAATGTAGCAGGATCAGTAAACTTCTGATTTACTGAATGATGTACTTCAATTGTATGGATTTTTGTGTTATATAGGCCAGATGAAAGAGATGGTAGCTTTTCTAAAAAAGATTTTTTACCCGACATTATTTGAGTAATACAGAGATACTCAAAACCATTTTCTTCCATTGTTTCAATGTGATATCCATTTCGGCGAATCTCTTTAAAGCTTAATAAATTTCTGCGAGATTTAGAAGAAAATAACGCTTTAGGAATAATAATATTTGTTCCTCCGGGTAATACAATATTAGCTCTTCCGGAGCCTTCAATCAACTTTACACTACCACTTATAGTATTAACATTTGTTTCTCCCATCTGCAGGTAAGAGAAATATTTTCTATCTTTAAATATGGTGTGTGTTGTACCACTATCAATTAGACATATATCTTTAATGCCACTTGTGTATCCAGTAAGTGGAATAATAGCCATCTGGGCATAACAAAATATTAAATACTCAAACAATAAAAACTTTAAACGCTAATTACTATTACAATGCCAAAAAAAAAAAAAACAAAAGAAACATATTAAAAATAAACTTCTAATTCTTTTGGACATTTCCATCACCAATCAAATGCTCAATTCTTTCTTTAGGACGCTCAAAGAAATCATCCACGTCCAAATGAGTTACATCAACATCGTCAAGGTTGATATCATCATCATCATGAAGAGAATGTTGTAGAGTAAAATTTGCTTCAGCATTTTTGCCTTTCTTCTCAATAGACGCCTGATACAGATCAACAAGTGGTTTTGCAGTACGACAGGTACGAGACCAATGACCTTTTATGCCACAGCGATAATATTTATCTTCATAATTTTTAGGAACAACATCATTTCCTTTTCCTTTCACATTAGTTTTTGGCCACTTCTGGTAGTTGTCATTATTTCTCGTAACTTTGTTTTGACTATTGCGATCATAATGAATATTTTTATTACGACCATATATATGTCCACGGCCACGGCCATATCCACGACCACGACCTCTTCCAGGGCCAAAATTACGAATTCTAACATCATTCACTTCTGGGAATGAAGTAGAACCTGTTGGTCGAGTTTCATGATTTTTCATCAATAGCTCATTATTTTGCTCAGCTACGAGAAGACAAGATATTAATTCTGTATACTTTTTGAATCCATTTTCTCGATATTGCTGCTGTAAGAGCACATTCGAGTCATGAAAAGTAGAAAAAGTTTTTTCTAACATATCATCATTAGTAATATTTTCTCCATATAGTTTTAGCTGCGAGTTAATTTTAAAAATAGCAGAATTATACTCACTAATGGATTTAAAATCTTGTAATCGCAAGTGCATCCAGTCATACCATGCATTTGGAAAGACGACTATCTTCTGGTGATCAAACATTTCTTTTAAATTAGTCCACAAAATAAGTGAATTTTTCACGGTAAGGTATTCAATCTTTAAGTCATCATGAAGGTGATGGCGGAGGAAAATTATAGCTTTAGCACCATTTTGTGATGATGTTGGATTTCCTTCTACAATGGTATCTGCCAGACCCATTGTAGCTAAATGCATTTCAGCATCTAGTGTCCAAGATAAATAATTTTTTCCAATAATATCAAGAGTGGTAAATTCAAGTTTGGTGAGATTTGCCATGTGAATACAAAAGCAAATAGGAAAAGTACTTACCTTCCTCTTTTGTTATAGCCCGTGATGATAACCTTTAGTAAAACAGCTTCGGTAAAGTCTCGTGTTGATAACGTATTGTGAATTTGATTCAAAATAAAATTAGTAAATATAAAAGCAAAGTAAAGATATTAGAAGAGAAGAGAAGAGAGAGAATCGTTTAGATACGATTTCATTGATTGTTCGTTTGTTTACATATGACCCATGAGGTTTCGATATAAAATCTGAAATGTTAAGAAATAAATTTAATAACCTTAAAAAACGAACGGTTACAGTATACGAACAGTCACATTATCTTTAAGAAAATAAATAGCCACTTACTATTATTAAGAATATGAATAGTCATTCATGACATATAATTATTTTTAAGGAGCAAATTGAGAATGACTCAAGAGTCAAGATATTTTTTTAATTAATCTTAAAATTTATCATCTTCTTTCCCTCTATTCCTGGCCTCTTCCAGTTCTATGGTCTCTTCTGTTAATTTGACATTCTCTAGTTTCTCTCACCTTTAAAGGCGAAGATGGATAACAATCGTACAAATTTTAAAATTATGTTTTTTTTTGTATTTATTAAACTAATTTAATTTTATAAAATATGATATTTTTATTGTTTATTTTAAATTTTTATCTATTACGTAATTAATTTGATTTTATTAATAAAATTATTTAGTTAGGAAAAAAAAGTAGAATAAAATATTAAAACGTGCACGCCATGCCTATTTATATACCTAAACCTCCCTATATTTCCATTCCGATTCCCATGCCACTAACTGCGACCTTTTTTCTCACATTCACACAGAACCAAAGAGTAGTCTAATGTTGGGTAGGTAATAAGTGAACTTTGCTCCTCAAGCAACAGAGACAAGGAAAAGACCCAAAACACATCACTTCATCGCCAACTCCCAACCCACCACCTCAAGGTCCTCAATTCCCCATACCCAGCACCCAGCATAGGACGACCCGCTTCTGAGTCCCTACAAGACTTTCCCATTACTGAAACATAGGTATACAGTAGTACCAGATTTCTGTCTGCTCTGCTCTCAAGTGATTATCCCCATCAAGAAACCCATCCAAAGAGCTATGGCGGTGAGCAATAACATCACAGCATTTCTCAATTTCCTGGCACTTATGTGCTCGATACCCATCATAGCCTCAGGCATTTGGCTTGCTTCAAAACCTGACAACGAGTGCATCCGCTGGCTCCGGTGGCCCGTTGTTTTCTTTGGAGTTGCTGTTCTCTTGGTTTCTTTACTTGGTTTTGTGGGTGCCTACTGGAAAAAAGAGGGACTTCTTGGAGTTTACCTTGTGTGCATGGCCATCCTCATAGTGCTTCTCTTAGTGTTCCTTGTTCTAGCCTTTGTTGTCAGTCGCCCCAGTGGCGAATACTCTGTGCCCGCCCGGGCTTACAGCGAGTACCGCCTTGAAGGTTTCTCTTCTTGGCTCCGGAATCATATTACTAACTCTGATAATTGGGGGAATATAAGGGAGTGCTTGGCGGATTCTGGGGTTTGTCCCAAGCTCAACCAGGAGTATATTGCTGCAGACCAATTCTTTGCTGCCCACCTCTCTCCTATTCAGGTAATTTCTTCCATCTAAATGATGAGTTAAGCTTCTTTCCCCAAATTGAATCAATTTATCGTTTTCTTGAATAGTACTTAGAATTAATGGCTTCCAACGTTTAAATTGACGTTCTTTTCAGTTTAATCACAGACTTAAACCGAGTTGTGAAAAAAAAATTAGAGAAATGGAAGGCATTAATTTATGCATTTTTTTTGGAAGTGTTTATTCATTTCTTTTGCATTT
The DNA here is from genome assembly GCA_026120185.1 of Voacanga thouarsii. NCBI lineage: Eukaryota > Viridiplantae > Streptophyta > Magnoliopsida > Gentianales > Apocynaceae > Voacanga > Voacanga thouarsii. Next base: position 10,550,154 of record JANUWF010001287.1, on the reverse strand, counting down.
GTAGTTTATCACTTATTTGGTGCAGTGGAAATTGAAATTCTTGTTTAAATTATTCAACTTCAAGAAATGAAATTCATATTGGTACCTGAAATATATGTTAACTAATAATAGGAAGTTCAATTTTTTGTTACACATAGTATTTGTCGCTATATTATCCAGAAGGCTGTACAGAGTGCGGGAAATTTCTCCTCCCTGGCTTATTGAGAGAGAAAATGAGAAGTTTCTCTGTCGACCAAGTATTTGCAGTGCCAGGGAATTCCATATATTTAAGCTAGACAGGATGCTCATTCTTGAAGCTGGGCCCTGAATGAACATTAAAAACCAAGAATGGTCGGGCCTACCATTAGGATTTGTTGGATAAAACAGTCAACTAGTCCAATTATTCCATTACATCATTTAAATCCCTTTGTTAAGCTTACTCTTCTGGAGTAAAAAACTGCAATAATGACAAAAAGATCTCTTGGCTAAGCTTATCAGTTTGCTGGCTCCCCAGATGCATTGCTTGATTGGTTATCTACAAATTAGAAGGTCACAACAAACCTGTAATTTCTATATCTTCACCACGTGGGGGCCTAATAGCATTTCCCACACAACGTGCTATGTTTCAAACTTGTTTCCACTTGTCATTAGTGAGATGAGGAATTTGCATAATCACTCAATCAAGAGATTTGAGACCTTGCGTTGCCTTTTATGGATAGAGGAAAAAGCGCCAAATATGGTGGCCAGCTGACTCCAGCCTAATGAAATATTGCATAGTTAGGTGGTGCTTACATTTTCTTTAATAGACCTTTTTGTTCTCTTGTGTTGATTGGTGATAATGCTCATAGGGCCCTGTTTCTTTGGTTCCTGATTTCTTGAAATGTTAAATAAAGTGGCAATCATAATGTTGAGAAAGCTGTATTAAAAATGGAAAGGGTTGTTTCGTCCGGGAACTTTAGAAACAAAGTTTTCAAAATGTTGAGGTAAACTCAAAAAGGGTAATGGAAAAACTTCAAAATAGCTTTTGAATTGAAAAGTAGTTTGCTACAGTTCAATCAAGTGGATGGAGGATCTGATGCTTTGTGGTATTATTCTGCAGTCAGGATGCTGTAAGCCTCCAACACTTTGTGGATACCAGTATGTAAATCCAATCATGTGGATTAACCCAGTGAACCCTGCAGCTGATGTCGATTGTGCTATCTGGAACAATGATCCTAGCCAATTGTGCTATAACTGTAACTCTTGCAAGGCGGGCTTACTGGGAAATCTGAGAAGGGAATGGAGGAGAGCTAATATCATTCTTATCATAACAGTTGTGGTACTGATATGGATTTATCTTATAGCATGCAGTGCATACAGGAATGCACAGACCGAAGAACTTTTCCGTCGGTACAAACAGGGATGGGCATAGTTTTTATCCCAGCAGGTGTCACGCTTCCCCTTGCCAGCCATGGTTTTGGTCCTATAACTTATCTCACTCGGTGCATTTTCCTTTGATTTTATCTATCACTGGCGTGTACATATTGCTTTGTAGCATTATTCTACTAGAGATAGTGGACTACATGGTTTTGATTGCACTTTGATAATGTTGAAAAGAAAAGAGAAAGAAAAAAAAGGGGAATCGTATCCGATGAGCCACTTGCCTTTACTGGCTTTTGATTAGATTCTTCTCCTCATTCAGTGGCTGGCTGTTGTCCAAGAAATGTGTTGCTCAAATAACCAAATTTTATCTCTGATGTGTGGTGTTTCTCGGATTTGAAGCAAAAAGCCCATGTGCCAATGCGCAGAGAATTTCTTGATATACCAAGTTGGTGCCGCTGAACGAGCTTACGGGATAATTACAGTAATTTTTTTAATATTTTAATTAAAAAATAATACAGATGAATTTTAATATTTAAAAGAACAAAAAATTCAAATAACTCTGATTTAAAAAGAAAATCAATTTAAATAACAATGATATTTTTAAAAAAATCTTCAAATTTTTGGAGAGATAAAATGTATAAATATAAAATAATACTTTTGGAGTTTTCAAGAAGATAAAAAATTAAAAATTAAAAAGAATATAATTTTAAGAGGTTCAAAAAGACTAGTATAATGATTAGTTCAATAAATTCAAATAAATCGAATGAATATATTTTTTTTCTTTTAAGAAAATGCGAGTATCTGGATGCATTGAATCTAGACTTTTATCTGATTAATTAATTTATAAATGCTGCATCACCTTCATTTCAATTTAGTTGAATTATTTGAATTCAGGCAATCTTTACATTTTATAAAAAAAAAACATGTTCAAAGATAACTGTGTCTTCTTAAAGGTTTTCTTTCCCAAAATTTTCATTCATGTCAACGTCTACTCTCTTTTACTTTCTCTTCTTCACCTCGCATCTCCTTCTTTTTTTTTTTTTAACTTTTTTACTTCAATGTCCTTTATTTATAATTAATTAATGAAATCTCAATTTCATAGTCTGATTGATATTTAATTTTATTTTATTATTAAATATTCTTAAACATGTATTGTTTTATTTGCATTATTATTAGAATATTTTTATTTAATATAATGCAAGATTATAATTTATTTTGTTTGATAAAAAAATTTCTAATAACAAATTGACCAAACGAAACCAATTAAAATCGAATCCAATAGTTTGATGGTTCAAATAGTTTGGTTTGATTTGAAAATTTTTAATCCGTTAGTAGTTTGGTTTGAAAAATATGTAAAAGTAAACCAAGCCAAATCGTGAACACACCTAGTAGGGATGTTAGGATGGAAGATTATGCATTTAAAGGGGAAAAAATGAATTTAAGAGTATTTTTTAAATAATATTAGGAAAAAATAATTTAATTAATGATTGTTATGAATTATTGGAATTTCCATTAATTAGTGGATGCTTTACTAATTATGGATTTATGTGAATTATTAGAAGATTTTTATGAATGTCCACCATTTAGTGGAGACACAACTAATTAAGATTAGTGGAAGATGATGTATGCCATGATGTAATCCACTAATTAGAGCTCTATAAATAGAGCTGTTCTCTAAGCTTGTAATACACCATTATTTTTGTAAAAGAAAGATTAGTGAAAGAAAGATTAGAGAAAGAATTGTGAGAGAAAGAAAGAGAGAAGTTTGAAGAGAAATTCTTGTGCAAAGAACAGTTAGAATTTTCTTAGTGTGTAGTGTGTAGATTTTATTCTAACACTACCCTAATTTTATAACACGTTATCAGCACGAGTCTCTGTCGTTATTAAAGCCAGAAGACAGGTACGCATTTATTGATCTCGCTAAATTCGAATTTGTAACCCTTGATATTTCTGGAAAAAAAAATTTATATGTCATACAGAAATGCATCTAAATGCTAAAAAAAGGAGATCCATATGTCATGTGGATAAAAAGAAAGATTTGACCACCTGAAGATGGTCGTACTACCCACTGCACGGTATGAATGGTTGTACCTGAAGTTGCAAGATTGTAAAACCGTGAACTCTGTAATGTATAAAACTACATCTTAGTTAAAAAATTTATAGAAAAAAAGTTACTGATGAAGTTATATTGGAGAAGACATTCTCCACTTTTCATGCCCTACAGTAACAATATCGAGAAAAAGGGTATCCAAAATTGATAGCTTTAACATGAGTTATTATTGAGAAATCATGAAGCCAGATGAACTGGCTCAACAGCACTCCCAGAAGTGAATGCTGTTGGCTCCAGCAGAAGCCATCGTTATAGTCGTAGTTGTGGCAGTGGCCGTGGTTATGGTCATGGACACACTCGATATTTCCCTTATCACAGAGAAATACTGGCCACCTGAAGTGGAACAGAAAAGATAATAAGGGAAAAAGATATTTCCATTAATAATAAGCATCACATCTTTTATTCATATCACTAGTGTTCATATGAACTTGAGGATACATGCTTATAGTTGCTCTTTTGTAATTGAGCTGACAAATGTAAGATGAAGGTTTGTAATTGTTCTTTTTCAATATTTACATTAGAGGAAGACAAACAATTAGTAATTATGGATTTCAGCTCCTCTTTTTCGACATCCTCCTCATTTTCTTTCCCCTTTGAGCCAGTATCGAGACTAGCAGCAGAATTAGCCGTAAAATTACTGCGAAATGAGTCTTGGGATTTTATGATCTCCTTAAGTTTATTATAATTAAATTTCTTATTATATTTGGCCTTGAAGCATGCTTGTCTCAATTTCTGTGTTTGGTCTTCTAACTGCGTATTAGGACTTTCTTCCACAAACTGTTTTTCACATTCCAGTATCGCAATGGCTTCTTTCAACTTCTTCTCAGCCATATGTCCTCCTTCTTCTTTATTTTTCATCTCCTGTAAATCGAAGTGATATCATCGGTTATTTACTTATCAATCTTTCATAGTTTCATACTTGCAAATTATAAGTATGTATGAGAGAGAACCTGAACATTCTTGATTATGGCTCCAAGGCTCACCAATTTCCTGTGAGGCCATCGACGAATTCCTAACTCCCTACATCTTTTCTTGAGACGGGTTATGCCAATATTTAGTTCTTTGGCTGCGCTCTTGATTGGCAGGTAAAAGTACTGCAAAATTGTTTCTCTTGATAGTGTCTGGGAGTTATTGCCCTTCTTCTCTCTTTGCCTCTTAATCATCTTCTTCTCCCCAGGAATTTTGTCTGCAATAATATCTTGAACTTCGATATTATGTATTTCATGAGTACTTACTCCGACTTCGTTGCCAAGACCACCCATTATTTCTCCTAGAAAAAGAAAATAATATCAGTAAAGGTAATACCATTCAAAATCCATGTTTAAATGTATAATAACCTGGAAACATATTCTGGCTTTGTTCAAAATCCATTAGAGAGTAGAAAGGATCATGCACAAGCATATCCTCATTCAAAGGAATAGCATCAAGAGAAACAGTATCAAAAGCAGTCTCTTGTAGGGGCAGATCAACTTGGTCCAAAGCAGTATGTTCAAAACTTCCAATGATTTACATAAAAAACAAACCAAAAGAGAGTTTAATTTCATTATCAAGCATACTAAAAACAAATGGAAGCCCTCAAAGGTATCTCACCTGAAATTAGGAGGAAGCGATTGGTTTGGAAAGAAAAACATATCAAAATCTTCTGCGTTCGAATTAGGTAGAAGCGGTTGGTTTGGAAAGGAAAATACATCAACATCTGCTGCAGAAACTGAGTCAAAATTTGACCATGTCTCAAATAAATTACGAGTCTCCATATCTGCTTTGTGATTTTTGTTTTTGATATTTACTAATGACTGATAACTGAGATATATATCGATACATATATATATATATATATATGTATGAGGAAGAAGAAGAGGTAGATGGTAGGTAGAGGGTCGGAGGAGAAGAAAAGACAAGAGAGGAAGATGAAAAGTCGGTACCAGGAAGAGTGAAAAAAAAAGGAGATATTTTTCTTGGCATTTCCTGCTTGTCATCATTTTCTTATATTTCTTTTCTTATTCTCTTGTGAAATAATTATTCCCTAAATTAGGGGGAGAATAGAAACAGTACAAGAAAGATCGTGATTGGACAACATCATTAAATTATCTTGATCCGAATACAAGCGCGTGTGAACTTGGAGTTCAAAAGATAATTCATTTGTAAAGCATTGCAAATCAAATGCCAGACGCTTTTGTTGACTCTAGAAGAGTAACAAAATCGCATATGCCAGCTATAAATGCTCCTATTCTAATTGAAATTCCAACAGAACAAAAGATTTTACATATAACTGCTGAGCCAAGAGCATGCCAGAAGCATGGCTGACCTCTTAGTTCTAAAGATAAAAATCCTCGAAAGAAGAGAGGATTAATAGTCCAGATGATCATATTAAAGTAAAGAACGATAAAGATAAAGAGAAAACTTATGACAAAGAACCAGACATAAATGAAAGTAACACTGAAATTTCTATCCATTATACCATTCCCGGTAGAAGTTGGAATCGGATAGAAACAATTATTGATCATATGTTTGCATATAATATCTCTTGATGTTATACAGGATAGTGATGATCCTGAACCAACATCAGTTGATGAATGTCGGCATAGAAAAGATTGGCTGCAGTGGAAATATGCGATTCAATCGGAGTTAAATGCACTGACACAACGTGAAGTCTTCGGACCTGCAGTCCGAACACCAGAAGGTGTAAAACCTGTTGGCTACAAATGGATATTTGTGCGAAAGCGCAATGAAAAGAGTGAAATCGTTCGATATAAAGCGCGATTAGTAGCCCAAGGTTTTTCACAAAGACCAGGTACTGATTATGATGAAACTTATTCTCCTGTTGTTGATGCTATTACACTCCGATATCTTATCTGTTTGGCAGTACATGAAAAGATAGATATGCGCCTATTAGATGTTGTCACTGCTTACTTGTATGGAAATTTAGAAAATGATGTTTACATGAAAATCTTCGAAGGATTTCATATGCCTGAAGCATATAAACATTATCCTCGTGAAAATTACTCCATCAAGTTACAGAAATCATTACATGACCTGAAGCCATCTGGGCGCATGTGGTTCAATTATCTTAGTGAATATTGATTGAAAGCGAGATTTAAAATGACCAGGTATGTCCATATATTTTTATTAAGAAATCTGGTTCTAAGTTTGTGATATTAGCTATATATGTTGATGATTTTAATTTTATTGGAACTCTTGAAGAGTTCCAAGAAACAATTGATTATTCGACATCAAGGATGGTCGTAAAAGTATACTTTGCCTTGGTTTACAATTTGAACATTTGGCAAGTAGAACATTTATTCACAATATACAACAAAAGTTCTAAAAAGATTTTACATGGACAAAGCACATCCATTGAGTATTCCAATGATTGTCCGATCCTTTCCGACCTCAAGAAAATGATGAAGAACTCCTTGGTCCTGAAGTACCATATCTCAGTGCAATTGGTGCATTGATGTATCTTGCTAATACTACACGACCTGATATTGCTTTTGCTGTCAATTTATTAGCAAGATTTAGTTCTTCACCAACACGACGACATTGGAATGGAATTAAACAAGTCCTTCGATATCTTCAAGGTACAATTGATCTCGGATTATTTTATTCAAATAAAACCAGTCCAACATTGATAGGTTATGCATATACTGGTTATTTATCTGATCCACATAAAGCACGTTCTCAAACGGGCTATCTATTTACATGTGGAAATACTGCTATATCATGGCGTTCTACGAAACAATCTATAGCAGCTACTTCTTCAAATCATGCTGAAATTATAGCCATTCATGAAGCAAGTCGAGAATGTGTATGGCTAAGATCCATGATTCATTATATCCGAGAAAGTTGTGGATTATCATCAATCAAAGATATTCCAACTCCTCTTTATGAAGACAATGCAGCTTGCATAGCTCAATTACGAGGAGGATATATTAAAGGAGATCGGACAAAACATATTTCACCAAAATTCTTCTTTACTCATGAACTCCAGAAGAAATATGAAATTGATGTGCTACAAATTCGGTCATGTGATAACCTCGCAGATATTTTCACGAAGACTTTACCGACTGCAACATTTGAGAAGTTGAGACATAAAATCGGTATGCGTCGGTTTAAAGATTTAAAAGAATTATCTCATCAGGGGGAGTAATAAACGGATATATAGAATAGTGTACTCTTTTTCCTTCACTAGATTTTTTTCCCACTGGGTTTTTATCTAGTAAGGTTTTAACGAGGCATATTCTTTATGTATGGATGGACATCCAAGTGGAAGTGTTATGAATTATTGGAATCTCCATTAATTAGTGGATGCTCTACTAATTATGGATTTATGTGAATTATTAGAAGATTTTTATGGATGTCCACTATTTAGTGGAGACACCACTAATTAAGATTAGTGGAAGATGATGTATGCCATGATGTAATCCACTAATTAGAGCTCTATAAATAGAGCTATTCTCTAAGCTTGTAATATACCATTATTTTTGTGAAAGAAAGATTAGTGAAAGAAAGATTAGAGAAAGAATTGTGAGAGAAAGAAGGAGAGAAGTTTGAAGAGAAATTCTTGTGCAAAGAATAGTTAGAATTTTCTTAGTGTGTAGTGTGTAGATTTTATTCTAACACTACCCTAATTTTATAACAATAATAAAATTTTTACACAATTAGTAAGGGAGGGGGCGCATCATCGGAATCAATGGCGCCGTAGTTAGATATTTAATAATTGCTTAAGAGTTTAGCATGGTTTGTTGTATTCACGCTGCTAATTAGGTATTGCAAGGAAAAGGAAATAAGTTATTTTTTATAAACGTATTTTTCTCTCCTAAAGAAAGTTTTTTTTTTCAAGTGTTTTTCTCTCTTAGAGCAAATATAAGAGAAACTCTTCAATAACATAGCACTAATATACTTATAGAATTATCACCTTTTGTGCTTTATTTTTAGGTATATATATATATATATATATATATATATATATATGTATGTATAAGAATTGCTTTTTCTCTCTCTCTTTCTCTTACTTTTATAAGACCCATGATTGGAATGAGTCCCAAGTTTGATAAATTCGCCATATGTAATTTTCCATTTCAACATTGAAGGAACCCATGAGATTAGTACATGGTCATGTCGTTCATCAGCGTGTCTTATATTTCATTCCGGCCTCTATTTTTTAATTTTATTCCTCTATTTTTTGTTCTTAGACAAATTACACAAATGCATTTGTGTAGAATAGAAAAACAGAGGATGGGAGGCTTCATAGCATGTTTATGCGGAGGCTATTGTATTTGAAGTTTTTACGGAGGATGGGAGTGGTAATTTGTCTTATTAAAGCATTTGTGTAGAATAGAAAAACAGAGGATGGGAAGCTTCTTAGAAAAAACAAAAAACAGAGGAATAAAAACTTTTCTGAAAGTATAAAGCCTGTTATCAGACATACCTTTTTGAATTCTCTCAGCATTTTGAGCAAATCAAAACCAAATGCATGAATTGCAGAAATCTCCAATGACTTGCAGAACTTGAAATGCACAACAGCAACACCATTATAAGTTAAATGCCAAACTTCATCTCCACAAGGTGACCAAAGGAAAGAATGAAGGAAACTGCAGAAACCCAAGCTGCATACTTTCCCTATTCACAAACTCACCAGGGCTCCTATAATACCACCATTCTCCCTAAAGTCCTAAAGTAAGCAATTCTAGCTCCAAGTCAACTAAACCAACATCATTAGGCAAGTCATCTCTATTCAGACCTAGGAGGAATGAAATTCAAACAAAAATTACAAAAATTATTCTTGTGGGGCAATATCGAACTATCAAATTTAAAGTATATATCACATAGTTAGGCAAAACCCAATCGAAAACCCATACAATTTCAACTAACTCACTAGCTCTTACCTATGCACCCAAGTTTAACAAATTAAGCAAAACCCAGATTCAGATATGTAAACTTTAGGCTCCAAAAGCAAATAAAAAAAGGACCTTCTCAGGAGAAATTGAGTAAAAAATATAGCCCTAAAACAACAGGATGAGTTGGTTGGCCCCACCTCCACCCACCGGCACAGGAACAATTTCGGAGCCAGGCACGTACAAAGCATGTTGACCCACACCCTCAACGCCATTCATCGCAGCATCCATGGTGGTGGTGGCGGCGCTGCCGCCATTGTGCAGACCGTGAGAGTGAGGGTTGGTGTCGTATTGGATCTGAGAGTGGGAGTGAAGGTGAGGATTGTCTACGGACTCTTCTCCACCACCACCACCACCACCACCTCCACCTCCACCTGCGGTGACGTCATCTATGATAGTTTCTTATCATGAAAACCTCGTGAGCAACTGCCGCAAAACAATTCTTCCACAGAGAAATTACACATGGAGGAAGACTTCATCGGTAAAATACACAACAAAGAGGTTTAACTGTCTCCCTTTATCCTCGAAGCCGACCGAACGAAGCTATATTTCTATCCAAAAGGACATAAGGCAGGCACATTCGCAGAAAGAAGAGATTGAGATCTCAATCGAATTAGGGAAATTGACTTTCTCAAGGGCAGTTGGCAAGGGAGGAAAGAAGGGAATCCCTCCCGTAAGGGAGAAGAAGGTGAACTACCCTTTGTTCTTGTTTTGTTGTTAAGAATTGGTGTAGTGAAGTCTAGCCTTTTGGGGTGCAGGGGAGTTGGAGAGGAAGGTTCGAATACTGGGGTGAAAAGGCCTCCAATTTCAATGAGTGGAAACTAAAAAGATTTTGAAACAAAAATCTAAAAGGTTAAGAAAGCTGTTTGTATTTTAATAAATTAATATAATATTAATTCTACTTATCTGAATTCAATTTAAATAATTTTGATATTAAAAAAAATCTTTAAATTTCTTTTAAATTTAATATTTTTAAATATTAATATAGAATGATGTCAGATGTCAAGACTTCTACAACTACTTTTATATATATATATATATATATATATATATATATATATATATATATATAGGTTTGTGCAAAGCTTTTCTGGGAATGGCTTCGAGGTACATTTATCCTCAAAATTTATATAAAACGCACCGACATCACCGACTGGTGCAAATGTTCTTTTTTTCCTCTCTCTCTCCTCGTAGTTCTTTGTTTTTTAACTCGATCGAGCACACCGTCCTACGTAAGGCGTACAATGTTTAGCGTGTTCAAGCTTCCAATCCACTCGCTCTGTTTTGTCGGGAGTGGTATTTTTTGCATACTTCTAGGCCACTCATATCGCCAAAAAAGGAAAGAAAGTATTTGTCAATGTGAACTACTGGAATATTTACTTCCGGCTTCAAGAAAATCAACTCAATGTTAGATTTGGTTGTTGTCTTGTTCAGTTTCGTGTCTGGAATCTCCAGTTCAAGATGTCTGGGGCATAAGTTGCCCCGCAAATGATTTTGCTTTCATGCCGTAGCCAGCTTTCTTGAGTATACAACGTACATAGGATCGGAACGCGCAGGATTTGGTGATATGTCCACAGCCTGCAGGAAAAGTAAATGCGTTAGAGTTGAGAACCAGGATGGTATTGGCAGCCTAAATCTGAGAATACCTATTTGATTGAAGAACAAAATAATTCTTTTGCCAACATGCCCACAATGCAGGGGAAGAAGGTAAAGAAGATGAAAACACACACAGACTAGTTTCTGCTTAATTATGTCCAGTTTTTGCTTCTTTTATCAGCTGGCAGAATATATGCGAAATATGTTGCATCCTTTGCCAGACAGGTGATAAAGAACTATGCTTAATAGCAAGACTAGATTTTTAGTGAAGTCCCCCTGATGAGCAAGTTGTTCCAAACCAAAATGGTCTACGTAATTGTCACTAACAAGCAGTAAAAAGAAATCCACTTGGACCAAAAGGTTAGAGGACCAAATTCCCTTTCAGAATTAAAGCTTGTTTGAGTTACTTTGAAAGTGTTTGAAACTGAAGAAAATCAACCTGTTATTACCTGAGGAGGTTCAAATCCTCCAGCATAATGGAAGTAGGATCCGACTATCATAACATGATCAGCATCTCCAGTTGATGTCCATATTGAGATAGCTTTTGTCCAGAAACAGCGGTTGGAAAAGCTGAAAACAGGCCGAATTCGCTTAATGAAGAAGGTTTCCATGAGGCAGAAATCAATTATCATAGAAGCTTTTGAATTGTCACTTATAAGCTAAAGTACACAATTGCACCTAGTACATACACCACAGATCTTGTCAATTAGCTAAAGACGAGCAAAAAATTTATAATGTTCTGACGTAAGCTATTGCTAGATTTTATTCAGTTCTTAAAAGACTTATTCCCAAAAGAGGCTCATCATTATCACCTCATTATAGCAAGTCCACTTGGCTTCAGAATCCGACACATCTCCTTAAAAACTTCAATGGGCTTTGTCAGATAATCAACGCTTACCTGCAAGATATACAGATGTACGCATATGAGGCCGCGCAGTGTCCCATCACAAATAACAGATAAAAAGAAAAGGTCACTACAAAGTGGCAGTAAAACGCACATAGTAACCACTAAGAAACAGTGGTGCATCCGGTTCATACCTTGTAAATAGTAAATAATTTCATATATAAGTATCTAGAAATCAATTCTAGCACAAAGGAAAAAGATTTTCAGCTTAGAGTTAAATTGCACGGATAAGGTTTCTTACGTTAAATTGTTCAAATCAAGGCTTTCAAACTCTTACAGCACACATGAAAAGCATATAAATGCAAGAAAAAGAAGAAAGGATCTACAAAAACTGCAAAATATTCTGGGCTCTGAACCATTCACAGTTGCAGAGAACCCAAAACTGACCGTAAAACAGCCATCTGTGTAATAGATTTCTAGCAAAGGCAAATATTCATTAGTTATATGCACAAGAATAATATCCAAAAGTGGAAGCAAATGTACATACCACATTGGTAATAACATCAAATGTGTTATCTTCAAAAGGGAGTTTCGGATTGACATTCAAGTCTTGGACAATATACTCTGTTAATACCTAGAATAAAGTCAAGTAATTTGTATGAATTTCTTACTTGAATCAGTATGCAAAAATGCCATTTAATTTAGCTATGGTGATGATGAGAAAACAGAAAGTAATAGATTTTTTTGACAGCATAATAATCTATTCCCTTTGGAAATGTATCCAGTGGAAAAAACTATACCCCTTCCTCTCAAGTTCTGGATACAACTTGTTAGTTAACTAGGGTACCTACGAGCACAGACAGGCAACTCAACTGAATTGAACAAGCACCGCCTATACCCGACCAGGGCTCTAACCATTACAATTATCAAATATCAACAATGCCGGCAAGGCCACACAGTCCAAACGTAATGTAACTAGACAGAATTCACACTTAATAAACAAATCAATAGTATACCTGATTGACTTGCTCGCGGTTCTTCCAGAATGTACCTAGCGCTGGCACTCCTCTGGACAAGCTGCGCCGCAACGTCATCGTATCGTCTGACCGAATCACCGGTCTAATACTTGGTTTGCCTTCAAGAAGCTATTCGCCCCACTCCGGTGCGATGGGTACAGCGACTCTTCTTGCGGGATAAGACGGTCTCGGATCACTCGTTGACGCACACCAAGCTGTGATCACCTCGAAAATCCCCTCGGTTCGCCGGTCCCGATAAGGCAAAATTATGGATCGTGGAGAGAGAATCGAAGCGGCGAATTTTCTTGCAAGAAGCAAAAAAACATGAAAAGGGGTTCTACCTAATGGCAGCTCTGTTCCCCCTTTTAATGTCGCCTTAGGAAAATTAAAACCCAATTCGGATTAGGAAGTCCTAATTCCTTTACCAGATTTTATGTTTCCTATTCCTTTTCAAGTTAGAGTTAATTAATTGGGCCAAATAAAAGTAGAAGATCGTGAAAACATGGCCCAAGCCCAACTTTAACAATATTTAATTATGGATTCCCACCATGACAATGGCTTCTACCACAATCAAAACAATCTCTAACATGTCAAGAACAATTCCCATTAATTGTTTTAGGCTAACTAATCATGAGTTAAAAATTATTAACTCCTAAAGTTGCCATTTTCAACAATCCCCCACAAATCCATAGTTAAAGACTATTCAGGATTCACATAATCTGCTTTCGATAATGGTACCTTCCGGTTTGAACCACTACCTAAGTTATCCAACTTATGCCCCCACGAGAACGAGATGGACTTAAGCCTTGAGTCCGAACCTTGAATGTGACGGCGTCCATTGGTAACAACAAACTATCGGCTATGGAGATAATCTTTAGGGTTGACACGTTATGGCCATGTGTCCTGATCCTGTCTCATGAGTGTATTCAGAGAAAACCCAATTCCCTTTAGTTGCGGCCACACAACAACACTCACATAGTTGGCGATCTCCAAGGATGGACTGCTAGCATCCTGTCTAAAAGACTTGATCCCATTCGAGTCAAAACTCTTACTTATTGCGATAAACGCACCACGAGGCTTTCGGGAAATGACCTAGATACAAAAGTATCGAGATTGGTGCCAGATTCACTCAAACAGACTTGTTTATACCACATTGAAGCGCCTTGCGGGATCTCCACTTGGTCGGTTGGGTTGCCACTTGTAGGTGAATCATTTACGGGTTATCGGTCCCATTCCCAACCCGGATTTAAGGAACAATGATGTTTCAAGTCCCTTAGTTAGGGAGTCTGCAATGTTATATTTGGATCCAACAAAGTCAACGAGACACCACCCTTTCGGACACTAACTCCCTTATAGACTTAAGTCTAACTTGGATGTGTCTCTTAGTCTTTTGATTATACTTGGTACTCTTTATCTTTGCAATTGTGGTTTGATTGTCACAATGCACGAGATATAGCGATAACGGACTTGCTGATCATTGGCAAAGAGGACAATAGTCCATACGACCATTCGGCTTCCATTCCGATAGTATCCAAGGCACATAACTCGGCCTCAAAAGTTGACCGAGTTATCATAGTCTGTTTACAAGACTTCCGAGCGACTGCACCACCACCTAATGTAAACACATATCCGAGTGCATCCATTGCTACCGAGTTCTTGGCTATCCGACTTGCATCACTATACCCTTCAAGTACGACGAGGAATTTCCCATAATGCAGCCCAAGGGACACTTGTTCCCTTCAAGTACCTTAGTACTCTATCCAAGGCCTCCCAATGAGTCCGATTTGGACAACTTGTATATCTTGTCAGCTTAGATACAGAAAATGAAATATCTGGTCTTGAGCCATTCGCAAGATATTGCAAGCTACCAATAATTTGAGAATATCTTAATTGAGACACGGGAACTCTACTTTCATTTTTGAACAAAGCTACAGAAGGGTCACTTGGAGTTTTAGCAATTCTACAATTTTGATACCCATATTTCTCAAGAACACTCTCAACATAGTGAGATTGAGAAATGGTTATCCCTCGATTGAGCGAATCAACTTTAGGCCAAGAATCACATTTGCTACTCCCATATCCTTCATTTCAAACTTACTTTTCAAAAATGATTTAGTCTCATTAATTATCTCAATATTAGACCCAAATAGCAAAATGTCATCCACATACAGGCATAGAACAATACAAGTATTACTTTTAACCTTACAGTAAACACACTTGTCATTCTCATTTATGTTGAAGCCAAATGATAAAATTGTTTTATCAAATTTTTCATGCCATTGTTTATGTGCTTGTTTTAGACCATATAGGGATTTAATAAGTTTACAAACTTTCCGTTCATTTCCTTTGGCCACAAATCCCTCAGGTTGATCCATATATATCTCTTCTTCAAGATCACCATGAAGAAAAGCTGTCTTCACATCCATTTGATGGATGGTGAGACAATATATGGAAGCCAATGCAATTAGCACTCGGATTGTAGTCAAACGAGCAACGGGAGAGTATGTATCAAAATAGTCTATTCCCTCTTTCTGTCTAAACCCTTTGGCAACTAATACGGCTTTATACTTATCTATGGTCCCATCCGGTTTAAGTTTCTTCTTAAATATCCATTTACATCCAATTGTACTGCACCCGGGAGGGAGATCTACCAATTCCCATGTCCCATTGGAGACAATGGAGTCCATCTCACTCTTGACGGCTCCTTTCCAATGCCACGCTACGAGGAAGCCATAGGCTGCTTGAAAAGTCAAAGGTTCGTCCTCAACATTGTAAGTGACAAAGTCACTTCCAAAGTCCTTGACAGACCTTAGCTCTCTTACTCCTTCTAGGTTCTTCCAATTCCTCAATTTGAGTATTGGGACTATTTGGACTTGCCCCCACATCTTTCATCCTTTCCACATGATCGGGAATGGAATCGGACGTTAAGGTCTGAATCTAAAGTAGAAACATCTTGAGGCAAACCGGTTTTCATGGGAAACACATTCTCAAAGAATGTAGCATCACGGTATTGAATGATAGTGTTACAATCTATACCGGGTATTTCGGACTTAATTACCAAAAACCTCATGGCATAGCTTGTTTCCACATAACCAATAAAGATGGAATCAACGAGTCTTTGGTCCTAACTTCTTCCTTTTATGTTCGGGGATTAGAACTTTTGCAAGACAACCCCACACACGGAAGTATTTTAAGTTAGGTTTCCTACCTTTCCAAATTTCAAATGGAGTTACCTCTTTATGTTTATGAGGGACTACGTTCGGAATATGGCAAGCCGTATTCAAAGCCTCACCCCACATATACTTAGGCAATCCGAATTTAAAAGTAAGCTGTTGATCATATCTTTAAACGTTCTATTTTTCCGTTCGGCAATCCCATTAGATTGGGGAGAATAAGGGGTGTCTCCTCATGAATTATGCCATTGCTTTGGCAATATTCAACAAATGGATTAGACCCATACTCTCCACCTCTATCGGATCTTAACCTTTTAAGTTTCTTGCCAGTTTGAGTTTCGACTTCATTTTTAAATATGAGAAACTTTTCAAGTGCTTCATCTTTATGTTTAAGTAAATAAACATAGCAATATTTACTGCAATCGTCAATAAAAGTAATGAAATATTTCTTATGATCCCTAGTCAATAAGCCATTGAATTCACAAATGTCCGTGTGAACTAAATCAAGTATTTACGAATCCCTTTCAATTGAATGATAGGGTTTCCTGGTTGTTTTAGCTTCCACACACACTTGACATTTATTTTTCTTATCAATTGAATGTTTAGGGATCAAATCTAAATTCATCATTCTTTTAACAGAATCTAAATTTAAATGTCCAAGTCTACTATGCCAAACATCGAGTGGATTCAATAATGTGCACCATAGGATAAACAGAATTCTCAATAGAAGAAGCTTTATTCAAATCAGAAGTAAAAGGTTCAACTCTTAATTTAAATAAACCATCTGACAAATAACCTTTGCCAACAAAAGAATTGTAGTGCATAATCACTACTTTATTACATTTGAAAGTAAGTTCATAACCCTCTCTAACTAAACATGAACCACTAAGAATATTCCTACGAACTGTTGGAACATGTTGCACCCTATGAAGAGAAAGAATACGCCCTGAAGGAAACTTCAAGTCCACGCGTCCAATCCCCAACACATTGGCTGCAGTTGAGTTCCCCATCTTCACAGCTTTTTCCTTTAATAGGCTGGTAAGATACAAAAAGCAATTTATCGAGCACAAACGTGCACATTTGCTCCAGTATCAACCAGCCATTCAAGTGGCTCATAAATAGTAAAAACTTACGGGTTAACGAAACATACCTTTCATCATCATTGGAAGTAGTGATGCCGGTCTCGGCCTCAATGGTACAAACCTCGATAAGGTGAGTACTCAAATCAGCCTCCGCTTGACTAGTATCCTCTACCACCACATTGACTTGTGCTTCAGAATTTGATCCTTGTTTGACTTTGGGCTTTTTAGACGGACGAGTCCTTAACCCAATGTCCAACTCGACCACAATTCCAGACAAGGTTTGTTTGCTTTCGATTTCTTCTTGGCCTTGCCTTTTGTCTTGTTTATGTTTTTAGAGTTTGAGTTAACACCCACATTCCTCTGATTATTGCTCTTCTTCCCAGTAGTCACAATATGGACATTAGACTCCATAGGTACAATATGACTATTCTTTCTATGTTGCTCTTCAATGGATATTGATTTCATCAGATCGTTTAGAGAAATTTTCTCCGTCTTGTGTTTGAGGGACATACCAAAGTCCTCCCAAGACTTAGGAAATTTCTCTATCACTGACATCACTTGAAACTTCTCAGGAAGTTCCATATCCGATTCATGAAGAGAATGGATAATCAATTGCAACTCTTGAGTCTGTTCAGTCACAGACTTACCCTCAACCATCTGAAACTTTAGGAATTTGGAGACATAATACCTTTCCGGACCTTGATCCTCGGTATTATATTTCCTATCCGGTTCATCCCATAGCATCTTTCGTTGTGTATGACTCGAAACGATGAGACATCAAAGAGAGCATTTGTCAATGCAGACAGTATTGCTCCTCTGCCTACATTATTCCGTTCATCCCACGCAGCAATCTCAGCTACTCTAGAATGCCTTTCAGTTGGTATAGGCCTGTCTACCTGCACTGCTGATAATAAGCCCCTCATGGTCAACCAAATTTTCATGCGTTGTTGCCAACGCTTGAAATTCTGTCCTGGACCAAACTTGTCCGGCAAACCATTCAAGTCAACCAAAGGCTTATACGCGACGGATGCGATGACTCGACGAATTGGCCATTGCACACACACAGATAATTGCAGAATAGCTTCTTGAAGATTGTTAGTTAACTAGGGTACCTACGAGCACAGACAGGCAACTCAACTGAATTGAACAAGCACCGCCTATACCCGACCAGGGCTCTAACCATTACAATTATCAAATATCAACAATGCCGGCAAGGCCACACAGTCCAAACGTAATGTAACTAGACAGAATTCACACTTAATAAACAAATCAATAGTATACCTGATTGACTTGCTCGCGGTTCTTCCAGAATGTACCTAGCGCTGGCACTCCTCTGGACAAGCTGCGCCGCAACGTCATCGTATCTGTCGACCGAATCACCAGTCTAATACTTGGTTTGCCTTCAAGAAGCTATTCGCCCCACTCCGGTGCGATGGGTACAGCGACTCTTCTTGCAGGATAAGACGGTCTCAGATCACTGTTGACGCACACCAACTGTGATCACCTCGAAAATCCCCTCAGTTCGCCGGTCCCGATAAGGCAAAATTATGGATCGTGGAGAGAGAATCGAAGCGGCGAATTTTCTTGCAAGAAGCAAAAAAACATGAAAAGGGGTTCTACCTAATGGCAGCTCTGTTCCCCCTTTTAATGTCGCCTTAGGAAAATTAAAACCCAATTCGGATTAGGAAGTCCTAATTCCTTTACCAGATTTTATGTTTCCTATTCCTTTTCAAGTTAGAGTTAATTAATTGGGCCAAATAAAAGTAGAAGATCGTGAAAACATGGCACAAGCCCAACTTTAACAATATTTAATTATGGATTCCCACCATGACAATGGCTTCTACCACAATCAAAACAATCTCTAACATGTCAAGAACAATTCCCATTAATTGTTTTAGGCTAACTAATCATGAGTTAAAAATTATTAACTCCCAAAGTTGCCATTTTCAACACAACTAAGAAAAGTACCGCTGAAATTATCTAAATGAGCATTAAGTGTGACAATTGACCATAAGGAAACCAGAAAATGATATCATGTTTCTGAACACAGTAAACCTGTAGGGCGACATTGAACTGTTTAAAGCAAATTGATAAACATTTAGGATGATAAAACACTGCATAATGTCATAGATTTCTTTATGTCAGAAATATGTGTTGGACAAGCTTCCATTAAAAGTTTAACTCACAGGATTTCGCCTTAGCTCATCTTCATTCATGCCCATCCCTAATATGCGGTCTTGTTTATACCCTTTGGGGTAATGGCTGACCTAGATAAAGATTAAGAACAGGTCATAATGGCATTGAAAACGCACAGATGAGTATCCATGAGAAAAAGAGAGGGAATGTCTCACCCAACTGCTACACACGTCAAGGACAGCTACTCCTGGAGTATTACTTGGAGGCAAAACCTCAGAATAGAACTTAGTAAGTGCAGCAATAGCTGGATCATCTATATGTGTCACAAAGCGTGGAGTGTCATAGAATAAAGAATCTGGTGACCTGAAAAATTCAATTGGAACTGAAAATCCTAGTACAATCACCAGATTCTAACTCTTGCAACCTTTCAACATTCAAAATTTTGGCAATATTACTACTTAATTATTGCCAAATTTCTTCACTGGAATGCTAGCATAGATTAATTGGTAGTAGACAGGAACAGATCTGGGATCGTTTTATAGTGGGGGCAAACTTTATGCGACATATTTTTATTTCAAAAAATTCCTTGTATATATAAAAAAAAATTACATGTTTTAAATAGCATAATCCATATAGCAATAAATAATAGTACTAAGTGATTGTCTTACGTCTATGACTTTTGTCATTTACCATATTACATTTGAAAGAGTGAAGAAAATGTCACGATGAGGTTGGGAAATAAAGGGGGAAAAAAGGGAATATGACAGATTGGATGGGCAAGAAAATGAAACATCTTTTGAGTTTTGCCTTTGAAATTTCAATAAATTTGGAGGCTTATGCTTTTTCCATATTTCTTTGATGGTTGAATTATTAATTTAGTTGTCTGTGTCTTTCTTTCATTTTTTCCCCCTTTTGTTGCCGTTAGCCTTACCCCAATAAAAACCAACAACATTCCGTAAAAATTTAGACATTTTTCTGTGTCATTTTCCATTGGCCTCAATACACTTGTAATAGTAAAGAGTTTGAATCAGTGGGGGTAAAAGAACAAAAGAAAATTAAAACTGACTATGCTTTTAATAAAATTATCCAAAGTCAGTGGGGCAATTACCCCCATTGCCCCATTGTGGTGTTAAACCCAATCAAGTATAGTTGCTTATCTACAAATAGATGAATAAACTTACTCATCAAAGCGCTGAAAATCCTCTTCTTTGAATGGGAATCGTTCTGGCCAGTCCACATTCTTGAGTACCTTAATGTTAAAATAAAAAATGAAAACTATGAGAATGAAAAGATCAAAAGAAAGAATGAGTTTCAAGAAATTTGAGAACTAAAGATCTCGCGAGATGTAAACCATAGATTGATAGAATTTTTATTGAAATGGAGCAGCGATGGATTGTGTCCTCCCTGTATGTGGATTGATGTAATTTTTGTTTTTCAGTCAGCATGAGCATGGGAACCATATGTGCCACTGACTACAAGATTGTTACTGGATGAATTGCAGGGTAGGGAAGAATTCTTGTTTGCATTTGTGTTTAATTTTACTAATCATTTAGAAGCATTATGAGTCTGATGATGAACTGTGCACATTTTGTTTGCAGTTCTTCCATATATGATTCAAGAGAGAGTCCGTGCAATGGAGTTGGGAAGAGAATGCTTTCATACAATTTTCTATTATTAACCGAGAAATTTTCAAGACATGATTCAAGAAGCACGAATGCATACGAATTGTAGATTAAAATATTCTTGAAACCTTGAAAGCTTTAGTGTGAATCCGTACTTGCTTTTTGGAGGGAATACTGGGAATCCACTTGAATTAAGAAATGGTACAAGTTCTGATGAGAACGTAATCTCATGGTTAAATACTTAGATCTCTATCCTAAACAGCCCAATTGTTATAGTATTATATGCCCGTTCACAGTGTCCATACAGATAATATGTCCCCCTCTGAGGTGACGATGCCACAGAAGAAAAAAGTATTTGCAATCCCAGGTCCCAACCTACTGCAAGTCACTAGATGGTGAGCCAACACCCGATAAACCAAATTCCTTTAGCCCATTCAAGAATTTAACTTCACAAAGCTAATGACAGCAAGTAATCCATAAGAATTCACCGACGCTCAAAAAATTCTGAAACCAACCCATGAGGATAATGATGAAACACCAACAGCCTACACAAGAACTATCAATTAGCAATACTTCGTTTCAATGCAATTATTCCTTTTCTCAGAATATTCTAAGAATCCAGAACCAAATTACCCAAAAACACAATAACTAACAGTGCAAAGGAAGGGTCTTTCCAGATTGGAATGCGCTCCTTCCAGAAGCAAAGACAAATGGTTGTCAAATCTTCCTACAGAATTAGAAAAAACAAAATGCAAGAATTCAAGTACCCCCCACTTTAAGAACGAAAAATTACCTCCTCAATTACACCCTTTTGCCTAGCAGAAGCCAAGAAACTTCTGCTCCCAAGATTACCAGCCATACTCATGAACTGGGACCAAAATGACACTCCTAATCCTAACACCACCCTTCTAGGAAATCTGTATCCAACAGTCCCTCTTCTTTTAAGCAGACCTGCAGGTTGAGGCACCGATATAGCAGTATGGAAACAGCATGAAACTGAAGCAGATGTTGCTGGTAAAGAAGAAACACCCGCCAAATTTGGTAGCTTCTGTTGCAATTTGGTACCAAAGACATTAGCCATAGTCCTCAAACCAATCACAAAATTAAAGGCTCGATTCGTCTATCTTATGGAGTGATCCGTTTCGGTGATGGGCCACTTCTGGCCTTACTTGACTTGATAGCATTCATTAGCCCATTCTATCAGCGATTGATATTCGGTTTGCGTGGCTACTTTATGCGACACCCGTTGGTCTGCATCATTTAAGAGGTTTTTTTTTCCAGCCTTTTTATTAATGCTCCAATCGTCTCATAATATAAACCGTTTGATTTAATTTCACATATATTAAGATTTTTAAAAATAAAGTGACTTTATATTTTTTCTTTCTAAAATACTTCTATTTAAATGACTTGAAAACAAGAGGAGAAAGAAAGAGAGAGAAAGAGAATAATAAATAAAGATAAAAATGTAAAAGTAATTTTAAAACTTTCTTGAAAAGTCCCAAACGACTTATAATTTGGAACAGTAAAAATAATTTCAAACGATTTATATTATGAGATGGGGGAGTATATGTAAAGGACAAAAATATAAATTAAACCTCAATAAATTTACTATTTGTCAGTATTTTTAGAGAGGAATTTTTCAGCCTATACGTGTAAATGCTCCCCCCACCCAAAAAAATTTTTAAAAAAAAGTCTACATGTGTTTGACCCTCAACAGGAGAATCAATGGAAATTGCAGCTCTGTGCATAAAGGACTGCAAATTGTTTGAGAATATATTTGATTCTCCTGTGCAACTTTCATGCATATATAAAAGGATTCCAATAAGAAGCTCGACAGTGAGAATTTAGGTGTAACATGCTGATATTGTATATTAAATACTTTTCAATATCGATGTATCAATAAATAAAATATATTTTTTATTAATGAAAGATATCTAAAGTTAAATCTGCCAATAAATATATAAAATTATCAACAATCTCAATATAAACATATAGGCTAACAAATTGTGATGTTCTCTCTTTCTCTATTGCAATTTACTAACGTCATGAAATCAAGAAGACAAAGTTGATAAGATTGTAAAAGATATTATTATTAAAAAAAGTTGGATAGTAAAAATTTTGTCGCATTAAACTATATTGAAAAAATAATATTTACATAAATTATCGTAATTTTTAAAAGGTATCCGATCGATTCGCAACTTAAATATTATAGTAAAACGTAACTAGCAAGTGAAGTTTTGAATATACTTCCTTTAGAGAAGTTTTATGCATGGAAGGAGGGGATGGGTAAGTGAAGGGCTCCACCAAAAGCTATGTTGAGAACTCACAAAAGCTATAGATGGAAACTCCAAAACAATGACAATGAAATGGGATCTCTGGCTTTGATATTGATAAGCAATATAACAGAATTCTATATAGTAATAGTGCTTGCAAGCTTGCAGCAACTATAGAGTACTGGATATAATAAACTAAGCTAAGTTAGAATCCTACGTCCACATCCATTGGTTAAAACACAAGCACTTTATATGGTTGCATTACATGGAATATGAATCACGTGAACTAGACTTCTTGGGGAGAGGAAGAAAATGGGTACTCAAACTAATGCAAGATCTCTCCATTAGTCTTAAAGCTTTACATCAAAATCAAATTCAAGAATTGAAGTCAACTTACATGGGATTGAGGTATGATTTTTTTTTATTATTATTAATTACTAATAGATGAAGATGCAAATAAAAAAAAAGATTTGTTACGCATCTTTCAAAATCTTATTTAAGTTAATATCGATTATATCTTAATCTTTCTGCTCGTCTTATTTATATATTTTTAATCTTATTACAAGTGAAAACAATTATAAATGATTTGTATTTTAAAAAAATATGTCATAACATAAAATTTCCAACCTACTAGTTAAGTGGCTTGACCTGTTGCTACTTTAACAACACCACCACGATAAAGTGCTAGTTTGAATTTTTTATTTTATTAAATAAAAATGTTTAAAATGAACTAATTGTATCATTATATATTATAAATTATACTTATTATATATATACATATATATATATAACTTTGAAATAGCATTAGAAAAAAGGATACTTGTAGTAATCTAATAATAATATTCCATTTTATAAAGTCAAATAAATAATGGCTCTTACAAATATTTTATCCATATCTAATAACCGTCTATCTTCATATATACTCAAGTTGGACTAGGAGAGGATGAATCTTAATCTACTTTATAATTAAGCAATTAAATAATTCCAAATCAGATGTAGATTCAGATCAAGCAGCTCTACTAGTAGTATAAATTATCTCAAATGTAAATTCTGAGCAACTTCATGGAATGTAATCAAAAGTTACACAGAAGATATCTAAATCAATTTCAAAATCTTCTTACTCAAGCTAAAAAATATCTTTATCAATTAACAAAACATCTTTCCATTACATACTCTTTATAGAAGTTAGTTATTATTGTCATTAGACATAAACATTTTTCACAAACTTCAGAGCTTTAGTACCTTAGCAGTACTATGTGTTTGTCTCAAGGTCATGCCATATAAAGTATTCATTGAATCCAAAGATACCCTCTTGTATTCAATAATTAATATCTCAGCATGCTATGTTGCTTAATCAAGACTCGCTTTTCCCTCATTAATTAAATATATAATTTGCCACACTTGTCAATAGAGAAACAATATATATTACAATAAAAATTATTGCATTCAATGTATCAAAATTCATTAACAACGTGTACGATACGCATATAATATCTATTTGTATCGAAAAAAGAGAACAAACATAAGATGCATCCAATAACTTTTGCGTGCAATTATTAGAACATATGAAAAATGGGGTAGAAGATTTGTTGATTCTCTTGCTTGGTTGCATTAATAATGTAAGAAATTGACTTGCTTGTTGTATCATTTGGTTGTTACAAATGTTGGGTAAAGCTCTCAATGTCAAGTCTCTTTTCTCATCATTTTTGTTTTGTCTCTTTTGTGGTACAACAACTGTACAATACACAACTCATCAATATTGTACTTGTTAACATTTTAAAAAAATGTGGCTGACACTAAACCTCACAGCTATTATTTCTTCCCTTTGTTTCTGACTTGTCTGCTGGAGGAGCATAATGATACTCCACCAGCCTTCACATATTCCCTAGTAAACAAAAGGTAAAAGATGGCTGGAAATGATTTTAATTGGTTTTGCACAAGTATTGTTAGAATCTCTTAAATTTGTGTATGAGTTTATGTGATAATAATCAAAATATACTCGTTTTGAGTATGTATATATTTTTTTACTCTGAAATAAAATGATGGATAGTAGAGATGGTTGTTTATTATTACTTTTTTATTTTTCTTGAAGTTGGAATTTGATATAGAAATATCAAAACCTCAAAATTGTTTGAGGAGAAGCTTTCTAGTTTCTCTATGCCAATATAAATGTTCCATTCCTTGTCCATCCTCATACATAGAGATGTTTGTACTTAGTAGAAAAAGCACATATATAAAATACTATATAAATATTAATAAGAAAGTGAGAAAAATAATAAAAAATTAACAATATTATGTCTCTAAATAACCAAGAATTAGAATACTTATTAATAAGAATTCCTAAGCTTCATATTTTCTCTCCCCTCAAGGTGGGACTTTGGAGGGATTAAAAAATAAAAACAATTCTATCAATTTGGATTACAACTCAATTCAATCTAAAATATTAATTTAATTTAAATAATTTTATTTTTCAAAAACTATCAACAATTTATAATAAATTATTTTTTTTATCTCGTATATTTTTAAGTTTTTATTCAATATTGCCTTAATTTCTGGTGTTTTGGACACTTGTGGTAAGTCTAATCAGCATTGACCTTTTGCCTTAATGGAAAGTAGCATGAAAAAAGACAACTCAATTATATATAGACTAATAACCTTTCCTGATGGAGATGAAAATGATATTCATTTATAAATGATTATAAAGAATTCAAAAATACAACCGTCTAGTCAATTGAATTATTGTGATAATAATTAAATATCTTTGTTTTGATAAAGATTTTTTTAATATTATATATATATATATATATATATATATATTTGATTATTATTTTAAAAAAACTAATCACTTAATGATTTAATTAATCTAAACTTCTTATTACAGATAGAGTTGTAATTGAATATGAATATATTAGTTTGATACTATATTAAAGCCTCCTGGTATGGATAGAGTATAAGGATATGATCATATTTTCTAATTCAAATTCGAGATAGAATTATATGCGGCTGGTTTTAATTTGATTTATTTATGGTGTATTTTGATAAAAAAAATTCAATCAAATCTAAAATTATTATATATTTTTTTATTTTTTAAAAAGTATCATATATTTACAACATGTATTATCGTATTTTTTTTTTAAATTTCATTATAAATTTCATATGATCTTATATATTTAATAATTTTTTATTATATTCATATAAATTCATCTCAATCTAATTGCTTTCCGGTCACACTCTTAATAATTAAATAAATTAGAACACATTTTGTTTCGAATTCAAACTAATTATTAATCGAACTAATATTAATAAACTCAAATCCATTATTAATTCGTCCGACCAATTTGAGAGAATGAATACAGTATGCATTGCAAGATCAACAAGCACTTTTATGCAATTTCCATATACGTAAATCTATTTGTAGCTTGAAACTCTATATATAGCCCTCCAAACCCCAATCGGTTTTCCTCCCCCTCCACCTCCTTCCCTTCTCCCTCTCTCCTCTTTTGTAGGAGCCCCTTCGTTCTCTGGTGTGCTACCAAAGAAAGCAGAGCAGTCAAGGAAAGGATCCTCTTCTCCTCCTCTCCTCTTCTGGCCTTCCTTCACAGCTTTATAAATACATTCAACCCTCACAATTTCTTTCCTTTTCCCCTCTTGCAAAACAAACACCTTAGAGAGAGAGAGAAAATATTTAAAAAAAAAGTGAGAAACTAGAAGCAACTCCCACCTCATAATGGATCAGCCCAAGTTTGTATTATCAGCCTCAGAAGCTGAATCTATGGTCAAGTCATTAGGTCTTCCCTCTGTTCTCCACCTCCTTGCCGCCCTGGTTCAACCAGCTCAGTCCCTTGCTCGCCCGTCTATCTCCAAGTTTGCAGTGGGCGCCGTCGGTCTAGGCTCCGACGGCCGTGTTTTTCTGGGTGTTAATCTCGAGTTTCGGGGCTTACCGTTGAACCATTCTGTTCACGCAGAGCAATTCCTCCTCACAAACCTCGGTGTCCACGGATGCCCCCGTCTCTTGTATCTTGCTGTATCCGATGCCCCTTGCGGCCACTGTCGCCAGTTTATGCAAGAACTCCGGGAGCCATCGTCCCTCCAAATCTTCATCACCCCACAACCCCATCCTCCTGCCTCTCTGCATCAAAATCTCGAAAATGGTGATAAGTCTGTTGCTTTTAAGCCCTTATCCGAATTCTTACCGAATCCATTTGGTCCCAGTGATCTTCTGGATGAAGACTGTCCTTTGCTTCTGGAGCCGCATAACAATGGCTTACTGTTAACATCAAGCCGTATGAATGTTAATGATGCTTCAAAAATATGCAACGGGGAAACTAAAAGATTGGGTTTTGATGAGAATTGTGAGAAAATTAGCAACGGGTTTCGCGAGAGATTTGAAAAATATGAGAACCTTTTGAAGATGGCCGCATTGGAGGCTGCCAACAATTCACATGCACCCTACACTGTATGCCCATCAGGGGTAGCATTGATGGATTGTGATGGGAAGGTGTATCGAGGGTCATATTCCGAGTCCGCAGCATATAATCCAAGTTTAGGACCGGTGCAGGCGGCATTGGTGGCATATATTGCTGGCGGAGGCGGTGGATATGAGAGGATTGTGGCAGCGGCTTTGGTGGAGAAGAAAGGTGCAAACGTTAGTCAGGAGGATACCGCTAGGTTACTGTTGAACAAGGTGGCCCCTAATTGTGAACTCAGGGTGTTTCGTTGCTGTTCTGATGAAAATGAATGTAAAATGGCCTCGCTGATGTGAGTTAAAAGTGTATTTGTTTGAATTGGTTCTGCAATTGTAGATTCAACTATGGAAAAAAAAATGGAAAGATAAATTAATAATTGAATCAAGTTCTTCACTCCTTTAGTTTGTGTCTTTGCAGTTTCAGTGTATTTTTTCTGTAGAGAACCATATTCCTTTGCTATCCGAATAATACATGACTTAGAAGCTATCTATAATTCTATATCACCCTACGTGTATTTTAAGCCAATAAGGCAATAACTCTGTCTTACCAATGTTCTTATGCTTAAGTAATTATTTGGATCAAAACAGAATAAAAATATCTGTAACACGTAAAGCATGAGTTGTTGTCATGGATTATGACCCTGCTGTTGTTGTCTTTGGTTTTCACTTCTTTCCCAATCCATTAAGAGTTTGGTGTGCTGGACTTGTATTTGCGTCATGATTAGATGATTTGAACAGTTTTTTGCTGCAGAAATCTGCCGTATTGATATGAAGTTTTGAGTACATTCCAAACTAGTATTGCATCATGATTAAAGATTTGTATAACTGGTGTCCGTAAATCTTTGCTGTTATCAGGTTTTGAGTATAGGCACACTGAGTATCAAACAGAACTTTTGCCTTTTTCCCTGTCTTTTTCACTTTTCTTTTCTTTTCATTCCATCTAATAAGCTTTTGCAGGAAACATGTTAACAAGGAGATAAGTTTTTGATAAACCATAGTGTTTCTTTGCTTGCCTACCATTCATAGTTGTGTGCTGATTGATTGGGTGATAAAGTACTCTGAGCTGGAACTCCAATATATGTAGCTTTTAAAAAAGCCACTTATATTTTTCTTGGCTGAATAAAAAAATCCACCTTTCTTTATGTTTGGCAACAACGAACCTACCACTTGGGGGAGAATATATGGTTGCTATTACTAATTGACTGACTTTTGTTTAATCCTTTCAACATAGAGGGGTAAGTGGGAGGACAATAATGCAGAAAAGAATTTCATAAAGGTTTGCTTACTGACTTTGAAGTTAGGATTGTGTCAAGTTCGGAGAGGAGGATGACAGTCAAATGGATTATCAGCAAAGTATTTGAATACTCTTAGTGGCATAGAAGAGTTTCTGGACATTGAGATTTTTTGTTTGTGAAGTTCTGGTTAATTGTCAATTACGTTATCATACTATAGAAGTTAAGAAATATTTGGTTTTTCTGTCTACTTGTGTAGCAACCATAGATAAACAAAGAATAAGGAAAGGAGGTGCAAAAGTCCCTCACGTTTCTTTCTGATTCAGTGGATGTTTTACATTTCTTTGATCTCATCTGACATTCTTTGAATCAAGTTCCGGTTTTTAACTGCTCTGCTTTTACCACTTGCTTTCCTGGTACCTTGTTCATTCTAGTTTGAACTTTGACTTGGCATTTGCCTTCGGGATCAACTTTATGATTTCATTGATGAGGAGAGCATTTGGAACCTAGGATATCTTCTCAGTTTTACAAGTAGAATTTCCAACACAGAAAAATCTTAAGATTCCACAAGTCGAAAGCCCCTGTGATACTTCTACATTGAGAAAATAAATAAGCTTCTAAGTCAGGTTGGATTAATTACCTTTTTATCTGAAGCAATCTTATTTTTTTCTGCCAAACATATAGTGGTCTTTTCAGCTTCTCTCCTAAGGTTTTTGAATTCAATTGGCTTTTGGTGACGGCTGCAAGAATAGTACCACAAGGAAAATATCCTTTCAAAAATGCCCTTTGCTTGCAAGTTGTAGTATGTATATGTCTATTTCCTACACTCTTCTATATGCCGTTGGTAAAATGAAGCAACTTCCAATCTACAATAACAAAGCACGTAATCCAGGGAACAGAGAAGGCATATTTAGTTGCACGGTAGCTGCATTTGTCAAACTAAAAAGTAAGTAGAAAAAATGTGGTAAATTACAACTAAGGAGTAATACTATCTCTTTCCTGTTGGCTTAGTTGTTCAGCAATGACTTTGAGGATAAACACTCTTTTAGTTTTTAAGCTTCAGATTAAGGTTAGGAGTAAGAGTTGAAGTGACTGAAAGCTCAAGAATACAAGAACCCAAGCAAGATGAGGCGCTTCTGCATTCCCAATCCTGAAACATATGCAAGTTTTTTCTCTTTCCTTTTCCCCAGTTTTGATAAGACTCACCCTCTACTCGTGGAGGTGATTCTTGGTGTTTCGCTTTGGTGAATGTGCAAGTATTTGGCAATCAAATGCGTATGTTGACAGCTCTTCCCCCGTTTTGACCGGCTTACTTGGTTCTGAGGTGGCCTTAGTGGTCTTGGCCCCATGCCTCCTTTTATGTTGCGCATACTTTCACAATTGCTCATAAGCAGGGATTCCTTTACTTTTGTTTATTTATTTTTATCACGTCGTCACCTACAATTTCTGCTTTGAGATTGTGGAGAATGTAAATTATACATAATGTGGATGCAAAATTAGGAATTGAATTCGTGACTTTACTAATTTGATCTTGAATTTCAATATATATGAAACCAACAAGAAAAAGCAAGATTCGGCTAAAAATAAAGACCATGAAAGAGTAGCGGAGGATGGACAATACTCACATTCTTCCCCTTTCTTGACAAATGAGTTACTACCTTTAGGTGTGTATGTGAAGTAAACAATCCAAAGGAAGATGCTCTGTTACTGGGATCACAAGAAATCCCTGCACTGTTATTTACGATGAATTTAAAGCTAAATAACATTTCAGAACCGATCTTGATGGACTGGTAATTTGTATTAGACATTACGTAACATAGTTGTGTGATAGAATTAAAAAAAAAAAAATTGTCTTCTCGTGGTCTCTGCCAATGGCATGCCTTGTCCTAGGAGGCCCGCAAGTGAACCCAACAAAGGCATCCAATGGCAAATGGCAAATGGGGGAGTACCTTGGGAGGTCTCGTGGTAACAAGTCATAGAAACATATTACATCAAGAAACTTCAAATCTCTATGAAAGCGAATTTACAGTAACAGAACCCCAAATCAAGGTGAAGATGATGAAACTAAGAAATAATTAACAAAGAAAAATCAGTAAGGGATGAAAAAAAGGTCATTATCTATGGTAAAATTGTAAGAGCAATGCGATCATTAGTTTCTATGAACCTACACACGCTTAAATCCATGTACATGGGCGTTACTATGATGAAGAAAAAGAAGAAGAAGCAGTCTCTTTCAAGTGCAGCCTCGCAGCCCCTCCACGTTCTTGTTCCTCCTCCAACAAAATCAAATCATCCGTCTTTCTCAAGGCCGCATGAAGCAGCGACACCACCACCCCAACCAAAACCCCCACCGCAACACTGGCTGCGGCATGACTCAAAACGAAAACAACCGTTGCAATAGACAAAACAGCCACGACCACACGTTCATCCACCGCATAACCGAAAATAACAATGGGATCATCGCGGAGGGAATAGAGGAAGAGCCATGCAACCATCAAGACCACAAAGGCAATGAGAGACGCAGGGCGCCAGAGAAGGCTAAGGAAAAGCACAAACAAGACTATGATGGCATAGTTTATGTGGAAATACCAAACGTTTGTTTTGATACGCGAAAGTGAGTCCTCGAAGCTTGTGGGAAAAGAAAGAGAGGCCATTTCTTTCCATGGCCGGCGTTTGCTAAGATCTGATCTATACCATTCTTCTGATGATGTTGTTGCTGTTGGTATTGTGCCATATTTTGTTGTCATTTTCTTGGGGAAATTCAGGAGAGAAGATGGAAAATTTTGAGAAGTAGCAAAGGGAGGAGAAATGCATGAAGGAAAAGTAAGGTTAAAGAATATGCGAAAGGAAAAATTTGTTGTTAGGGGAAGTTTAATGGTCTTCTTTTTTTTGTTCTTTAGGTTCAAAGGAGGACCTAATAGTGTGGGAAAATTTTAATGGTCATGAAGATCCAAACACCTTTGTCTCTCACCTCTAAATTTCAAATACCGTAACATATTGCAAAACAACTATAGAAATTTTCACACAAGATATGCTTAGTTGTGTTTCCTATTTTGGTCTATTCGATTAATAACATCCATGCAAACTAAGGAAATTTTGCACAATTTGCTAGAAGCATTCAACAGCGCAAAGCCAAATATTGATTTCTCAGTGTCCACTATGATTGAGAAGCAAGTCATGTCTTCGAGTCTTATAGTCTATTATCAGGAAAAGTCTGCATTTAGAACTGCGATTTTGTACCACAATAAGGTGATATTTTGACGAGTTTGAGCTTGTGATAACGCAATGCATCTAGCACATTCGAGGCCAAATCTTTTCTTGACAAAGTACTCACTAGAATGACAATGGAAGTTAAATATAACTTTGCCAATCACCTTCAACAAAAACCAAAATATCCAATCTTCTTGGTTTTAAGTTTTTGTAACGGATGTATTGAGGCCAAATCTAGCATCAAATCTTGGCTCAGAAATCCAGTGCTATATATTACAACGGTTCCTTTGGAAGGAGACATCAAAATCTGATGACAGCTTTAACAAATAGGAGTCCTCAAGATTAGCCATGAAATCTGCCACTTGATTCCTTTACAAGGCGGTGAAGAAGTATGCCCAAATTCAAAATTAAGTTAATGAGGCCAAAGGATAAGAGAAGCACTATTAGGTGCGGTGCAGAAAATGCTCCTGGAGCGGTGTCCTTGTTATGACATATGATTTTGGGGTCAGTCCACAGTGAAGGCCAAGATTGTTGTCTCACTACCTGACAGGCTCACAAGTCACGCTCAAATGAAAACGGTGGATTAAGCGAGAATAGACATGAATTGCTATCTATTGAGATTCACAGTGCCTTCAAAGTCGGGCCAAATATAAATCAGTAAATGAGGTGGGTGCTGTAGTACAAGGAAAATGTTGATAAGTAAACATCTGACAGTATGTGAAACAGTGAACTGCGGCATGATGACAACTAATCCAAATGTCTTTTCGCATGCCAATAATGAGACTACAGCACATAATATATTATTAGTGCTAGATTAACATTGGATAGGTGGCATGTACATAAATATCTCAGTTTAAAGTGGCTGCTTATGCCTACTTGATGGTTGGCGGCACCTCTCCTCGCATCACCCTCCAAGGCCCACCGTAGAACTTTGGTTTCATCAAGGGCACTGCTTCCCCTGGATGCTCTTCCCAGTATTTCTCCTGATCAACAAGAAATGTGCGGAACTGATAGATTAGAGCAGGAGATATAGCAAGAGAGAAAGAGGCAACATATAACCAGGATTTCGGAAGAATAAACAGAACTCAGTAGTTATGACAGGAAGCAGAAAATCAAGGGCTTAAAGCTAAACTCTCTCTTGAGTCCCTTGGAAAAGATGAGACTAGACTACATGAACATGCTGCTAAATCTAATGTACAGAGGCTGGATTATCTAATTCAGTCTTCCAAAAGTTGTTGAACAAGAAAACAACGGCTAGAGTCCAGGTAAGCAATTCTGTGAAATGCAAGATTGTAAAATAACATGTCTAGAATAGGACCAACAAGTAGTAAATGAGGAAGTGATATATATTGTGTGGAAGAAGAACTATACAGGTAGTAAATGAGGTGATAACAGATGACATAGCAACCAAAGCTGAAAACTAGAAGATATGAAACAGCAGCCATAACAATGTAAAACATCCCAATTTCCAGTAGTACCATCTGGGACGCAAAAACAAAACAACAGAAATATGGTTAAACATAAATTATTTCCTTCTACAATACCTTATAGAGTTGCTCAGTAATAGCTGATCCAATAACCCCTGTGTAAAATGCAAAGATATATATTGTGACAAGTGGAGTGAAAGATTTGGGACGTCTATATGGCTCAATCATATCCCATAGAATCGTCTTTTCCCACTTGTAGTATAAATAGTCTGCATATTTTCTCCACAAGTAGCTTGCCATTTTCAAGATACCCCTTCCACCTCCAATAAGCTGCACCATGTCAATATCCATTAGAAATAAAAATGACATCAGAAAGAACTGCGGTAGCAGAAAACAGCTCATATCTCTGAAGAAACCAATGCATGAGGCAAAGAGATGAGGTCTACTCGTTGGTTTCCTTTGGCTTGCAGATTCAAGCATGAAACAGAAGTTGATGTCAAAATTACATTTTTAAATCAAAATTAATTGCAAATTAAATGGTAGTAATTGACAAAACAAACACAAGAAATAGGAAATTTAGTGCACAATCTCTTGCCATTGCAAGGCTGGTGAGATGCTAGCTCCGTAGATGTTGCAGCTACAAGGAAGGAAGCTGTTTTTCTACATAGTGAATATTTAAAAACTTGTCCGACTCATGATATAGCGCTTGGATTTGAACAATTGCAGTTAAAAAAGGTGTCTGGCATGTTCAGTAGTTTAGTTTGACTGTGGAGGCACATATCAATCGCTCAAGTATTCATTATCCTCTTTCATTTAGTTCTTACCACAATTCAAAATCTCAAGCAGACCATGCAGGATTGATTAAATGAGACTAAAAACTTGACAAATAGATTATGCATATGCTAATCTATTTCCTACTGCCAACCATCATGGAGTGTCTATAACTACCAAGAAACACAAATCAGATAATTCTCTGCAAATGAAATCTAGATATATATATATTTTTTTAACTCATTACTGTTAAGTTCCAATGCTTTACGTCGTTTAGGCAATTCAACGAACACTTTGTTTGCATGAGAAATCGGAATCCAAAATGTCAAAGAACCAAGTTCCTATTTTTCCTTTTCGTATGACATTGGAAGCAGTAGTAGTTTCGAATCACCAACGTCAAACAGGAGACAAAGAAATATCGTAAATTTCCAAAGAGAAACAGAGGAATTTCCATAAGATAATTATCTCAGTGAAATTCTTAGAACTTCAGCTCTACGAGAGGAAAAAGGAAGAGATGGAAAGCTGCAAGAATTCCTTTACCGGGTCGGTGCCGCACCGGCTTGTGCAGGCGACTTCTGTAACTACAACGGCCTTCGTCTTCACTGAAAAAGGCTCCGCGCCTCCTCCTGTCTTTCCAATCCACAAAGGCGTAACGGGGAACCCGTTTTGCGTATTACGACTATTCCCTCTGGTCGCTTTCGCGTTTGGATTTCTTCTTCTTCTTTTCTCTCTCTTTTATATAAAATACAAAAAAAAATTATTTATTGTGTTTTGATTTCTAAAACAAAAAATAAAAAAATATAGGCAATCAAAAGTAATGATATAAAATTAGTGATATAAGTGATATTAAATAATTCAATTAGTAAAAACATTTATAGGAAAGAAATATGTTATATAATGATATATTAAATTATTAATTATGATACTTCTTTTAAAAATTCTTAATTTATGTTCTTGATTCTTAATTATTATTTAAAAAAGAAAAAGCCAAGTGATGGTAAATAATTTAATTAGTAAGATACATTTATCGGAAAGAAATACGCTATCCAATAATATATTAACTATGACAATTTTAAATTTTCTTTCGTAAATTTTTAATTTATATTCTCGATTTTTAATATATTATTAAAAAAAAAAACCTTGGCAGAGTTTCAGAACAAGGCACTCAATGGGAGAGATGCATAGGGCAGAGGTCTATATGAATATAATATTGCAAACCCAATACCACTATACTAAATTGAGGAATATAAATACATCATGGTTAAAATTGTAATTATAAAGAATGTTAAACAACAATAGCTCTATATTGTTCTTTAAGCTAGAAAAATGGAAATATACAGCAACGATCATATATGTATTTGGCCTAGCATGGTTGCTTGGAGTGCAGCACCAGGAATGCACAATAGTAGAATGCTCAAGATCAAAAGGTACTACTTCGACGACCCTGTAAGCATGTCTTTTGGTGCAGAAAGGGCTTCAAGATTAAGATCTCCCACGCCTTTGGGAGGACCGATGCTGCATCGTGCTGTGTTATGGAGTTCAATGGCGTCCTTTATTTTCTGAAACTGCATACAGTTTTGAGAAGATGACTGTTAATTTCTTGGCAAGTATCACCAAAAAGGAAGAAATGTTGTCATTTAGTTGATCAAGTTTTCAATTGCTAGAAAAAGGTAAATAACCTATTTGCTATTGCTACAAAAACAGTTCCATTTAGAAGATAGCATTCCATTGATCCATTCCTCAAATCTTTCTGCCACTACGTAGATTTGTGGTACAGGTGAAATTATTAATATGTCTCCCAATAACAATCCCCAAGAAGAATGAATGATAAGTTGCCTCTGATGGTTTTTGATGGTTTCTGTAATGGATTAAGCTATACTCATGCACTAGGCACTGGCCAGCTAAAGCTTTAACTGAAGTTCACAAAATCCTAACTTCAAAGATTGACAAACAAAAGCACATATCAAATGGGAAATTCTGAGGAAATCTCTTTCATAAGTGAGGTACTTACTTTGGCAAGTGAACAAGAGAAGGACTCCAGTTGTCCATCAGCTCCGCGGTAGAAGTGGAAATAGGGAAGGACCTTAACGTTCAAATTCTTGCACATGGGCTTATTTTCATCAAAATTGACTTTCAGGAATAAAATTTCAGGGTGTTCCTCAGCAGTCCTGCAGAGCTGATTAAATGAACAAAAACTCAATCAGACTATATAATTGGAAGGGAAAGCACATTCTCAGGAAAGAACAGATAAGTGTTATTTCTAGAATTGGCATATAAACATTACAATAACCCGATAAATAAAAAAAGTCAGCAGTTTGAGAAAGAATTCTATTTGTCACTAATAGAATTAGAAATAATGTCTTAAGACTGACGGTTTGATTTAGGCGGATGAAAAAAAAAAATTAAAAATCCCACATTAATTAGGCTATTACCTTTGGGTATAGTGCTCGGCAGGAAGCACACCATGTTCCATAAAATTCAACTATAACTAGTTTGTCTCCAGCCTGACTTAGAGCATTCAAGAATTCTTGGGTAGAATGAATGTCAATCATATTTGGTCCAGCATTTCTCTCCCACCACTTTGGCTTCTCTCTTTCAGCAACAACGGCCTGTGCCTGATGTGTGTCCAAAAAAAGACAGAAAGAGCTTAGAAAGCAGCTATAGAATAGTTTCATACACATATAGCATAGCAATACAACCGCAAAGTGCCAATTATACTGGATTTAATCATTAAAATCAAATATAAACTTTCAAGAAAATAAAATTTGAACTTCTGGATACTTTTGTTGATAGTCCACAGATGAGCAAGCTAGGAGTAACTAAGTCAGTTACACGCAAGATACTGATAGGACAAAGAAGGGGAAGTAGATCACAGAGAAGATAAAGCAATCAGATGGTGCAACAGCAGTGACAATGCTCTTTTTAGTAGAAGATGAGGGTGAAATGGAAATCATAGTAATAGAGATGATCCTTCCACCAGAGGGTCATGAATGTCCTATCTAAGACATAAGGGCATCAGCATACCTGTTACTATAGGTTCCAAAGGACCTCCAAGTAACGCTTCCATATGCATCATAGTTAATTACTCAATTTCTCTACATAACCAATGACCAAGTTCAAAAACCATGCATCTCTCTTCCTCTTTCTCTAAATATCTCATCATATGACTCTCTTTTTCCTTCTTCCTTTAGTCATTTTGAAACCAACAAAGCTGTTCTCGATATCAACTACCAAGAACATTATCAGCAACACCTTGAACTCCATCAAAGTTGAGGCTCATTACAATCTCTTAACCCATTCTTTCAATTTTTTTTTTCTCACCAAATATTACTTAGATGTAATGTGTTTTTGCTATTTGATGAATTCATAATGCTGGAAATACATCTATAGATAACAGGATGTGTTTCCCTCCAAAATTTTGAAGTGCATGATAAATCCAAATCAAGTAATTAATGAAAACCGTACCATAAAAAAACAGTCAAAGATTTCATGCTACTATCTTCATGCATCATCTGAATCCTTAAGAGTAAATCGAATTCCACAGACAGGATGCAAATTCTAGGTATCTAATTCTAACCTTTCAGATGCCCACCATATTATAGAAAGTCGAAAGACAGAGAGAGAGAGACAGAGAGAGAGGAAAAGAACTTCAACAATAAGTCAGTTCTCACCTCTACAAGATTTGGAGAATTTAAAAGATACAATAAATGAACTGACATAGACATATTAAAGACTTTCATGATCTGACAGACAATATTATATGTTTCCCATCTTTCAAAGGATTCAGTTGTTTTTACATGGAACACGCGAGCAATTGCAACCATTTGGTCCTCCAAAAAGCTTTCTTTTTGGCCAAAAGAGGAAACATTCAAGAAACACTAGCAGTTACCAATTTGATCAGCAAATCAACCATGAAGCAAGGAAAAACTGACATTCTCCGTGAATAAAATTCACCCAGTTTCAGAAACTAAGAATTTAGTAGAGGAGGGATCGTGCTTATAAAAAATCCTTCTTGTTTTTACTTCGTCTTCTCAGACACTAAACAAGGAAAATAATTTTCTTTTTCAATTACCATTGCTACCCATGTCAAAAGAGAAGCAGATATCAAGCAAGCCTCGATTCTTTACCTTCAAAGAAGTCAATTGCTTCTGTGGTCTAAAGGCAATTGGAGAAACAGAATCACCAGTAAGGGGAGAAGACACTGAGATCGAAACAACCCTTTTGCTGGCCGGCGCAAGAATTGGTTGAGAAGAATTCAAAGACGAAGTAAATGAGGTTAACAACGAAGAAGAAAAACACAATGAATTGGAAGACAACCTAATCACATCAGCCATCGAACAGAAACACAAAAGAACAGCACACACTAATCAATCACACACGGATTCCCTTCCCTGTTTAACTATCTCAATTCTCTGGGTTGGTACAGAAACTACTGGCCTGCTTATATGCTACCAGCAAAGTAACTACGTGTGAACGGGTTACATCAACGGAAGGAAGGCTCCGATCTTTCTTGGTTACCAAGGTCTGTGTTGGGGGAAGAGTGAGCATGAAAAGGTGAATCTTGACCCGCGTGTCTGAATATTTGTGTGAACCAGAATGTACCAGTGTGTTTTCGACATGTTTTTAAGATTTTTTTTTTCTTTTAGATTTTAGTTTGGTTTTTGCACCTGCCTTGATGGCCATGTTTGGATTCATTATGTTAGAACTATTCAATTTCACATAAAACTGCAGTTTCCTTCCTGTTTCTAAAATTTTGTTTTAACTTGTAATTTGTTGCAGAAAGAATGATAATTGCTGCCCAAATTTGTCAGCATTTAGGAAGAAAAGTACTATGTTTTTAGATTCTAATTTGCAATTTTGGCAGCTTCTAGGAAAAGTAGTACTAGAATTACCTTTCAACAAAATTTTCTTTAAAATGTACGTACTTTTTTAATTTTGAATGAAAAAGTTTAGTTTCCCTTAGGAAAAGATGCTAAAAAGGGAAAAATTCTAGTATGGATCAATGGTCCATAGACCAACTGAATTGATAAATTGTATTTCGTGCAACATAAATTATACGGTACAACTCATCAATGCATTTGGTCCACGGATCCACGGTCCATATAAGAATTTCTCCTAAAAAGGACCTTCGGATTTCTTATTCAATGCAGGAAGAACTTAAAGGGTGTAAATAGATTGAAATTATTTTAAGATGTGTTTATTTAAATATAATAAAATTTATTAAATATGTTGACTTAATATGGGATTTAAGTGAGGTTCAAAAGATAATATAATATGTTGTGGGTATATGATAATTTTTTAAAAATGACATTATTTAAATTATAATTATTTTAAATTAAAGTGAAATTTTAAATTGGGATTACATTTTAATGGAATGAAATAGATTTATAGCATGTTTGGATTGAAAAAATGGAAAAGAAAGGAGAAGAGAAGACTATATAATAGAAGAGAGGAAAGGAGAGGAGACTAATTATTATTTATTTAACGAAAGTTCGTTAGACGTGAAAAGGAAAAATAAAATATTATAGTATTTAGGGTAGGGAAGGAAGGAGAATGATACTATTTGAGTTAATATTTTTGTTTATTAATTTTATATAATAATATTAAATATTTTATTTATTAAAAATATTTTTATCTGTTTATTAAATATTCGTTAAATGAGGTATCCTCCCCTTCTCTCCTTCTGTTTCCATCCACTTTTGAACGAAGAGGGGTTAAAGATTTTATAATTAATTTAATCCCTCTATTCCCCTCTTATTCCTTTATAAAAGACTAATCCAAACACCTAAAACTCAAATTATCTATTTCTCTCCTCTTATCTCCCGCTATTTTCCTCAACCCAAATAGGCTAATGGAATCAAACATGTAAATATGTACATAAACGTACTCTACCATTGAGGTAAAATTAGTATACTATTGAATTCAAATTACTTAGGGCAAAAATAAAGTATTGCATCGTATAGTTTATTCTATCTAATTAATTAAGGTGAAAAAAGTGGGGAAAAAAAAAGGAAGGAGATGTAAAAGTAAACGTAAATGGATTATTTATATTGTTTGGTTAGAAAAGAAAAATAGAGGAGAAATAAATTAGTGCTCTCCTTTCACGTGAAAAATAGTTTGTCTAAATTTTAATAAATTGGGACGTAAATTAATATATATTTATTATTTACTTTTCTCTCACCTCAATTAAACAAAATAAAAGTAAATTATATTTACTCATGTTAATGAAATTAAAAATTCCCTTTTCTGCCCTATTATCTTCTCCTTTGTAAATCAAACATATAGTAAATGAAAAGGAAT
Source organism: Voacanga thouarsii (assembly GCA_026120185.1). Classification (NCBI taxonomy): domain Eukaryota; kingdom Viridiplantae; phylum Streptophyta; class Magnoliopsida; order Gentianales; family Apocynaceae; genus Voacanga; species Voacanga thouarsii. Next base: position 10,509,662 of record JANUWF010001287.1, on the reverse strand, counting down.
TTAAATCCAAATACAACGTGGAATGACAATAAGCAATACATTTAAACAAAACTTTTATAGATAGTTTCATAAAATCCGTCCTTATACTAAAAGAACTGCATACAAATTTTGTAGTCAATATTTTTTAAACTTGTTTGTGAGAGATACTCAACTTAGAATGAAACTTCACAAAAATCATGTTTTGATCAATCGAAATTCATCAAGCTGCAGAAAAGTAAAACAGCTTTCGAGCTATAGTTGCTTGCCTTATCATTGAAGATCATCTAATACGAACATAATACTATTTCAATGGAAAATACCAAATTGCAAAATTGAAGTTCTCATGCTAATAAATTGGAGTTGCAGTAGTCTGCACTTAATGACAAAAATCTTTATGTGCCATAGACGATGCAATTCTCCAGATAGGAAATGGGAACAAGATTGTTGCAGGGGTAAAAAACCATACAATTCACCGTGCAGGGGACAGGTCGAAGAGGTACTCCTGTTGACGAGGTTCCTCGTGATAGCCAGGCCGGAGGTCAAGCGCGACCTCGCGCCAGGCAACAGCGAGGAATGCTCTACCCCGTCGACTGCCCGCCCATGAAGAAAAAGGCTGCTTGCCCGTGAATTTCGATTAGAAAGCTACTCTGCAAGTGTCCTCGCGACTGACCTGGCAATTGCGGTGTCAGAGGACCACGTGACTATCTAACACCACGCGACTGCTAGTCGCACGGTTGTCATACTACGCGATCAGCAGTCGCGCAGTGAGTTGTAGGGATTCAAAAGAATCTTTGAAAAGCATCAGAGATTCTTTTGACCGAATTTATAGATTCACGGGTTGGGAAATGGGTGCCTTCTTTCGGCTATAGATACCTCCAATTGCTAATTCACTTCTTTGTTACATTGCTATTTGTTCTTCTCCTCTTCTTTGCATTGCATTGTTGTTCGTTCTTCTTCTCTTCGCATTGCATTGCTGCTATTCTCCTCTTCTGCTTCTTTCTTAATTTGTTTAGCTAAAAAAATATTTTGTTTGTTGCTGAAGAAAAAGCACATTTTTGGAGTAAAGTGTTGCTGCATAAACTATTCAAGATAAAAAGAGCTACTACTAAAATTACTATTTTCGTATATTGACTGACAGTATTTTTCACATATACCAAGTTTTTCTTTTAAAATAATAAAATAGAAATTTATTTTAATTCTATATTTATTTGAAATTTAATTGAATATAATATTGAAATTTATTATTGAATTGTGGACAATATGTATTTGAGATTATATTAAATAATTTATAAATCTATTTATTGTATTTATGTGGAATTAAAAATTTTATTAGATGTTGTTTTGATTTTGTATTATGTTATCTTATGATTAATTATGTATGAATAATTTTAACATAAATTTTGCTAGATTTGATGGATAGTAAATTATTGCATAATAGCATAGTATGACATGAATAGTAAATGAAGTTTTGGTGATACTTATTGTTGTGGATAGAATTTTGGTATTCTTCTTAGATTTTTTGTACTAGCCTGACTTTACATAATTAATTAATTATACAAACTAATTAATTAATTATACTTTACATATTTTAATTTAATTCATACTTAACATTTTTAATTATTTATTTTAAAATATTTTAGTAAATATTTTAATTAATTATACTTTACATTTTAATTAATAATACTTGACATTTTTAATTGATATTTTAATTAATTATTTATTTTAGTAAATTTAGATAATTAATTATACTTAAATAATTTTTAGACTTTACACATTTAAAAATATTTTACAAATTGATAGATAATTAAAACATTGTTATATTTTAAATATCTTAGATAATGAAATAAAGTAATAACATAAATAAATTGATGATGTGCAATAAATAGTAAATATTAATTAAAATTATTTTATTGAATATTTTTAATTCAAACTTTCACCAAATAAATTTGCTAGCCTTACTTAACATGATTAATTAATTAATTAATTAATTAATTATACTTTACATATTTTAAATATTTTGGTAATTTAATTAATTATAAAATACCTAATTAATTTAATTAATACTTGACATTTTTAATTAATTATTTTAGTAAATATTTTAATTAATTAATACTTGTCATTTTTTATTAATATTTTGATTATTTATTTATTTTAGTAAATTTAAATAATTAATTATACTTAAATAATTTTTAGACTTTTCACATTTTAAAATATTATATTTTTTTAATACAATCTACGAAAATAATTTAAATATATTAAATATATTAATTTTTCAAATGTTTGAGATTTATTTCGTTATTAAAATCTGATTTCATAAAACAACTTCATATTTAATTTTAATTAAATGATAATAAAAGAATTCAATCCTTAATGTAGTAGAAAATATCAAACTAGTTTGGCATATATTTCTTTATTATGATGATCGATATAGCATGATAGCCTTTTTTATATATTTTTTAATTTTTTAATAGACAAATACTTCTAATTTTATATAAGTACAATATCATTAGAACAGCCTCTTAGATTACGGTTGTATTGAGATTGCAATATTATACGTACAGAATACGATGATTTTTTTAATGGTCCCTGTCGTAAAGTATTAGTTGTTAGAAATCGAATTAATTTCCTCAGTTTAGTCAATAAAATATGTGCAATTCGAGGATTTGATACGACTACTGTTCAATTACAAATCACAATGAGGAAAAATATTACTATTAGTACGACAATAAGGTTTACAACAACTTTCATAACGAATGATGAAGATATGGAAAGTTTGTGATACTATTCATCTATTGTGCAAGAATAACCCATTGATCTGCATATTAATCATGAGATCATCCAGATCCCAAATATATCAGGAACAGAAAGTTAAGAGCAAAACTGCCCAGCAGATGCCACTAGGACTTTCATTGAATTATTAAACTTAGCTACTCCTAAGAACATGCCTAATTTTGATTTAAATCTATATACACCTGTTGACCTCAATATTCAACGACAGCTCGCGACTGATACTTTCCAATCCCTTCAGATAACATCCAATCCAAATACTTTGATTTTTGGATCAAGCAATAAGTTATATTCAACCCCGATATGGTTTGTTACGTCTCCACTTCATGTCAATAATCAACCCTTCCAACTAAATGCTACGGCACAACTGTTTTCAACTGCGAAAATTGATATACCCTTAGATGTAACTCCAGTTGATGAATGGATTGCTTGAGAGCGCAATTGAGTTGGTGCACCGGAAGTAACAGTGGATGGTTTAGGACCTACGTCTGATATTGATGGACCTACTGTGGAAGATACTCTCGATGAGGACGAGGACCCCGACGGGGGTAACGATGCTGAAGAACAGATTCCCGATAATTTCATAATGCAACAAGAGCTTGATAGACCCGCTGAATTAGGATGTTTATATAATCCACCATATGCAGTGTACCTTGATAGGTTGGATGCTACTCAGGAAATAGAAAACGAAACTAATAGATTTGGAACAAGTAGTAGTGCGATGGATTTTTTGTCAGAATTGAACAATGATTTGAGGATTATCATGTGGTTTAGAGATAAAGATGAGTTACTTTGGGCAAGAGTGCACTGTGGATTGTCGAGTGTAAAAATTCAACTCAACAACATCCCTATCCTTGGAGAATTCGTGCACAAAAGAAGAAAAGTCATGGCTTATGACAGATATCTCTCTGGAATGGAGAGCATATTTTTCTAGTACAAATAGTGGGCGGAAACAATCGCAATATGAGCGCGAAATTCATGGCGAAGTACATTTTGTAGGTGGGGATCAAAGCAAAAGGCGCAAATTTGTAAAGATTATGGAAAAAAATAAGTTTGCTAAACCCCAAGCAAAGGTTTGGCTAGATTTGATCCCGAATGAGCAATGGACGCTTGCTTATGATGGCGGGCATCGGTTTGGTAATATGACAACTAATCTAGCAGAATCATTTAACAATGTAGTCAAAGTCATACATGCTCTACTCATCAAGGTGATTGTCGAGTTTTCTTTTAAAAAAACAGTCAAATACTTCAATGACCACAGAGAGGAAGCTAACCATGGTAGATATCACTTTCCTTTTTGGACATGGTTCAAATTTGAGAAGAATAAGCTGAAGGGGAAAAGTCACCGTGTGCAAGTTTATGATCAAGGCCGGGGCAGTATTTTATCACCATTTCGTGAGTATAGGAAGGGGAATAATTCATACCAAATTGATCTTAGTTCAAGGACCTGTAGCTGCTGCAAACGACAAATATACGGAATACCTTATTCGCACGCATTTGCAGCTTGTCAACAAATAAGGTTAAATCCAGGGGATCTCGTGTCACCCTTAAACACCACAACATGCTACTAGATGATTTATTTGGAACAGTTCAGGTCCATTCCATAAGAGAATTACTGACGCAATCCCCCTTTTACGTTGGCACCAAATGTTCATTGGTTCAAGAATCATCGTCGTGGTCGTATGAGGACGTCGCGCATAAAAAATAAGATGGACGAATGCAACCCTGACTTGCCTCCTCGGTGTAGAAACTGTTATCGTACTGGACATAATAGGAAAAATTGTCGCAACAGTGCACACAGGGTTCATGATGTATTTTTCTACAATAGATTGTATGATTGGTAGTTATTGTATTATATATAATTTTTGTTATATGGACTTTAATCAAGCACATTTAGTAATATAGTCTTAGTATTGTCTTAACGTAATTGATACAAACAATTTTTATGATCTATATTTCCTCATCTTACTGTATGTCTTTAACTGATATTGTACTTTGTTTTATTGAGAAATAAACTTACTATTCCTCAAAACATGTCGTTGTTTTAGGATAATATGATCGAACCTACGGCTGAGGAAGTCGATCTTGGACCTATTGTCCCGAATGTGCTGACACTGCAGCATAGACAATGATCGACTTATATTTGGACAGGACAGTTAGAAGATCAAGTACTATATGGAAGGCATCATGACAGTGCATTTTGGGATGCTAGACCATTCGATCCCCGTGTCGTACAACTTATGGATGTGATTGGATTCAGTGGAATCATCCATCTATCATATATAAAAATTGATCATTCGCTTATTACGGCATTGCTGGAGAGATGATGCCAAGAGATACACACCTTCTACCTCCCAATTGGTAAGGTAACTATTACATTCCAAGATATGGAGGTCCTATTTTATTTACGTATCGACAGTGATCCGATTATTGGTCGTTGGTTCAACTACCCACAAGAAAGGCTATATGTCTTGTGTGAAGCGCTCCTCGATTTTTTACCCATGGGTACAGATCTAGATGATTTTCGGTTAAGATTAAGCGCATTCGAGAGAGCCCTGACTCAACCACTCCCACCAAATACGACTTCAAATATGGTTACACAGCACACATGGTATCGCATCATGCAGCTTTTTGGCGGGTTCCTGTTCTTGAACAAATTCGGGAACCGTGTTCATTTGCGCTTCCTCAGATATATCCGTAAGTTAGATTTGTCAGGGACCCTTAGTTGGGGAAGTGTAGTATTGGCACATTTGTATCGTTGTATCTGAGATCTAATTTTAAGGGGAAGTGTAGTATTGGGGAAGTGTAGACAATACCACTTCATACATGGCGCATCAAATTAGTGACCCCTACTATTGCTTTAGGTACGTAATAAAAATAAATACGAGATCTAATTTTAAATTTATTAGTAATTCATTGTAAAAACAATTATGAGATCCAATTAAAAAATTATTGTTACTTTTGCAATAGCTATGGGTATGGGAGTGCATTCCTACTATTAGATCGGATAGAGTACATTCAATAGAGGATGTTACATAACATGTGCCAAGAAGGGCAGTATGACAAGGTCCATTAAAACTTTATCGCACCCCAACACATGTCTTGGTTACATATAGGGATCAATTGGATTGGATGCGATACAATCATGAAAGTATTACATCTTCAATTACACAATCACGTAAGTATTATAAATTGTCATTATTTTTTATTTGGTACTAAAATCGAGTTAATTTGTGCAGTTTATTTGGCAACCATTTAATGAGCACATGCTGACATCTCTCCTTCCATATTGTACGCATGGACAACAAATCTGGGTATCTGTCACATTACTATTGTGTTGGGAGACGACAGAGCTGCATTGACCCGATAAAGTCATGCGATAATTTAAAATGGAGCAATGAATTCCTGATGCTGTTGACACGGAGTCGAATTTGCACCAACGTGACCTGTGTACTACTGGTGTTGAATGGGATGAAGTTGATATGTTGTATCATACTAACTGGATAAATCGCTATGCAAATGTTATGACAGGACAACTCACTTTTGGGCAAGCAGTGGTTTCATCTAATTATGCTGTGTGGTATTGGACTCGCACACGGTAATTAATTGGCAATCTAACCATGCAACAACCAAACTCACGGGTTACCAATATAATAGTCCAACACTTGAAGTATATGTAAGTAAATTTTTTCTAGCGTATGTAAGTATATATAAATTACAATTTATTTATATATTTTTAATGACATTCTTGAAAATACATATGTAGACTAACGCGTTGTACCAGATCTTGCACATAAGCAACGAAGTGTCCCAACATGCCCCAACATCAAACGCTTAGTAAGGCTTCAGAAGAATATCATATATTGCCAGACGTACATTGACTGCTAGTGGTGAAGCAGATTGTCTGAAATGCATACCGTACAAGCCATTCAGACAATCGTATTCTTCTGATTCAATACCACAGATTCTGCAACAAGTCCCTCGAGAAGAATTACCAATTCGAAGGGGCGGTAAATGGGTACGTCAGCGAGCTGCAGCGGACAAAATTCCTCAACAGGATCACTACTCACTTGTACCGACAGATGAATGTGATTATATGGTAGATGATCCTGCAGCGATTGATGATTTTATTACTCCACAACACCTAATTTTTGATACTATGCGCCATTCTGCTGTCGGTGAGTATGGTGTTGGTCCATCTACTAAGTGGTTTCGCAGACGACATATGTAGTTTGAAGAAAATGTAAGTCCCTCATATGCTACAGAAGAACATAATGAGGGACCACCTGAACCACAACCTCAAGAACAATCTCCAAGACGGGTTCAACCTCCGAGGAACTGTCGAAGATATCATTGTGGAACTAGCTGACATCCTTCTATTAGATGATTTTATGTGTAATATGACTACTTGATATATAATTTGATTTTTTTTCAATAATTCATTTATGTCTTTTACATTCCATTTTGACAAGTAATTAAATTCTTATTATTAATCGCATATTTAAAATGATATTATATAATTTAGGATTTAGAAGATTTATAACGGATGACAAACTTTTATATTCAACTCTGAAGTAAATACCATTTTGTTTGAAATTAAAAAAATACTTGACAATTATTCACGAAATATTTCATCATTATTATTCATTAAAAGATAAATTATTATTTTCATAATTTATTTAATTTTTATTTATTATTAAGATTTGAAATTTTTATATTTTTCAGACAATTAATAATTATAATTAATTGTAATTAAATATTATAAATTATATATTAACAAATAATTAAACTTAAAATTATTTTTGAGAGAATTACAAATAATATTTTTATTTTTGAATTATTCTACATATAATTATTTAAAATTATTCAGAATTTTAAATTTGAAAAAATAATACAAATTTATTCAAAAAAGTTTTTAAATTTACTTATAATTTAAAAAGCTTGACTGGCTAGATCTCGCGACTGGTTGTCGCGTGGTCTAAGGACCACACAACTGCCAGTCGTGTAGTCCAGCTTCTCCCCTTTTTGCAGTCGCATAGTCCAGCGTGAGCCCAGACAGCTTTTTCCCTTTTCTTCTTCACGGGCAGCATGCTGGGTCTTCACTATTGCCTGGTGCAAGGTTGCGCTTAACCTCGCGCGTGGCTATCACGAGGAACCCCATCAACAGGGGTACCTCCCCGCTCCCTTCCTTTCGCGGTGGATTGCATGGTTTTTTACCCGATTTGGTCAAAAACCCGTTGTTGCAACCTCTCGAGTAAATATACTGGCTAAAGTAAAAAAGTGATCATGATTTGACATGGAGATAAAATAAAAAGTTGAAAATCTCCTACCAAACTCAAAAGATGATTGGCCATTCAATAAGACTGTTAGAAAGATCGTGAAGATAATGTTGTTTTAGGGCTTTTGAATCCAGTGTGTATTATTCTCCCGTATTTGAGGTAATATATACTCCCTCCATCTTAAAAATCACGTCAATTTAGAATATGATATGAAGATTAAGAAATTACTAGAACTTATATAATTATAATAGAAAATGACTATTATATCCCTAGATAAAAATAAACATTCATTAATTATTCTCCTCTATACATTCATTAATAATTTTTTGAAAATGTACATATTTTTTATTGAAGGACGAATAAATTAGGAATATAAGTAATAAATTTATTCTTAGTTTGTAAGGTTGACAAATATTTTGATACAACAAAAATAAAAAAAATTTACATAAGTTTTAGGATGGAGGGAATAGATATAAATATTCTTGGAAAATAAAAAAGAACTCTATTATAGGAAAATGCTATACAAGTTTCCTACAATTACTCTATACAAAATAGATGATACTTATATAGTCGATAAATCCCAAAAGGAAATAACTCATGTCCACACTCCCCCTCAAGATAGAGCATAAACGTCCAACATGCCCAACTTGTCAATTACATCTAAAACACCTTCTTTGACACAACTTTTGTAAGAACATCAGTAAGTTGTTCTACATACTTCACAAAAGGAAACTGGATGATCATTTGGTCTAACTTTACTTTGATGAAGTGCCTATCAACCTCAACATGTTTAATGCGATCATGTTGTATAGTATTTTGTGCAATCTCAATTGATGTCTTATTATCACAATAAAGATTCATAGGCCTTGTATTCTTAATCCCCAAATCTGATAGAACCCGCTTAACCCACAACAACCTACAAATTCCATAGGCCATTCCTTGGAACTTAGCTTTTGCACTTGACCTGCAACAACTTTTTGCTTCTTGCTTTTCTAAATTAGAAGATTTCCTTCCACCAAAATAAAATAGCCTGATGTATATTTCTAGTTGTTTGATCACCTACCCAGTCTCCATTTGTACATCTTATGATATTGGAAACATTATTTTTTGAGAAGAACAAACCTTTTCTTGGGCAACCTTTTAAGTATCTCAAAATTCAGTACACTATATCCATGTGTTCTTCACTCAGCTGATGCATAAATTGATTAACGACACTCACTGCATGAGCTATATCTAGCCTGGTATGAGATAAGTAAATTAATCTTCCCACCAACTGTTGGTAGTGCCCTTTATTTGTTGGAACTTGATTAGGAAAAATTCCAAATTTATGATTCATTTCTATGGGAGTTTTGGCTGCTTTGCATGCTAGTATTTTAGTGTCAGTCAAGAGCTCAAGTACATATTTTTTTTCTATAAAAGAGCAATTCCTTGATCTATCCTTACTACTTCAATACCCAAAAAGTATTTAACCTATCCTAAGTCCTTTGTTTGAAATTTAGTAGCCAAGTAATCTTGTAAAAGCTTCATTTATTCATAATCATCTCTAGTCAGAACCATATTATCCACATACACAATTAAGGCCGTTACTTTCCATTTTTTGTATTTTATGAACAAAGTATGTGTTGGAGATGTGCCCTAAGTAATTTGTACTTGTACTATTATCATATTGTATTTTATAATAATATGAGGCATCTCATTTGAATAGTGTATTTTGTTGCATGATCATCAAGTATGTAATTTAATAATAAAACTCTATAACTAGGGTTGCAAACGAGCCGAGTCAAGTCGAGTTATGACTTATCGAGATCGAACTAGTATGGAATTTGTAAAGACTCGAATTCGGCTCAAACTCGTTCGAACAAAAAATTTTATACTTGAACTCGGCTCGAGTATGCTCGAATACTGTTCAAGCTTTCTTAAGCCAAGCTCCAGCTCGAACTCGAGCTCGAATTATAAATTAAATTTAATATTTTTAGTTAAAATAATCCCTTTAACATTTACTAAAAGTTTAACACAGTTGAATTTTTAATTCTTTCAACTTTAATTTTATAAAATATTATAATATAAATTCAAAATAGATGATCATATTAATTTTAAAAAAATAGATGATCAATATCTTCTTCTTCTAAACTGAACTACTCTGCAGTCAACCACCAAGATATAATCCAAAAAGCCAAAAAATATCCCTGCCATTCAATCTTTTCTTTTTTATAATCTACTAAAATTTCATAATGAATAATGATTAACTTTTTATATTCTAGAGTTACAATAATGTGACATTAGTAATATACATTAGCAAGAATATTTCAAGGTACTTTAGTAAAAAAAAAAAAGATTGTAAGATACAGTAATTTTTATTATCCATTTTATAATTATTTTTTAGTAAAATTATAATTAAAGACATATTTATATATATATATATATATATAATATTTGAGTAATAAAATTTATAAATATGCTTTCATATATTATAACAAGATATATTAATATATTAATATATATATATATTAATATTATTTATACATTTATTTATTCGAACTTGAATTTGAGTTCACGAATCAAGCATGCCAAATTTTAAACGAGTTTTGAATCAAACTCTATTAAGCTCGAGTTCGGTTTGTTTAATTCAAAGCTCGACTCGAGCTTGGCTCGGGCTAGATCAGTACCGAGTTCAAGCCAAGCTTTGATCGAGTCTCGTGAGAAGCTCAGTTCGTTTGCAGCCCTATCTACAACAAGTAGAATGACTATTCTTAAAATACCCATAATCAATTATTATTGATGAAACAATAATAAACTAAGATTAGTATATTTATGATTTGATAACTATGTTTTACTGATTATGGATATATGGGATATCAAGTTAAAATATAAATATATATTTAGAGAACATTGTATTGGATATGACTTACTATAAAAGTACTTCATGGAGTAGGTCATAAGTACTTTCTTTCTAATAATGATATTCTAAATCATTCGATCTGAATTCATCATAATTTTCTACTTGATAGATTCTATAACTTGATATTGTCTTAAGTTATCTTTAACCAGATGATTGGTAAGACTATTGTTGGATATGGAATAAGTCAGATAGAGGAATGTAAATGTTAGTGATGGAATTTGTCCCTCTCATTACTGGTAGAGATATTCTTAGGCCCTTTGATAAATTAAACTGTTACAATGCATGATCGTGCTCAAATATATCAATAAAGAGATAATGATATCATTTGTTTGAACAGTTTGCTTAAAAATCAAGAAATAGTTAATTAAGTTATATAAGGATAATATGTTTCATGCTTTATGTTTAATCGGAATATCATGTGACAAAATGACTAAATATCAAATTATGGTTTGGTTCAAAGAGATCACCGATATTCATTTTAACTTAGTTAAAATGTTTTGTTAGAAGCCACTTATAAATTGTGGGTTGTATAACTGTGTTTTGGGTATACTATCAGTGTTAAATGAACTTTCAAGGTCACACATTAAATGAACAATTTAGGTTATTTTTTCTGGTGATCAGATTTGATGTATCTAAAAATATGCCTAGAATCACTATATTTAGAAAGATGTCCAAGTTCCATATATCTGAAGGACATCCAAATTCTGTGTATCTGACTCGATAGATTAATTAGTAAACTATCAAGATTATCTGATAATCTTATAGTATCCTTTTGAATTTGATTTAATTTCAAATAAGATATGATATGATATTGCCAGACGTTGTTAAGAAGAAGACTCTCAGACATTTTTAGCATCTTGATATATTAAAACTCAACTGTTTGACTATCGGTCTCACAACCTGGTTTTCCTCAAATCAAATAACCTTAATATATATATATATATATATATATATATATATATATATAGAGAGAGAGAGAGAGAGAGAGAGAGAGAAAGCGTGCGTGAAGGCGCCAGCATACCCTGGTCAAGAACAAAGTTCACCGTGTACAACTTGTAGAGGGCGTTTGTAGGAGGCAACACCTGTGGTCTGTACTAAAACAGTATGCTACAAAACGTTCAAAGTATGATACCCTAACCTAGCTAGTCTTGCTGTTTAACTTGGATCCTGTGAGGGTTTTTAGCTAATATTTTTCATGTTTAGGAATCCTTAAAATCCTTCGGTATGATCTACACCACTTTCTTTATAGCAAAAAGCTTTCATTGCCATAGAGAACCTCCCAAACCAGGCTCTAGGTGACTGTTTGAGACCACATAGTAATTTTTTTAATTTGCAAACTTTGTTTCTTTTGAAGAATCAAGCTTCACACCTAGTTGAAGTTGCATGTAGACCTCTTCCTCCAACTCCCCATTAAGGAAGGTATTATTCAAATAAAAATGTTTTAGAGGCCATTCCTGATTTACTGCTATAAAGATAAGAATGCGAACAATACTTAGCTTGGCTATTAATGCAAAGGTCTTTTGGTAATCCACCCTATATTTTATGTTTAACCCTTTGTGACTAACCTTACTTTTTATTTATCAATGCTCCCATCAGCCTTCAGTTTCACAGTGTATACCCATCTACATTCGATTGCTCTATTTCCTTCAGAAAATGAAATGAGTTCCTAGGTAGAGTTCTTTAGCAGAGCTTCCAACTCTTCATTCATTGCTTTATTTCATCTCGGATAATCTAAAGCTTCTTGCATATTACTAAGAATAGACACATCAATTAATTGATTAATAGAAAGTGCATCTATCTTAGGTAATGTTTGGGTTAAAACATAGTTATTAATAGGATATTTTATATTGGCTTTGAGATCATGTTCATATTGTTGCTTTGGAACACCTCCATTTGATCTCTGTGGGTACCTTGGGACTGAATTTTCAGGAGGAGAAACAAGAAACTCATTAGTAGAATTATTAGATATTGTACTTGATGTTACTTGAAAGTCATCTTTCTGAATATTTTGAGTAGACTCTTCAATTAATGATGCTAAAGTAGGATGATCTGCATTCTTGAATAACCTTCTTCATGGTGATTGTTGTTGTTGTTATGGTTACTATTTCTATTCTGCCTTTGAAGATTGATTCATTCCAATTCAAAGAAACTAGCCAACTCTAAGTATTCTTCTATATTTCTTTGCATGCCTTGCAACATATCTCCTTCTCCACCATTCTCTCCTTGAAGGGAAGAGGTTGAAGCTCTCCCTGAGTAAAACGGTTCCGATTCCCGAAAAGAAACATGCAAGATTATATGCAAGTTGTGAGTTTGCACCTGTACGCCTTTTGAAAATCTGAGTAACCCACAAATCATACCTCTTTACACATAGATCAAGTTTAGTTCTCAAGATTTTAGTGATATGAACATACACGGCACACCCAAAACTTGAGGTTCAATATTTTAAGGGATTGACAGTAAAGATTGTATTATTTGTAGACGAGTTTGAAAACCTAAAACTCGAGATAGAGTGTGATTAATAAGGTAGACAACAGATTTTATAGCTTCTTCACAATAAAATAATAGCATGTCCATCCCAAAAAAGAGAAGCATGAACTACTTCTAGTATCTGTCTACTACTTCTTTCTATTAAACCATTATATTGTAGGGTATAGGTACAAGCGATCTGATGGCAAATTCCATGCTGACTTAAAAAATTTCTAAGGAGAGGCACTCATAAACTTCATGGCATTATACAGTTGCCACATTTGTATTTACTTCTAATATTGAGTGCTTATCATGTTGTGGAATTCCTAAAAGGCTTTACAAACATCATTTTTTTTTTTTGTGAAGTAATGACAATGAAGTGATATGTCTGCATTCATCAATAAACATAACAAAATATCTAGCTTTAGGCAATGAATGAAGGTTTGCAGGTCCCCATACATCCGAATTTATAACTACAAATGGCTTAGAACTTTTTTTTAAAATTAGGTAAATAAGAAGCACGATGACTCTTTGCCAATTTGCAAACATTACAGTGAAAAATTGTATTACTTAAATCCAAAAAAAGATGGGGTTGTAATTTCCTAAGATATCCAAAGGAAAGATGATCTAATCGTCGGTGTCATAGGCAGATAGTTGCTTTGTTTTGTGCTTCACTACTAGGCAGGTGTGCTTGACTAAACTTTTGTCCTCTATTATTTTTCCTAACTCCAAGTAATATAATTTTCCTCATACAACACTATAACCAAGAGTCTCCTATTTCATCATTGTACTCCGCTTTATTCGCAGCAGTCACCCTAGCTTTTCCAATAGCCTTATCTCATGGCTTTTTTGAAAAGTCCAACTAGTCAAGATCACCAATGATCTCATAATAGTATTGCTTCGAATGCCTGATTCACCACAATGATCACACATAAGATTATTAAACTTGCCAATAGATTGATTTCTACGATTCTTACCATGACCAGTTGATGATCCTTGTCAGTTTTGATTAGCCACTATAGCTGAGTGTTCAGGAATTGCGCAAGGGACTCCCGTTATTTGTCTTTGTTGATACTCTTGACAAATAACTAAAATTGGCACTTGGTGTTTTCTGTTGAATCAACTTTGAATTAATTTCATCAGAAGGGGTTTTAGTTTCTAATCTCTGTTGGACGACCTTATTATTATAAACGAGATCTAGTACTCTTGTTAGGGCTCGGATTTTGGGTATCAAGTTTTTAGGTATAAGAAAACATCACTGTGTTCTAATATAGTCTCCAACTTTTGTTCATGGATTTCTTCCAATATGCTCTAACAATGAAAACTTTTCTCAAATACAACAAATTCCCCAAAGAAAGTAAAGCTTAATTCTACTTGATGGAAAACAACCGTCTTTTCTTGTAGCCGTAGGCCTATTTTTTCAATCTCCAACTGTTCTTTATATACCTTCAGCCAATTTCGCCTTCTCCATTGTCAAACCTGCCCTAGAAATACATTAGAGAGTGGGATCAGGCCCTTGCTTAATAAATTAGGCCGCCCCTACTTCAACTCTCCAATTAGTGTAGAAACTTTATACTTAACTCTTCAGCCCTCCAACTCTTTACTTATGCACTCAAGTCCCTAGAAGAATCAAATAAATACAAAAGAGAGTAAATTATACAAATAAAGCCCATATTGTATTAAAATTAACATAATCTATCCAAAAATCACTCCATATATTTAATGCACTACCAATACATCAAACTCCCCCACACTTAGAGGTTTGCTTGTCCCCAAGCAGAAACAAGTTCAAGCACAAAGAAATGTCTACACATAAAGACTCCAAAATCACATCTCAAATGCTTCCTCTGTTTATGCCAATAAAACAATAGTTCATGTACTTCTCATAACAATTGCATGACTTGTGTTAGTGACATAGCGACCAGTAGTACAAAACAAACACCTAACATATTTCTCAAATCATTTAAAGAGTAGAATTTAAATAAAATATGCATTCCATAAGCTTACTTTTTATACTCCCTCTCCACTAATTGAAACATATCATGATTCTAATAAGATCAGGTAGGACTTTAGCGCTTGTAATATAAGGTTAGGGATTTAGGCTAACAATCAAAAGATATAGGAAAACAAAATACAAAAAGAAGAGAGCTTGCAAGAAAGAGGGGACATCAGAACACAGCAAAAACTCCAATCCTTTGCTTACTCCATTACATATCAAAATCCAATACCCAAAGTCCTATATCATGGACCGACATGTATCCTGATTGTTCTTTATATTCTCACTCTCAAGCTCTCTACCACATTAATGGAAAAGAAAAACAATACCCTGACTTGTCAAAAACCATCATCAACCGTCACCTCACTGTTGCTCTTCTATTTTCTTTTGTGTTTTTTTTTTCATTTTTTTTCATGTTTTTTCTTTCAACTTGGTACAACAAAATGAGATGTCTATCGCTTCAGCGCTCCAAACACCCCCAATGACTCATTATATTACTTTGCATGCTCATAAGAAATTTTCAACTCTCATTTCACCTATGGCAATAAAGTATGGCCCCATAAAAGATATTAATCAAGGACCACATAGGGTAACGACCAAGCACAAACCAATAGCAAACTGGTTCTCTCAACCTTGTACACTCACCACAAGGAGCAATAAAAGAATTGAAGCATCAATCAAGCCCTTAAAAAAAGACAATGGGTTAATACATTCACTGGTTCATGAAAGAATTTAATACATTTAGGCACAAAAAAGGCACTAGAGATAATTGACAAAGTAAGCATAAAAGGCTCAAATTGTCTAAAGAAGGCCTGTGACCGTCGTTTCTAAGCAAAATCATGAATACCTTCTTATTTCGCCTCGAGAGGTATTAACATAAGTTCTAGAATGATCAACAGATTTGTCTTTTTTTTTTTCAAGAAAATCTTACGTAAGAATAATGTAAAGTATTTGCAAAACATAATCCTGGTCAATAGTGCGCAAAAAGGGTTATGCAAAAGTTATAAGGACTAAGGAGCACATGTTTTATCAGCACAAACCAGAGACATGCACCAAGAAGATCATTCAAAGACATTGTAGAAGAAGAGAAAGGGAATAGTAGACTATGCATGCATTATTATTCCAAAAGATAATTCCCAAAATCAATAGAAAACAACTAAAACATATAATGACTCCCCCATACTGAAGGCGAGCAGTGTCCTCAATGATAGCAATAAGAACACAAGGAAATAGACAAGAAAACAATGGCCCTGGCATCAAGGGAAAGTAAGCAAGGAGGATCATGCTTCAAGATTATCAGAGCCACTAGATCTCTCATCATCGCCAGAGTCGTCAGTACTGTTGGAGTCGGCATCATCATCAGTGGATGCACGTGTGGGGCTACCAAGGGATTCACCAGGAAATGTGTGTTGATAGAGCCGCGTACGCAATCGTTCTTGGTGATCCAATCGGGTAATAATGTGTTGCTGACCTTGCTGAAGCTGCAAAAGTAAAGCCTGCACATGTCTCAAAGGAACAGAGAGATCAATAGGTAAAAATAGGGAACTAGTAGAAGGGGCCACAGGAGGTGGAGGAATAGGAGTAGTGGTAGCAAATAAAAGTGGTGGTTGAGTGGAAGAAAAGGGTGCGATGGAAGATAAAGGTGCAGAAGAAGTGGAGGCAGGGGAAGGGACTGGTTGATCTTTATATGTCCAAACACCAGTCCAATATCAGGAATATCCTAGGTTAGTAATACTAGCTATACTCAAGATATCTGAAGAAGTGGTGTCCTCTTTTATCTTACCTGCAAAATCAACATTAGCAGACTCAAACTCAAAGACACATAAGTAGTCTAGGAAAAACATAAGGCTTTGGTGGGATTCGCAGCATGGGCAGAGGCTAAGATTTTCTTCAAAATTACACCGCCAA
The DNA here is from genome assembly GCA_026120185.1 of Voacanga thouarsii. Lineage (NCBI taxonomy): Eukaryota > Viridiplantae > Streptophyta > Magnoliopsida > Gentianales > Apocynaceae > Voacanga > Voacanga thouarsii. Next base: position 10,492,348 of record JANUWF010001287.1, on the reverse strand, counting down.
GAGATGCAGAAGACTCACCCACGCCATTGATAAGCATATACAATATATAGACATCATAATTCTAAAGCTCATTTAGACTACTAGCCCGTGGCATAACATTAAAACTGACCAGGTAAGTAAGTAGTCAATGTGTGAGACTAAAGCCATAGGCATGAACAGAGGCCCTCCCAAGATTAGATGTCTGAGGAGTTATTTTGGCACCTAAACAGTCTAGAGTTTGAAAAAGACTAAATCTCGAGTTTGTATACATTCTATCGGTGCCAAACTGGATGTCATCCCCCACATTTGAGAATTGGAAAACGGAAGCTAAAGTGGAACAGGAAACTGTAATGGGAATGCCCTTAACACTAGAGTGAATTTCAGTGACCCTTAAACTTTTATCCTTAATATTAGCATAAAATTGGCGAACAAGATCAGGATAAAAGTAAGGGAGAAGATAGAGAATTGGTGCTTACCCCAAGCGATGGAAGGGAGCATGCAAATGAAAAGGAGCCTCTACCTCAGAATGGATAGTTTTCTCAACAATCAATTTGCAGTGTTTGTGTTTTTCATACCATTTTTTATTGTCATCATTCCAAAATTGGGCCAGTGACAATAAAGGGGAAGAAGAAGTGACTGGAGGGGCATACGAAGAAGGTTGATGGCTTCGGTTGTTAGCAGTCTTATGCCTAGCACCAACATTACTGGCCATGATAATGACTTAAAGCGCACAATAGACCCTTGAAAAAGTGAGCGGTGCAACAACTGAAAGATAACCCCCTTCAAGGCATCATAAATTACCACAAAGCCACCAAGTCAAACAATACAAAGAATAGAGGAATATATGGTTTTTTTTTTGTTTCAATTAAAAAAAAAAAAAGAAAAGCCTAAGTAGAAATAACAAGTCCCTATTAGTGAACAACTCCATGACAAAGTTTCCCGCTTACTAGTGTTGAACACAAACCACAAGCACACCACAGTCACATGAACCACAGCCACCAAAAATTTAGATCACCCTTTTCACTTCAACCTCCACACATATATATCAATGGGAATAGTCCAAAAAATTGCAACAAACAAATGGGTAACAAAAGAAGCACACAAAGATCACACTTTACTTACCTCATTTATACTACGTAAACTTCACAATCGTAGTTTTAAACTTAGAAAATTGGTGTGTATGGTCAAATACCCAATAATGCCAAGAGATGCAAAAGGAGAATATTTACCAGATAGGGAAGAGAGCAATGAATCAAAGGCTTCTCAAGTTAGTGGGTTCGTAAGTAGCACCAACGATGGCCAAGTGAGCTTGATAATTTAGTGGCGATGGGCTGCACAAAAACACAGCAATGGATTCTACAGTGAGTGCAAGGGGAACTAAAAGAACATTGAAGGAAAAGAAAAAAGAGGAAACAAAGAGAAAGAGAGATGGCTGGTAGTGGAACCCGAGATCCGCATAATCGATTTAGCACCTTGTTGAGCTTCTTCAGGCGCGGGATCTTCTTTGTCCGTGAAGTCTTCCACTAGATTTAAGTTGTTTAGCAATGTATGATGGAACCCAACTAGATTTGGTGCCCTATACGAACCTGGCATTTGATTGAGCTCGCAAATTAATTCTTGCATCGGATTAAGCTCACAAAATGGTTCTTGCGCCTGATTCGATGAAATCCGGCGTTGGAAATTTTTTGTCCACACATAGAGTAGTGGAGAACTCAGCTGACCCCGAGCCTATTTGGACAATTCCAGTGCCTGATCAATTCAACGCACAGAGACCCAGCACCGGATTGAACTCGTTTTGGCGCTGGAATGTTTTTTGGTCTTGAGTCCCATTCTTGCTTTACCGAATTGAAGTTGGTCTAGCACCGAGTTGTGAAACCCGGTGCCTGCTCGGATCTACGCAAGAAATATAATGCCGAATCGAAGTTGTTCAGGTGCTGGAAATTTTCTAGCTTCGGATTCTCGATTGTCCACATTTTGTTGGGCCAGCTCATCTGTATCAACTCCGATAGGGAACATTGATTTGAATTAAGAGAAAGAAAATAATAATAATAAGAAGGAAGAGAATGAGAAAAATAAATAACAGCATGGAAAAATGTAAATTACAAAACTGGCTTCTGACATGAAATCACAAAACGTGCATTAGGGTGCAAACCAAGGAAGAATTACCTTTCTTATAGAGTAGCGTCATCCACTTTTTATTTAAAGACGTCTTACCTATGTCTAGTTAATGAAATGTGTGAATATTATAGCTCACTTTATTCCTCTCAAAGTCGTCACCAAAATAGTGCTTGAATCTCTGACCATTCACTTTAAATGTTCCTGTTGATCCATCAAAAGGCTCAACTGCACCATAAAGATATACATTAGTTATTATGAAAAGGCCAAACCATCTGGATTTAACTTACCAGGAAACAATTTAAGTTGCGAGTTATAGAGTAAAACTTGTTACCCAACTTCAAATTCACACCTCAGAATTTTCTGATCATGAAGCCTTTTGGTCAGTTCCTTGTAAATACGAGTATTCTCACAGGCTTCCATAGGAAGTTCCTCAAATTCATTTAGCTCTAATGCTCGAGTTTCATCTGTAGCTTTCAAATCAATATTTAAACGTTTCATAGCCCAAAAAGCTCTATGCTCTACCTTAAATAGTAAGTGGCAAGCTTTTCCAAACACTAGACGATAAGGGGTCATACCTATAGGTGTTTTATATGTAGTCCTATATGCCCACAATGCATCATCTAGTTTGATAGACCAATCAATTCTAGAAGTGTTAACAATTTTTTCAAGAATTCTTTTAATTTCTCTGTTAGACACCTCTACTTGACCACTTGTTTGCGGATGGTACGGTGTGGCTTCCTATGAGTAACTCCATACTTTTTCAGCAATTTCTCCATTTTGCTTATTAATAAAGTGTGTGCCTGCATCACTAATTAGGGCCCTGGGTGTACCAAAACGACTAAAGATATTTTTTTGAAGAAACTTTACTACTACTTTCGCATCATTAGTAGATGTGGCAATAACCTTTATCCATTTGGACACATAATCAACAGCCACTAAGGTGTATTTATTTGGAAAAAGACTTAGGAAAATGCCCAATAAAGTCTATGCCCCAAACATCAAATAGTTCTACCACAAAGATGTTAGTTAAAGGCATCTCATGCCATTTCGAAATATTGCCATTCCTTTAGCACCTATCACAAGAACGAACAAAGTTATAACAATACTTAAACAAAGTAGCCCAATAAAATCCAAATTGCAATACCTTAGCTGCTATTCTTGTAGGACCAAAATGCCCTCTAACCTCTCCAGTATGACAATGATAAAACATATCATGTACTTCAAACTCAGGAATTCATCTCTGAATCACCTTATCAGCACATATTTTATGTAGAAAATGATCATCCCAAAAATAATGCTTAACATCAGAAAGAAATTTTTTCTTTTGTTGAAGATTAAGTTCACGAGAAAGAATGTTATTGGCTAAGTAGTTTGCAAAGTCCGCATACCAAGGAGTTCTAGATGTCATTATTGCAAAGAGTTGCTCATTAGGGAAGGATTCGTTAATAAGAACAACTTCATGCACTTGAGGCATCTTAGAAAGATGATCAACAACTACATTCTCTAAACCCTTTTTATCTCTAATTTCTAAATCAAACTCTTACAATAACAAAATCCATCTAATAAGCTTAGGTTTAACATCATGTTTTGTAAACAGATACTTTAATGCAGAGTGATTAGTGTAAATGATAACATGTGAACCTATTAGATAAGACCTAAGCTTATCACATGCAAAGACTACAGCCAATAACTTATTTTCTGTTCTAGCATAATTTTTGTTTGGCAGCATTCAAGACATGACTGGCATAGTAAATTACTCAAAATACCTTGTCTTGTCTCTGGCCCAAAACTGCTCCAGCGACTACATCACTAGCATTGCACCTGATCTTAAATGGCAAATTTCAATCTGGTGCGATCACAGTAGGTGCTGAGACGAGCTTCTCCTTCAGCCTTTGGAAAGCCTGCAAACAATTATCATCAAAGTTAAATAAACCAATAACAAGTAAATCACACAAGGGTTTAGAGATAAGAGAAAAAACCTTTATGAAATGTCTGTAAAACCCTGCATGGCCCAAAAATCTCCGAACATCCTTGACTGACAATAGGGAAGGCAATCTTTCAAGCACTTCAATTTTTGCACGGTCCACCTCAATGCCTTTAGCTGGAATCTTGTATCCAAGTACTATCTTCTCTTACCATGAAATGGCATTTCTCACAGTTTAAAACAAGGTTAGTCTCTTCACAACACTTCAAGATCAATGCTAGATTGTCTAAACAATAATCAAAAGACCGACCAAACACAGAAAAGTCATCCATAAACACTTCAATGCATTTTTCAATATTATCAGAGAATATTACCATCATGCATCTCTGAAAAATAGCAGGAGGATTACATAATCTAAAAGGCATTCTCCTATATGCAAAAGTGTCGTATGGACAAGTAAAAGTAGTTTTTTCCTAATCCTCAAGGGCAACAATAATCTGATTATACTCTAAGTATCCATCTAAGAAACAATAAAATTCTAGTCGTGCTAACTTCTCTAATATTTGGTCAATAAATGAGAGAGGGAAATAGTCCTTTCTTGTGGAAGAATTTAATTGTCTATAATCAATACAGACTCTCCACCCTGTAATAGTCCTAGTAGGGATTAATTCGTTGTTTTCGTTTTTTACCACAGTGAACCCCCATTTTTTAGGAACTACTTGAATAGGACTCATCCATGTAGAATCAGAGATATGATAGATAATACCTGCCCCAAGGATTTTCAATATCTCACCTTTAACAACATCTTTCATATTAGGATTTAGCTGCCTTTGGGGTTGGATTTTTGGTTTATAATTCACTTCCATGTTGATCCAGTGCATGCAAACTGCAGGACTGATGCCTCGAATATCAGCTATAGTCCACCCCAATGCTTTCTTATGAACCCTTAAAACTCTCAACAACTTTTCCTCTTGCTCACCTGCCAAAGATGCAGCAATTATCACAGGTAAGTCAGATGTTCCTTCCAAGAATGTATATTTTAAATGAGATGGAGGAGGTTTGAGATCAAGTTTAGGTGGCTTATTTATGGATGGCACAGGTCTCTCCAAGCTTTTTCCTAACTCCTCATATTGCTACCTTCTGTAGGAAGGATATAGAGGGCTTGTATTTAGATACAAGGCATGTTTTTTCATTTCCTCACCTGCCTTTAATTCCCCATTTCCTTCTTGCAAGCAAAGCTCTAGAATATCATTAGATAAGTTTTTATGTACCACATCTTGAATAAAAGGAAAATTAGACTCAATAAGATAACAAGAGTCACTTTCGATAGGATATTTCATAGCCTTATACACATAAAAAATGACTTCTTTCTCTTGAACTCTAATGATGACCTTACTTTGTTAAACATCTAGCAAGGTTTGCCCTGTAACTAGGAAAGGTCTTTCTAAAATAAGGGGTATCTCCCTATCTTCCTCCATATCCAAAACAACAAAGTTAGCAGGAAATATAAAATTATCCACTTTCACAAAGACATCTTCAATTATACCCCAAGGATAAATTAAGGTCCTACCTGCTAGTTGTAAAGACATGTTAGTGAGTTTTACCTCACCAAGACCTAATTTCTTGAATATGGATAAGGGCATTAAGTTTATACTTACACCCAAAGCATACAATGACTTATTAAATTACAATTACCCAATCATACAAGGAATAGTGAAACTCCCTGGGTCTTTCATTTTCTAAGGCAACTTTCTTTGTAGAACAGCAAAACACTCTTTAGTTAATATCACCGTTTCATTAGTCTTGAACTTGCGCTTGTGCGTTATGATGTCCTTCATGAATTTGGCATAGTTCGACATCTGTTCCAGTGCTTCTGTAAATGGAATGTTAATATGCAATTTTTTAAAAACTTCAAGAACTTTAGAAAACTGTTTATCCAAATTTTGGTTTTTTAGTCTTTGAGGAAATGGGATTTGGGAAACATAAGGTTTAGGAAATGTAAAAAGTTTAGAGTTTCCTTCTTTAGAATCATCCTCCTCTGATATTTTCACTGCTTCGCCTTCTTGACTTTCTTTTGATTCTTCTTTCTTTTTCTCCATTTGGAGTTGCTTTCCATACGAAGTGTCATGGCATGGAGTTGCTCTATAGGATTCTTTTCTGTATCACCAGGCAACTTCCCTAGAGCTGTCTCTTTCATAACACCCGCAAATTGACCCATTGACACTTCCAAATTATGGATGGAAGCTTGATTGGTTTGAGCCACTTGATCAATCTTTGCCTCCAGCTTAGACAGGTATTGCATGATAGCCTTCTCAAATTGTGGCTTCCTTTCTTAAGTAGGAGGTGGTTGTTGTGGAGGATGCGCTTGTGTCTTCTGGAATGGTGGCCTATTTTGATGGAATCCAGGAGGTACTCCTTACCTTTGAATATTCTGATCTCTCCAAGTAAAGTTCGGGTGATTCCTCTGTCCCGGATTATAGTGTTTGAGAAGGGATTATTCTTTTGGGATGGTCATTGCCTTTGAGCTCCCATATAATTTGCTTCCTCTATCATAGAAGGGTTGGCTCCTGTATTCATACAAAAGTTAGTAGTATGATCATACATTTTGCATAATGCACGTACCTCTCTATTGCTGTTGCCTTCTCGAGTCATCAAGAGGCTAACTTGGTTAGTTAGCTCTGCCAACTTATATGCAATATCAGGTTGAGTGTTGATTTCATGAATTGCACTTTTTCTATCTTTCACTGCCTTTTGTTGAGAATTCCTAGCTAAATTCTCATAGATACTTTGCAATTCTTGAGCATCCTTATCTCCAGAGTATCCACGTGCAGCAGTATCTACTAAAGTCTGGCACATAGGAGTTAGTCTTTCATAGAAAAATTGGGTAGTTAATAGAAGAGAAACCATGGTGAGGACACTGAGTTAATAGAAGTTTAAACCTGTCCCCTGCTTCATGGAATGCTTCTCATTCCATTTGTGTAAAGGAACTATTCCTTCTTCTGTAATCCATGGTCTTCTGAGATGGATAATATTTGAATATGAATGTCTCATAGACCTCATCCCAAGTGCTCATTAAACTTTCTGGTAAACCTAGTAGCCATTGTCTTGCATCCCTCTTTAAACAATATGAAAAACATCTAAGCCTAAGTTCCTCTTCAGATAAATTGTTCAAGGTGAATGTTTGCATTGTACTATAGAACTCTCGCAAGAATCCCAAAGCATCCTCTGCTCCCCATCCAGTAAAAATTGGAAGTCAATGAAGATGAAAGTTTTTCAACTCATAGTTCCTTGCAGCATTTCCTAGCTTGATACATGACGAATTTGTTGTAATGGTAGGCATCTATAAATCCCTTAGCCGAGAATAGGCTTGATTATTAGCTACCAAGGGAGCCAATGATTGTAAGTTTAATTGGTTATTGGGCCCATCATCATTGACTTGATTCTCTCCATTATTAGCCATTGCTTCTTCAGTTCTTTTGTTAGCTCGGTTTTTCTTGCAAGTTTGCTCAATTTCAGGATCAAATAGTATTAATTCCACAGCACGATTTCTAGACATGCACTACTGAACAATTTATCCACAGTACCTCCCTCCTTACATATGCATATGTGCTCTCCAAATCCAATTTTGGATATTTGCGTAAAATTTCTCCCCAAACCTAATCAAATTCTGAATCAAGTCCATTTAGGAAACTATGAACTTGAAGTCTAGCTATTGCCGAATGGAACTAAACTATGCCTTCAACAATTCCTTATTGAGAATTTAACCTATGATTAATTTCCTGAAAAATGGCAACAAGTTCATTATAATATGTTGATAACGATCTACCATCTTATTTGGTAGAGAAAGATTTTTTATTCAATTTAAAAAGACGAGTCTCGTCAAATCCATCATAAAAGGTTTTTGATACAGCTTCCCATATTTCTTTGGCTATAGGAAGACGAATAAATCATTGCATCGGTGATGGACTCATTGAGTCAATAAACCAACTTTTCACCCTTTGATTTTCAGCGACCCATGTACTAACATTAGGGTCTTCAAGTGTAGGTTTTTTGGTTGCTCCAGTGAGATATCCAGCCTTGTTGTGTGCTTCAATACACATCTCCATTAGTTGAGACCATAATGAATAATTAGTCTCAACCAAAATGATACTTGTGGGAAAATCAGAATTGCCTGGTTGAATAATAATTGGTGTATTACTTGTTGCTGCTAAAACGAGGATCCTTGTTGTTCCATTTGTTTTGAGTTCGAATTTTCAAGGAGAAGGATTCGATTTGTGGTTTGGAATTGTGGCAAGTTGGTTAATTTCGGCATTGCTTGGATACCATGTGAAGACAATGATGTTTTAGCGCTTTTGAATCCAGTGTGTAATCTTCTCCCGTATTGGAGGTAATGTATAGATACAAATATTTTTGGAAAAGAAGAAAATAATCCTATTCTGGGAAAATACTATACAAGTTTCCCATAATTATTCTCCACAAAATAACTGATATTTTCATAGTCAATGACTCCCAAAAGGAAATAACTCAATGTCCACAGAGATCAAATACAAACGATGAACCAGGGAAGAGCAAATATATAGAAGATGGAAGCTTTTCTTGAGGGAGGAAAGAAAAGGAAGCAGAACCACATCAAGATAATAGCCCAGTCGTGTGTGCCTGATCAAGAACTCAGGAGGATCGCAGCACTCCGAAAGTACAGGATTGTTAACAGAGAATATTTTTTCCTTTTTTGAGTTGGGGGCTGATAAGGCAGTATATGTGCAGTTCAAACGAATAGAGTCGCCTTCATAAGCTACTCCCAATGTCAGAAATTAATCTTTTTCTTTGTAGCCATTTAGTCCATCTACTTTCAATACTCCTTGCTACATTGCATACAATATTGACAGCCAAAAAGTGGACTAGGGGCAGTCTTCCTGACACAACTATCTTTTATAAAGAAAGACCAAATTACATATTCAGGTTTCAATGCAACTAAAAAACAAAGCAAGAGAAAATGGAAGATGAAGAATACTGAAAATAGGATGCATCAAAATAAACCTTTTGTATCTGGAAACTTTAGATCATAAAATCCACGGATACGAAAAGGATGATACTCAGCTGAAGTTTGAGCCTTGTATTTTTGAAAATTCTGACCCATTTAGGCTTGATATGAAAATTTTAATTGACAAAAAGGGCTAGGATTTTGGAAGAATTCCTTTCTTTTGCCCAGACTACCCACAAATTCTAATAAAAATCACGACACCAGAAAAACCCTTACACCAGCAAAGCATTCAATTCTGTCTCATTAAACTACAAGTGGCTTTTACTTCTTTAGTTTATCCACAGAATCTCTATGGAACCTATGATATGCTAAGCTTATCCATTTGCAGCTGTTAAAACATTTCAGCCTATGCTGCAAAGCATGCAGAATGATTGTCCAAGCAGTTATATTTTCATAATTAAGGTCTCCATCAAAATCAATATTGGCACAAATGAACAACCACAATTTGAACTGAGAGAGATAAAAAACGTGAATCCATTCTGTAGATATTGTGCAAAATTCTGTTGCTTACTTTCTCCACTGAAACTACTAGAGTAATAACATGTGTAACTTCTACTTAGAATCAGATGCTAGTTCCCCTTTACACATGCAATGATAACAGCAGTAAGTGGCACCATCATTCAACTCCCAATACAGTTCCAAGAGCCATGCTGCTGGTATGAGAACTCGTTACCTCCTATGATGACAGTCCATTCAGCCACTGTGACACATTAAGTACTGTGTTATCAGCAAAAGGATATGGCTCGCACAGTTCCAGCTCCTGCATGAGGATCTATGTTCAATGGCTAGCCAAAAGAACCGATTTTGGCAATGATGCTGTTCCATTATTAGGAGCCCCTTGTATGTTTAGAATAGTAGTAACCAAGTTGTATATCTGAACATTCTCAAAAGATGGAACTTTACGCCCCCTGGCAAACCGAGGTCCGTGAGCGATGAAAATGGTTCTCATTGAGAAAATTGCATTATCATACCCATGTGCTCCTCCACATTCCTGCCTTTTCGTTTTCCTCTGTTCCACCTTAAATCCTTCTTCAATTAGCCCAATGACAGGTGGAATTCGATCACTAGCTGAATAATGCAGCCGACTGGGCAGTTCCTCCTTCAGATAGACTTTCAATCTCTGTCCATTCACAACTTTGTCTGATTGCAATCCCTCATTCATCTTAGTCACAACATCCTTTGGGAATATTCCATATGGTGGGCGAATTGCAAGTAATGGAGTATACGACTGAACCCACTCTTTTGGAATTTCAATCCATGGAGCCAAATCATCCAAAAAGATGAGCTTTTTATCACAAGTACCAACCATGCCATGATCACCCAGCATTATAATATTCACATCCTCAAAAACTCCCCTTTTTTCTAAACCATCAATCAGCCTTCCAATCATCTTATCAACCCTTGCAACTGCTTCTGTAATTTCAGGGTCATCGGGCCCAACTTTGTGACCCTGGTGATCAGGGTCCTCAAAGTACAGTGTCATAAACACAGGTATTTCGTCACTGGGCAAATCAAAATACTTCAAAACAGTATCTACCCTGTCTTCAAAAGGCACAGACTCATCATATCGCATACATAAATTAGCCGGACAGTTCCAGGAACCTTTAGTTACCTCGGAACCAGGCCAGAAATAAGTTGCAGCCTTGAAACCATGATCGACCACGGTCTCCCAGAGTGGTTCACCTAGCCACCACTTGGGCTCATGACTCTTCATAGTGAAAAAATCGCCAGTCACCGGATCAAGAAAATAGTTATTTATAATACCATGATAAGCTGGGTACAGACCAGTGACTATTGAATAATGATTAGGAAAAGTTAGAGTTGGAAACACCGGGATCAGTCCCCTTTCAGCTTCAGTCCCATTAGCAATCAATCTATCGATATTAGGAGTATCGGTCTTGAATTGATAACCAAAGCGAAACCCATCTGAGGAGATCAGGAGAACAACTGGCCGCTTTAGTTTCTTAAGAGGACGTGCTACTTCAGAACTGAATTGAGAAGTAGATGGATCGAACGACGGTGTAGACGAGGGGGATGAGGAGTCAAAGGAGAAGAAGAGGAAGGCAAAGGCGACAGCGGCAGACAGAGCAACACAAGTGGTAAGGATAAGAGAGACGAAAAGGATTGTATGTCTAGTACCTTTTGATGGTTCGGAAGAAGAAGAATCCGTGTTGAAAGGCAGTAAAGCTGTAGTAGAATTAGGTTGGTCTTCTTCCTCTTTGTTGGTGATGTGACTGACTTTCTCCCCCGAAGGTAGAAGAGACAGAGAATCTGAATCCATGAAGTTGTATGTATCAATTCGTACAACTTAAAATCTCAAGATTTTGTGATCTGGGCTGCAAGTACCTCACTTCCCTCTATCAAGAAACAAACAAAAATGACAAAAAGCCCCGATTTTCAATAGGTTCGAAGGCACTCAAGATTGATTCTATGGGACAGGTTTTTACAAGGGATTTTCAAGATTTTGATCGCCTCGATCGAAGCTCTAGTACTCCTTTTCTCCTCTCCTCCTCTCCTTGTAATGTGTATAGGGGAGAGGATTTGGAGACTGGAGTGAAAATGAAGGGAAACAGTTGCTAGATTGGTTGAGAGATGGCTGTCGGAGGAGAGCTGGAGTGGGGAGATGGGGACGTATAGACACGAGAGGCCCTTAGTGGAATTAGTTTATAGCTTGGAAACCCAAAGCTTGGTTCAGTAGTGAGGTGATGGCGTAAACAACGAGCAGAAAACGCAAGGATTGAGGTGAGGAGTTGCAGAAATTTTCTTGGAGTTGGGCGACCTCACTTGGCCTCTAATTGGTTTCCTTTGAAGCATTGGTCGCCCATCTCTGTCATGTCTTATCAGGTTTTATTTTTATGTACTAATATCTATTATAACTCTGGCCAGGTCCGAGCTCCGGATCTTGGACAAAGTTGTTGTCTTTTTTTTTTCTTTTTTTGTGCTCCACTGCTTTTTTTTTTTTATGCAAATTACAAAAATCTTCTTTTTTATCTTACTTATCAAGTTTTAAGAATTTTTGGTATAATTTCTTTTTCGATCTATTTAGATCAGAATTGAAAATTCTGTTTTTCCAGAATTCGTTTGTTACCAACTGAATACTCTTTCTTTTTTTTAAAAAAAAAAATAGGTAATTTTTAAATCGGTTAATACACTTAAAGCTTTCAAAATTACTGTATATATATAACTTTGGATATCTTTTGTGATTATTTGCAAATGAAGGTATGAAGATAAAAAAAGATTATTGTGTATTTATTTTATTTCGATCTCTGATATTGTAATTGTCTAAATTTTTAAAATAAAATATCTTTTTCTTATCATAAATATAAGTGATCTCTTTATGGAATTTATTTTTTCTTTAAACGATTGACCTTATCTAGAAAAAAAAAATGTATTAACTAGCCCAAAGCCATGTATTATGCATAAATTAATACTTTATTAGTCTGTTTATATGTTTATTTTAAAATTTTAAAAAAACATATTCTTATTAATTTTTAAATTTATCAATAATATTAATTTGTTTAATTTTATAACTTAGACATGTAATAGAGTTTTTCTCATTTTTAACAACAATCATTTTTTTCTAAATAAATTGGTGAGTTTAATCCTTAAATTTTTTATTTTGGTATGGTTGGTCCCTAATCTTTTTTTTTTTAAACTGTATAGGCCCTCTATCTTTTTTGGATTGGAACATTAGATCCTTCCGACTCAATTTCGACGAGTCAACCCGTTAACTCTTGACCAATTAAAAAAGGACAAATTTAATATTTTATTATACACCTTCAATATTTAATAAAAATAAATTAGTGATTTTAATCCCTAAGCTTTTTTATTTTGACATGATTGGTCCATATTTTTTTTTTCTTTTAACTTTATAAGTCATCTATCTTTTTTAATTTGGCACATTAGGTCCTTTCAACCTAATTCCGGCGGGTTAACCCTAAATTAATCATATTTTTTTTTTATGTAACTTTATAAGTCTTCTATTTTTTTTAATTTGACACATTAAGTTCTTTTTTATTTAATTCTGGCAGGTTAACCCTAAATCAACCCGTCTACTTCAACTTTGACATATTAAAAATGACAAATTTAATATTTCATTGTACATTTTCAATCATTTTTTGTACTAGAAATTTGTATATATAGAACTAAAACAATTGCCCTTTAAAATTCAAATTTAGAAACTGTCTAGAATGATAGATTTTTACAGCATCATACCATGAATAACATACTATTTTTTTTATTGGATTTTCAATTAAAGGTGTACAGTAAAAATACTAAAATTGTCATTTCTTAATGGGTTAAAATAAGAGTTGACGGTTGATTTGTGGTTGACCTGCCGAAATTAGATTAAAATGATCTAATGTGTCAAATTAAAAAATAAAAAATAAAGGACGTATAAAGTTTTAAAAAAAAAAGATAAGAACTAACCATGTCAAAATAAAAATATTTAGGAACTAAATTCACCAATTTACCTTACTTGAATGAGAGATATAGTAGAAGACCTAATTCCGACGTGTTGTGTACTAAACTCACCAATTTTTGTACTAAACATGTCAAATATAGTATTGGCATGTTGTGTGATTTGGTCAAAATAGAACGAATATCAATTTAAATTTTACCTTTGTAGATTCTTTTGATTATTTGATTTAGCTATTGTTTATAATACGATTTATACATTTGTGATTATAAAATTGAAATTGTTTTAGTTATATATACACAAAATTCTAATACAAAAAATAATTTAAAAATGTACAGTAAAATATCAAATTTGTTATTTTTTAATGGGTTAAAATTAGAGTTAACGGGTTGATTTAGCGTTAACCCTGAAATTAAATCGAAATGACCTAATGTGTCAAACTAAAAAAGATAGAGGACCTATAAAGTTAAAAGAAAAAAGAATATGGACCAATCATGCCAAAATAAAAAAGATAGAGAATCTATAAAGGTAAAAAAAAAAAAAAAGAATATGAATTAATCATGTCAAAATAAAAAAGTTTATAGACTAAATTTACTAATTTTTTTTATTAAATATTAAAGATGTATAGTTAAATATTAAATTTGTCATTTCTTAATAGATAAAAATTAGAATTAACGGATTGACCCGTCAAAATTAGGTCAGAAAGACCTAATGTGTCAATTTAAAAAAAAATAGAAGACCTATAAAATTAAAAAAAAAATTATGGATCAATCATATCAAAATAAAAAAATTTTAGGACTAAACTTACCAATTTATCTTCTTTCTATACATAGAAACAATCTTCCAATTCAACTCCGGCCAAACTTATAAATATTTTAGGTAGGACTTGTTTTCCAAAAGAGGGGGGAAAAAAATCTCTGTGCTTACGGTGAAAGGGGGCAGAACTCAGCATTTGCCACTATTTTTTTTTCTTCATTTGTTGGCACATAAATACAAGTCCAGAGAGAAGAAGGAAACAGGAAGTCGAGCTAGTTGAGTTGATTGGTAAAGATCTTGACTTGGTCGGTAAAGAGTGCGGGGAGTGAAAGGTTCGAATTGGATGCCTATTGATTTTCATTGTCTTTTTTTACCGGCTAGAGCTGTTGCTTACCTGTTACAATGCTTTAAAATAATAATGAATATTCATTTAAATAGTTTGTTAATGAAACTATATAGATATTAATTTTATGCTCTAAAATAAATCTGTCATATTTAAATAAAGAATTAAAGTTTTTAAGAGGATGATTATTGTAATTATTGTATTCAGAAGCATGATAATTCATCTCTTTATCACTTAAATTTTTATATTCTTTATCATATTCTTATTTCAATCTATCAAAACTTTTTATATTTTTTTAATTATTAATAAAATTATTTCTTTTATTCTCTATTCTGAATCACCCAAAAATTATACAGTTAAAAAGGCTGTACCGAGCTAATTGGTTTATAAATTTACCGACGCAGTGTTTTAGCTCTTTTTTCTCGTTCGTCTTCCTCAGTTTTCTTCCTTTTTTATTTCCAGTTTCTCACCCCCAAATCCAAAACCCATGTTTTGAAGTATCAATTCCAGGTTTCTCTCCGTTTGCTGCAATCCCGGTTCGATATAATTGTATCCATAACCAATCAGTAAAGGGTCTGGCTTTGTTAGACTTACCTTGTAGCAGCTCAGCAGCTTACTGAGGAAGAAGAAGTAATGGCAGGTGCGTACATGAGCATGGGGGAAGCACACAGACGAATATTGGAGTACCTTAATCGCTTCTCCGATTCCGTTTCTACTCAAGATGGCAAGGCCTTTAGCCGTCTCTTCTCCATCTCCTCCGACTCCCCTCACCTCCTCTCCCTCGCCGACGCTCTCAACATCTTCCAGGTCTCCTACTCCTCGCTACTCTCTCACCTTTTTCTTTTGCCTTTACATTTTATTTTGATGGTTTTCCCCCCTAATTTTAGTACTTCTTAATAATACTTTGAACCCTTTTGCAAGAAGATCAATAAGAACAAAAAAGTCTTCATCTTTTTTACTGTTAAATTGCTAGTCATCTGTAACAGTCCCCAGATGCCCGGATACACGCGGATAATGCTGATGCGTGAAGGAAATCATGACCAAGATAGGAGCTTTGCTAGTCAAATCAAGGCTAAGAATTATATATAGTGCGTTTAAACAGCATGAACTTTGTGAAAGATGTACTTTTTGTTTTTTCCCCCCTTCTGCTAGTCACTAAAAGCTTGTTCTTGTGGAAATTGGGTTTAAGCATTGAAACGAGTGTTCCTTTTGAATCCCATTGCATGCTGCGTACAGAAGAGTTCAAAGAATTTTTATTGGATTAAGAAACTTTTTAAATTTGGCTAGAAATAGGTCTATATGAGCTCACAAATGCATACCATACAACTATATATCCATTTATGTATACGAGTAATGGAGAAAGTGCTTGCCTTGATGTTTGGTTGAATGTGACAGGATGCTAACAGATTGATTAGGCAATCAGATGAATATGCTCAGTACGCAGACATCTTAGTTCCCATCTTTCGCACTTTGCAAAGTTACCGCCTCAGAAACTTAGTTGAGTCATACCAGGCTTTTGAAAAAGCTGCCAAGTATGTTCACCTCAATTTTATTATATTTCTTTGATAGTTTATCTACTTATACTGGAAATGCAGTGCTTTTATTCAGGAATTTCGTAATTGGGAATCAGCTTGGGCTTTGGAAGCACTGTATGTAATCGCTTACGAAATCAGGGTTCTTGCTGAGAGAGTAAGATCTGTGCTCATGTCTTTGCTTTGAATACCCTTTTCAGCATAGAGCTTCAAAATACATACTGTAGTTATAATGTTTCTAGAGATTGATGTGTAGCAAGCTGAATTATGTGGTTTGGAATTTAGGCTGACAGAGAATTGGCTTTGAATGGGAAAACCCCAGAGAAATTGAAAGGTGCTGGTTCAATCCTGATGAAAGTTTTTAGTGCTCTTGCTGGAAAAGGTCCTAAACGTGTTGGGGCTTTGTATGTGACCTGCCAGCTCTTTAAAACATATTTCAAGCTTGGTACAGTTCATCTGTGCCGCAGTGTCATAAGAAGCATCGAAACTGCTCGGATTTTTGATTTCGAGGAATTCCCTGTTAGGGATAAAGTTACCTACATGTATTACACTGGCCGTTTGGAGGTGTACAATGAAAATTTTCCAGCTGCTGATCACAAATTATCGTATGCTTTAACATGGTGTGATGCTCGGAAAGAAGCAAATATAAGGTCTTGTTCAGGAAGCTTTCATTTTTGTGTTTATATTATATAAACGTGAAGGTGATGGTATCCAGTGTTGCAAGCTGAGCTATAATTGATGTCGTATTCATCAGCTATTAAGATACCAGCATCCCTAAATTATTTTCCGTGATTTTTCCTGCTAAACTGAAGCCTGCATTTCTGTATTTGTCATACACTAGTTCCTTGGACATCCATTATAGCTTTGCGTATTTTTATTAGTGGTAGGGTCTATGTGCTATTTGATATAGGTTTTGAACAGAATTTAGCATTCTTTTGGAATGGATGGTAAATTTTCATGCATGAAAAACTATGAGCTCTAAAAGGAAAGTCACTTTTTTCGATTTGTGAAGTGGAAAATGCTACTCAGAACACCAAGAATATAGTGTATGCGACTGCTATGTGTGCATGAAAGTTGTGGACATTGTCGGCCATACATTGCTAAACAATCACCTAGCCTCTGGCTCTTGGAATTGACTATGAAGCTTATTCATTTTCAGCTTGTTTATGCCAGAATCTGTTCAAACTTGCCATAAGAATTTGGAATTGCAAAGTAGGGATTAGGAGATCGGTTAGCATTGCAAGTAGCTGCTGTAGTGACTTTTGTTTGGTACAAAGGGAAAGTAGTAGAAAGGCTCTCAAGAATGTGGTAAATCAAGAATATTATTCTTTTTCTTTGTTTTCTCCTGTTGTGAACTGACCATTTTGCCGTGTAGAGGCGCATGGGTTGACCTTTTGGGAGATGTTTGGAACAGAATTTAATATGACTTTCTGCAGTACCTGTATGCTATATTGTATTTTCTAATGAAAACAAGGCTGGCCTTGTATTGAGTTGCTTGCTGAGTTATATCATTCAGGGACATTCTTAGCCTCAAACTGTTTATTCGTATCTTGGTTATTTTGTACAGGATGATACTCAAATATTTAATACCTGTAAAGCTCTCCATAGGCATTTTGCCTAGTGCGCTGCTCCTTCAGAAGTACAATCTAAATGAGGTAATGATTACTACTAATATTGATCAGTGGTGGTTGACAATCTCCCCCATGTTGGCAGGGAACAGAATACTTCAGATCTAGTTTTGTTTTGGTTATCTTAAATTACATTATTAATTCTGATGGTAGACTCTAGGTCTTCTTGGCTATTTTTTCACGTGTACGAATTTCAATACTCTGTCTGCAGATAGTGAATAGAAGTGGATTGAAACGGTGTTAAATGAAATTGAAGACTGAATAGGTTCTGTGGTACTTAAACATCTTTGTCAATCTGAATTTCTGATTAGGGGCAGCACAAATAGTCCTGGGAAGTAAATGAGAATTTATGTTTCCTGTTGCTTTTGTATCATTATCCTCCAACTTTATGTGAGCAGGCTTAACAATTTTGTGGAGCTCAGAATCAGATGACTGGAATGGCATTTTAAGAATTTGGACGTAAGAGAAAGAGTTTAGTGGAACTCATAATCAGCTGACTGGAATGGTGTTTTAAGAATATGGACACAAGGAGAACAACATACATTTGATTTTGCTAATTTTCAAATTTGTTCAGATTTTGTCATCAGATAATTACAAAATAAGTAAAAGTGATTTGAGGTTTGTAACTATGTTTCATATCTAGTAGGAGATATTTTAAGCTTGATTCAGTGGGACTTTAGTAGGTTAGCAGCATTAGCAATCCTTTCCTCTGTAGCTTTCCAATTTGCCATATAATTTCTTGTGGGAGGTAAAGTTCAGATGCCTTTGGCCATTTTTGTCTCATTTTGTAATCATAAAGAATGTGAGAGGATTCTATTGCAAGCCTTCAGTTCTCACTTATAAGTGGTCATTGTTGACAAAGTAAGGTTGTCTAAGTTTTGCAATTTCTTTTACAGAATACTCCATTGCTGCCAGATTTTTGTTCCATCTTCTGTTGCTAGATTCTTGTCTGATATTGCTTGAATTTCTTTATTGATAGTTTTATCTGCCTGTGTGCTATATTGGGGAAAATATCACGGTGAAACCAATGGACTCTGTTTATTTTTTCTCTACAGTACAGTAACATTGTGCTTGCTCTTAGAAGAGGTGACCTTCGACTCCTTCGGCATGCTCTTCAGGAACATGAAGACCGGTATGCTTTATGGAAACTGTTTTTCTGATTAGTCTTGGGCATTTCTCACAGTCTTCTGAAAACTCTTACCTCTACCTGACCAGATTCTTAAGATCAGGTGTATATCTTGTCCTTGAGAAGCTTGAGCTCCAGGTTTACCAAAGATTGTTGAAGAAGATGTAAGTTTCTATTCTGTGTATAGCTTGTATTTTCTTAGATTACGGATGTTTGCAGAATAATTATGAAACTTTGTCCTGGTCTTGCAGTTACATCATCCAAAAACAGAAAGATCCAGCTAAAGCCCATCAGATAAAGTTAGAGGTTATTGTTAAAGCATTGAAATGGCTTGAGATGGATATGGATCTAGATGAGGTAGTCTGTCTCCCTATTGTTATTTTAATTTGCTTTATTATGCAGTGGCTTTACAACATAGTTTTGATCGTATTTTCCCCAGTTGGTCAGGGAATAAGTTTGATTCTTATGCTGCGACTCTTGCAGGTGGAATGTATAATGTCCATTCTGATATACAAAAATCTTGTTAAAGGATACTTTGCTCACAAGAGCAAGGTGGTGGTTTTAAGCAAACAAGATCCTTTTCCCAAATTGAATGGCAAGCCAGTTAATTCATAGAATGCTGCCAAATCTTGGTGGATCTTAATTCCTGTGTTTCAGTCCGTCTGGTGGTGATCTTACATCTTTTGCAAAATATGGTGCACTACTGCCCACAGTGGAAAGATGTGGTCCGAATCACCATCCAATCAAAATGGAGTGCATCTCAGTTTTGAGAATTCTTGTTGCAACATAATTCACAGGAAACTTACTAGTTTCAAGCATCTATTTAAGCTATACCAAGCTGATTCAAGTTCTCTCTCCGGGGAGCCTAAACTGATATTAGGACCGGCGACGGCAAGATTCACTGGAAGTTATTCATGGTCTTATATTTCTGACTAGATTGATTGTTCTGCTGGGATATGCATGGTCGAGGAATAATTTACGTTGTAAAGATTACATTGAAAAGTTTTCCCAATTGTGTTTGCTGTTCACCGAGTCTGGTTGCCGAAGTGATTTCTTAGATACCCGTATGCTAACCTAGGGATTGATTCATTTGGCGTCTTTGACAACCTTGTCCTCATCTAAGCATTAACCTTGGCAACATTTCACAGAAAGGATAAGTTTCCCTCTACCTGTAACTGAGACGGTATGAAAGAATTTCTCATGTTGCATGCATTAAAAATATTTTTACTTTTGTAAAATATATAACGTAATGCTGTGATACACTGCATTTTCAACGCAATAACTTATCAAGATTTGTGTATAAATTTTCAATGTGATAACTTACAAACATTGAGTCTACCTTTAAGTATGTCCCCCAGTCTCCAGACACGGGTAAGTGTACTTACAGGAAACAGTTGCCATGGGACGGTAGTTATTTGGCAGGACGGCTCTAAAGGGTACTAGCGCAGAATTCTTCACAACACTATTAACGCTACTCGCATTTACATAAAATCTCATAACAAAATTGATGCAATTTATAACTGCATAAGAGTAATTTGACAAATCACAAGAAAATATCACGTTAAAATCATATGCAACCTCTGACTTCAGACCATGAGGATCCTCTGCCATCAATTAATGTTTGCTTCAAACGAAACAATAATACCACGACAACGCTGCCCTACAATGTGATGGGAACCTTCAAAGTCAAGCATCATTTGCAGGTGGTAGTGCACTTTCAATGTTTGATGGCATTAGTATGTTAAAACCATCAGCAGCAGTAGACATGAGCATTCCTGGGATTTGTGTGTGCCAATGCACTTCTTTCAAGTCTTTCTGGCCCTGTTTAATTAATTCTGAGTTTCAGTATACTGAGCCTGGTAAAATAAACATCTCTTAGTACATAGTCAAAGATATAACCTGATGAACAAAGAGAAGTTGTGGCGGCAGATCCGAAGGGGCATCCACTCTCTCCTCTGTTTTTGCCTTGAATTCAGCTTCCTCTTCCTCATCTCTCTCTAAAGAAAGGTCCCATATTCTGTCCAAAAGTGTTAAAAGTCAGGCCATAGATACAAGCAGTGTTGGTCATAGACAGCAAAAAAAGTGTTCATAGGAGATCTCCCACGTTAGTTGATTATCTGATGATGAAACTGCCAATGTAGAAGATTCATGTGGACTCCATTCAATAGATGTAATGGGATGCTTATGGTATTCAAAGTGTGCCACAACAGCATCACCTTCCTGCACAAGAGATAATATAAGTTAAAAACACTCGTTCCATTTATCTAAAACAAGGTTATCACATTTGCTTTTGGCCGTTTATTTTAATTTATATATTGATTTCACAATAAGCAAGGGTATTCGCTGGATGACCCAACTTTTACTGGAGACAAAAGCTAGAATGCTATACAGAAATGTGTAAACTATAATAAGAACACATAGCAGCTTCAAATGTCGAGCAGCAATTCTGTAATGCAGAATTTAGAAATCCCATACCTTAAGCATTCTAAGATCCCGAATAGAAAATGTTCCATCATCACTGCCAGACGCCATCATACAGCTCGCCAGTCTAGTCAAATTAAATTAAGAAGCATGTAAAAGTTAATGTTGAATGCATATATCATACTGGCATATCAAATACAACAAGAAATTCTGAAAACCTGTTCCATGAGATAACATTGACATCTGCTTTGTGCGCCTTTATACATGCTGCTGGGGACTTTCCTAACCGTATATCCCATATAGCAATATTGCCATCCACAGAGCAAGAAGCAAATACATAAGGTTCTGTTGGACTCCACTGCATGGGGATAAGTGATGGAATTCTTTATTCAGGTATGAACCAGTAATTAGAAATTCTAGATCCAGTACATCACAGTTTATTGATCGCCAAAGTTTAACGTCTGCCCCCACAAAGTTTGACTGTGTACCTGTAAATCTTCAACACTTGCTGCGTGTCCAACAAAGGGAGTCTTATCCACATTCCATGTTGAACCAGATGCTGGCTCCCACAAATGTATACAATTCTTGCAGTCACCTACGGAGATATAAAAAATTTAAAACTAAAAAATCAAACAGTTGAAGAGGCCATCAGCAGGGATAGTCTGTTTTAAATTGCATGCCAGAATAAATTGAAAATAAACAAATGCCGCACCTGAGATAAGTCTTCCAGGGACAAGTGGACTCCAATCTATGGCATAGCCTTCATCTCTATGGCCAAACTTGACTAAAGGAGTTTGATCTAAAGCAGTAGAATCCCCATTGCTAATATCCTTCTCTGATTCAGCCAAAGCATTTAATTGAGGGCTGAAGTCCCAAATCTGCAAAGGCATGATAAGAATAACTCCCTCCATTCTTTAATATGCGTCACCTTTGGAGAAATCACACATATTTAAAAAAAAAAATCTAACATATATAGAGTTTTAAATTTAAAAGATTGAAGTATCCTTACTAGAAATTGCAGAGTTGGTTCGAGAGTTGAAAATCAATTAATTTTGTAGTTTAGTACAGTAATAAATTATAAGCATACAATTGGAGGGGAACAACAACAACAACAACAACAACAAACAAAGCCTTAATCCCAAAAAATTTGGGATCGGCTACATGAACCAATGTCAGGCAACGTGTGGTTATCTACATGAATCCTCTCTCTTCATTTCTTTCTATCGACCGTCATACTTTCATTCAAATCTAACAAAGACATATATCTCCTAATTACCTTTATCCATGTTATTTTAAGCCTGCATCTACCTCTGTCTAACCTATCCTGTCTCCCTCCCTCAATCCTCCTAACAGGAGTATCCTTCGGTCTTCTCTGTACATGTTCAAACCAATGCAGTCGACTTTTTCTCATATTTTCCTCAATAGATGTCACTCCCAACTTTTCCCTAATGGTCTTATTTCTGACTCTATTCTTTCTAATATATCCACACATCCATTGTAACAAACGCATCTCAACTACTTTCATTTTGTGAATATGACACATTTTAACTGCCCAACATTCCGTGCCATATAACAAAGCAGGTCTTACGGCTGTTCTATAGAACTTTTCCTTTAAGTTTAATGGTATATTATGATCACATAGAATACCAGTTGCACTCCTCCAATTGGAGGGGGAGAGAAAAGAGAAAAAAAAAAAAAGAGTGAAAGATTGGCATCTCCTTTAAGGACCTTGATGTCTTTTTGGTATCAAAATCCTTAAGGATGGAAGGAGCAGGTTTTCTTCAATGGATAATATCATATAAATGAACTTAGCACCAGATGACGATTATTAATGCTTTTATTCTCATAACTAAATTTGGATGCATTAAAGGTGGCATAGAGTTGGTCAGAATGTTGCAAGGTCCTTGGCCCATGCTTCATTAAGTTAGATATTCTTAATAAATATCTTCCACAACCTGCAAATTTTGTGCCTAAGGAATCAAATACTTTTCAAGTACCTTTGCTTCAATCTCCAATATAGGTGTCCATGAATGCAACCTCATTCCTATATGAGAATTTTTTACCACTGCACTAATAAAAATTCCATTACCAAGAATCTGACCTGAACATGGCCAGTATCTGCCCATGAAGCACATATATGAGGATTCTGACCCATTGCCCGTATGCGGTTAACACCACCTTCATGTGACACCTTGCGTAGCTGTTGGATAAATTAATAATATTAGGTAGAGGAAATAATACAGGCTAGTTTAAAGGATCATATCATGGAAAATCAAATTCATCCGTAAATTACAGAAATCACTCAACCTGTAGAACGGGGGTCCCAGATCCACCACTCTCCTCACCATCATCTTCATCACTGTCATCACTGCTATCACTATCCATATCTGAGGCATCAGTATTGATTTTCTTTGGAACTAATGCTCTTCTCTTGCCAGAAACATTAGATATTTTAAATATTCCAATATAGTTCCAGGAAGCTTTCTCAGCCTAGAAGAACCATGAAAATACAAAATAGTAAAAAGCAAATTCTACAAACAAGTAAATATCACTTTCTCCTGACAGGATTTCAAAGAAGCTAAGCAGCAACAATTAACAGATAAATAACTATCGATTAAGAATAGACAAGAAGAATGCTAAGGATATCATGCCAAGATGCTAAGGATTTGCATTTAGCAAGGACTGTACAAAATCTGCAATGTAAAAGGATTGCTAAAAGAATAAACAAACTGCAGCCGGTTAAAGATTACCGTTCACAAAATATACAATTAATAAAACAGACGGATAAATCAACTTACCTGGGTTCCTGCAACGCAGTAAATTGTATGGGGGAACTCGGTGCGTACCAACCCCAATGAGTCACGCAGGATATCGAAACTATCCAAAGACAGTAAAAAGAATTATCTTCTATAATACTACAACTCTCAAAAAGATAAAATCAATAACTATAAACACCAATTTTCACATGCTCAACATGCAACCAACCAAAAAACACTAAATCTTTAGCTTTATAAATCCCACCCAGCACAAACGACTTGCAATAAAGGGGTGCGAAAGTTCCAAGACATCCAAAGATCAAAAGAAAAACATTTCTCTGAGACATTGAAAGAATCCAAAGCTCGAAAATTAAATTACAGAGAATCAATTGACAAATTCCAAACAGAGCACCAATACATGTACTCACAAAATCCAAATTTCAGGTTGGGATAGAAACTACCTCAAACAGGGCCAGCGAATATGGAAGGCATGAAGAGAGTTGTAAGCTGAAGGATCACACTGAAGCTCTTCACCTTCCTCCAACTTATCCACACCTGGCCGCCAAACTTTTGCTGGCAGTGATGGGACAGCATTTGATGACGACCCTTCTCCTTTTTTTGATCCCTGATGATGTTCATAGCATATATCACACAACTATCAATTCACAGATTCCACAAACTGAGAATTTTCACAGTTAGGGGGGGAAAAAAGATCGAACCTTGTTCTTACGCTTAGCCTTCTTGGGATTTTTTATGCTTCGCACCATTATTTTTTTATTTGATAAATTACGAGCAGAAAAGAATGGAAAGCTGGATTGTAAGCAGTGTGGCGTTGAAGCAGACGCAGGGTTGAGGGGTTTAGCCGTTTAGGGCTTTAGTCCTCGGACTCTCGGAGTCGGCAGGCACCAAATGGAAAACAAGGCGGGTCGGTCCGGGTCGGTCCGGCCTTTGTAGGGTTTTCTTTCCCGGTACAAACAAGTACCTATTCGTGCCCTTTTTTCTTCTATTTTTTGTTTTTTTTTAAAATTAAGTACTTGTTTTAAACTTCAAATTGGAGATAAAAAAATGTAGATTGAATAAGGTTTAATTTTTCATTTTGCTCGGTAAAGAAATAAGATTATTTTATTTTATAATTTATATGACATATTAATTCACTTTCTTAAAAACACACATATTAAAAAAATATTTTTCAATTTGAACCCTTCAAGTTTGATTTTTTTCTCAATTAAGTCTTTAATAATAGATTTATTTTAATTTAATTTTTAAAAATATTACGTATTTTCTTCTCAAACTAATACTTCTATCTAACTCCATTAGTTTTTTAACGGTCAAAATAAAAAAGGTCCAAGATTAAATTCAATCTAATCCCTATAATTATTCCTTCCGTCTCAAATTATCTATCATATTTAATTGATTACGCGAGTATTAAGATAAATTTTTTTTAGTTAATTAAACATTTACTTCTATTTTTATCTTTAAGATTTAATTTATTTTCTCTCTATTTATTAAGAAGTACTCAAATTTTAATTTTTGATGTACTCTAAATTATTTTTCTCTCGTTATTTAAATAGAATCATCTGATTGGGAAATAAATTATTTAATATATTTAGAAAATAATGTATTATTAAACGAGGACAAATTTAAAATATTAAATTTTAATTTCCTAACAATACAGATAATTTAGACAAAAATTAAGTTAGAAACAAGATTGATAATTTAGAACAGAGAGTATCTAATTTTTGTAATCAAGGCTCTCACGGGAACCAATTCACATCTCAAACCAAAATAATTTTAATTTAAAATAATAAATAATTTAAATAATTTTGTTTCTCGAAAACTGTTATATACTCACAACTCATCATAATCTCTCTTTGGCCCTACTTAAACTTTATAGCTACCCCACATATTTAATAATTTTTTTATTATATTTACTCATTCTCATCTCAATCTAATTCTTATCTAAGTACAGTATAAGTCTTCAATATATAATAAATATCAATTTACATTATATTTTAATGAAAAATAAAACATATACGAATATAAAATGGTAAATTTATTTTATATTATATATATTCTTAAGTTATTAATATTTAATTATCTTGCTCTACAAAATAATAAAAATAATCTCAACTTTGAATTTTAAGATTCTATAATCTCAAATAATAAGACAAAAAATTATATTTTTTTAGGAGTATTTTTATTCGACTTCAAGTCGAAAATTGAAACAAATTGAATAAAAGTTGTTTAATTTTTAATCTTGTTTTGATTTAATTTGATTAAATTAAATCAAACTGAAACTTCTATAATTTGTCGAATCGAATTAAATTTATACTTAAATTAAACATTGGACACTCCTAAAAAATAAACTTTCTTTATCTTCTGTAGGTCGGGGAGAAGATAGCAACCATTGTCCTTTTGAGTGTGCATTGGGTGAAGCCGGCTTCTATAGGCAGGGACGAACGCAGGATTGCATTATTGCCGCGGGGGGGGGGGATAACAAATTAAACTAATAAATTTCATATATTTAATAATTTATGAAAATAGTAATATTAAACCTACTAAAATAGTTCCAAAATATATTATAGGAAATATAATATATCAAAATACAGATCGTCTCTCTTTCAAATCATGAAAATCATTTATAAGTGAATCTATACTAAATTTTTCTGCAATTTCCTTTTCAATATATACTATCAAACAATCTGATAGAAAATCATCTTCCATCTTGCTTCGAAACTTGGTCTTTACTATATTCATAGCTGAAAAAGATAGCTCTGTGGTAGCTATTGAAATTGGAAGAGTAAGAATAAGGGTTACCACACGATACACATGTGGATAAATTTCAAACTTCCTTAACTTGACTATCCATTGACATAATTCAGATATAGTAGACAACTTTTCGAAATCAGGAATTTGTATTATATGATGAAAATACTTCAAATTGTCATCTTAATTGTATCATCTCACATTCATTGAAATCTCTAGAATAGAACTTTTCAACTAACTTGAAAATATAATCAATTCTAAATTATTCACATATCTCCCTTGGATCTAAAGCTGAACAACAAATTAGCAATTATATAGTATGATCATTGAATTTGCTATTCAACTCTCGCAATTGTGTGTCGATAACAGCATTGAAAATATTAATTCTGTAGTAATGCTCAACTGTAATTGCTTCTTGTTGATGACGGGCTTTTCCTCTTCGTGCAATATAAGGTGCATCTAAATTTGGAATATGAATATTAACCATCCCATAAAATGATTTTGTCTTCAAGATTAATTCATCCCATTCTTCATCTCTTAATTTTTAAATGAGAAACTTAGTGGACGAAATAAGATGCATTGCATTTAAAATGTCTTGAGATTGAGACTGCAAAGCTTGGCAAAGCAAATTAGAGATCTCTAATATTGTTCGCATGAGATGCATTATGAAAACAAATTCAAATGAAGTTAATGTCTCATAAGCTGCATGTACATCTCTACGCTGAGCTGGTGTAACCCCATCCTCAATGATATTAAGTAAAACTTCACAAGTTGCACTGAACATATTCATCAAACTAACAATAGATTTCAAATGAGAACTTCAACGTGTATCTCCTACCCTCTGTAAACTGCCAACTTGATTAAGTCTTTTGCCATTCTCAAGCTCATTATTAGCAAGTAAATAGGCAACATTTGAAGTATGAGCAGCTTTTAGTTGATCATTATGCTTACATAAAGCGCCAACAATGTTAATTATACGGCTCAATTTGCCAAAAAAGTGATGAATAGGAATAACTTCTTGTAATGCAGCAACTAAAGTTAACTGTAGATGATGTACCAAACAATGAACATAGTAAGCATAAGGGCATTCATCTAAAATCAAAACTTGTAACCCATTCCATTCCCCTCGCATATTACTTACCTCATCATAACCTTGTTCTCGAATATTTTGAACATCAAGACTATGACGAGAGAGGACAGAAATAATTGCATCTTTTAATGTCAATGCAGCAGTGTCCTTTACATGAACAAACCTAAAAAAACGCTCTTGTACACAGCCATTTTTGTCAACAAATCTTAAAATAATAGCTATTTGTTCCTTTTTAGATTCATCTCGAGCTTCATCAACAACTATACAAAATTTTGCATCACCAATTTCTTCACGAATAGCATTCTTCACTTTTAGTCTCATGACTTGTAAAATTTCATTCTTCACTTCATGTGATGTGTACAAGGCATTTTGAGGAGCATTACTCAAAACTTCTGCAACTTTATTATTATAAGATGATATGAAACTCAACAATTCAAGAAAGTTCTCTCTGTTTTTTGATGATTTCATCTCATCATGACCTCTAGAAGCACATCCTTGAAATGTAAGCCTTTTAATAACATCAATAGAAGCTTTCAAACGAAGTCGATTTTCTTCTTTTTGCTTGGAAGTAAATTTCATAATTTTTTTTTCAATATGCCCATCTTGATTCATTAGATCATCACATGCTTTCTCAGCCTTTCCATGAGGAGAATTTGGACTTTTCCCTACATGTGCCAAAAGTGCACAATTGTCACCATCATTCACCTTCTTCCATGAACGAAAACCATTAACAGTGACTAAATTTGATCCAAAACGTCCATCTTTTTTATAAAATAGATAACAAGGAAGACAAAATGCAGCATCTTTACTAGGAGAGTATTCAAACCATGAAGGAAATGACTTAAACCATGATGCTTGAAAGCTACGAGAATGTTTTCCTCCTAATTTTGGATAATTAGATTGCAAACATTGATATAGGCATGCCTTAATATAAGCTCTACGAACTTCATCACGACTATCAATAGGATATTCACATATTTGCAATTGCAACCCTGGATCATGTTCCAAAGAATTGATATCAAATTCTACTTGAACTACTCGTGGAGTTTTTGCAATAGAACTTTTAGAATTTGAAGGATTAAGATCAACGAAATGTGACTCTTCACTAGATTTTGAAGTTTCAACATTTTTTCTTTTGAAGAATGCATCAATCGTACATAATCTTTTCATCTACGATTTAAAAAGGGAAAAAATTACAATATTTTAATGCATAATTTAGATAAAATTAGTTAAAATGTCTATATAAATCTAAATATTAATGTAAAAAAAAAAACAAACAAACAAACACACATTCATAGATGTAAAAAATTGATAATAATAATAATAATAAAAAGCACGTACACATATATAGACCACCACCCAAGTCTAATGGGAGCCACTACCGAGGCTCACTGGAATACATACCTGGAATATATTTATTTATTTAAATATATCAAAACAAATCTCGTAACAGCACAATCCAAGTCTCACGTCAATATCAATTTTACCCCCTACATATATATTCGTATAAAAGTCACAAAATTATCTAAATATAAATTAAATATTTTTAAAAATATAAATTAAAATTTTAAATTGAATAAATTCTCTTTTGGACCTTTTGTATTCTTAAACTTTTGAGATTACCCATTGATTAATAACACTAGAAAAGTTGGTAAGTTGGAACTTCAAGGATCATAGTCACTGATTCAATAAATAAAAAAATATGAGAGCCCATACCCATAGAATGTCTTCATTTGTCTTTTGCTTCTCCACATAATCATAGACAGTTGTTAGGATAACAAAAATTCTAAATCCTTCATTTTTCTAAAAAAATCATCATTCATGATAAATATATTTTATATCACCCCACCTAAGTATTGCAAAATTCTGAAATCTGAATCCTAGTAAATTTATTAATGTTAAGACAAAAAAAAAAAAAAAGGCAGAGAAATGAATGTCCAAATTAATATAGAACTAAAAAGCAAAATAATATTTTGAGATGTACATTCCCATTTCTCAAACCATAACTTACCTTTAAGAAAAGACAAAATAGTACTTTATGATGATGAGGAGCTTTATGTGCAGACTACAGTGCAGCAGTGGGGATTGAGACGACGAGACTTGGGTTTCTGTCTGGAGAAGCTCTTGTCTTATGGGTGGGGTGTTACAGCAGTGGGACAAAGACGGCGAGACCTGGGTGCAGCAGTGGGGACCGAGACCCCGGGTGTACACCGTTGGAATTTTGTTTGGAAATGTGGGTGGGTTTGGAAATTGGAGTGAAAAGGAAAAGTGGGGATTTGTGAAAGGAAGGAAAGGATCGGGTGGTGTGTGTTAGTGTGTATACAGATATATATTAAATTGGGGCCATGTGGGTTGGGCTATATATATATTCTTGGGAGGGCCATGTGGATTGGGCTATATATATGTATTGTTTTACAAAATTCTTGGGGGGAGGGGGGGCGGGCAAGTAGGTCCGCCCTTGTCTATAAGTCGGGGAGAAGCCGCAACCACTATCCTTTTGAGTGTGCATTGAATGAAATCCATCTTAGTGGCCCTAGCCAGTAAAGAACTACGAGGATGTAAACTAATCTAGATAAGACTTGATTGACCAGCTTAATGGCCCACAACCGCTATACTTTTGAGTGTGCAGTTGATGAAATCCGTCTCGTGAGCCTAACTGGCAAAGAACTACGAAGATGTAAACTAGTCTAGACAAGGCTTGATTGACCGACTCAATAGGATTCGAACTCGTGACTTTCCAATTGCCGCGCTCATTAGCCAACCAACTTGACTATCCCTTTCAGAGCTATACTTTCTTTGTCTTACTATTCTGATGTTTAAAATATATGAATTTGAAGATGAATTTTATTTTTATTTCTACTATTTTGTATAATTAAAATAATTATATATTGAATTGCTTGATGTGAAAGCTATGCATAGTTAGGACACTTTTTTAATTTAAAAAAAAAAATCATTTTGGCATCAAAGTGACACGAAGTCATACGGACGGGCGGTTGAACGGAGGTGACAGAAGGAAGATGATCAAGAAACAGAACTGGTCTTCCACGCCTTAGAGCCCATGAAAAAGCTTAAGGCAGTCCTAATAGATGCCATATAACAGTGACACTGAAGAAGGTCGAGTCTATTCTCAATAGCACTCGTTACATTTGGGAATGAAGATTATGAGTGTCTCAGAATTAAAACATGTAAAGGAAAGATTACTTCCATTGTTTATGTAGTGTTTGCACAATGCAGAACGCTCTTGAGATCAGAGAATACTAAAATCTCATCTTGTTTGTATTTAAATTGAGATTATCAATGAATCCTGGACATAAAAACATTTTTCTGTCTCAGATCATATTTTCTTACATCTTTTCTTTGGTTATGGGTGATTAAGGCAGTTCATGATCTCAGTTGCTTATGTCTGCAACCAAAGCAGCCTCGCAACAGGTCTGATGAGTTTGGCAACATGCTGCAGCCTGCATATTAGGCTTGATACCCGTAGGATGCTACTGTAAGTCCATCGTTTCCTCAGTTAATGTTTGTTCATCCATGAATTCTGAAGTCCTGAAAAATAGGCCATTTGTGTCTTTTTTGATCTTTCTGTAAGACAGAATCAATGAATTAGTAAAGTGGACAAAAGAATATTTGGCACCAAATAATTTTGGACTAAGCATATTGGATTAACCAGTTTTCAGAAGGACTAGGTTTTAGCTAAATCCAAATTCCTGATTCTCGGATATTCTGTTACATTATGTACTTGTCTGGATCATGCAGCCAACAAAGTATTTCCCAGGAAATGCAATGTTGATATAGAGTTAAAAGAAAAGGAAAGAACATAGAGGTTCACGAACTTAAATGCATTCTTAAGCAAATGCGAGTTAATCTGAAATGCCAGTGATACACACACCTGGGCTCCCTTTGTCTGGTAAGGAAAACAAGCACCCCAAAACCCACAATGATTGCAACCTTTATTGCCTGAGAAGTACAATAATACAATTGATTGCAGTTATCCTTTTCCCAGTAGTTAAGAAAGTAAAAGCAGACACCTTAATGCTTATTCAGTATTCTGTTCTCTTAGGATGATATCAGATTATATCTAGAACTTTTATACTGTATGGATGAATCAGGTTAGATTATGCATCTACACATAAACAGTTGATGACTAAAACATATAAAAGGATTCATGAATGTCCAGCTGCATGAATATTTTCACAAAGGATGAATCATAAGAAAACATTCTCCTATTGAGCCAAATGAAAGAATTCTTGGCTATAAAGACTCCAAGGTTAGAAGGGTCTGACGTAACCTGTGCAACTAGTCCACCAGAGGTATCACTGGAGGAGCTCTCTGACCCTGATTTTCTCAGGTTGTGAGTTGTATTGTGATCCTTCTTCTTCTCATGCTCAGTTCCATGATGTGCAGAAATCTGAAAGTAACAAATGAAATTCCTGTAAGAATAGACGTCTTATAGCCTATGCAAGCAGAAAAATTAAATTTTCAAAGTAGAATAAGGTCCATGACAATATTACTGCTTTCGATTGCCAGATTGGTTTACTATTGGCAAAAATTTTTCTTAAGGTCAACAGTTTGCCATAAATAAATCATGATTAAAAACAAATTGCATATGAAATAATCATCCAAAATACAAGGCTATTAATTCAGGCCAATAAGCATAGCTGCATACTAAATTCGCCTTTTCTCAGAATATCTTCTGATAAGTTCTTAGGAGCTCTCTTACTTAATCTAGGTTATGCCCACCTTAACCTCCAGGTTGTATTCTTTTCTTATTCTAAAATAAAATTTGAGATTTTTAAAAAGAGCATAACTTCATTCTATCTAAGGAACGCCAGTTCAACTTCAGAAACCTGCAAGAATTTAGATACCTTATCCACATTTCCTGCCATAGAGAAACTCTTCTTTTTCTGATGGGATCTGGCTTCAGTGTTGCACCTTTCTAGTAAATTCATTACTCTCTTACCTGCAGTTGTAATACACAAGGGTTTCCTGTCATTTGGGAATATCCACATTCCTGATCTTTCAAAACGAAAACGCTCCTCCTCCCTAAATGATAATGATTTTGATTTTCCACTGGAAGCTACATGAGCACTAATTTCAGCTGAACCATTTTTTCTTCTCCCTTCAACATATGAAGTGCCACCAGAGCCCTGTCGCTCAGCAGAAAAACCAAAAGAATAAGCTCTTCCGGAATTATGGTCGAGCTTTCTTCCAGAAATGCTAGCTGATTCGGCAAGGGATGTTCTTTCCAAATCTATAGATGATTTGGCCGATTCCCTGGAACTTGATTCTTTTCTCCTTGACTCAATGGCTGCTGAATTAGACTGCTTCAATCTATTCGTAGCCCGAGACACTATATTGTTGGCAAAACTTCTACCAGTATCAACCTCCTCTCCTCCTTTTCCAGTAGTTTTCAAGGTCCCTGCAACAAATGGCTTCTTGCGCCTTGAGATTGGTTCTGCTGCTTCAGTAACATCCTTTGGGTCAGAATCCTTCGGATAACCTCCTTTTTCAACTTTCTTTCCTTCAGGTTTAAGAGTGCATAGTTTAACAGGAGATTTCAAATCCTGCTTGATCCAAATAGACATAACTCTGAATCTTAAAAACAATTTTACAACTTGAAAAAACATGCAGCAATATACAAGTGCTGGAGACTGGAGGTACCTGAGCTAGACTACTTTCAAAAAAACTAGCTAATTTTCTCACATTGCTAGGGTTTTTCTCCAGAGGACCTTGCTGCTCTGATTTGTCAACATTATCATCCTCTGGAGAAACTGAAATTTTCTCTACAGCAACTGCTGATCCCAAGTATTCCCACTTAGATGAAGCCTGTTGGCTAGAAACTGATTTTGTGTGAGTGTTAGGAAGTGATGACTGAATATCAAGCTTGGAATATGCCCTTTCATGAGTCTTGGGGAAATGTGCTTCAATCCCAAGGAATCTAGGAGCAGAGAATGCCCCACCCCTTTTGTATGTAGCCTTCTAAAAGAGGTGGCTTCACTGTTAGGAAAAACTAAGGAACTAACTGACATTTTTTGTGAACAAGAAATTATTATCAAGCAACATGTTTAATCCTTAACTGGGATTTCTTGTTTGAAAAGAATTCCTTGTTCCTTTCCGTTATTAGACGGTGAACCTTCAGTTAAAATGTCACCATTTGATGGTGGACTGGCATGCATGGAAGCATCTTTGAGGCTCACTACTCTGGGAGCGGTTCTTGTTGGTGAATCTTCAGAAGACATAGTCATAGCATTAAGAAAAACCACTTCAGAGAAGAAGGAATCAGGCACATTTACAATTGAGGTGGTATTTTGCTATTTTAGTTTCCTTTTATGCCTCCAATTGTGCCTATTCTATCTTCTACTTTGACAGAGTTTGAGAAAGAACTAACCTGAGACCATCTGCTCATCTTGCAGGGATGGCATGACAAGATCAATTTTTGAACTTGCAATTTCTGATTGTCCAGGGATCGCAATGGGAATACTAACATGTTTCTTTTTCATTGCAGCTTCTCTCTACAGAAAGAAATAAAAGCAGCTGAGACCAACATATATAGGTTGACACTGTGATTTAAATGGGCAAACTCGAACCAAATTTGAAACATGTCAGTTGCCCAATTTATTCTCTAAATTTGAGTTTTCCCAAAAAAATATGCCTCATTTTCCTGAGAAATACCCGCCGGAAAACACTCAATTTAAAATGCATTGAAATTTCTAATATTCCTTTTACTTTCAAAGCATAACATTACCATCCAACAAAATCAATGTACTACTAATTTATTGTACACAACTTGGCACAGATACATAGAATGATTTCTAGCCCTCTGGAGAAGCGCATGACATGAGAATGAAAGCAAGAGAGTACCATAGAGCGAATGCGGTGCCTTTCTTCATCACTGAGAATTAACTGTAATTGTAAATGCACGTTTCCACCTCCATCAAGGTGGAAAATATCATTCCAACAGACCTTTTCAACAATTGACATCGTCTGAATAACTGCCATGCCCCCAAGAGATCTTCCATCAGGCTCAATATAGAGGATAACCAAAAGGGACATCTTCAAGGTATTCGAATAGAAAAGTAGATGATATACCTGTCTGAGTTATTTCATTTCCCTCAGCATCCTGAAGCGTGACAACTAAATTGTCACGAAGGCTCGTCAATGGGCTGCAAAATATTAAGATATTTTTGTTTTGTTTTTCCTGAAGATGCCAAAAGGCTAGTAAAAGCAATACAGAGCAGTGAAACTAAAATAAGATTCAGAATCATTACAAAGAGAAATCCCCCATATCTGATGTTTGACACACTTTTTTCCCCAGGGCAACTGCAGTATCAAATGAAAAAGACCAAGTACATTCTCCGGTAAAACATGGCTGATAAGCTTAGTGACAACAAATTACTGAAGAAGAAAAAACAAGCAGGGAAGGGGATCCGAACACGGAAAGGAAGGATCGGTCATTGGAGTTCGAACTACTCACCTTTCAAGACTGTTGATGGTGAAGCTGATGGAAGGCCCTTGAATTCCAAAACTGCAGTAAATCAAAGGAAGTAACTTTTTGTTCTAAAACGCAAAATATCATTACTTGGAAGCTGTCGGTACCTGAAACTTGGATAGTTCCTGGCATCAGAAATGAAACTCTCCAGAGGACTAAAGCATAAAGAAGAGTCGGAAACCACTTTTACTACAAAAAATTCGAGCTTGAATCTTCTTGGTTCGAGTCAAATTGAAATCTTTGTCCCTGAGAATGATGGCTTTTCTTACCAAATACAATACATCCAAAAAAAAAAAAAAAACTAGGATTAGATGGCAGCTCACAGATGTGGTTGGACTTCAGGAATGGGGTCCATCAGTTTCTAAGCTGCTCATTAACAACCTCAAAGAATTCAAAGCGAAATCTTTATTTTTGTCTGTCTGGGGCAACCTCAGCTGTGTCTCTTAGTCTTAACTTCCCGTAAACATTTGGCTGCATAATAGATCAATACAAATTTTAGAGCTCGGTAAAACCGACAAACAGGTGATTTCTTGTCTTCTTTTGGTTAATGCTGTTTTTTATGTAGGCTTCTTTTAAACTTGCTCTGGGTTTAGAATGTGGCTTATACACTTACAGCACTTTCGCAATCTTTTTCAAATGATATCATCAACAATCAGTACTACTAGCATGGTTGAAAAATGTTTTTCAATCAGCTGTCATGCCTCTACTAGAAGATTCCATAAAAACCATCTCAGGCATTGCCAGAGAGGAAAAACCAGGCTAAACCAAAAGCAAGGACAGAAACCAACTTGAAATTTCTTGCTCAAATTTCAGTTAGGCATCTCCTCTTCTTCTTCTTCTTTCCTTTTGTTTTTTTATAATCCAGGTATTTGAATTTGTCTCTAGAAGACTTTGTCTCAAAGATATTTTTGTTCAAATATATTTTCTAGTCTCGAAGACTTTGTCTCTAAAACTTTAAAAAAGATAAACTGTGGATATTCGAACTCATGCTTTATTAATCATAATCTCTAAAGTTGTGTCTTTAGAATTTAAAAAAGGTAAATTACGAAATATACTTCATATGACTTCATGTTTATCATAACATTGTACATTATTAGATACAAAGGGAACAACTCTTACCTTATTCATAAATCGAATTTCCACACTGTCGTTTATAGTAAGACTTATTATGAATTGATCAGTCAGATAAGCTGTGTCCTGTGCGGTAGGCATCTCCTATTTGATTGGTATAATTTTGCTTGCAAATTCCATTTGATTCGATATCTCCTCATTAATTTGGTGCGTTCCCGTTTTTTAAGTATTACATAGAAAATATTATTATGATAGATTACTGATGTGATATCCTAAAGTTACATGCAATCATAATAAAAAAATATATATGAGTATTAATATAAGTATTTGTTGCCAGATTAAATGTCAAATTTTAGAAAAAAAATTTATTTTGCCATCCTAACTATAGTTAAAATTTCACATTGCCATCTAAACTTTATTTTGAATTTAATTGTCATCTGGAAGTCTAATTTTTTTCCATATTGCCATCCAAGCATCTCTAAGTCTAACCCTTAAATTAAGTTAATTAATATAGTAAATTAAATATAAAATAGTATAAAATTTTCATCTAACTAACTTAAATAACAAAAAGACTAAATTAGTTAAATCAAGGGTATAAAATAGTTTAATTTTCATCACGTTCTACGCAAGTAGAACGTGTGTTGGGGTGCGGGAAAACTCAAGTGGACCCTGCCATGCTGAACTTCTAGGTGCGTCGGGGGGTATATCCTCTATCGGCCTTACTCTATCCGGTCTAATGGTTGGAATGTGCTCTCAAACCCATAACTAACATACTATAGTAGAGTTTTAGTTTTAGCCCCATATCCCACGATCATTTTTTGAATAAAAGCTAAAAAAATAGTTAACTTAAATTTGATTTTATTTCGAATCTGAATCAACAAAAGTGGGCCACTTATTTGATGCACCGTATAATTTATTGCATTGCACATACATCGATATAAATGAGTCAGTGCTGCACTACCCCAACTAATTGTGTCAGACAACTGTAGATTACGTATATATCGTAGGAAGCGTAAATGAACCCGATTCCCAGATTTGTCCGAGAATAGAAACCCACCAATAAGCTGCATGATGTGACACCGTGCATGCTGTGCAACCATATCCGGTGTCGCATATGGCTGGAGTGGCTGAGTAAGGGCTCTCTCAATGGAGCTTAACTTCAAACGAGACCCGTCTAGGTCTGTGCCCGTTGGTCGAAAACCAAACAGTGCTTCGCACATGTTTAACAATTCTGCTTGCGGATAAGTCGATCCACGACCAATAACTGGCTCACCGTCCACACGTAAGCCGAAAAAGACCTCTACATCTTGTAGGGTAATTGTGGCATCTCCGACTGGTAAGTGGAAGGTGTGCGTCTCCTGACGCCATCTCTCCACCAACGCTGTAATAAGTGGATGATCAATCTTCGTATACGGTAAACGAATGACCTCATCGAACCCATCCAACTCCATAAGTTGCTGGACACAGGGATTGAGTGGCCGAGCAACCCAAAAGGCGCTATCATTGTGCCTTGCACTAAGGACAGTATCTGCCAAAATATGTATAGATTTGTATCTATGTTGCATGGTTAACACGTTTGGTATAATTGGGCCGGGGTCAACTCCATCAGGCGTAGGCTCGTACATGACGTCCTGAAATGAAGATAGAAAAGAATTTGTCATTTTATTAATCGATATAAAATACATAAAAAAAATTTTAAATGGAAATGAGTAAAGGCATGAAATGAATTTGTAGAACAAAGTAAACGAATCGAATAAAGTAAAGATAAATTAAAACAGAGTACTCAATACATCAATTTAAGGCTAATACTTCCCCCAAATGTCATTTTATGCACAAGTTATATAGCAATACACAAGGTGTACATAATATAACATTGAAACTTGATACATCAATACATAAATTAAAGATAATACAGGGAACTACAGAAAACATATCAACCCCGTTGAATGGCGCTGTTCGGGCAATTTCTCCTGTTGTGTCCAGTTTGGTGACAGTTCCTACAACGTGGCGGCGAATCAGGGTTGCGCTCGTCCATCTCATTTCTAATCCTCGATGTTCTCATACGACCACGACGACGGTTCTTGAACCGGTACGAATTCGGTACCAACGTAAAAAGGGGAGTGCGCCAATAATCCTCATGAGGAATAGATCTAAACTGTCCTGCATATGTCATTTTGTAGTACGGTGTCGTGTTCAAGGGTGACACGAGATCCCCAAGATTCAACCTTACCTGCTGACAAGTTGTAAATGCGTGCGAACAAGGTATTCCATATATTTTCCACTTGGGCAACTGCATGTTCTCAAACCAAGATCAACTTGATATGTATTATTTCCCTTACCATGCTCATGATATCCTGATACAACACAAAAAATGCCCTGGCCTTAGTCATAAGCCTGCACACGATGGCTTCTTTCCTTTGTCTCATTCTGTATAAATTTGGACCATATCTTAGAAGAAAAATGATATTGACCGTGATTGGCCTCCTGTCTATGGTCATTAAAGTACTTGACTGTTTTCTTGAATGAAGACTCAACGATCACCTTAATGGGTAGAGTACGTATACCTTTGACAACACTGTTGAATGACTTTGCCAAATTCGTTGTCATATTCTCGTATCGATACCCACCATCGTAAGCAATAGTCCACTGCTCCAATGGAATCGCATCAAGCTATGCCTTTGCAAGGGGATTTAATATATTTATTT
Source organism: Voacanga thouarsii (assembly GCA_026120185.1). Classification (NCBI taxonomy): domain Eukaryota; kingdom Viridiplantae; phylum Streptophyta; class Magnoliopsida; order Gentianales; family Apocynaceae; genus Voacanga; species Voacanga thouarsii. Next base: position 10,453,186 of record JANUWF010001287.1, on the reverse strand, counting down.
CAACCATAATCCTAAAAAATTTACGTTTCTTACTTTGCGTACCAGTCGTATACATCAATTTCTTCAGTTGGTGGTTCTTGAACTTCGCATCAAAGTTACTCTGAATACATCTGAGACAGAATCGATGCACTGCCAATGGCTTTTGCCAGAGAGGCTGTCGATGTACCGCGTTCACTATCCCCTTGTGTCGATCTGATATCAAACATACCCTACGATCCCCCAGAACATGTGCCCTCAGTAACCACAAAACCATCCCTAACTCTCATTGGTTTCTTCATCCACAACTGCAAATGCAAGGGGCAATATATGATTGTTTGCATATTGACCAATTGCTGTCAAAAGCTTTCCCTTGTATATACCCTAAGGAATGTCCCGTCAATGCTGATTACTGGCTTCATGTGAACGAATGCATCAATACATGGTTTGAAAAATCAAAAAACAGATCCAAAAGTCTTGGCACCGTTTCTGTCAAATGGTAAATGTTGCCACTCAATTACCGTCCCTGGATTCGAATCCTACAGTGCAAGCATGAATCGTGGCAATTGCTCGAATGAAGAAGGCCAATCCCCATAAACCATCTCAATAGCCATCCTCCAGGCATTCCATCCTTTTTTGTAAGATGAACTGACATGCAATACATTCTGAATATGACTATTAATCTCGCGCACTGTAACCTCAGGCCTATCATGTATCATAGTCATAATGTGCTTTGCCATAAAATTGGTGCTCATATTGCGATGGTTTCCATCGAATGTCCGAACTAGACAAATATGCTCTCCGTGCCAGCAAGTAATTTGCCATAAATTGTACTTTGCTTTCTTCCGTGCACAGATCTGCCTATAACATCGATGTTCGTTAGTAGAATTTTTGCACTCAACAATCCAAAGTGTAGACTTGCTTTCTAGGACCGTAAACTCTCGACCCATTCGCACAGACCATGACCTAATAGCCCACAGTAGCTCATCCTTGTCGTTGAACCACATTTTGACACACAAATCATTATTTGATTCTGATAAAAAATTCATTCCAGAACCACCTGTTGCGATTCCATCGTTATCATATTCTCTATCTGGAGAATTATTCAACCTATCAAGGTACTCGGAATACGGTGGATTGTATAAGCAATCCGGTACGCTGACCCCATAAGCAGACTAATGTATTACAGAATAATCAGGGAATGCAAAAGTATTGGGCATCCTCGAAGGACCAGTGAATGCAGAAGTACCCGGCATCGCAGAAGGATTGGGGAATGCAGAAGTACCCAACATCGCAGAAGGATCGAGCATTTCAACTCCAACATCATCGCCTCCATCATCCGCGTTAGGACTCTCATCAGCAACAGGTCCATCCACATCCAATGTAGGTCTTAGACCATCTACAGTCGCCTCGAGAGTACTAACCCAAACAGACTCTCGAGTAACCCAATCATCAATTGGAATGATGTGCTGCGGAACACCCAAATCAGCACCTGGAAACAATGGCAAAACTGTTTGGGTATGAGATGGTTGAATGTGCTCATATTCTTGTATCGAAGGTGTTTCGAGTTGGCTGAATCTCATTGGGGAGTTATAATGTGACTGAAACACATCATAATGCATAGGCAGATAACTACTTGGTAACAGTGGTATTTATAGATACGGAATTGGCGTAGGATTAGCTTGAACTTCAACACTTGGAGCAACTATAAAGGTTTGCAACATCTCATACTTCACATGCAAATCAACTAGTTGTCCCCCCGCAATGGATGCATAGTACCACAAATTTTTCATATCCTCATCATCAGTAATATTTCCTATTGTAGATTTCTCGACATTACCAACGGAAGCGTCTTCTCACATCGTGATTTGCAACTTTACAGTAGACACGTCCAAGTCTCAAATCGCACATATTTTATTAACTAAGGAAACATAATTTACTCGATTTCTAACAAGCAATGTCTTGCGATAGGGACCGTAAAAAAAATCACCATTTGCGGTGCGAATAATCTCGCAATCCCAATAGAACCATAATCTTACAGGTTGTTCCAATGACATTGTACCTAAATAAGTTAGATATATTTTTTCTATTAAATAATTAAATTCTAACAAATGTTATAAATATTATACTATACCAACCAATATCAAATAAATCAATTAATCAGAACAGGCTCAAAATCTATGCTTTCTATTAAATAATTAAATTTTAACAAAATCTATACTTTTTATTTTATGACAACAATTACAAAAAAAATTAGCATGAACTAATTCGAACTAATTCAGTATGAACTAAGTGTCTTCTTAATATTCTCGTGTCAAACTTAAGTCTTATTTAAGATGTATATAAAATTTTAATTTTGATTTTAATTTAAAGAAATTGAAATCAATTAGATAATTTTTATTTAATTCAAATAATGACTATTTCAAAATATTCAAATTCTCAAATATTTGAAAATTTGAAAATATTAATATTGTAAATTTAATTAGTTTTTTTTTATTTTATAATTTTACCCTAACTTTTTTTTTTTTGGGGTTTTACTTGAAAAAATCTGAAAGACTCTGGCATCCAATTATATTTCCATGTAAAATTCAAATATTAATATTCTTATTTGTTTAAGGTAAAAAAAATAAAATATATTTAACAATTTAAATTTAATTATATTAACTAATTTTTTATTAAATTAAAAAATAATCGAATTTTATAACATCCATATAAATCTCAAATCTTCCTTGCATCCCAATTAAATTATAACAAAAGTTTTATTTTTATTTCTTGACAACAATTACAAAGAAATATAGTATGAACTAATTAAGATAATTAACAACTACAATAATAAAAAAAATTAATATACAGTTTGATATTTTCTACTTAATTTTTACATAAAAAATTAATATTAAATACTTGAAAAGGATAAAATATTATTTTTTCTTTAAATTCATATGCTATTGTCCATAAATTAATTTTATATGATTTTTTAATTATTGAAATTAATTTTATTTCAATACCATTGTTTAATTTTAATTTCAAAAACTAAAATCTTAGATAATTTCATACATTTTATTTTAATATTTCAATTTTAATTTGTATATAAAAATAAAAGGACTTTCACTTAACATTAATTTTTTTTTTTTAGTTAGACATTACAAATTTACAAATTTAATGTTGTAAATTGCATGAAAAAATTTATTAATCTTCCCATTAATTTATTTAGAGAAATATTCTTATTTAATTTTTATTTCATAAAATATATATCTAAAAAATTTTGGAAAAGAAATTTAAGTCTCTTCTTAATATTCAATATTCAAAATTAAGTTTTCTTCAAATTGTATATAAAATATTTATTTTTGGTTCTAATTTAAAGAAATTGAAATTAATCACATAATATTTTAATATTTATTTAATTCAAACGACTATTTCAAAATATTCAAATTCTCAAATATTTAAATTTTTAAAAAATTTTAAAATATTAATATTTCAAATTTAATTGTATCTAAAAAAAATAAGAATATGTCTTTTAATTGTATCCAAATTTAATGTTTGAAAAATTCTAAAAGGATGGGTAAAACTATATCTATCTATGTGCTTCAATATATATTCCAAACAGATTAAATTAAAAGTTCCAGACCATTAGACAATTCCAGCCCAACATCATTCCCAGATTTATTTCATTTCATACAAGTATTTTTTTTATTCTAAATTTATTATAATTTTTTTATTCTAAATTTTTCTATTTGAAAATAATTTGTAATTTATTCTAAATTCACTATATGTTTTTTATTTTTTCCATTTCACTTGAAAAAATGGAGCGCTCCCACATCTCACTCAAATTCCAGTCCGAAAATTGCAATAATTCCATACTCACCAAAATAACCAAATTAAACTACAGCAAATACTCACTAAAATAAACAATAATAACTTTTAAAAAAATTCATATTTTCACAAAATATATATTTAAAGAGTTTATATAATATAATAAAATAACAATTCATTAAAATAAACCTCAATACAATACACAATCCTCCACTAAACCAATATCAAATCTCTTAACTTCCAATACCGCACAATTCAATACATTGGCGCATAAGAAATGTACAAGAATTAAATATATAATTTAAAAAAAATTATGGCAGCAAACGTTGACTTCTTATTAAAAAAAAACCTATAAGATGGCAAAAGCAGCAACGGTGTGCAAAACCAGAAGCAGTCAAAACTAGAAGCAAGAAGAAGATGGCGATGGACTGCAAGTGATGGCTTCAGCTACTGCCCAAAAGGATATGAAGGATGGCAAGGTGACGCGAAGAGAAGAAAAGAAGCAAAAGAGGAAGATGGCGGAGAGGAAAGGTATTGCAAAGAGAAGAGAAGCAGAAGAGGAAGATGGCGGAGAAGCAAATTGCAAGGATTTAAAGAAGCGTCCACTATGTGCCCGTGATGCAGCAGCTTTCTGTCGGTGCAGAAAGAAGAAGAAGACGCGGAAGGAGAAGACAAGGTCTGGCACGAACAGAGGTTGGCAAGGATAAAGCTCCTCGCATCTGTCAGACGCGAGGTGCAGTGGCAGACGCGAGGCACCCATTACACGGGGCTAATCCCGTGGAAAAGTAACCTCGCGTCTACCGAACACGAGGTGTCAGCATCCCTTGCGCCCGGCAAACGTGAGGAACCTCCAGCAAGGGGTAAGGTCTGGTTTTGAACCCGGTTACGGGTGAAGATTTCAAAAGGAACCCATTTTGATCAAAAACCACACGAGGCGTGGCAATTAATCATATGGACGATGGCTATGGCTAGATACTTGTCCGTTGGTATTATCAGATCTATAAGTCAGCATTCTTAGACCCATACCTCTGCCAGTTAGTATGGAGAATGCTCGAGTGTTAAGGGCGTCAATGTTCGAGAATACTTTAAGCATTAAGGGAAATAAATGTTCTCATATAAGGTCAACAATTAACTTTGGGGACAATAGTTAAATAGTTGTTTATGAATATTATTAGATTCATGAGTTGATGACAATTAATTTAGTGATTAAATTATAAATACTGTTAGACTCATGAATCGGCATTTTTTAAATCTAAATGCAAAGGAGTAATGACAATTAATCTTGAGTATGCTTTGGCCAGGAGTTTTTTGCTCAAAGATGTATGCAGCTGGTATGGTTGAATTTGTGAACTACGGTGCACTTTTTTTTTGGTTTTTTTTTAAAAAATAAATCTCCTGTTTTTGTTTAAACCATTAAGAAGATGAAAGGTTTGACTGGATCTGTAACTGTTTATTAAAAAGGATAACGAAATGATACAAAACATACTCGAAGAGAAACTACATGCAGACTATAAAAACCCTTGGCCTGAGTTGGCAAATCAGAAAAATTATGAAAAATAAATCTCATATACATTAAATTTATTTATATAATATTAATAATTTTATTATTCATTTTAAATAAAATATAACGTTAATATTAGAACTTATAAATTTTTTTATAAAATTATATTTATATTTTAAAAAATAAATTAATCTCAATTTAAATACACCATAAACCAACCCTTACAATATAACAGTGCGGGCTCAAGACTGCGCCCTATTAGGAGGGTCCTCTAAGAAATGTTGGTTCCTCGGACGGCCAATGTACCACAGTAGACCATCACCGGTAACAAGCAATACTTAGCCGTGCTGTCAAATAAATGAACATCAAACATATCATACAAGAAAGCTAAAACATCATTTACACCAAAATATTGAATCTACCAAGATTTTAATTACCTCTTTCTTTGTATTTATCCTCTATGCTAAAACTTGAGCTCAAGGATTTAATTTGAGGATGTTAAAGTTAAGATAACTTTGACTTTAAAAGGCTAGCCAGCAAACTGGTACTTCGTAGTATTTACAAAATTTTCGATCAATAATGAGCGCAATAGAGCCCATCCCAAAGAATAGATCAGTGGGGGAATAAACCAACGAACTTCCGATGCTCAGAAAGGGTTCAATATGACTGAACCCTTCAGAATAGCTGAATAGCTTACCTTCTGGGGATATTCTGCTGCCGCTGATTATAATTCTGGGGGATTCAGCTTTATTTTCTCTTCAACCACCCAAATACACCGCGTTCATGGTCTTTTGGAGTTGATTGCTGCTGCATCCCAGCTGAGTCGGACAGGGGAGGACTATACACTGGTTCCTCGTAAATATGAGTAGGAGTCTCAATTGGAATGGATGGTGCCTCCTCTGCAGCACTTCTTTTCTGCTCATGACTGCCTTTCTTTTTTGGCATGGTAAAGAGATAAGCTAGAAAAAATACGTAAGTTAGTATTCCAGATGATGAGTTCAGAATACAATTCGTACTCACTGCAGAAAAAAGCATAAGACCTAATCCTCTGTGTTCTGACTGGAAAAGAAAAATAAGAAATCTGAACCATACAAGCACATGATACCGCTTGCCCGGAGAAAGTATCTATTTGAAAAGGTTTTAAATGGTTCTCTCTTACATGCAGGATTTAACCACTCCATGACACATCAACCAGCAATAAACAAACATGATGGAACCTTGATGCAACAAATGAGAAGTGAAGGGAAATAGATAAATCCTTCTTCCAATTGTATATTTCCACTTTTTCTCCATCAGTACCACCAATCATGAGACAGTTAATGAATGTAACTATTCTATTTGTTATGATTGGCATAAGAAATGCTCGGTTTGGCACAAAAGTGAAGGTCAGTGCATACTTCGTTAAAATAAAATGTGAAGACAATCTCAATCAAAACTTGCAGTCAAACCATGAAACCATCACCATTGAAACTCTACACAAACCAACTTCCAAGTTTTGTAACCAAGAAAATTCAAACATCTGGTACACATGCATTTAGAACGGTACACATGCATCTGAGCTGAATTTTCATGCTTAGACTGGTACACATGCATTTAGAACGGCAAAACCCTAACGTGCTTGAATAACAACATACATGCTAATGGTTCCCAACTCAATTAAATGCAACATACTCGCTCCAAAGTGGGAGTATTAGGACTGATCTGCTATAGAAAAAGATTCTAGAACAGTACTAGACCTTTTGATCTCCCAGAAGGCTGCTTACTCAGACTCCAACTAAATTTATGAGCAATCAAATGACTAACATCACCACAGTCCTGCTTAACACTTACATGCCTTTCTATAAGCGTGTATCCGAGTTTTCGGTAGGGATTCTTACTCATGTGGTATTGTTTTGTTGGACGTGACTTTAGGCTTTAAGCTAGCTTAACAGTATTATATTGCCATTCCCACCTGCCTTTTCAACAGCCAAACTAGCACAAAAACCAAAAATTTAACACTTCAATATCCATCAAAACCAATAAGTATTCTGATGACAAACATTTCATAGACCTAAGGATGACCACATCCATGGCTTGAACTTATGTATTTTCTACCAAGTGATTCTGATCATACCAAGATGGATAACAGGCCTAACTTATAACTGTGCAATGAGAGGCTTCAGTAACATCATCTATAGCCATACTGCAATCTGGAAGGGCAGAGAGATTAGCTTTTCTTATCCATATACCTCCAGCAATCTACCATCTTGAATATTTTTCTGGGTTGTCTTCTACAAGTGGGAAATTGAGGCTCGGATTCTACAAAATCTCAGAACATTTAAGAACATTGCCATTCCCTTTGCTAGAGTCCAAAAATAAGCAATGTCAGAGCCGATGAAATCCCAACAATGTTGGACTTTAGAATTCTACCAAAAGCACATAAATTTACAAACTCCACAGTTCAACACCTGCACTAGGTCTACCTCTAGCTAACTTTTATTGGTATCTACTTGAATAATAAGAATAACAAGAATTTTAAAGATGAAAACCAAAATACTAAGGCAAGTACACATGCTTGAGGAATTGGAAACTTGGAGTTACAAATTGTTAATGACAATGCAATGTATAAAAACAATTAAGAAGAATATAATTCATGAAGTCTATTGGATGAGAAAATTTTCAACATACATATGTGCATATTAATTCTGAACATCACTGCTGAAACAGTCAAAACATTAAAAGTCAAAATCACCATAGAATCTAGAAACATGCAAGTGCAGTTTAAATAGCCCTGGAACATCCAAACAGATTGGAGGTTTTCTCAAATGTCAAATAACTTTGATAAAGATTTTCATACAAGAATGATAAAGAACTGATGCCTCAGGTATAGTCTCATCTATTGCAATCAAAAGCCATCCAATAGTAAAGATATGGGAGAATGTGCAGCACTGAAACTTAATTGCTCTCAGATAACTCATTGTCATCTTTAGGAGAAGCCAAATCTTTCTTGGAAAAAATTTTCAACCAAGAACTTTAACTTACCATAGGAACATTGGTGAATATTTTCATGAATGAATGGAAGTTTTCTTTCCAAAATGTTGCAAAAGGGCTAGACAACAGGTAATAGGATACATAAATTAAAGTATCAGACAGAAGAATGGTTGAGACAATTCCTGCAGTTAAATAATCTGATTTTGTAATGAACAGCTTAGCGAAAATTTGTTTATCATAGACAGGCACATAAATCAAAATGATAGCTAATGATGAACTCAATATCGATAATTGTCTGACCAAGAATCCCTCACTGAAAGGCCTTTTAGCCTTTAATTATTTTCCTACAAATATGCTGAAGATTATGGAATGTTTAATCCTATAAGCCAAGTTAGTAGCAAGCACACAATTCTAGTCTATCTGAACAATCATCATCTATAGAACATCTGAGGCTTTCATCCTAATATCTTAGTATATAGATAATCAATCTCAACCACAATATGGCAAACACACATCAAATATTAGAATTTTTGTAACCAAAAAGCCAAGCTTTAGCAGCACATAGCTCTGACAATTGAATTGGCTCAGTATCCATCAACTAGCATCCCAATTCCCCTTACCCCAAAAAAGGAAGGGAAAAAAACCCCAACTTTATTCTTCACACTTTTAATTAGCAACTTATACAAATCTAAATTACAAAGCCCAGGGAAAAAAAACTCATTCACAAGAACCAAAAGAAGGCTATAATGTCAAACATTGAAAACACAGAATTCAACAGCAAAGTTAGCACGAAAAAAAAAAAAAAAAAACCTAAACTATAACAAATACCACTAAGCTGAAGCATTTAACACATAAACCTATCCAACGCCGTCACTCGTCCAGTGTCAGAGAGGAAATTCAACGCTACACCTACATTCTATCTGTTAGCCCTAAAAATACATATACACAAACAAACATACGTGCGATTCTCATTCTTCTGAAGGAAAAAAAAAATGAAAAAAAGAGAGCGAATATTTATCTGGGAGTAGGTTGATTGCTTACCTCCGAGAACAAAATTGCAAATTAGAAGAGCGCGCCATCCAAATTTCATACGTTGGAGTTGCGTCGCCGTTGGCAGCTCACCTCCGGACGGCGGAGTATATTTCGGAACGCCGACCATCGGCTTCTTGTGTTCTTCCCTGTATGATCGGCCGGGTATTTCGTTTTGCGACCGGTTTGAACAGAACCCTAAACTGGACCGGATGTTATCGTAACAGATATTTCGATAGTGACTAAGAAAAGGAATTCCTCAAAAAAATAAATACATAAAAAAGGAAAATATCACAAACCTCCCTGAGGTTTGCAATAGTTGCATCTGGACCCAATAAGTTTTGGGAAGAATCATTTATCATCCTTGGACATGACACTTTTAAGTTTAAAAAAAATCATATTTGATAATTAATTACATTATGCTTAAGTGAACATAAGTATTTCTTTTCAAACTATAAATTTTAAATTTAATTTATATGTTTATTCCCTAATATGTAAATATGATTAATTATAAATAGATAATGATGATTTATTAGATTTAAACAAATATTTAGTATTAGTATTATATGAAAATAAAAGTGAATAGGAAATATTCAAGTATGAACAAAAGAAAGGAGAATGACTATTCCCTTTTTCCCATTTGCTCCCCCCCCCCTCTCCCACACCCACCCCTCCCCCCCAAAAAAAAGAAAGGTTCAATATACTACAATGGCTAGTAATTATCAATAAAGTATATAATAATGAATCTATCTCCAAATTTTGTACATATCACCCTTCACTCTATAGGAGTTGATCATACCTAAAATCGTAATCTTAATTATAATGAGGAGAATGTCGAAGGCAGAAAATCATAACAAGTTGTATTGGAAAATGTGACTGGATCTCCTCAATATATATGACAAAAACATATGGTCAATTAGAGAAAATTTTATGCCAATTGGAGGGGATAATTATTCAACCCAAACATTACAAATTTCATATCCATGCTTTCTTTTTTAATGAATGAAAAGATAAGACAATTAAGTGTTATTCTCTTCGTTTGAGAGTGCATATATATATTACTCCCCGTTTTAAAATATTTATTTATAAAACCCTTTGGACACAAATTAAGGATATTAAAAATAATATTATAATTTCAATAAAATTTTTATTTTACTCATATTAAAAACACAATAACTATTGATTAGCGAAAATTCTCAAAAAGTAAGAAGAAAAAAAGAGTTTTGAAAAGTTATTTTGTTGATTTAAAATAAATGAAAGTAAAATAAGAAGAAATTAATAATTAATTCTAAAAAATATGTATATGAGCATTTATTTTGAAATAAAATAAAAAAAGTTTCATGAATAATATTTTGAAACGGATGAAATTTTTATTTATAAGATGAAAATGTAACTCCGAATCAAAAACTCAATTTAAGTTTTCTCAGAAGTTCAAGAAAAGTCTTCAATTTCCCACTTCTTTCTTCTCCCCTTTTCGTATTTGATAGGCAAAAGAAGAAAAAAGGTGCTGAGTGTTATATAGTATCTCATGTATTTCATAAAAATATTTAATAATAATTAGTATGAATTAAAAAAATATAGTCCTAACGATTCATATTACGATGTATTTGTTAACGACCTGTAAAACTATTAATATTTAATTGCATTAGATTTATTTTATTATTAAAAACAGACAATTTTGTTGTCTAAAACTAAACCAAATGGAAGCCACGGATGAGTTTTCTTGCTTCTTGAAACCGTTTACTAAATTTGATTTGGAATCAGTTTGGATTATGGAACCGTACCACAACTGCATAAATTTACAATTTAGCTTTAGTTGCCATCAAATAACCAAAATCGAATATTGAATCCAACTGAGAACCGAAATGAAATTTATAAAAAAAAAAAAAAAAATCAAACTCAACGTTGAAATTATATTAGATTCAGTTCAATTATCTATTTTTTGGAGCAAATAATGAACGGTTTTAGGGCAGAAACAGTAGGAAGAACAACAATTAGGGATAATTATATATATTTTATTACATATTTGATAACATTCAATAATGTTTTTTTAGTACATTAAATAGTGTATATATCATAATATTTTAATTATGTATAATTTATGATGTTTTCTGTACTATTTGATGTACCAAAAATATTATATAAGATATATTATATCAAATTTCTATTACTTCCATAATGTACATGCCCTAGGACCACACATATAAAATGCTATTCAAAGAGGTAATAATTCACAGCTGCAATGGGTGGAACCGTTATGAAACGTTTCAGAGTAGACTTGTAAGATATAATCCTATTTTTGACGGATCTCATTCTCCCTAGGTTATAAACATTTACAGTACTCTTTTTTACCTCTATCTAAAAAACGGAAAAAATTCTTTTATAGATTTTATATCCGTGAACACATATATAAAAAAATTATATAATACAAATTTTATTGTATGAATTATAATCTTTCAACATATGTGGTTTACAGATTTACAGTCCATACTAAAATTTATAATTGAAAAACGGTTTGGTAAAAGTCGACACTACTAAATTATTGAGCCGTCGTATTTGATGGGAGAGCCGTCGTATTAGCCAAATACAATGGCTAAACGATGGTTTTATAGCCGTCGTATTTGATCTCGTTGCTTTTGCTCGGTAATGGCTACAAAACCGTTGTATTAGCCTAATACGACGGCTAAGGGTGAGGGTCATTTTTGCTTGCAGCGATCATTTTTTGCGACGATTTTGATGCATACGTGCCTCAACCTCAATCCTGACGACCTCCTCAACATTTGCTGCAGAACTTGATGATTGACTGACTGACGTTGGTGTTGGACCCTTTCCCTTACACCTAACACGACTTCTTGTTTCTGGACCGAACAATCGCCGAAATATATGATCATTCGCTTCTTCTGTGCGCTCAGACTCAGGAAATGCCTGCCACTCTATCTCTAATCGGATCCTACAAAATTAAGAAACATTATATCAAATTTATATTAGGTTAATGTAATGTCGTTATCATATTTTAATAACTCAGAAAAATTAGCATTTGAATATAACTTACAATCATCTCTGCAGTCAAACCATCAGCCTGCCGACCGTGCCACCTTCGTGTCGCAAGGAACATATCATATTGTGATGTCAGTTGGCCTTATGAGGCCATCTGTAAAGACGTGTTAGAAATTTCAAGCAAAGTAGATAAATTTCATCTGAATAGTGTATAACATAAACTGAATACCTGATCATGTATAACAGAATGTGGCATTCTTCTCGTGATCGGTGGATATGCCAAATATGATCGATTTTGTCTATTCCGTTCGGCCTCCATCTATGATTAATTATAATAGTTAACATATAAAAAAATTAAACAAGTTCTGAGACATAAAAGTAGTCAACTTCTATGATACGACCTGTGTATTCTCCAAACGCCAGTAATCAACTAACATCCTCCATTTATTTTTGTCAACCCGTTTATCTTGACAAACAATAGGCTCTGTACTTTGCTAGAAAGGAACGTAGTATTTTTGTTTTAACTTCGACTTAAAATCCTTCCACGCTGCGCATATCATCTTCATTGTGACACTACGTCCTTCTGGTGGCATCATGGTGTTGTCCTTGTACGAATTTTAACAAAAAATTAAATAAACAAAATGTTAATTTTTGAAGAAAACACTCTTGGCTATGTTAGAATAAAATTAGTTACTTGTATTTCTTGCCAAACTTCGTCTTTGAGTCTCTGAGGTATGGAATGCCAATCCCTATAATTTAGAGGGAACCTACTGCTCATGCGTGCAAAATAACCCACCACTGAACTATAACGAGATGCATCTAACCCAACAAGCCCTCCGTGTTGATTAACACCAACATCGCACTTTCAAAACCCTGGCTCACCCCATCCGGAAGGTAACTTTCCACCCTCGCTAGAACTCCTCGCTGTGGAACCTACAAAATATCAACAGACTTATTAATTGAAATATCAACAGACATATCGTAATATTTACTTCATATTAACTTAGCACACCTGAGGCACTAAGGTCTGAGGAAGAAGGTCCTGTGCCACTGGGACCTACATCAGAAGTGAGTATAGTTGTCGCATGATTAGATTCTTGATCCGTGGAACCTGTGCGAACACTTGTATGTGATCTCTGTCCAACCTCGTGTGTTGGAGCTGGTGTCTCTGTACACCGTGAGGAACTAGCGCTTGATCTTGTGGCAGCTATGGCATCCTGCATCGATCCACGTCGGGCACGCTTGTTTACCATCTGCAAAACAAAAAGATTTAACATTGAGTAAAAGATTTTAATAGTTGCAGCACATTTAGTAAATGATTAAGTGATTTAAATACATTTAAATTACAAGTTGTATTCTTCTTCTATCTAAATCTACTTCCTCCCCAAAAATCCCATCTCTAACCCATACGACATCTACTTCACGTGAAACAGTACGAGAATCTAATTGCTGTGCAGGAAAAGTTTCTAGATTATGGTTCCTTAAATACACATCATAATTATCTCTTCTCATCATTGGCATTACCACATGCCAATCTCTTTCTTTAGGACAGCGAGAAAACCAAACTTATTCCGCTTGGTTTGCTAGTATGAATGGCTCATCCATCTCTTTATTTTCTCGGTACAACAAACGGTCCAAATTCACCAAAGTAAACTTTAGTTCATCAACTCTAACACCTCGATGAACATCAACCCAATCACATATGAATAATAGAAATTTCAATTCACTACTATATCGGATCCTTATAATATTAGTAAGCACTCCATAGTAATTGATACTAGTTGCTACGAGATTCATATCTCTTGGATTGGAATAACTCGTAGTATCAGCTTTACACATGACGCCAGAATTTTGGGTTGACTTGTTAGCCTCGTATGTTATTGTACGAAATCGAAAGTCATTCACATTGCATGCATTGTAGCACAATCCTTGATTGAAAGGACCATTTGCAAGCTTTTTAACTTCAGTAGGAATATCAGGACATTCTTCATTTTCATCAACCTATAATAAATATAAGTGTTATAAAGGCTAATTGTTGTAGAGGAAAACTTGCTATATTGTCTTTGTTTTTACTTACATAATGACTGAGCCAACTGTGAAACGTTTGAGAATGAATACGTTATCTGTTATGTAACCGAGATCTTGGATGCTCTCTATTTATGATAGACATGTGAAGACTGCAAATAGACCACACATGAAATTTTAGAAGTTATAATGAAAAAAGTATAAAAAATGAAAAATACTGATTCAAAGGAAAACTGACTCTCTATAAGGTTTAAGGATGTCAGAGTTGGCTAAAACCCACCGATGTGCTTGCATCAATGTTAAACGATCAAATATTACATCAATCCCTTTTCCAACTGGTTTACCCATCGGGTTGTCATCATCAACATATCATGGAGGCCTATTCTCTTTGCTCTCAACATCATCTAAATATCTCGACACGAATGTCATACATTCTTCCATTAAATATCCACTGGCTATCGAACCTTCAGGTCTAGCACGATTGCACACGTAACACTTGAGAGTTTTCAAGTATCTTTCAACTGGAAACATCCATCGACATTGAACTAGACCAGCTAATAATGCATCATCAGCCAAATGTATCGGTAAATGTTCCATTATATAAAAAAAATTAGGGATGAATGTCTTTTCAAGAAGATAGAGTGTAACTGCGAAACGGTCTTGAAGATACTCGAGATGCCTCTCTTTGTTGACTTTAGAACACAACTGCCTAAAACATTAAGCAATCTCAATTAAAAGTTGCACTACATTCTTGGGCAAAGTTGTGTGGGCTGCTAACGGGATTAACTGCTGGAGTAAAATGTGGAAATCATGACTCTTCAAACCTCCTAAAGTCTTTCTCCTCATATTTACTCGTTGAGAAATATTAGAACAATAGCTATCAGGGACTCTCAATTTCTTCAATACTGTCAAAAAAACTTCAACTTCCAACCAACTCATTGTATAAGGAGCTGGTGGCAAACTGTATCCAGTTCCAGACGGTTTTAAAATTGGATGTAAATACTTTCTAATATTCATTACCTGCAGGTCTTGACTAGCTTTGAAGTTATCTTTTGAAGAAGTACTATTACCTAATATTGTAAATAATAGATTATCTGCAAAATTTTTCTCAATATGCATCGGGTCCAAGTTGTGCCTCATCAAATTACTATCTCAATATGGCAACTCCCAAAAAATACTCTTCTTCTTTCAATTATAAGAATTTATGCCAAACTTCCATTCGTAGTCAGTCTGCATTCTAATTCTCATATCATCTATTGCATATTCTGTTAAACAACCTTGAAAATGTGTCAAAATTTCTAACATCGTACACCTTTTTGGTGCTTGTCGTAATTCCATTCCACCATAGAAAGAAACTTTGTCCCTACGGAGCCTGTATGATGGTTGAAGAAATCTACGATGATATAAGAAGTAATATTTACCACCATTAGACAAACGATAAGACAAACAGTTGATATCGCATATCGGACAAGCTCGCTAGTTATGAACACTATAGCTAGAGAGATTACCATACGCTGGAAAATCAGTTATAGTCCACATAATAGCTGTACGCAGACGGAACATCTCTTTTACCTCAGCATCATAAGTAAGCACATCGTTAAGCTACAATTGTTTCAACTCTTCGATCAATGGTTGTAAAAATACGTCAATTTTGTTTCCCGGACTCTTCGGGCCATCGATGAGAATTGACAGAATAAAATAAGGTTGCTTCATGCATAGCCAGGGTGGCAAATTGTATGGTATTAAAACACCAGGCCAAGTACTATGTGGTATGTGCATATTTGAAAACGGACTAAATCCATCCGAAGCCAATCAAGTCTAACATTTCGGCAGTCATTTGCAAATTCTAAATGCAACTCATCAAATTTTCTCCAAGTCTTAAAATCAGCTGGGTGTCTGTAGACTCCATCTTTCACACGACATTCCTGATGCCACCTCATAAGGGATGCAGTTTTGCGAGACATGAACAATCGCTTCAATCTCGGAGTCAACGGAAAATACCTAACATGCTTGCATGCAATTGTACTGCCCTCTTTTTGTACCTCGGAGCATTGCATACCTCACAAAGTTGTGCGGCATCATTTTCCCCTCTGTATATTATGCAATTATTTGGACAAGCATCCCAAACTTTGCTCTCCATTCCTAACATATTCATTATCTTACTAACCTCGTAGTAATTCTTGGCAATTTTCACTCCTATCTCACTAAAAGCATCCGTTAGAAGCTCAAGTAGCATATCAACTGATTTGTTCGACCACCCATTCAGGACTTTTAAATGTAACAATCTCATAATGAATGAAAGTGAAGAAAATTTAGTACAACCGGGATACAATTCTATATTAGTCTCTCCCAACAATTCATGTATCTCTCTTAAATCATCAGGCTCTTCAGTTGCATTATCGAAGTCACTAATGCCACTAATATCTTGAAGCATCCCAACCATATCATCCCCATGTTTGTTTTCAATTGAAGGGATGTTGCTAGGTGTATTGCGAGAAGATGAGTATGTTTTCCCATGAACATTCCACTTTTTATACCAACACATGAAACTCCACATTTGGCAATGTTGTTTGACATCTATTGTACTATAAAGATACCTATTCTGGTACTTCATACAAAGACAATGGATTTTGGATCCATTAGGTTTGTCTCTTAATGCAAATTCTACAAAGGCATCCAAACCTTTATTATATTCATCACCTAAATGGTCTTGTAAGTCAATCCATGATCGGTCCATCTTCCTATTCATTTATCCATTTTTTTATTCTATCTACAAGTTTCGTTATGATAAACATATTCAAGAATGAATGGAAATGAAAGGAAATGATATCAAATTAGTGTTCAAATGATAAACAAATTTCCTACAAGTTTCGTTATGAAAAACATATTCAATCCCCATCAAATTAGTGTTCATTCTCCTTTTTAGTAGTGGAAATGATAAACATATTTTTAGTAGTAGTTAAAATAAATAAATACACTCCTTGAGAGTTTTCAAAAGAGAGAAAATAAAAGATTTAACTAATCAAGATATCTTGAAACTTCAAAATCCTCTGCCTCTTAAGGTAGATCAAGTTAACTTTTTGAGATGCACAGTATATAACTGGTTGGTCCAGATATTATGTAATTTATCTACTTAAAAAAATAAAATTATTTGTAAAAAATTGTCTCATAAAACTATTTTATTCAGATTCTTTGAAAAAAATTTTGAAAAAATTTTGACAGAGTTTCCCCTATAAAATGAATATTTTCCAAGCACTAGGCCATCTCAAAATGCGCAATTATGCAATTCAACCAACAAAAAACTCATAAAACCATCCAACCATTCAATTTCCAATTTCCAAATAAAAAACTTTGTAATAGTATAGTAAAGTTCCAACATATACTAAGAGAAGTATATGTTGGCTCTATAAAACAAATAAGCTAAAAATGAAGTATAGGTAACTAGCAAATAAACTAGTATTCCTAACCTAAGTAAAATCTCCATACTAATTTGCGCCTAACTCCTCAAATAAATATGTAAGAGGTAACAAAGCAGAATTGATATTTTTAGTCAATGTATATCAATCACTTCATGATTTTTTTTTTTTTTTTAGTCAATGTATATCAATCACTTCATGAGAGTTACAAAGCTACAAGACAGACCACATCTTCAGTTGGAACGAACTAAATATGCAGCAAGACAACCATATTGTAATCCAGTACTAAAAAACAATCGTAATCCACAGGAACAACCATAGACTAGTGAGATGTTTATTGCTGAGATGTTTCATTTGCCTGTAAAGTTAGTTGTGTTGAACCTAATTTTGCATAAAATACTCCTTGCAATGTCTTTTAAAGCTACGAGCTTTCCTCATAATACCAAACTAAACAAATTCACACCTTGTGAAAGAATTCTTCTTTGAAAATTCATAGGAGTTCCATTATGGTATATCAGCTCAGGTGCATGATCATACATGGATGATCCATTAGATTCTTTTCCTTTTCCTTCAAGTAAGGAAAAATTAGTGAATTAGCATGAAGTAAAGAAGCTATTAATAGTTAACCAAGAATGAATTAATCAATCATAGCATTTTATCTTGGACATTATGGAACACTGATTCTTCCAACAAATTATCCAGAAATTGGGACTGAAAATTGTGAAGGTTGGTACTATGATTCTTAAGATCATTGGATAGTGATGTGTATTGCTGCTTATATTTGACAATGTGGGAGGTAATCATTTCTTTTTGAATGAGTAAAGTGTAAAGTGTAAGCCTTTTTCGTATTGCTGCTGCTTTCTTGCTTTAAGTGTATTAGACATTTTTTGAAAGATTCAGGCTTTACTCCAGTCTGTGGAAATAGCTAGAAGAAAGGGAAGAAATGTTTTGCAATCCTTTCACAACATGGCATGAAATGGGAAAGAAATGATTAATTGAACGTTATGTCTGAACTCCTTATCGATGCTAAAAGTGTTGCTTTATTCCAGATTTTAAAAACTACCCATGCTTTGACAATCTTCAGTATGCTACCATTGCATTGAACAACCATATTAATCCACAAGAACAATTGCAGAACCTCTGAATCGTAATCCCGTACTCAAAAACAACTAGCACAACAATGTGTACTCAAAAACAACCCACCATGACTCAATTCAAGCTCACGCAGAACCTTTGATAGAAAGAGACAAGCAGTAGTCAGATCTGAAGGACTTACCATATGCAGCTGGGGCTGAGATGTGGAGGTGGAGGCTGCGCGGCGTGGCTGAAATGCGACGGAGAAGAGGACAGCCCGACCGAGCAAAGATGAGCTGCTGGAGAAGCGAGCTGAGCGAAGACAACCACGCGGCGATGAGCTCAACGAAGAAGACAGAAACCGGGGGGGGAGACGAAATTTATAACAATTGAATACGACGGTTAAAATAACCGTCGTATTAAATTTAGTAAATACGACGGTTAACGTATAACCGTCGTATTAGGTTAATTTAATATAACGGTTATATGTTAACCGTTGTATTTAATTCGATATAAAAAATTAAAAAATTAATTACTTTTCAATTATATATATATACTAACATGACACAAAATTACATTAACTTTAATTCTACAATATTAATTATATTATATGTACTACATAGATATATACACACTCATGCATATTTGTAATTAAATTTTTTCATATTATGTACTCCATCCGTTCACGAATAACTAACTTAATTGTAAAAATTACACATTTTAATAAATTGTGAAATTATATTAAAAAATGATTAAAACGTCCATTGCTTCCTTATAAAATTGTGCTAAGGGTAAAATTAGAAACAATATTATAATTAAATACAATCTACATATTTTTAAAATGGACAGTTATTTTTGGACAAATTAAAAAGAAAATTAAGACAAGTATTTGTCGATGCATGGAAGGAACATATTAATCTAATACTTACTAATTAATAAGCATATGTTATAATGTATAAAAGTATACACACACACACATACGTACATACATACATACATCACACACACACACACAAAACATACCATAGAATAATTAACTAACAAAATGAAATTCAAACTCGATCTTTAATACAAATATATATAAGAAAATTGAATTCATAAGATGCAAACTAAAATTTATTTACTAGATTAATGATCTAAGTATTAGCTAGATATATTTATAAAATTAAAACAAGTTAATTTAATTATACCAAATTTGAAAGTTATTTGTTTTATTTTATCACATTGTTTTAGTAATACTTAGAAAATATTAATAATAAATAGTGTATTTGACTCATACGACGGTTGTTAAAGTGTGATATTTACAAAAAAAAGTCAAAATTTAATTAAAACAAAATACGACGGCTGGTCTAAATCGTCACAACAAGTCTACCTAATACGACGGTTTCAAAGTACCTAATACGATGGTTGATGTCAAACCGTCGTATATACTATCCTAATACGACGACTTATTAACCGTCATTAAAGATACTCAATTACGATGGTTTTACGTCCGTCGTAATTGATATCGTCGTATTTGTTGGTATGTTTTGTAGTGCGACATGGCATTACTGTGTCTATGGAGAGGAGATCCACTGTGATCACAAAATTATAATCCTCAATTTCGACTTCTCATGCCACCAAAGTTGGTGCTCACTGTGAATCAACAGGCTTATCATACCCCCTCCCCACCTCAACGGATACACACAAACAGGAGAGACTACGAAGGTTCACTATCATGATTAGCCACTCTCAGGCCAACCGTATAAAAAGTGAATGGCAGTTTTTCTTTTCCTGTCATTTCCATGATCTGATCTTGTGTTGAAGCTTTCTTACTTTTTTCTGCTGCCAGCTTGCCAGTGATGAACCAAACCACCAAAAATCTACCAATTTTCAGAGATCAGAGGGAAAATATGTATGCATGTGTCTTAATCCCTATGTTTGGTTTCACAAAGTGGGAGGAGGGGGAGGGGGAAAGGGAGGGAGAAGGAATCTTTACTTTCATTAAGAAAAGTAAATGTAATTTACTTTTATTTTGTTTAGTTAGAGTGAAATGAAAGTATAATAGTAAATACTATTTTAATTTATATTTGAATATATCTTTACAAATTATTTTTCTAACACAGAGGGGGATGTTTTTCTTCTTAATTTATTTCCTTTCATCTTTTTTTTATAACTAAACGACGTAAATCATCCATCTATTTTCAAATTTAATCTCCTTTTTTTTTCCTTCCTTTTTTCTTTACTATAAGCCCTCCTTCAACAATAAGTGTAGCTAAAGAACTTCAAATAACCTAGTAGCCATTGCAAAGAACTATATATGCAATGCTTGCATTTGCAGCTGCTAGCTACATCATGGATATACAGGAGGGGTAATTTTCATGATAATTGACCATTCAAGAAAAGAAACCAAGCAAATCAAAGACAGTGCCAAAATATATCAAGATGAATGAGACTATTTGAGGGATCAATTCATCAAATTTCATATCAAAGAACCGCGCAGATAGATGGAGAACGAGTGATCCAAACTTTGGTTTTTCGACCTGTTCAAATCTATCATAGGAGTACAAAATCACACACCAATTTATTGTAGTTCTTGATTATTAAGATATTGGTACGTAGTTTTCTCTCTCTCTATATGACTCAGTACTCAACTGCTGATCTAACACTAATTAATTATGATCCTACTGCATAGAGCTATAACAACACAAGAAACCTAGGGAATATGGAAGACCAGAACTGAAACTTCAACCATGAACGAGGCCACAAGATAGAGCCATTAGCAGAATCGCAGCTTCCTTCTCGTCTTGTGGAAAGACACGGTGAAAGGCCAAATTCTTGCTCAACTTGAATAAGAAGTCCTCGAAAACGTTCTTCTTTTGTGCATGATGAGATGATTCGGCGGTGACTTTACATCTTTTCTTGAACGGTGCAGCATGACCATTGCTCTTTATCCTCTCTTTGTTTAGCTCCTTGATCTTCAATGTTGCTGTTTCAGACGTTAGTCTTGTGCCATTTTCTGCAGCTGCAGCCATGGCCCTTCTCGCCTTTCTTTGCCGGATGCCACATGCGTTGCAGAGTGACTGAAAGCATCCATGAAATTTTGTTTTATTATCAAATTCAAAATGTACGTGTGCTCTGTGTTAAATGATAATCTTTTGGAATTTAATGAAGACAATACCTTGGGACCTTTTGGGCCACTTCTCCAGAGTGGGGTCTTAGTTGTGTTGCAATCAGCACAAACCCTAACTGGGGGGTTGCCGTATGAAGAACTGTTGCTGCTCAAGTGATCAGCTTCAAAAGAAGATGATGGTTGCTTCTGATCTTCAAGCTTCACCGTAGTACTACTGCTCACCGAGTTCTTCATCTTGTGCATCAACCTCATCTTTGAAGACATCCACTTAGCCGGATTTTCCTCATCAGTTTGTTTTTCATTCTTCCACAGAGTCAGCTTCAGGCTTTTGCTATCCTTCTTCTCTAGATCATATGATCCGGCTTGATTTTCATCCTAAAAGATCAAAGAATGTGATTTTCATGATTATCAGAACATAAAGAAATGATAATTCGATATAAAAAATACAACTTAGGGCGGTGATACTTGCGATCAGATTAGGGAATTAAGAAAAACTGCACTAACCCTAACTACAGGAAAAAACTAAAAATTGTCAAATTGTAAAGCTAGCACACCTCTTGATGATGCGGTGGCTGGTGCATCACAGTATTATAACATTCAGTTTGATCCTGAGGTGAGTTGAAGAAGACATGACACGAAAGAGAAGGTGAGGAAGCAGATTGGTAATTTGGGACAAAAAATTGATGATGCTGATCATGATCTTCACTGGGCTCAACAGGAAACGGAGAAGGAGTTGAGTTTATGTAGTTGGGAATCATGGGGAAAAGAGAGAGAGAAGCAAGCCAAGAGAGGGTTCTTAGCTGTGTGATGAAGGTGAAAGAATCCTAAGAGACAGGGCACTGAACAGAATGATAACGGGCTCTAAAAGGGCCTAATGAGAAGAGTTGGAAAAGGCTTTTAAAGGAGAAGCAAGCAGAAGCACTTGCTTAGAGGTTCACGTGACTTCATGGCAACCAAACAAAAGTTAAAAGGACAAAACAAAAAGGAGAAGAGCAGAATGCTACCACACGACCATTTGACAGAACCCTATCTTCAAAAGTTCCTGCCAATTAATCTTAGTTTTATAAAATTAACGAATAATACACAAGGGGGAAGATAATATCTCAGCCACTGTACCATTCCTGCCCCTTGTACGTACCTTCACTTCCCTCACATCAATATCTACCTTCATTTCTTCCCCCTCTTTTCCCTTTTTTCATTCGTCTTGATTTTTTCTCTTCTCCCTTTTCAGAGACACAGTGCTTTTTATTTATAATGAATTTGCAAAAGTCCCTTTTAATTAGGTCAAACTGAATGTGAGCTTATATATTACCGAACTCCACTTGACTATCGAATTATTAGTTCAACTTGCTTCTTGCATTGTCCACACCTTGGTTTGCATTATTGAGATCAAAACAAGTTGACAGAACTGGCATATCACTGCATGCAATACAATGTAAAAGGATGCAGGATTTTGATGAACATATAGTCTGCATGGATGAGATCGTTTTTCTAGTGCAATTAATGATGCTCGGATTCTTGCAGGAATATTAGTACATGTTGATGTGGATCAGCAGAAATGGGCAACATTTGCACGGCATCATCTTCCCATCACCTTAGTATTGCCAAACGGTATTCAATTCTGTGCAGGCAAAGGACAGGAAACAGCTCGCCACCTCTCCCCACACTCTTGTTTTCAACCTAATTAATTTTCTTTTTCTGGTTTTTCTAGGGTTTTTATCCCCACATTATTTATATTTACCCTATAGTTAAAGTTCAAATGAAGAACATTCGGCATGCCCTTGTATCGGTTATCTTGAATTATTTATGACCTAACTTAAATTGTGAGCTGACTCAATTTTTTAGATGCTTTACCAAAAAGGAAATTTCAATAAAATTTGTGCTAATATTAATGGAGGGTGCGAGCCGATAGGCTTGAGTATGGAGTCCACTGTTGACCTCTTTGGGGAAGGGTTGCAGGGGATAACGTCCCGTGATATATTTGGTACCATGCGTTTAATTGTATTATCATATAAATATACAATTTTAAAGTATAATATTATAATTAACCTCTTTGTTACAGTTCTTATAAAAAAATTAAAAAAAAATTCTCTTTACTCGTAAACATAAGTCGTATTAACTGAAATATATAAATCTTGTATATTTTTTATTTTTTAATTTTAATTTTTATTGTTTACTCACAACATCATAAGTTGACAGGTGTAGAAAGATTTAAATTATATAGTTATTTTAGTTTTCAATCGGTTTATTTTGTAGTAATTTAGTTAAATATCATTATTTTCGTATTCTTAGATTCTTAAAATACATTTTTTTCATTTATATTTGTCCCCACTACTACAAATACACAAAGTTGAATGAAGATATAAATATGGTAAAAATGCTCAATGGTTAAAAAGAAAAATCAAAATTTTTTGGACAAATAATTATTTTAGTCTCATATATATCTTCTAATAGTCACTTAGTTCTTTTTTTCAGTATCTAATATATTTTTTTTTTATTTTGGTTTCCCTAATATAAACACAGCAGATAATATGCAAATTGGTGTTAGCTCAAAGGTAAAAAATAAACCCTCATCATTCTATATATCTTCCTGATTTCACTATATATTACCAAGCCCAGTCTTTAAAAAAAATGCTGAAAATGAAAATCTAAAGAAGATAAGTACTATATGGAGCTATATTCTTCTATATTATACAAAATCTACCATAAAATTTGAAAAGTTGTTGATAACTTTTTTAAACTGATTGGATTTCTAACCAAATTAATTACCTTTTCTTCTTCTATTTTATAAAGTCATCATCATCTGAAAAGTAACACTACCAAAACTTATAGTTACTTCAATGATCACAAACCGAAGAGGATTAAAACAAACGGAAGCGTGTTTAGGGGGGAAAGAAAATGAATTAAATTTGGATTAAAAGTCACAGAGCCAAGAAATAGATCTACAAATTGGGTAAAATTATATTCAAATATGAACGAATCGAGTATCGTATTTTTGAGTTCGAGTTCGATTCAAATCGAACACTGTTTATGTTCGAATTCGTTCGATTATTATTTGATAATATTTAGGTTCATTGATATTTGAATTCGAATTGTTCAATTTTATTTATATTTTAATATTATAAAATATATTATATAATATAAATAAATATAATAAAATATTATAATAAATTTTAATATCATAAAATGCGTATAAATATAATAAGTATAATATAAATTATATAATTATTTTTTAAAATATACAATATATTCACAACTAATTAAATATATTCGTAAATATATTCGAGTTTATTCATTTTCAATTAAATTTAATATATTTTGTTCAAATTTATTTATTTATTAATCAAATAAATCTTATTCGAATGCAAACGAGTTTGAACCAACTAATTTTTTACTAACATTTGGTTCATTTAATTGGTAATTGAAACAAAAAGATTTCTTTTAAACATTGTATAAAGGTTATCCCAAAGAGAGAGAGGGGGTTTTGACAACCACGATATATTATTGGAATTTGAACTATTCATTTTTTAAAAAAAAAAAATTTCCCTTGAGCATTTTCCCTATATTACACTCATGTATATATCTCCACTAGTTTCTATTGCCGTGACAGTGGTTGAGACAAAAATAAACCTAAAAATAGACTATGGATTGCCACCCAAAAAAAAAAAAAAGACTAATTAAGTAATTACTATAAAAAAGAGTATATATTAGACTAAAATAATCATATACTCAAAAAGAAATTTTAATTTTCCATGAGTATTTTCACCGCGTGTGTATATCAATTAGGCTTCAAATTTGTGGTGGTAGGGGTCAAAATAAATTAAAATTCTAGTTAAAAAACTTAAGTTAAAATGATATTGACTTGTCATAATTTGATGCCTTATTTTCATACAACTTTTTCTAAAAGTAGAATTATGAGATGGGCGGCATATCATAATTTCGTCAGCAGCAGCAGCCATAGAAGTTTATTTTACTTAATTAAAATTTAGAATAAATTAAAATTCTAGTTAAAAAATAATTACATGAATATCAATATGATATCATTTTCGTTTTATTAAAAAAAATTTATAACCTATCAACTTTTTTACACATCAAACTTTTATATTTTTTTATTTAAATCATAAAATTACCCCACAAGTTGCTGCACGTCCCCAAATCCCACTTTGCAAGAGGCCATAAAAAACAGCGACTAAAAGTTTGGGAGTCTGAAAATTCTGAAAGCAACTCCTCCTCTACGCTTCCAAAGTAGCTCATCATATGACCATCGGTTTCTGCTAACACTCGGTGCATCCCCTCTCTCTCTCTCTCTTTCTACTGAGACCAAGGTGCATTTTGACTGAAGCTGAGAAACAGTTATTTTAGTTGTGCTACAAAACTGTTGGCCCGAATAATGTATTTATATTTTGCAATTTTTGTTTCTGCAGATCAAGTGGTTAACAAGGGTTTTGAGCCTCCCACTAATCCAGCAACCCAGCTAACTTTTAGTAGTTCATCTACTTGAAGGTACACTAATACTTAATTACTTAAAAAAATTAACCTTTTTAAATGTCAACTAGCAGACACTTACTTGATAAAGTATATATATATTAATTTCACGGTTTTTTTCTAAGGATGGTAAGAAGAGATTGCAGTATTGATGTAATGGTAAGCAAAGTAAAGAGATAGAGGTAGGGCGTGGATATTTGATTGTGGTTGTCACTAATAAAGGCATAAATGTATTAAAGAGTTGGTCGTTTATGAATTATGAAACAATATTAGCTCACGGTCTTCAAGTAGAAGAAATATTAGTTCATGGTCAATACAATTGTGATAATATAGTTGTTATGCAAATATATATATATATATATATATATATATATATATATATATTTATATATATCTTAGGCAAGTACTTTTCCAAATATCATTGATGCTTTTTAGGTACGGCTGGAGTTTGACTTTGATGTTAGAATTTGCCAATCATACTATGCTTATGATAGATTTCCTTTTTTTTTTTTTTTTATAGAGGAACCCTCTAACAACTATTCTAGAGTACACATAAGATAAACATCAAATATGAGTAAATTTCTACTCGTACAATACCTTGCAAAGGATACAAAAACGTAAGTTGCTCAACACAATTCTAATGCAATAAGATGATATCCATGAGAGATTTGAACTCGGTTAGAGATAGAAAATTTCATTCATTCCCCCAACTTAACCAATTCCTTCTAGACTCATAATAGATGGTGTTTGCCATAATAAAATAACCAAAGATTTCTCTCTAGGTTATCTAATCACTTCGATGCTAACATCAATTTGCCACTATAAATTTCTGTACATGAATAGTGAGATTTAAAATTAGAAGGGACTAGTGCTAGTTGAAGATGTGAAAGCCTGCAGTGCAGCAATGAGATGGTAAAGACATGGAACATTTATTAAGAGAAAAAATTATGAATCGTGGGCAGAAAAATCCCCACGGAGCGAGAAACATACCATTAGTAGGGCGAAAGAACGCGGCAAAAATAGGAAGTGTGTGTCTCTATAGGGCTACATGATAATATCGGATCGGATGGAGTAATTTTCCTACTGAATAAAGGAAAAAGGAAAAATATGGAGAGACATACATATTTTTACGATCACGAGAATGGCTACGTATGCTGCTTTCGAATCACTCCTGCACATGTTAGAGCTGGAGACACCGATTGGGACATTTTCAAAAAATTATCATGTTCGCTGTCAGCAATATCAAATCTGTCCAAATGCAGGTAGCTTTCATATTGGTGCTCGAAAATCTGAGGGGCCATGGCGTTTTTGCTACATGACACTTCGATCAATGTCTAAAGGTCCCATTCTCTCCCTCTCCCTCTCTCTCTAAATAAGCTTACAGGAGAGATCGCAGCCTATTCATGGGCAAAGATATAGCTGCAGTTCAAGTGTTGATGGGTTCCGTGGGAGGTGCATGCTTATGCAACCCTCTTCTCTTCTTCTTAGGGTTTTATGCAGAAGCTGCCATTATCATACTGATTTTGAATATATACACACACACATATATATATATATATATATATATATATATATATATATATATATATACACATACACACACATGATTTGCTAGTTTTGCTTAATTCCATTTACTTATTAATGGTTTTACCCATTTCATTACAACGTTATTAATCCGACAATATGATGAAAATGGTACTTGGTCAATTTTTTGTCTGGTTAGAGAGGTATATATAAGCGCTGCACCACACACAAATGATCACCATATAATTGGTGCCTATCATGTCATACAGTACTCATATCTATATTTAAGTACAAAATCAAGAACTTGGAATTAAGAAAGCAGGTAATATTAAAAAATATATATGTTAGAAAATAATAATATAACTCTTCAAAGTAAAAAAATTAAAATTTGACAGGTTTTTCTTAAAAAATTTTAATTTTTTAAGAAAAATACATAAATTTAAAATTTATGGGAGAAGCAGATGCCAACACCACCCTCCTCTGATTCCGCCACTGCACATAATGATGATGAACAACAAATAGATCATCACGTATCCGTATTCCTAAAGAAAATCCTTTAATTAGCTCCATCTGAAAATCAAACCGATTGCATGAATCATTAGAAATCCAGAACCTTAGAAAGATCTAATATTGTCCATAATCTAAATATATATGTTCAGATCACCCTGATCTGAATCTGCAGAGCTTTATCTGTGGCTGGTCCATGTTGATCAATGAAATACATGGAGGCGGGCAGACCTTTCAAGCTGGACCAATCCAGATGCCAGGACACAGTGTCACAGTCCCTCCTTGGCGTATAGAGGAGTCCTATCTTTTTCATTTTCAGTAAGCCTATGGGTATAAAGTATACAAGATTTTCAAGCTCCTTTCACAGTTGCAGGCAGTGTTTGTGTGTTGGGTTAGGATTTTTGGCCTCAAAATAGCCAAGTATACATAACAATGTTGAGGGCTCTGAATATTTATTTGTTTTTTCTGTGAGAAGAAATATTATTACATTCCCTGATAGGTCATTTTCAAAAATAAACGGTAATTGCAGTTTTAAAGTACAAAACGACAGTCTTGTGAGGGACAAATCGTTCTATTTGTCTTTATTTCTCTATCCCATCTATTGAAGAAGGCTGTGACTCTCTGTTAATTTGCTTATCATAAGAAAAGGAAGAAGATAAAAATTCTATCCAAGATCAATGTACCCTATTTCGCAAAAGATGCAAGAATCTTGGTTGATTTTGTGAGGGAGAGAGAGAGAGTGTGTGTGTGTCTAAAAGATTGGATTTATTAAAGATCTCGAACGAACGTTGTTGTTTACATTAATTGGTTAACTCCATACATTGATGGAGTACTACATTCATTTTCTTGTTATGTACATTAAAGATCAATGGAGATTGACAGCCTAGACTCTTAATGGGGCTGCATCAATCGGGTTTGGACAAGTTCGAATTTGACTTGATTTAGAAGTGAAAACCTTTGTTGTGCTCGATAAGATCAACACTCCCCAAATGAAGAATTTGAATTTACTTGGGGAAAAAGTGTGAATTTTTTAATACTATTTGAGTATGTCAAATTAACAAATATGCCTTTTGAGGAAAAATTAAAGAATATGTATTTATATTTTCTATACATACTTTTGTTGTTTTTATATGTATTACATTAGCCTTTCAATGATTTATGACCTTATTGCTTCAAACGAAATGAATTGTCATGCATATTTAGTTAATTAATGTTTTAAAATATATATCAAACGAGAAAAAAAATAGATCACATTGAAAACTTTATAACATATTTGAATTAGCATCACAAAAACAAAAAATATATATTTATGTTATAAAATTAGGGTAGTGTTAGAATAAAATCTACACACTACACACTAAGAAAATTCTAACTATTCTTTGCACAAGAATTTCTCTCTTTCTCTTCTCTCACAATTTTCTCTAATCTTTCTTTCACAAAATAATGGTGTATTACAAGCTTAGAGAATAGCTCTATTTATAGAGCTCTAATTAGTGGATTACATCATGGCATACATCATCTTCCACTAATCTTAATTATTGGTGTCTCCACTAAATGGTGGACATCCATAAAAATCTTCTATAATAATTCACATAAATCCATAATTAGTGGAGCCTCCACTAATTAATAAAGATTCCAATAATTCATAACACTCCCCCTTGGATGTCCATCCATTACATAAAGAATATGCCTCGTTAAAACCTTACTAGATAAAAACCCGAGTGGGAAAAAAATCTAGTGAAGGAAAAAGAGTACACTATTCTATATGTCCATTTATTACTCCCCTTGATGAGATGATTCCTTTAAATCTTTAAACCGAGCGATACCGATTTTATATCTCAACTTCTCAAATGTTGCGATCGGTAAAGTCTTCGTGAAAATATCTGCGAGGTTATCACATGACCGAATTTGTAGCACATCAATTTCACATTTCTTCCGGAGTTCATGAGTAAAGAAGAATTTTGGTGAAATATGTTTTGTCCGATCTCCTTTAATATATCCTCCTCGTAATTGAGCTATGCAAGTTGCATTATCTTCATAAAGAGGAGTTGGAATATCTTTGATTGATGATAATCCACAACTTTCTCGGATATAATGAATCATGGATCTTAGCCATACACATTCTCGACTTACTTCATGAATGGCTATAATTTCAAGCATGATTTGAAAAAGTAGTCTGCTATAGATTGTTTCGTAGAACACCATGATATAGCAGATATTTCCACATGTAAATAGATAGTCCGTTTGAGAACGTGCTTTATGTGGATCAGATAAATAACTAGCATCTGCATAACCTATCAATGTTGGATTGGTTTTATTTGAATAAAATAATCCGAGATCAATTGTACCTTGGAGATATCGAAGGACTTGTTTAATTCCATTCCAATGTCGTCGTATTGGTGAAGAACTAAATCTTGCTAATAAATTGGCAGCAAAAGCAATATCAGGTCGTGTATTATTAGCAAGATATATCAATGCACCAATTGCACTGAGATATGGTACCTCAGGACCAAGGAGTTCTTCATCATTTTCTTGAAGTCGGAAATGATCTTTATCCACATTTAATGATCGGACGATCATTGGAATACTCAATGGATGTGCTTTGTCCATGTAAAATCTTTTTAGCACTTTTGTCAGTATATGTTGATTGATGAATAAATGTTCCACTCTCCAGATGTTCAATTTGTAAACCAAGGCAAAATTTGGTTTTACCAAAATCCTTGATTTCGAATTCTCTTTTTAAATAATCAATTGTTTCTTGGAGCTCTTCAAGAGTTCCAATAAGATTAATATCATCAACATATATAGCTAATATCACAAATTTAGAACCGATTTCTTAATAAAAACACATGGACATACCTGGTCATTTTTAAATCCCGCTTTCAATAAATATTCACTAAGACGTGTGAACCACATGCGCCCAGATTGCTTCAGGCCATATAATGATTTCTGCAACTTGATGGAGTAATTTTCACGAGGATAATGTTTATATGCTTCGGGCATATGAAATCCTTCGAGGATTTTCATGTAAACATCATTTTCTAAATTTCCATACAAGTAAGCGATGACAACATCTAATAGGCGCATATCTATCTTTTCATGTACTTGCTAAACCGATAAGATATCGAAGTGTAATAGCATCAACAACGGAGAATAAGTTTCATCATAATCAATACCTGGTCTTTGTGAAAAACCTTGGGCTACTAATCGCGCTTTATATCGAACGATTTCACTCTTTTCATTACGCTTTCGCACAAATATCCATTTGTAGCCAACGGGTTTTACACCTTCGGTGTTCGGACTGCGAGTCCGAAGACTTCACATTTTGTCGGTGCATTTAACTCCGATTGAATCGCATCTTTCCATTGCGACCAATCTTTTCTATGCCGACATTCATCAACCGATATTGGTTCAAGATCATCATTATCCTGTGTAACATCAAGAGATATATTGTATGCAAATATATTATCAATAATAGTTTCTATCCTATTCCAACTTCTATCGGAAGTGGTATAATTGATAGAAATTTCAAGTGTTACTTTCATCAACTTCGGTTCTTTGTCATCAGTTCTCTCTTGGTCTTTATCATTCTTTTCTTCAATATGATCTTCCGGATCATTTAATCCTCTTTTCTTTCGAGGATTTTTATCTTTAGAACCAAGAGGTTGGCCACGCTTACGGCGTGTTTTTGACTCAGCAGACTATAGGTATAATATTTTGTTCTCACTGGAACTTCAATTCGAATAGGAGCATTTATAGTCGGAATATGCGATTTTGTAACTCTTCCGGAGTCAACAAAAGTGTCCGGCATTTGATTTGCAATGCTTTGCAAATGAATTATCTTTTGAACTTCAAGTTCACATGCGCTTGTGCGCGGATCAAGATAATTTAATGATGTTGTCCAAGCAAGATCCTTTTTATGCTTGTTTTGGTTCTCCCCTAATTTAGGGAATAATGATTCATCAAAATGACAATCGAGCAAATCTTGCTATGAATACATCTCCCGTCGAGGGTTCAACATACCCGATAATAGAGGAAGAATCATATCCAACGTATATCCCCTTTCTTCTTTGAGGACCCATCTTTATACGTTGATTTGGTGCAATTTGAATATATATATAGCACACCCAAAAATTCTTAAATGAGTAATATTTGGTTCTGACTCAAAAGCCAATTGCAAAGGAGAGAATTTATGATAACTAGCTGGTCTTATACATACAAGTGTTGCAGCATGTAGAATAGCATATCCTTAGGCAGATGTTAGGAGATTTGTTTTCATTAATAATGGTCTAACAATTAATTGTAATCGTTTAATCAAAGATTCAAGCAAGACCATTTTGTGTGTGAACATGAGCTACATGATGTTCAACATTAATCCCAATTGACATGCAATATGCATCAAAAGCATGTGATGAAAATTCACCAGAGATTATCCAAACGGATATTTTTAATGTGATGGTCCGGAAATTGTGCTCGTAATTTAATTATTTGAGCAAGTAATCTCGCAAACGCCAGGTTGCGAGTAGATAATAAACATACATGTGACCATCGGGATGATGCATCAATTAAGACCATAAAATATTTGAACGGTCCACATGGTGGATCAATAGGTCCACAAATATCTCCGTGAATCCGTTTGAGAAATGTAGGACTTTCAACTCCTACTTTTACTGGTGATGGTTTAACAATTAATTTTCCTAGGGAACATGCAGTACATGCGAATTTTTCTGATGTTAATATCCTTTTATTTTTTAAAGGATGACCATGTGTATTCTCAATGATTCTTCTCATCATGGTAGGTCCCGGATGACCCAACCGGTCATGCCAAATGCTAAAAGTAATAGGATCAGTAAACTTTTGGTTTACTAGATGATGAATTTCAATTGTACGTATTTTTACAAAATATAGGCCAGTAGAAAAAGACGGCAGTTTTTCTAATATAGATTTCTTACCCAAATGCATTTGAGTAATAAAAAGATGCGCAATCCCATTTTCCTCATTTGTTTCAACATGATACCCATTTCTGCGGATATCTTTAAAACTCAATAAATTTCTTCTGGATTTTGAGGAAAATAGCGCCTTATCAATAATAATTGTTGTTCCTTTAGGCAACAATATACTAGCTCTTCCGGAGCCCTCAATTACATTTGCACTACCGTTTATCGTATAAATATTTATTTCTCCCATTTTGAGATCAGAAAAATATTTCTCATTTTTTAGTATGGTGTGTGTAGTTCCACTATCAATAATGCATACATCATCATTAACAACAGCCATCTGAACACACACATATATATATGCAAACGTAAATATTATTAGAATAGAATGAAAATGAAAATATAAAAATATCAGGGTGAGGCTTTAGTTCTTCTGGACACTGCCATCACCAATTAAATGGTCTATCCTACCGTCCGGGTGTTCAAAAAATCCGATACATCCATATGGGTAATATTGATATTAAGATCTTCAGGATCAATATCATCATCCTCAGACATTATTTATTGGATGTTGAGAAAAATTTGCTTCCACATTTTTATTTTTCAATGAAGCTTGATACAATTCAACTAAATGCTTAGCCGTACTGACAGTTTCGTGACCAATGACCTTTCATGCCACATCTATAACATATATCCTCATGCTTTTCTTCAATTTCTTTTTCTTTTCCCTTATGATCTTTTTTGTTCCATTTCGGTGGCCGTATTTCTCACGGTTTGATTATGATTGTGATAAGGAAAATATCGAGCGTGTCTACGACCATAACCACAACCACGGCCACGACCACGACTATAACGATGGCTTCGCTAGAGCCAACAACATTCACTTCGAGAGTCTTTGTTGAGCCGATTGGTCCGGCTTCATGATTTCTCAATAATAACTCATTATTCTTCTCTCGCAATGAGGAGGGCGATAATTAAATCTGTAAATTTTGTATACCCCTTTTCTCGATATTGTTGCTTGCAGGACAATATTTGAGGCATGAAAGGTGGAGAATGTCTTCTCCAACATATCTTCATCGATCACTTTTTCTCCGCATAATTTTAATTGAGATGTAATTTTATACATTACGGAGCTATATTCATTCACGGTTTTAAAATCTTGCAACCTCGGATGCAACCATTCATACCGTGCGATGGGTAGTACGACCATCTTCAGGTGGTCAAATCTTTCTTTTAAATTTACCCACAGGACATATGGATCTTTTTCGGTAAGATATTCCATTTTCAAATTTTCATCGAGATGACGACGAATAAAAATCAAAGCTTTAGCCTTGTGTTGTGCAGATACACTATTATTTGCTTGAATAGTTTCACTAAGGCCTTCAGCATTTAGATGCATTTCTGCATCGAGAACCCATGACATATAATTTTTTTCAGAAATATCAAGGATTACAAATTCGAGTTTAGCGAGATTAGCCATAGAGATCAATAAATGCGTACATGTCTTCTGGTTTTGTTAACGGCAGAAACTCGTGCTTAGTCTTCTGGCTTTTGTACCGGTAGAGACTCGTGCTGATAACGTGTTATAAAATTAGAGTAGTGTTAGAATAAAATCTACAAACTAAGAAAATTCTAACTATTCTTTGCACAAGAATTTCTCTCTTTCTCTTCTCTCACAATTTTCTCTAATCTTTCTTTCACTAATCTTTCTTTCACAAAATAATGGTGTATTACAAGCTTAGAGAATAACTCTATTTATAGAGCTCTAATTAGTGGATTACATCATGGCATACATCATCTTCCACTAATCTTAATTAGTGGTGTCTCCACTAAATGGTGGACATCCATAAAAATCTTCTATAATAATTCACATAAATCCATAATTAGTGGAGCCTCCACTAATTAATAAATATTACAATAATTCATAACAATTTAATTTTATTTACTAAAATAAAATAAATATTTAAATGAATTTTATTTGGTCTCATAACACATCATACTCTTTATTTCTTCGCACCCTTTTTGTTAAAATTCAAATATAATTTTTAATTTAAAACTAAAATTATTTTATAAGTAGACGTTAGAATGGTAAGAAGCCCATTGTCGGCCACACTATTTTTCCTAGATTTCAGGCCCAACCATGACAGGACCAGGACTGAGTAAGCCTAATTTATGGACCAGAAACTTTAAGGACTGTCGCTAGGCCTAAGTACGAAAGACTGGACAGTACTTCTAGAAGGCCCAATTATAGGTGATAACTGGTTTATAAAGGCCCAAAAGACAGCCTGCATCTAAGCAGGCTAACCCAGTCTCTAGTCGTAAAGGAAACACAATGTGGCTTTTGGAGTGGACTTCTCTTTTTTTTTAAAAAAAATGATTTTGATTTGTTTTATTTGTGAATTTTATTTAATTTGTAAATTTTGTTTGTAAAATGTTGATAATTTTATTTTTCATCCTAATTAATCGTAATCTTAATTTTTACATCTATAATTTTTTTTATAAAATTTAAAATTATATTTCATGTAAAAAAAAGGACTATAATATAAATTAGATGAATTTTTCTTTTTAGCTTCAATTTATTTTTTAAAAAAAAAACTAATAGATTCATCTGTTTAAAGGAAATTCCAGATCTAACACTGAGCCACTTGACTATTATTCATGGCTTAAAAAACCTATTACTCCAAAATTTTCAATAATATTGTATTCTTTTATCCGAATTTGAATATTTACTTATTTTATTTTAAAATATTCAAAAATAAATATTTATTTTTATAAAGTAAACATATTTTCCTTTCAAACTTTGTGCTGACTTATTACATTTAAAGATGTAAGTTTTACTAACTTATACGTCTTATTATTAACCTCTTTAATTAATTAATAAAAATAAAATAATAATTTAATTATAATTTGGCACTCTCATAAATTATTGTGTCCAATCAACATAAGATATTGAATATGAATAGAAAGGGCAATAACATTATTACAATTATATTGTACTACAATTAATTAATCTAATGTCATTTCACATCGTCATTTGTGGAGACAAATTTAAACAAATTTTCTTGTCTTTAGTTAATATTATATTTCTAAATCCGATTTTTTAAGTTTTCATAGTTATCTTGATAATATTTGTTTCCGGGGTCCTCATCCAACATTTGCAAGTGGATCTTCATAGTCCCTAGTCCCATAGGTAGGGGTGTACTCGAATCGAATCAAGTCAAATTCTGAAGTAATCGAGTCGAACCTTATTATTTTTACTCAAAGCTCGAATTCGAGCTCGAGTTCGATTTGAATATCAAATTTTAGTTCGAATTCGATTCGTTTAATATACGTAAAGCTCGAGCTTGATTTGAAGCTCGATTATAATAAGCTCAAATTCGAACTTGACCTCAAACTCGAATTTGAATTAAATTTGAATTTAACTATTAAAAAAATTATAAAATTAAATAATTATATATTAACTAATTAATCGAATATGTTCACGAGCTTTCGAGCCTAATATTTGGATATTCGAATTCGGCTCGTTCAAAATTCGAGCTTAAACATCAGGCTTATATTCGAGTTCAAACTCGAATTTTTCGAACTCGAGCCGAGCCTTTATCGAGCCAAATCCAAACATGTTCGATAAAGACTCGATCCGAGTACACCCCTACCCATAGGTAATGAGAGAAAGTGAAATCTGTGTAGGTGAATAAAAATATATTAAATTGAATTCAGATGAATTTTAATAAAAAATTTATTAAATACGTAGAGTGCAATGGAATTTAAAGAAAGAGTATAATGTGTTGGGAGTAGATAATAGTTTTTTAAAAATGAAAATATATAAAATAATACTCATTCCATTCCATAATATAAGTCGTTAAAGATTACTTTTGTTGTCCTAAATTATAAATCGTTAGGAACTTTTGAAGAAGGTTTTAAAGTTATTTTTACATTTTTATCCTTATTTATTGTTTTCTTTCCCTTATTTATTATTTTTCTCTCTCCTCTCTTCTTTTATTTCAAAGTTATTTAAATAGGGGTGTTTTAGGAAGAAAAAAATATAAAATCACATTATTTTTAGGAATCTTAATATGTGTGAAATTAAATCAAACGACTTATATTATGGGACGGAGGGAGTAATATATTTAAATTAAAGAAAAATTTTAATTTAGAATGAGATTGAAAATTTTAATCCACTTAGAACATAAGTTGCATAACAAAATGCTTTTTTCTTTATGGAACTCAATTTTTAAAAAAGTTTTTGATCAACTCTCGTGAAATTATTTATGTTTATGAAACTATAATAAAAAATATTATGAAAAAAATAATCATATAAAAAATTTATTGCATAACATTGTAACTTTCAATAAATGGAATCGCAAAGGTCGTTGATAGAAGCTGATAGTTTATTTTATTTTCCTTTATAAATGCTCTACTATGGTTTGAAATTTAATTCCCTAAATTATGCTTTCAACTCTAGTCATTTTATTCACTTTCCCGCTCTTCCATCTTGGGAGTTAATTGGTTACATAACGAGGCTCTACAAAGTGCTATCTTTTTTACATAGAAATATTCTTTGTGCTCCCTATTTACATCATTTTAGAGAACACATGCATTTCATTCATACATAAAATTAAATTTATATAAATCAATCACAATACTCGTAGTTTAGAAATATCAAACTTCGATAACGAAATATCAGTATTAAAAATCAACGGAACGAACAATAGCAGTAGCAATGACTATTAAACATTAATTTCAAGAAATTTGGAATGAATCAATACAAGACTACATGTGGTCATCCACATAAATCTTAGAATGATTTATGTTATGAATGTGATTGTATTTTACACTGACTGTTACAAATCTTATCGTAATTTTCCTCCTTTATCTGAATTTGAAACTGAACATAAGAAAACGAACTAAAATCAAACACGCGAATATTTTTCGAGCGCAAGAAACACAAAAGAAGAACTACTATTGAGAACGATTATATCGTTATAAAGTTGATATGGAATGGATATGGTTGTTATCAGTTATGAGAGGAGGAGGAGGAGGTGTAGATGGAGGTAGGGCTCATCAAAAGGAATCAATGATCAAAACCTCGTCACGTAAACAGTCGATGGATCGAGGAGGATAAGGAACATATTTTGCATGACCTGTAATGATTTTGATGTTCATGCATGTCCAAAGCTATTAAAAGAGTTGCGTGCAACTTGTTTCTGGGAAGAGGGACAGCTTTTATTTCATGCTAGCTTTTCATATGTCCTAATCTTCGAAATCGGCCAATTTGCATGCATATGATGTAATGGAACTTTTAGGATCCTTAAAAATTTCAATCCAAATGGAATAATATATGTTTTTGTGTGCTACTATTAAGATTTTTGAAGGCCAAGGATATTTGGTTCTTATCCTTTAGTTTTAGTACTAGGTAACTTTATATTAAAGTTTGGATAAGTAGCTATTTTTGGATGTCTTAGGTGGTTTAAATTAATAATTCGATATCTTTGGATTGCTTCTTACATAAACATTAATAGATATTAGATGCGTTGTTTTATAAGTACGTTATTGTTGAAAAGTTTTATCATACATTTGCCTCTCATATGAGAGTGTATTTGGGTTGCATTTTTCATTCAGCCCAAAATTTATTTTAATTTAAATAATTTTTAATTTTAAAAAATGATAATATACTAATAACATATTATATTTCTTTTTAAATATAATTTTATCTTACATATTTAATAATTTTTTATTATATTTAAATAAACTCATCTCAATTCAATTCTTATTCACTTATATAAAATAAACTTTTTAGTTCAAAATTTTACAAATTTAAAAAATAATTATAAAAAAATTATAAAAGTGACCCCAAAAAAAAATAAAGGGGGTAATTAAGTAAAATGCATTAGTGGACCCTGAAGTTTTTATTAAAAGTCTTATTTTCATACAACTTCTCCAAAAGTAGAATGATGAGATGGGCGGCATATCATAATTTCGTCAGCAGCAGCACCCATAGGGGCGGTTCGTAGCGGGTGCACACCGTAACATTGAGTAATAACCCAACCCTAATTGGAGGCCCAAACTCAACGGCCCATTCTGTTTCTACGGCAACAAAAACCACATGACATGCTTACCCCGGGACGTGAACAAATGCCTATTTTAAGCAATAGTTAAATTAAAGATTATTCCTGTAATTATACGCATGGATAGCTACATTAGCTGCTACTCTCCCTTCTATTCTTAGCCAAAGAAAGAAAAAAGAGAAGAAGCACTTTGTGAATAGTTGAATTATTAATTTCTTGACTAGTGCTTCAAATTTTGAATTTCTCATTTTTATTCTTATCAAGAGTCAGCTATATTAATTACTATCTTTCGCTCCTTTTCAATTAAAAAAAAAATTAAACGAGTAGTTCAATCATTGACTTCTTAACTCGTACTTTATATTTTGAATTTTCTTTTTTTCCGTACTAATATATTAACTACTTTAGTCACTATCTTCTCTTTTTTTTTTGTCAGTGAAAAAAAAATTAATGATTCAATCATTAGCTTGACTCGTACTTTAAATCTCAATTTTTTTCCTTACTCTTACCGTATGAAAAAGAAAAGAAAGAAAGGTTGCACCAAAGAAAAATTTTAAAGAATTGACTGGTTTTTTTCTATCAAACTTCATTTATGGTCGGCTTATCCATCCACCAAAGAAAGTATCTGTCAAGTTTGATTGCACCCCATTTTCCAATTATCCATCACAAATGTCGTGTTGAGTTCAAGTTGTATATTTCCATTAATATAATGAATATGCAATTTCAACCTAAGGTGGTTGCTCTATTGACCCTATAGCCACAGCTCAGAGGACGAGGCCTTTGGATTTGGTCCCAAACTCTCCCACCAAAAATTGCTGGTATATTAGGATTTGTTATCTGATTTCACCAACAACTTCTCTTATGAGAATTGATCATTTTGGTCGTGGAGAAGTGAGGTAGTTAGGGCTCCCGACAGCATGCTGTAAATTCAAGAAACGTAATAGAGTTTGAGTCTCTGCTTTTGTGTGAACATTTGAGGATTGCTATGGTTGGCAGTGGTTGAAGAAACTGGGGTTGGAACAACGACAACAAGAGTATCAACTTCTAGCATGTTTTCTTTACACATTTGAGTGAAGCCTAGTTTAGAAGATAAGCAAAAGAATGATGCTCACATCAATATCAAAGAAACTGCGAATTCGTTAATGCTTACCAACTTACATTAGTTGAACCTAATGCATATTCGTTGCTAATCAAGTCAAATCATTATGTTATTCACCATGGATGATTGCGATTAGCAAATTTCTTGATTATCCAAATTCTCAGAAGCATTTCATCAAACAATAGGCGGTGACCACAACTAATTGCTAGAAAGGGACATTAATAAGCCAAGAATTTCCTTCTTTTCATTTTTTTTTTTATTTTCTAGGATTGTGTTCTTCCTCCCCCGTACTATAGGTCAAATACTTAATTCTTAAACTAATTTTTTATTACTTTAATTATTTCGAATTCT
The DNA here is from genome assembly GCA_026120185.1 of Voacanga thouarsii. Taxonomy (NCBI): domain Eukaryota; kingdom Viridiplantae; phylum Streptophyta; class Magnoliopsida; order Gentianales; family Apocynaceae; genus Voacanga; species Voacanga thouarsii. The sequence continues at coordinate 10,412,311 of JANUWF010001287.1, read as the reverse complement.
TTATTTTCTTTCTCATTCGCACTCTTCTCTCACTACGTAATGATAGCGGGAATAAAAAAAGATAAAAGGAAGCACAACTAGTGATCCCTATGACTAACTTATAGAAGGGGACATTAATTACTAAAACAAGGTTCATAAGTTTTGATCTACAGATAACAATATACTTCTTCTTGGGACATATGGATAAGACCCAAGAGAAAAATTGAAGAAAATGGTTTCTTTTTGGGATTGCTTGAGAGATTAGAAGATTGAATTTCTTTCAAGGTTGATTATGACATTTGGATATAGTTTCTGGGGTCGAATGTGACATTTGCATTCTGCAAATCACGAAATTTGAAAATAAAGATCATAACTCCATTTAAATAGAATGACAATTGGACTTGAAAAGTCTCCATATTTGAAAATTGAGATCAGTCTGTCTTCACCAGACAATTAATTTCAATTTTTCTTTACTACTACTACTATTAAGGAATCATATCCATTGGGAATCTTGAATCATCTTAGTTTTTTTTTTTTTTTTGGTAAACTACAATAATGTTACTTTTATGGAATGCCGTTTCATTAATTGACTCAACAAATATAAAAATGTTCGCACGATAGCCAATATGCAACCAATTTGCAATTTTATATTTTAATTTTTGGCACTGCTCCATGTATATTTCACACTTACATTATGTTTATTTAGAATAGAAAGGGGAAGAAGAGGAAATATAAATTTAGAAGGTAAGTAAATTAAAAGGGAAAGTTTTTCTTTTTTATATTAAAAAAATAATTCGTTCAAATTTAAATAAATTGTGACATAAATCAAAATAATACTTAATATTTCTTCTTCTCCTATTCTAACAAAGTAAAATATAAATAAAATATATTTACTTCTCCCAATAAAAATAATAATTCTCCACAGCTTCTCTCTTCCCCCTTTCCCTCTTCTTTTGTGAACCAAACATAGAGTTAGTCATTCCAACTCAACAAAATTTTTGGTGACTTTTTATATTTAATACTTTAAAGATAGAATTCTACTATACTTATTGTGTCACAAAATTATTACACAAGTGACAAATTTACTTTAATTTTGATGATTGAACTTTCTAGCGATATGTTAACTAATTCATCAATTATTTATGGGTTCTTTTTGTTGCTTTTTTTACTACCCCGTCCGCCCCCCCCCCCCCCAACCCCCCCAAAAAAAAGTGGGGAAAAGGAGAATAGAATGCAAGAATTGAGTTATGATTTTGAATCCTTCAAAAGGGATTCTCTTTTTAGAAAAAGAAAAAATAAGTTATAGAATAATAAATAATTAAGAAATAACTCACTTTTCGGCATAGAAATGAGAAAAACATGGATTGTTACATAGTAACGCTTGGGGGGATTTGGATAGTTGATTCCATTTGACAAAAGAAAATTAGATGACAAGTCCTAATCACCAATTCCTTGCTGGAGAGGAACTCTGATTGGATATCTTAGTCCACAAATATTTTTTAGTATCAATTACTATTATCATACATATCTTCTTATACGACTCTAATCTTATAGGACCCAAACAAAGGGCCCTCTCGACTGCGTTCCTCTGTTCACTACTTAGCTGCTAATAAACTGGAAAAAGGCTCATAACCAACTGAGATTGGATATGCCCTCTTCTTATAGTTATTATGTGGCATTCTGATCCTTTTATAGAGCCAAATGTCCTCCTTTTTGTTAGACAGAAACACACAAATTGGCTAATCTTCTTATCAATTTAGGTTCAAAAAAGTTACGCTGCAGGAAAGCAATTCATTCAAGATTGTGGCGTTGATATAAAATTGGAGGAACGACGTAGGACCCTTCAGCCTACTATCTCGACCTGGCATCTTCATCTCGGTTTTAGACTCTTGTGCAAGAGAATAGCCTGTCTTAATCTTGTTTACCTCTGTTACATTCATGACTATGAGGCTTCTTGACTATGCTTAGCAGCCCCTCACATTTGAATACCAGATTGTGTAATTTGTGGATGAAAATTGTGTTATAACTTTATATATACTGATCACGATTACGTGTATATATGTTTAACAACATGTTTGTTTGGGGTTAAAAAAAAAGAAAAGAAAAGTGAGAGATTTAAATTTAAATATAAATGAGTGATTTACATCGTTTGGTTAAGAAAGAGAAATAGAAGAAGAAGTAAATTAAGTGAGCAAAATCTCCACATTCACGTCACCAAAATAGTCCATTTAAATTTGAATAGATTGAAATGTAAATAATTACTTGCTTCTCTTCTATCTTAACCAAACAAAAAACCAATAAGTTATATTTATATTTACTCCCTTCCATGAAAGTAAAAGTTTCCTTCCCCTTTTCTTTCCCTCTTCCCTTCCTCCTTTTGTAAACCAAACATAGTGTAAAATTTAGTCGTTTCGTTAAAAAATTAATTGGTATAACTTATCTTTAATTGTTCAAATTTACCCCTTCAACCACCATAGTTAACTGTTGTGACTTCACCTAAACTAGTTTGCTTAGCAACCCCTGTAGTTGACAAATTTGAAAATAGAATTGTATAATTTGTAATGTAAAATTAAATTGTTTTGTTAAAAAATTAGTCGGTATAACTTATTTTTAATTGTTCGAAATTACCCCTTCTACCACAATACTTAACTGTTGTGACTTCATCCTAAATTAGTCTGCTTAGCAACCCCTGTAGTTGACAAATTTAAATATAGAATTGCATAATTTGTGTACGAAAATTACGCTATAACTTTATATACTCCTATCAGATTTTACACACATTTTGCTCAAAATGAATTCTATTAAAAAAACTAGTTAACCCGTCTTAAATTGTTTGATTTTACCCTTCAATCGCGACAAATACTGTTGTGGCTTTAGCCTAAATTAGTCTACTTTAGTAGCTCTTCTTGTTGCACAAATTTGGATATGGGTTTGACATAATTTATATATGGAAATTGTGGCATAATTTTATGCATACAGATCGTTTAACTAAAAAAATAGTCACATAATTTATCCTATATCATTCGATCTTATCCCTTCAATCAACGAAAATTAACTAGCTATGCTACTAGTCCCACAAATTTTATCTCAAATTGTAAATTGTATGCTGCTTGCAAATCCATGATTCTTGTAGTTTCAGAACATTTCACGAATTGTCAGGTTAACTTTTAATATGTAATAGATGACAGCCGCAGAGAATTCCAATTCAACTAACTATGTCAGAAAGAGAAGAAAAAAGAAATGAATTGAAGGATGATGTCAAGCATTTGAACACACAGGGGAAGCTATGAGAACAAATGACAAGCCTGTGGAATTTGATCTCTCTTTGGACGTATGAGGACAAGGTAATGGATTCAAAAGGAAAAGAACAAGGGAATTTTGGTCAAGTACGGAAAGCCAGTTTTGTAGAGAAACTGGGACGATTTTGGTTTTGTCAGGTACAGATTGTGGACTACCTTACAAAAGCAAAATGACTACCATGAAACAACATTACTTTTTTCCAATGGTTAATCCTCCACGAGGGGGCAGGCAAGTCTTGATATGGTGAATTAGTCAAATAAGTCCATCATAAACAAAATACTAAAGTCCAAATTAGGCACCCTGTTATTCAAAATTTCAAAATGAAAAGAGGGGTAAGTAGTTTTCTTGATTTTCTATTTGGCAAAACATCAAACAGTTTGCCTGCGAATATTGTACCCTCGGTTTCTTCACAGATGAAAAAGAGAGAATTTCTTTTGGGGTTTTCCCTTTGAATCTCTATGCTTCTTATCTTGCATCCATTGCCATTTTATAATACACAAAAACCAGAAAAAGTAAGGATGCTTTACTTAGCTAACAAACCAGGCATGAAATGAACTACAAGATTTTACAAATCTTACTCTTTTCCAAGTAGTCTCACTACATCGAAATTTCAAAAATTACAAGTCTAAAAATGTAATTGGATAAAGATTTTTTAAAATTCATTTCAATCTAAAATTACAATTTAATTTTAAATAATAATATTTTAAATAATTTTCATTTCACGTAAACTGTTTTAAACTCACAACACATCATATTCTTTTTATTTAACCTTACTTTATGTCTTACCTTATTATATATACTAGGTTAATGTTTCGTGCGTTGTACGAATTGTAATGTTATTAAGATTTAATATATTAATATTAAATATATATTATTAATTAATTTAATTAATTATTTAATTAAAATTTTAAAATAATTTTCAAAAAATTACACATTTCAATGTATTAATATTAAATACATATATAAATAGTTTTTAAAGAATCACACATTTCAATATATTAATTTAGATAGTATTCAAAGAATCACACATTTCAATGTATTAATATTAAATACATATATATTTTATTAATTAAAATTAAATGAATTCAAATATAATTTTTAATTTTCTTTTAAAAAAATTCTATTTAATGATGTGGCACCTTATAATACTTCTACGTATCGAAATGGTAGACTTTTTTTCGACTTTTAAATATATATATATATATATATATATTTCATTTAATCACGTGTCACCTTATAATACTTTTATGTGTCGTAAATGTAGACTTCTTCTTTGACTTTATATATATATATTTAGTAATTTTTTAAATACTCAACCTAATGAGTATATATTATTATTAGTATTATTTTGTTATGACTTCAAAAGTAGGAAGGAGTAGTTAAAGAAGCAAGCAAGAGTGCAAGACAGTCCAACCAATTCGTCAAAAAAGTATTGGGAGGAAGGAATAATAAAATAAAAGAAGAGAAAACAATGGTGGCAGGGAGCGGACGATGCTATGCTATGATAGCCCCAAATTGCAAAGGCCCTGTTTTTGGGAAATTGTGTGTCTCGTGACAAATACTCACTGCAAGTAGTCATTCTCTTTCTTTAAAAGCAGTGGCTACAAAGTTCGAGCTTATATGTCCATTTTGACCAAACAAAAGCAAAATTATTATTACTACAAAATTGATAACTTATCTGTTCTTACAAATATCTCATTGGCTCTTTTTTTCCCTTTAAAATGATTACACTCTTTATTTTAAAATAATTATCATTAAAGCTTTTATTCGATAATTAAAAAAATTATTAAAAAATCTTAACTATTTAAAGTAACACATTTTTGTAAATGTGCTGATAACTTAGTGCATGTGAACTTTAAAAGCTCTTTTTCTTTCTCGAGTGGCTTAGAGAATTTATAAAATAAACATTTTCTTGTTATTGTGTTTTTAGTTATCAACCATCTAATTTGGAAATTAGGAGATTGGAAATATCCCTTTTTCAACACAATGAAAGGGGAATAATTTGCTTCATTTTAATGACAATGAAGTTATGCAGAACGAAATTTGGATACCTAAATTATAATGTTAAGTACTCAACTGATGTATTATTAATACAATATCATAAATATATATTTTTTTAAAGGGATCTAATCAATCATATATGAAAAAGAAAGACAAAAATATTTGTAATTTGTTTCATTTATTTTTTGCCCTTTTTCCCTAGCTTTTAGTTCCTTGTTCTTGAAAGGAATGGGAAGTGGTGGGTAGTCTATAACAGAAATGTAGGAATGTGTAAATGTCTGTTGAAAAGAAGCTTAGAAATGGGAAGCCATTCTCTCATTTCCCTTTTTCCTTTTCTTTCTCTTTCGGGTTTAACCTCTCCCTCATCTGCCTTATAGACATCATATCTTCCTCTCTTGTACGCCTTGTTTTCACATATCTATCAAACAAATATATTGGTATGGTATCATATGGTCCTCTTCACTTTTGTCTCTTTCTTTAGGAACAAGTATCATCACATTATTATGAAAAAAAGCAGCCCAACAACACAAAAAAATAAAATGCCTATTTGTAATCCCTATAAATTTTCCTAATCTATATCTAAAATAATGATACTAAAATAAAATTCAATTTATTACTCTCTTGAGATAAGGTGATTTTTAATGTTTTGTACTAAATTAAGAAAATTATTAAGTAGAATAAATTATAAGGTAAAAGGATTGTGTTGTCCTTTTTGAAATTAGAAAATTAATTAATTTGATGATTTAGTATTATAAGATAAATAAGATAAGGATTTATTACTCACTCCAAATAATTGTTATTCAAGGCTTTCTATAGAAGAAAATTGTTAAATAACCTGAACTATAAGGTAAAAGAATTATGTTGTTCTTTTTTAAAATTAACGATTCAGTATTATAATAAATAAGATAAAAATTTATTACTCACTCCTAATAAATGTTATTTAAGGTTTTGAATGGAAGAAATTTGTTAAATAACCTGAACTATAAGGTAAAGGGGTTATGTTGTCCTTTTTGAAAATTGGAAAACTAATTAATTTGAAGATTTATTAATATAATAAATCTATATATATATATAAAAGCTGAAGGGAGAGGGAAGTCTCATGTAGTGACACTTGACTGTATGTGTTTGTGACACTTGGCTGTTTCAATTTTTTTAAGTATCTAATTTAATTAGATTTAGAAGTTTATCAGAATAATTTTTTAAGAAAAAAAAATGAAAGGTCACCTGCCTTAATTGGATTCTAATTTGCTCGCCGTCAATGGTCCTTTGTTAACCGAACTAGTAGCAATAGGTTCAGCTTTCGTGGGCTCTCCTTCTCATGGTTCATGGGCGGCAATGCTAGGAATTGTCGCCGACGCCCTGGCGAGCATTGTGAACACATTTGAGCATGGAGGACAAGTTGGAATGGTGTTCGAGATGTACAGGAGCAATGCAGGTTTCTTCAAACACATGGAAGAGACGATAGAATCCAATCTGTTGGAGAAAGATGTGAAGCGGAGAGAAAATGGCGAATTATTGGAAATGAAGGTGGCTTTGCAACTGGGAAGAAGTCTATCAGAGCTCAGGGATCTTGCATCAGATGATCATATTCCTGAGGCTGTGGAGTTTGCAAGCAAGCTATTTTAATTAAGAGACTTGCCTTCCAATTTAGCAAAGCAACTTGAGTACGTCCCTTGCGTGTGTGTGTGTGTCTATATATATATATATATATATATGCATAGCTAACCTCATCCGTAAATCAATTCTTTCATTCTTTTAAATGAAAATACTAAATCAAATTCTTTTATTCTTTATTATTCTGCTTGCGTTTTAGTTCCTTTTTTTTTTTTTTTACCTCATATTTTCCTTATTTCTTTCTCTTAACAACTCTGGATTGCTCCACTATTGTAAGGGGAATTTACCTAATATAAGTTCACATTAGAAATGAATGGCTGGTTTGGGAGTTTAGGAAAGATGAAAAAGAGGAGAAATCTTAATTTATGAGAGAAAAAAAGGGGGAAAAAAGATGAAGTTATTTATAGTTAATATCGTTTTAATAGAATTTTAAAAAAATATAAAATAATTAAATTAACATAATACTTTTTATATACAAATTAAAACTTCTCATATTATTGCAAATCACTAAAATCTATTAGAATTTTTATAAAAATTATTTATCCCGAACAACGCTCAAGCTTCTGACCTAGTAAAATAAGAATTTATTGTTCACTTCAAATATATATTATTCAAGGTTTTGTACCGAAGAAAATTAATACATAGCCTGAATTATAAGATAAAAGGTTTATGTTGTCCTTCTAACAATTGGAAAACTAATAGTTTGATGATTTAATATTATAATAAATAAGGTAAGGTTTTATTACTCATTCTAAATTAATAACCTGAGCTATAAGGTAAAGATATTATGTTGTCCTTTTTCAAAATTGAGAAAATAATTAATTTAATAATTTAATATTATCATAAACAAGACAAGGATTTATTATTCCCTCCAAATAAGTGTTGTTTAGGATTTTACACCGAATCAAGACAAAAAGATTAGTTGTCTTTTTTAGAAATTAAAAAAATAATTAATGTGACAATTTAGTGGAATATTATAATAATGAGATGAGCTTGCAAGGGAACAATTATACGGGAAAGAAGGTAATCTTTCAGGCCACTTGTGTGTAATAAAGAAATATTTTTAAATTACTACCATGCCCCGAGCTGTATGATTTGGATGTGGCATTTAAACCGGCCGTTTGGCAATGTTAACGGCGACTGTCACACAAAAAAAAGATATATGTATATATATATATAAATTACTCTTTTCATCTCATAATATAAATCGTTATATATTATTTTTATTGTTCCAAATTATAAGTCGTTACAAACTTTTCAAGAAAGTTTTAAAGTTATTTTTATATTTTTATCCTTATTTATTGTTCTCCTTCCCTCTTTCTCTTTCCTTTCTTTTCTTATTTCTAAAACATTTAAATAGAGGTGTTTTAGAAAGAAAAAATATAAATTCATATTATTTTTAAAAATCTTAATATGTGTAAAATTAAATCAAACGACTTATATTATGGAACGGATAGAGTAATAATCAACAATTAATGATGATTTTCTTACAAGGAACATGTGGAAGATCAATAAAAAACCAACCAATTAAGAGGTTTGTGATATTTTTTCTGTTACTTAGTTATTTTTGGAAAGCAGTTAACAACCTTCCACTCTACTAGTTCTTCTACTTAAGCAGCAAACAAGAGGTAAATTTATGAAAAGAAAAATGATAAGTGCCTAAAAAAGTACGTGAGATGTCTCTAATAATAGCTAAGGACATGGATTTTTTTTAAAAATTAATGAGCAGTAAATTACCTCAACAATTTTCTGATGAAGAAGAAGGACAAATGTCTTAAATGTCTGTAACTGTCATCTGTTTAATGTTTTGGTTTGATTAATGTCCTTTATGCAATCTCCCTTTGTTCGTAGTCCTAGACTTGCTCTCTACTTCTGCATACACCAAATTAAAGCTAAGGGGCTATGTCATTTTTTTCTTTTTTCTTCCTTTTCCTTAAGATCATGAATTTGGTTGATATTTTCCTTCCTTAGATATATCAAAGTATAATGATAGCTAAATCTGTAAAAGAATCTTTTTATAGCACAAAAACTGTAAATACCTTAACACGAATGGTCTCTTCCCTTTAATATATAAAATACAAAAAAAAAAAAGGGATTTTGCCATTTTCCTTTCCTTCATGAAGCAAATGAAGCAAGAGGGCAAGTCTTTGTTTACCTCATTGCTGAAACTACAGCCAAGCATGCCCTTATTTCTTATCTTGAATCTGGATGAATAGTATTCTTTTGAAAGGCAAGGTCGTTTGATATGGGTTCTTCTGCTTTCAGAAAGAAACAATTGTATACCAAAAGGAAAGCTAAAGACAGTTTATTTGATGAGCCTAGGTTCCGTGTTAGGAATGGAATGGTGAGCCCTTTTCAAAACCCAAAGAAAGAGGGTGTCCCACTTTCCTCCATCTTTATATATAGCAGCTGTATCCTTCCCATTTTTCAAGCTCACAACCAAATGCAATAACCAAACGCCTACTCACTCTGCAAATCCTTTTTCCTATAAATGAAATAGACGCAGACGTATCAGAAATCTATTGTAGAATGTTTTGCATTCTCATCAAGAGAAGCAATAGAGAAGAAGACTAGAAAAGAGGACTACACAGAAACTCTTTTTTTCGTTTATTTCTTTTGGCTTCTTCTTCTCTTCTTTTCTAATTGCACAGTGGTAAGAATAGGAACACAAAGCAGAAAGCACGAAGGACAGAAAGGACCCATTTTTGCTTTTGGGACTCTGGAAGAGAAGAGTCATCAATCATGGGTTCAATGTGGACAATGTTCAAAATCAACTTCTTGCTGATCACAGTCTTGTTATCATTGGCTTGTTCATCAGTTAGGGCAACTGTATCCTATGATGACAAGGCCTTTATCATTGATGGCAAAAGAAAGATTCTTATTTCTGGTTCCATTCACTACCCAAGAAGTACTCCTGAGGTACCAATGCCAATGCGGTTTCATGTTTACTCATACATCGAATGTTTTATGTGATTTTACATATTTTCTTGGTACTTGTTCATCATCTGTGTTCTTCTGCAAATTCTTGCACAAAGCTTTTGATTTTGGCGATTTTCTGTCCCTCATGATTCTTCTACTTTCTGGTGTGGATGCAGATGTGGCCTGATCTTATACAGAAGGCTAAAGATGGTGGCTTGGATGTTATACAGACTTATGTTTTCTGGAATGCCCATGAGCCATCTCCAGGAAAAGTATACCCCAATTCCTCTCTATTTTTGACTTGGTCCTTAATTTGGGGAAAAAATATTTAAATAATCCATCTTTTCTTGTTTCAGTATAATTTTGAGGGAAGGTACGATCTTGTCAAATTTATCAAAGTAGTGCAAGCAGCGGGCCTTTACGTTCATCTCCGAATTGGCCCTTACGTTTGTGCAGAGTGGAACTTCGGGTAATCCAAGGGTTATACTAATAGTTAGGCACATGCATGCGTGGTATATTATGCTAATACTAAAAATGGGGAAACTTGAAAAAGTCATGTATTCACTTGCTTCGACTGTTTCTACTCTGTTTTGATGCAGGGGATTCCCAGTTTGGCTAAAATATGTCCCCGGCATCGAATTTAGAACAGACAACGGGCCTTTCAAGGTCGGTTAAAAGTGTTACTTTTTTCTTGCGTTCATTCGTTGATCAGTTTCACTGTTGACTTGATATTTAACTTCTTGTTGACCATGATGAAGGTGGCGATGCAAGGGTTTGTGTCAAAAATTGTTAGCCTGATGAAGTCAGAAAGCTTGTTTGAGCCTCAGGGAGGACCAATAATAATGTCCCAGGTTAGAAATATCATCTCTTTTGTCTTTTGCTACGCTTCTAGAGAAATGGGTTCAGCTTCCCTTTGGTTTTCTTTGATTTCAAGGAAATTCCATAATTCATCCACTGGTAGGAAGAAGTTTTAAAGAAAATTTAATGGGTGTCATGTTCAGATTGAGAATGAGTATGGCCCAGTGGAGTGGACAATTGGTGCTCCCGGTAAGGCATATACAAAGTGGGCAGCACAGATGGCTGTGGGACAAAACACTGGTGTTCCGTGGATAATGTGCAAACAAGAAACAGCCCCTGACCCTATTGTAAGCATTTCTTGCTTTTTCTCAAATGGCTTAGCTTTTGCTTATTTGCCTTCTCCTTATTGGTGCCTTCATTTTCTATTCCGGAGGGTTCAGGGATCATGCTGATTAATGAGGTGTCCACTTAGGAATTGGAGCATTGTTGAATAGTTAGATGTCCCATTTGATTATAAACTTAAAAAGATACTGTGGTCCTCAATGGTCGTTGTGTTACCTCAAATCTTACCTTCAATTGATTAAGTTTCAGTTTTGGTGATTTCTTTGATGCTGTATATGTGTAGATGTTGGCCTTCAAACTACCAGGGTTGGGATAAACAGATTTACCTCTTTCTGCTTAGGGGAAACAAATCAAATATATACGGGATATAAGATCAATCTACTACCCAGAAGTATTTTGGGGAAAATTTTTCCATTCCTGGATTTGAATCCTGATAGACAGTTTGCCTCTCCTATCCATGTGCTTGCTTTTCATCTAATTGGATGATGGGCTTTATGTGTCTGTTGCTCTGAAACTCATATGTACTCACCTTACAGATAGACACTTGCAATGGTTACTACTGTGAAAATTTCCGTCCCAACAGGCCCTGGAAACCAAAGATGTTTACAGAACTCTGGACTGGCTGGTAAGTTGTATACAATTCTTTCTCTTTGTGACTTGCTCATAATTTTATTTGATTTCCATGCTTTCGGGAGGAAAATTCATGGAAGAAACTTCGGAAACTGATGGGTCTCATGCTCATTCCACTAACCGTAGGTACACAAAGTTTGGTGGCCCAATACCGAATAGACCAGTGGAGGACATTGCATATGCAGTTGCAAGGTTCATCCAGAACAATGGCTCATTTGTCAATTATTATATGGTTAGTAAATTCTTCTTGGCATAATTGGAAACAAATTTTTGTGTCAAGTGCTATTTATAATTTCTTTATTCTAGCTGAACTGTCTGGTTTTCCACTTTTTCTTTGATTGCTTTGCAGTACCATGGAGGAACAAATTTTGGCCGTACTGCTCCCGGCCTTTTCATCGCCACTAGCTATGATTATGATGCTCCTATTGATGAATATGGTATCATTCAAGACCAGAACAATTAAGTGATTAATTTTTCTACTCCAAGTAGTCAATATTGGAAATATGTGTTTGCAACATATTGTTATGTAGGCAATAAAATTGAAAATTATCATGAAAAAGAAGAACAACTTTAGATGCTATATCTGAGAGATCTGTAACGGCAAAATATTGTTTGTCGTGCTCCTATAGTTTCATGGATATATCAATGAATATCACATGACATCTCTGTCTTGATGTTCTAGGACTACTGAACCAACCAAAATGGGGCCATTTGAGAGACTTGCATAAAGCAATCAAGCAATGTGAACCAGCTTTAGTTTCATCATATCCTACAGTCATCTGGCTTGGGAAGAATCAAGAGGTTCAGATGATTTAAGTTGCTTTAGGCCATCTATAATTTTTGCTGTTATCTCCAGTTATTAGATTGTAACTTTGCCTTCATATCTCTTCACAGGCTCATGTCTTTAGATCAAAGTCTGGAGCTTGTGCTGCATTCCTTTCCAACTATGATCCAACGTATTCAGTGAGAGTGATGTACCAAAATTTGCCATACGACCTGCCACCTTGGTCTGTCAGTATTCTTCCTGATTGCAAGACTGTAGTTTACAACACTGCAAAAGTAAGGAAAATAATGTCTCCTTTTCACGACCAGCATTATTTCTTTAAGTCATGAAAGCAGATGATGCACTAGCAGTTTGTTTTCATACTTAATTTCGTAGTTATGTTTGTATATGTTATCTGGCTACTACCTTTCATTCTTAGAAAGAGTAAAAGCATTTGTCATCACAGAATATCTGTCTTATGCATAAAGTATTACTAAAGCATGAACTTTGACATCAGATATATGTTACTCTCTGCAGGTAAATTACCCAAGCTCAGATGTGAAGTTTACACCAGTAGGTGGTAGATTAAATTGGCAGTCCTACACTGAAGAAACACCCACTGCTGATGACAGCGACACACTTACAATGGGTGGATTATGGGAGCAAATAAATGTTACCAGAGATACCTCAGACTATTTGTGGTACCTTACAGAGTGAGTAGATCACTAAAATCATGTGCTGGTTTCTCTAAAGCATTTTCTGCTTCTGTCTCTGAGCTCTCAGAACCATTGCTAGTCATTCTATTGTCCTAATCTCCTTATGTCTCTTCTGGTTTTCCCTCTAGTGTTAATATTGCGCCCAATGAAGCATTACTGAAGAATGGACAAGAACCCCTTCTCACTGTGATGTCAGCTGGCCATGCCTTGCAAGTCTTTGTAAATGGTCAATCCTCAGGTATTTTACCTGCAAAATATTCACAAATAGGCCGGATTCTCTCCAGAATTTCTTCATAATAGACAGTTCTCTGTCTTTTTGACAGGGACGGTGTATGGGGCACTGGGTGATCCAAGACTTACATATAGTCAGAATGTCAAGTTGAGACCTGGCATCAACAAGATTTCTCTTCTTAGTGGCTCAGTGGGTCTTCCGGTGAGCTTCTATTTGCACATTTCAGTGTTCTTCAGATATTTTCCTGATATGGAGAAACCCATCAAGCTAATGTTGCCAACAAATCCAAAATTTATATATTTCAGAATGTTGGTATCCATTTCGAGAGATGGAATGCAGGCGTTCTTGGTCCAATAACCTTGAAGGGTCTAGATGAGGGAACAAGAGACTTGACAATGCAGAAATGGTCTTACAAGGTTATTTTATATTGCTTTTGTTGTGATTCCTGAACTTCACCCTTCTGGCACTGCCTAAACTTAAAACAAGAAAACAGATCCGTAAGACTTCTGAAAAATGAAAAATCAAAGCCTTTGATTTAAAGAAAGAGATCAATGGAAATAACAGAAACAAAATTTAGAATTCAGCAGTTCTTTAAAATTGTAAATGATTTATAAAAAAAGGAAGAAAAAATGGCAACGATTGAACTGGTCAGGGTGCTTTATCTCTGATGCTGTTGATGAAGTCAAATAAAACAGTCAATTTAAATGGATATGTCAGCACAAAATTTTCAGAGATGGTCTTAACATTTTATTTTTCAGCCACACGAAGCCAGTTAATACTTATTCGAATGACTACTGGCAGGTTGGTCTAAAAGGTGAATCTCTAAGCCTTCACACTGTCAGTGGAAGTTCCTCTGTAGAATGGGCGGAAGGATCACTACTGGCTCAAAAGCAGCCAATGGCATGGTACAAGGTAAAGTTATATTGCAAATAGAAGTCACATCAGTCCCTTACAACTAAAATAACAAATATTCACAATCCTCTTCCAAGACTTTGATAAGCTATCAATTTAAATCAATATAACATTTCTTTCAGGCAACTTTCGATGCACCAGCAGGAAATGACCCATTAGCTTTGGATATGAATAGCATGGGGAAAGGTCAAATATGGATAAATGGTGAAAGCCTTGGACGGCATTGGCCTGGATACATATCACAAGGCAACTGTGGTAACTGCAATTATGCTGGAATTTTCAAAGAGGATAAGTGCCAAAAGTACTGTGGAAAGCCTTCCCAAAGATGGTAAGAAACATTTCCGGAAAACTAGAAGTATTTCTTGTGCAATAACGAAAATGCTTATAGAACTGTAAATTTCAGGTACCACGTTCCGCGTTCTTGGCTGAAGCCAAGTGGAAATCTATTGGTTGTATTTGAAGAATGGGGTGGTGATCCAACTTGGATAACTTTGGTCCAAAGAACAGCATGAAGAGTCCAACAGGAGATTAAACGGCCAGCAATATGGTCTCAAGAATGAAGATTTGCACATTCATATTTTATAGTTGATGAAGCAGAATCCATTGGCTATTTCAAATAAGCTTTACCTACATATACAACACTCTCCAACAAGGAATGCCCTCTTATTTACCTTAAACAATAGAAGAAATTGTAGATTATTGAAAGACAATAAGCCCTCTACTCAGCCTAAGTGGTTGAAGCAGAGGAGCTTGTAGATTCTGAAAGGCAATAATAGTACTATTGAAAGTTAGGAACAAGATTTTCTCATTCTCTTTACCTTCTTCTAGTACCCCGCAAAAGCAAGCATGAATTTATGAAAAGAAAAAGGCCAATAAATATAGCCTTTCCTTTTGTTATTTCAAAATTGTGTAGCAATATCTTCTCCTTATGCGTTTGTCCTGAATATTACCAATGAGTAGCATTCATTTTATAAAAAGCTGCTGAAGCATATTCTGCTTCAAGTAGAAAGCAAATTTCACCAAAAATTTATCTGTTGACTTGCTTACTCTGTTAAATTCAAAGTTGCCAAATAATGGGCTATACGAGGGAGTATAACAAGCCAGAATAACAACAGAAAATAAACCGTATGGTGTGTGCTAATTTGACTGTTGGATGGAACCATAGGATATGCAGCTCTGTATACAAGGAAATAAACAAATCCAATTATTTCCTTACAGATTATGTACAGAAGGGAAGCTGTTCCCAAATACATGGCTTGTGTTTCATTGTGCTGGGTGACTGGGTTTTTTCCTGTGCAAGTGTCCTCAGGACTCAGGAGGAAGCTGATGCACATCTCACGGCATCAATTATATCATCCAGGTCTTTGTACTCTTCAAAGACATCTTGTCCTTGATGCCTCCATCGAACTAGGCTATTGCAGAGATCAGTAAGCATCACAAGTCTATCATCTTCATCAGTTCTAAGTAGGAGAAACCTCTTGGCACAGTTAACCAGATATTTTCCAATCTTCAGTTTCACATGGCACATGAAATTTAAGCCCCTTTCTTCAGTCTCAAACAAAGAGGTTGACATATTCTCAATTACATCTGTTAGATCAAAGGCCACACAGGCTCCAGCAACAGCATCCTCTACATTATATCTTTCAGTCAATGTAGTTAGGACTTCTTGCCATTCACAGTTCTGCTTTCTATCACTCAACCCAAAAAGTTCTGATCCTGGCAATTGGAACAGTTTGCCAGTTGCAGCATAATGCAAAAGTAATTCACATCCCACTTCATCTATGTCATCAAAGAACCCGATCAAGATGCCCAAGGTCATCCTTCTAAATAGCCTGTTCTGTTGTCCTTGACTGGATGCAGAAATTTCAGCTTGTCTGCAATATCTCAAGAACATGTCATGAAATTCCCTGAGCCAAACCCAAATTGTAGAACTATAATATTTAAGGGATGTCCTGTTTTCCATACAATCTAATCTGAGTTGCCTTACTTCCTTGTACCGATTGGATGCCTTGCTGCTTTTTTCTGAGCTAAGTTTCTTCAAAACCCATGATCCTGATATTTTTGTCAGATAATCTACTAATAAATCCTGATGAGATTCAGTAGTCGGATTCAGAATCCAGGCGATGAACCTTGCTGCCACAGCATAATATGGCACTTCCTCTCCAAAGGTTTCACCAGTCTTAGCAGAACCAGCGATACAACTTAAATCAAAGCTGACTGAAGAACTTGGGCCGGAGAAGAGTAATAAGGAGGCAAAAAAGAACCAATCTGGGAAGTTCATAGTGATGGCCCTGTTATGCAAGAAAAAAAAAATGAAAAAAAAAATTATGTTTTTTTAAACTGAGATCAGCAAGAACACATGTTCTTGTAGTGGTTATAGAGCAGAAAATACCACATAGATTTGTGATCCACAATGTCAATCTTAACTGGACCTTGCTCAGAACTTGTATAATAATTTTTTTGAGATAAAAATCTGGTTATCTTATGCACTAGATCCTGAAAAGCTTCCCAGGATAGGGGTCCAGCCAAAGTTCTTATTAATTGATGTCTGTAGGGAAAATATGCAAGAGAGAATGGCATCTTTGATCCAATCTCCATTGATAAACCCCACCACATCGGTCTGGAATTAATATCTAGCACCCCTGAGACCAACTCAATTTGAAGCTCCAGCACAGAAGCCAAACCCCTGTTATCCAAAGCACACCATCTGCTCTCATTAAAATGTTTCACATTATGAAAGCAAAATAAAATGTAACTAAGCTTCAGTTATGGTAAAAGATAAAAAAGCTCATTTTTGTGTCTCCCGTTTCCAATGCTAGCAATGAAACTGGTGAGAGCATCGTATAAGTTATCAACAAAAAAATATTTGCAGCAAATAATCCCATCATCTAGCAAAACTTTGACGGGAAACATAAACATAATACCTGAAAATGACATGAAAGTATCAACACTATTTTGCACATTAAATTTTGAGTTTTAGAACAGACATATTCCTTTAAATTTTTTTAATAACATCGTTAAATTCTTTTTTAATTAACTGATATGATCAAATTATTACTGTCATGGTCATCAAAAGACTACACCTACGTGACTAGGAACCAATTATGCAACAGAGCCCTAGCCTCAACAAACATAGCAGGAGCCAGTGCCAAGCATATTATGATAGTACGCCATTCCATCCTCTCAAAGAGTTCCACACCAAGGCAAAGTAAAGGTCTTGTGTTCATCTCTTGCAAAATTTGTGAAATGTCACACTTTAAAATTTCGGAGTCAAGATACCAAAGCTGCAACCTGTAAAGAATTTGGTTAAGTATTGGAAAAATAAAAACAGGCCCAAGATCAAGTCAGATTGCTAAAATGAATTTCAATTAAACTACTCATTCATTTCAGACCACATATATCCACCAGCCAAGGTGAGATGATAACCTTAGATGTCATGGCACAGCAGGTAGCTCCCATTAATCAAACTATAAAGAAGCAGCTTGTTTATAACACTGGAGAAGAGCACAAAAGAAAGCACAGTATATGTATAACTTTTTCAAATTCAGACAAGACTAGCTACTCGGACATCCTAAAGTAATCATGCATAGACAGATTATATAAAATGAGATTAAAGAGAATATCAGTAAGGCATGCAAAACTAACTTGACTTATTTGAAATTAAAACAAATCTGTGGCAAATTTGCCCCACTAACCATCAAGCTAAAGCTCATTTCTGTTTATCTAATATGTATTTGGAAATGATATCATAGGTCAACATATTCTCAAAAAGGACCCACAATTATGGAGATGCTCCTGAAAATAGAAGCACCACCTAAATTTTAATTGCCAGATTAAATCATTGAACTTACTCTCAAATGTGCTGTATGCTTATCTTCTCAACCTTTGTCAAACTTAGATTGGAAAATTGAAAAATAAAATACTCTTCGAGTGTACTTGGGTAGCAACCCATATGAGAGAATTTGGTTTGAGTTGAGAAGGAATTTGAATTTTGAGAAAAAAAAAATTATGTTGAGCCAATGAGAGAGTGTGATGTTTTGTAAGTGGATGACGGTTCTTGATAATCAAAATTAGGTCTCAGGAATTGAGAATCACTTTGATTGAAAATTTTTCCACTTGAATTGAGAAAGTATTTTGAGAAAAATTGTTATCCAAGTACACAAATTTGAAGCACATGCTTTAGGGATTCAACTGGCACAATCTTGTGGGACACTAAAGAGAAAGTACAAGCTTCGCTTCTGATCATCCAAGAGCAACAAATAAACATAAGGCATATAGTGTCAGATATTATGTTCTAAAATATGGAGTGATCCAAAGAAAATATTAGAAAAAGAATAGTAAATTTATCAATTGCCATTTAAAACTCCACCTCACACACCTTAGTGGTATTTCCGCATTTTTAATCGTAACTTCTTTGGGGATGTGGCAAAGTAGCTTTGGAAAAGAAGATTTCAATGCATCAATGGATTTGACATCAAGACTAATAGCTGATTCCAACGTGAATGGAGAGCCTGACAACATTACTGCTACCCTTACTACTGCATGCAATATTGAAGAAGAAAGATCTCCTACAAGAAGGGAAAAATAAATTGAAAAAGTCATTAACTTGCCAATTCATCCAAGGACATTCCCTCAGGGAATAGACAGGTTCAACGACAACCCCAGGTCATTGAATATGATGCCAACCACATCCTAAAAGTTTTAAAGATTTGTGTGTTCCTCCTTTTCTCCTGACTAATCAAAATGTAAACATCTATTTACAATTATTGTAACCTAAACTGACAGAAGCTGCTATTCCACATTCTTAAGTATGCACGGCATTCCATCTGGAAAATGGGCACATTAATCCTTTCAAACAATGGTACTCACACATAATAACAAATTATGCTTGACACAGACATACATAGAATAGAAGCGCATGCCCACCTAAATATATTGGAAGAAAAGCAGAGGAAAGTCAATAATTACCTCCTTGTGCTTCCAATTTGTCCAAAATGTCAACACACGCATTGATCAATTCGCCACAATCTTGACTAGAAATCGATCCGCCTACTCGCAATACTTCCTTCCTATCAACTCTCAAAACCTTACACTGAATCGAAGAAGATAAAACAGCAACAATGGTTTCTACACCATGCACAATCAAAGATTCAAAAACCTAAATTGAACGAACAAAAAACAATAGAATATCAACAAAGAGCAGAACATTAAAAAAACATTTTAAAAAAAAAAAAAACTCAAATTTCAAGAAGAAAAAACTTAAAAGTTTGTTCCTTTCGGATCATATTGAGAACTGACCTGTGGAGCAGTGAAGCACATAAGAGACAAGGCAGTGTCTAAAATTCTAACCCTAGGATTAGTTTCGCTCAAGTTGAGAGAGAGGTTCAAATCGGAAATTATTATAGAGAGATCTTGATCTTCTTCGTCCCTGACCATTGGGTCTAGAGTTTGGAGATTGGTCGCCAACGTCGCAAAGAGAGAGGTTATTTCTGATAGCTTCGACATTGCCGGTTGCTGAAGATGCTCAGAGAAATGAACCATTTCCCGCCAAAAAGCAAGACGGATAACTCATAACAGGGAGGTATTTACAAATCCTGAATGGATCGTGGATATTGGGCTTGGGCCTCTGGTCTACACTGGGCGAGCCCAAGGCACATTATAGTGACACTATGTGGAACAAATAATTGAATTTTTTTTGGAATATATAATATAATAAAATATATTTCATTAAATGATAAATTGATTCATTTTTCTCGTCTCTATACTATACTATATATGAAAATTACCAACAAAAAAAAAAAGAAGGATATAGTACTATATTCTTCCGTGTCATATGGGCAAATATTTTACCTAGTTTTTTTACTATTGCTTTTCATGAAATGACCTCTTAAAATTATAGTAGCCCATGTCCAGTCCACCCCCCCCCCGGAGGCCAATAGAAAACCCTTTGAATGGTCAATGGCTTTGTTTTTGTGAATTGAATGGCATTTGCTTATCTAAGCAAGATTGACTAACTACTAAAGATTGATCTTTAGGTTCTATCAAGAAAGAAACTATAGAACAAAAGCAAAATTTGCATCCTTTGAAGGAGGAGGAGAAGGCAGAAGGTTGCTTAACTCCATTTTATCAAATCTTGGGAACTAAAGTACTATTGAGGATGGTAATTTGGATGATACCCTAATAGATATCCAACTCCATGAATAAATGGATTTGAATTGTTAAAATTAAGTAAATAAATTTAATTAAACATTTATTTAAATCCAACAAATTTAATGATTTTAAATGGATATTCATAAAATTTATTTTCATTTGAACGTAGAAAGTTTATATAAACTCCACAATTTAAGATGTAAGTAAGTCTTATTAATATATGAGTCTCTTTAATTAATAAAAGATAAAATAAAATATTTATTTATTTATTTGATTTAAGTTGCATAATCTACTGCAATATAAGTCTGGTTACTAATATATTTAATTAATAAAAAATAATAAAATAAAATATTTTCTTAATAGAAAAACGTATAAATAAATAATTATGAATAAACAAATATCTTCCGTCTATTTAATAAATAGATCGGATTTAAATAATTAAATTAAATCTAAATTCAAACAGATGTCTATTTTGCCACCTTCAAATCCTTTTAAACAAACGAAGCCAAATAGATTCGTTTTCTTTCACACTTCAGGTGGTTAATTAGTCAAATTCTTGCAATCTCTTGCACTGTTTTCCTCAAACGTTATGAAATGACATTTTCGTTTTTTACTTAAATATCAAAGGATTTTTCATTGTAAGAGCCTTTTTCTTCTGTTTCCGTGTTTGTCCAAAAAAGTCTGCTTATTCATAAGCCCTATAATAGTAAAAGCTTAGAAAGCTATGTTTGCTGGCTCTCTCTCACGTAGGGACAAAGCTAGTGATTTGAAATTAGAAGACAAGTTATATAAAAAATATATTAAAAGAATAATATTATAATTTATAAATATTTTTAAAGAGTAAAATATAATTTTTTTAGTTTTTTTTTTAATTTTAAAATAAATTATAAAATTTTTAAAAATTTTAAGATGCCGGGGTGGATGTGTAGATACTTCAACTACTTTCACCGATGCTAGTTTAGTAAATGAAAAATTTTCAACCAAAAAACTATGACCGTGTCAAGTTTTGAAATTGGGACATTATCAAGACAATAGTCTAATAATATTTTTACTAAAATATTGAACATTTGAGTAATGAAAAAGCATTACAAAATCGAATTTTGTCAGGCACTTAAAATACTTAGAAAGTGTGAAAGTAAGAATTTGTTTGGTAGAAATGAAAAATAAAAAAGAATTTACACCTGGTTTGAAAATATTAATGGGGGAAAGAGGAAGAAAACAAAAAACCAATATCATAGCAAATCCCAGATTTGTTTTATAGTAGTGGTAGCAGATCGAGGAGGGGTTGATGCTCTGGTCCTGTGCTCAAATAAGACACGCCGGGAAGATGCAGATTTTGAACAGTCATGAAGCACAAGTTTTGAGAAAGATAGTATCTAAAGAAAGAGTAGGTTATGGACGACCATAACAAAAGCAAATCATTTTAGGAGTATGCAAAAAAGTAGTAAAGCTTTGTTTGAATATGGAAGATTTTGCAGAAAGATTTGAAAGTAAATAATAATTTATTTGATATGAATTTTATAAAAATTTATTAAATATGTAGGATTAGATAAGAGTTTAAAAAATATATATAATGTATTGTGAGTAAATGATAATTTTTTAAAAATAAATTGAAAATTTCCAATCCAGTTAGAATCATATTTCGCAACGTGTTAATTTGTTATTAATGTATGAAATTATTGCAACGTGTTAGTATCAAGATATCTATAAATATATTAATATATTTTTAAAACGCATATTTTTTATATCTAAAAAAAGAAAAAAAAAGAAAGAAAGCATCCCTCTAAAAAGTTCATATATACGTTCCTTATCGTCATCATCATGCTTCTTATCATATTCCTATTCCTTTATGTATTTTAGACATACTACACATGATCCGTTGCTTAAAGGGGTTCCTTTTATTCTTGCCTTTCTAAAGCAAGGCTTGTTGATACCAACGTGATAATGTACTTTAATGGCTTGATATTCTCTTTGATACTTCATTGTCATTGGTCTAATAGACATTGAAAAAGTTGTTCTTGCTTTATGAGATCTAAAGCAAGGTTCTTCATTGCATGCTATGGCTAACCTAAGATTTGCATATCACAAAAATGGGCCATTTGCTCATTTTTAATGTACAAAGGGTGGAATTTCAGTTGGCAGTAAAAACTAATCTATGCATATTGGAAGTTGATCTCTTTTGATTAGTTACGAGGAAAATGGAAAAACAGCTTTAGGGTTGAATTTATTAGAACAAGAATATCTTGCTTACAAGTTAAGAAAGAGGCCATATTATGAGTTATCAATTCTATGGTCACTTCAAAATTGTAAATCATTCTTGAAATCTGACTTTGATTAGTCAAATTATGACTTGGTTATGATGATCATTGCCTGGCCCATTTTGATGGTCTACAGCCTGACACTTTGTGGTTTACTACACTTTACAACCTAAGGTTAAAAACTAAGGATGGAGAATTAACCTTGAAACATCATGATTAATGAAAATGCTAAAATGATGATGATGATCAAGAGAAATGAGAGGTCAATTGTTTTGCTAATTAAAAGGACAACTAGCATAGCAAACTTCTTAACAGTATGTTTAGTTCACATAGCAGCAAAGGGAGGGAAAAGGAACGAGGAGGGAAACTTTTATTGTCATAAAAAACGAGTAAATATAATTTATTTTTATTTTATTCGATTGAAGTGGGAGGGAAATTAATAATAATTTTTATTTTAATCTATTTAAATTTGAATAGACTGTTTGTTTGTTGATATAGAAAAAAAGTTCTCTCTCATAATTTACTTTTTTTCTATTTTCTTTTCTTCTTAACCGAACGGTGTAAATAATCTATTTAAATTCAGATTTATATCTAATTCACTTTTCTGATCCCAATCAAATACTCTCTCCGCCCATAATATAAGTCGCTAAAAATTATTTTTGCTGTCCTAAATTATAAATCGTCAAGAACTTTTTAAGAAAATTTTGAAATTATTTTTAAATTTTTGTTCTTATTTATTATTCTCTTTTCCTCCATTTCTTTTCCATCTCTTTTCTTATTTCTAAAACATTTAAATATGGATATTTTAAGAAAAAGAAATATAAAATCAATTTATTTTTAAGAATTTTAATATGTGTGAAATTAAATCTAATAATTTATATTACGAGATGAAAATAATATATAATAAGTAAAATATTTAATTTAAATTATTCGATAGAGATATTTGATCGCCTACTACTCACCCACGTGAGTTTAAATATGACTATGTGGACTGGGGTACAAACTCGATGGCGCCATATCATTAAGCCATTGCCTAAGGGTCGGGCTTGGATTATGATGATCCATTAATTCAGTTTGGAAGGGGTGTGTGTTGTATAGAGATTCTCATTTGTTTGCTTATGATAAATAGGTGAATCAAAACAAAGATTGGGTGGCAGATTGGTCTGTGAACTGTGCGATATGCACAATCATCAAAGAGTGATTGAAACCCACATGAGGCAAAAAGAGACATCAAGTGGGCCATTCCAGTTTTTTGGGGGAGAGCCTGGGAAATCTTTACAACAATAATGGAGTCTTGATGAACAGCTCCATCGATTTGACTATTCAATTCCTTGCCCACAAACACTCGTACAATCCATTTCATTCCAAAGCAAAAATCTCCCCATTTCCAATCAAATACTACTAATGTCCTTTCCCAACCTCAAGGAATTGATTACTCCAAAGCTCTAGTACATGGCTAGTTAAACCAGCTTGATTCTTTCATTGTCCTAGATGATGGTGAGGAGGATGGGGATGCTTGAAGGGTTAGCAATTGGAGGAAACAAATGCCCAAGATTAACTTGAGAGTTTGGAAGGACGTTGGCTCAACTGGGCAAAGCAATTGTAGAAGAAGATTGTAGCTTGAAGGTTTCAAGGGATTAGCCTGAGTGCAGTCTAATACTACTGTGGTGAGATTTGGTGGACATGTTGGCCGTCAAATTCTGTCTATAGTCCTATTATTTTGATCTGTAGAGATATGAAATGTAGCAGATGGAGATGGTGGCCAATTGGATGGGAAACTGTTGGTACCTACGAAGGGCTAATCTGTCTCAGTGTGTGGCTGCATATGCATGGGATGGGGACCTATCACTCTGGTGGGTCTGAACCTAAGAGACCCTTACAAAAATTTGCAAAATCATATGATGGCCTTAAGGGCATCTTACTTGCTGTCTTGTTTTTAAAGGACGTTTTGGAAACAAGTTTCTGACTGAATTTTGCTGGGCCATATCAGCTGAGTTGTGCAAGGGATGGTACGAAGAAAGGGTCCCTAACTAACTAGTTTTGCTGGTCATTTGTTTAATTCTTAATCTGAGTTCCTTTTACTTCATCCTGCTCACAATCTGTCCTCAAGTAACCCAAAAGGCATTTACCTCTAAATTTTGATTTCCCTCCTAGAAAGACCGAGAACTGTCAGAGCGATACACTGATAAATGTAATGGTAATTCCAGTAGCCTATATTAGAAAAAGCTTAATTCGTAAATAACATAATGGAGTGGAGGAGCTCAGTTTTAAAGAGAGGGTTGGTGCAGTCAGAACTCAGAAGAGGCATCCCAATCTGTAATGGTTTAAAGAAATAAAAAGGAAACTGCTTGCATGAACAGCCGGTTCTCTCGGATCCTGTCCAGTGACCAAAAACAAAAGGAGACTCAATAGGAAGGACCACAGATGAGATCCAAAGCTTCTTTATCTTCTTTACTTTAACTTTAAAAAATATATATATTCAAATGCCAAAGAAAAGAAGGGAAATGTGCTGAGTTCACTTTGAAGATCAAGACTTTATCAATCAGAATTTGGGAAAGAAGTTCAATACTTGCAAACAATGAGAAAGCAATAGAAAATTGAAAAGAAGCTTCTTTAATTCAGTCACTCCATCTGAAAATGTCCCCATCTCTCCCTTTCAATTCTCCCCTCATCTCTAACAGGTTCCTTTTCACTCCCCAATCCCACTATAGAACAGAGAGAAAGAGAGCAAAAACAACAAACACTTTGCAAATGAATGTAGAAAATAATAAGTGGAATAAGTATTCCCAAAAGAGAGAAAAGAAAACCCTGCCTAACATCTAAAATTGCAACAAGTTTTTATGTAAAGCTAAAGATTGTAGTATTGAAGAAGCCTACTGGCTTCTCTAAGACCACTAAAATATGCACCGTGAGTGGTTGAGTAATGGGTCCTATGGGTTGCTTCCCCTGCAAACAGAATTTGAAGAGGAGGGGGTGCATTAGGACCTGGTTTGTTATTTTTGGGCAATGGCTCTGCCATGGTGTCCAAATCATCTCCACTTGATCCAACAGCTACATAACTATACGACCCCAAGAAAAGGGGATCAGTCCCCCATCTGCTCTTCAATACTTTGGCAAATTTTAAACATCTTTTGCTTGAGCTTTCGGCAGAACTTGCATTCCCATTGCATAATTCATGGCACTGAGACCTCAGTTGGCATTCTGTATTCGACAGGAAATTGGAGATTGTTGTTGAAACCCCATTAACGATATCTTGATCATTGAGGGATTCAAGCTCTAGAGCTTCTTCACCTGCAAACCATGACAACAGGACACTAGACTTGCCATAAATTGGACATAGAGTAGCTGCCCTCCTCATCCACCAGGGGATTGCTGGATGCCATAGTTTCGAGTCTGATTGATGGAAAACCAATTGCAGACTCGGAAACTTGGTCCAATTTCGGCTGTCTTGATCTTGTAATGGGCTTAATTGTAAAAACAGCTTGTTAACAACACCATAGCCGAGCTTTGTAATTGCTTCAGTCTTAAAATCAGGAAGTGGAGGATTGAACATACCGGCTTCTTCACGAATTCCCTGCTTAAGAACCCCAAGTGAAACTGTGAGAATGACATGATCAGCTGACATAGTTGAACCATCCAAGAAATGTAGCTTCACTGGCTGACTAGCGCGGCCATTTTCCACTGCTAATGGTAAATGACCATCAGACTGCCATTCGATCTTCGTTACCTTCCTGCCTAACTGGATTGTACCAGCTGGGAGAACAGACGCCAATGAATCAACAACACTCAAGTAACCTTTGGCAATGGTTATCTCTTCACCGGGAAACATGCGATACTCGCTTTCCGCGCTGTAGTCAAGAGTATGCAAGTCCCCGGCAGATGTGTACGTCCTTTGCGTGTTCTCATGCATTGCAAAGATGGCCTCTTTAAGTGCTTTCTGGCTCCAATTGCCGAACAGATTGAGCTCATCTTGTTCCTTCATTGAAGTCAAATAAGCATCAAGGCCTCGTCGAAGAAAACAACCAACACTAAGGTTTCCAGGGCCGCAGGATTTAGCAGCAAGCTTGACATAGTTGACCTCTTCACTGCTTGCACCATCTTCAACTGCTTTGCCTTGAGTAACATCCATTAGTTTCTTGAAAAGATTCGACACAGGTTCAACAAGAGACGGATTCAGCTCGTATCCACCTTCAGCCATAGTCACTGGCTCATCGAGAGAGCCATCCATACACTCCCAAGGCTGCTCAGAGTCCAATGAATTAATTTCTTGAGCAATTTTGTGAATTGGACTGCCTTTAATGCCATGGATCCAGGTAGCACCCATCTCAATCCGGTCACCACAAAACTCTGAGGTGTTAATCCTCCCACCAATTCTTGTTCCCCCCTCCAAAACAGAAAGCTCGAACAAATCTTTGGAGCCTGCAGAAGTGTAGAGCTTGTTAGCAGCTGTGATGCCTGCCATTCCTGCTCCAATAATTACAATTCTTGGCTTCTTGGTCTGCATTTTTACTGGCTCTTGTAGTTTTTCGGGCACACAAACTAAAAGATATACACAAGACAGCAAGAGGATGAAATTATGAGGTGAGAACGAATTCTGAAGAGGAATATATAAGCAGTACTTGGTGTTTTCCTCAAGGGAGGGGTTGGCACCCTTTTCTGCTTTTCTCTCCTTCTTCCTTTTTTATTTCTCTTTTTACATAGTTTATTTCTCTAATAAAGACAGGGCTCTACTTTTCTTGAACCTCACCTCTACCTGTTATGTAGCCAATACCCCAATGACACTTAAAACGTCTTTTTAGTCTGCCTCTCTCTCTCTCTCACAAACCGCCCCTTTTTTTTTTTAATGAATCCCTCTATCTCAAGTCACAACCCTGCTGCATATAGATGTATTTACAGACACAAGGCTCATTCATTATACCTAAAATATCAAGCCTCCGTGGGATACCAAGGGTGGTAGAATATGTTGATGCGAACACCAATAATAGGCTGATGATGCCTTTCACCAACCTCACATGTGGAATCAGGTAAGCAACGGCCCACCTGCACAACACTTTGAATGGTTCTGATTAGTCAATGTGCTTGCACTGAGTTCGTTTCAACAGCCTAATCACTAAAGAGAATGCTTGACATTGTAATCCAATGATCGCCAGAAATGTATGGTCTACATATTCAGGATAGTCGATGATTGGATTGGATTGCAAAAAGCCTTCATCAGGGCTTCTCCATGATGATCAGGCTAAGACAGCAATGGCCAAAGTCAATTCTAAACTATAGCAGTATTTATTTTGTTTATGTTATCTTGACATCTCAATCTCTTTCAAGTGCAACATCTGAATTTTGTATAATCCTTTCCGATTGCAGTATGTTCACAAGCAGACATTCTTCAGCGTGTAGGATGCCCCATATGTTTTTGGAGCTATATGGTTCATTTTGGATGCAAACATCAGACATTTGATATCTCACTCCATCTTTGCAACAAACTACTCCTACTCCTAGTCCTAGTTGTAGTCCTAGATAATCTATAATCAAACACAAATTGGTAATCTAGTACTGCTAAGGTTTTTTCACAATGCTTTCCTGCCAAATCACAAGTCTGCAAATCCCTTTTCATTCTCATTACCTCTCCAAAGTTCAGGGACTACAAAATCATGCAGCAGATGCAGATATTTTACACTTATCCAAGTCTGCAACCTGGTTCACCTCAGAGATGCAGCCCTTGTTGGACGGTTTACGTCCACGGTGAGCCTAGAATTTCTTTGCATTTTAAAGATATTTACTGCAAAATATTCCATCCATCTCTCAATGATCATGGGGGTCATAGTCTCTAGCCTATTTTTTTCCATGATCAATTACTATAATCAAAGCACAAACTTTACCAAAATCTTCTTAAAAGGCTGTGCAGATATGTAAGCATCGTATCTTGATTAATGAAGAAAAAATAAAGGCCAAAAAGCTTAAACAGGATTAGATGCTTCAAAGGTGACTGGAAAAGATCCATCATGACAATTACTCTTTTTGGTCGGTCTATGGTTTTTCTCCGCAGCCTAATCATCATTCATCATTTTCACTTTAAAAGGTATTCGTTTTTTCCTTCTTCCATAGTGGCAGTTCAACAAAGGTTTCAAAAGACATTTGATTTATCACTGTTGTTAACAAAAGAACTGCAAACATGCGTTTGTCGCCTGCACAACTGGTAATTTGAGTGAATGTAATAGAAGAAAAATGCCATCTCCAAGACACCCCTAATCCAAGTACGCCTCAAGAATTCTCCTCAACTCTCCCATTCATATCGACAACAAAAATTTATTGCACTTTATATATAGTATGAATATAATTACATTCCTTTCGAGAAAATCTTGCACGAAACGACAGATAAAAACACTAATAACCCTAACTTATGGCTAACAGTAACTGATATCAAAAGTAGTAAGCAGTGTGAAGCTGTGCTCTAAACAAATCAAAATCAATAAAGTATTAGGAATTGATATCATGATCATGAATGGCCAAAAGGAATAGCAATACTTTGCATTATTGTTATTATTATGCTGCAGTGGCTAGTTTACATCAAGCAAAGCATCATTAATGGTATTACTTGTTAAATCACTCGAGGTAATGCATCGTTATCAATGCTAATTAATCACAACAAGTCAAAGCAGTCCTTGAGTCCCAAATAAGTATTCCACATCGTCTCAAGTGAATCATATATATTCCTTGAGCACCCAAACAGATTTCAAATCATATAGTACTATTCAGCAGGAAAAAGGAAAAAAATTTTACTTCCTTCTATGCCACGAATGCTTTGCTTTGAAGGTTGTGTTCAAAGAGTATCATTTGTGATCACATGTAGTTCTTGCATAAACAAACAAATCAAAGTCATCTTTAAATAATAATTTCAATGGCTTAGCTATCCTATGATATTTTATTTTTAATTGTTATAATTAAATTTTTAAAAATGTCAAATTTTAGTCTAGAACTTACTAAATTTGTCGTGAAATAGTGGGATGCTTTGAAATACTCAGAATCCGAAAGAGACCCTTGTCTTCTTTGCTGGCCCTAATGTTAAGAATAGCAAGCAGTGTTTGAAAAATTCATAACCTTTGTTAATGATTCATGGTGAATTGATGATGTTCATAGTTGTGTAAGAAAGAGAAGGGTTGGAGATGGAAGTGGCGTGAGCTGAGGGACGGGGGTGGGGGTCGTTCATTGATCTAAAAACACATAAAGAGACACAAATATTGGTTGTGGTCGGTATTGATGAGACTAGAAATTTTTGCTTTTATGCTGATTGGGAGCAATCGAAATGAAAATGATGGGATTGCATGGTGCAAAATCACTGTTGGGTTTTCCTCCCCACCCCCCCGTCCCCCCTCCCTTTTTTTTGTTTGTTTCACTTTCACCTCTTTGGGGATGCGTCACCTCTGCTCTTTACTCGTAATTATTTCGACAAGAAAACCCAACCCATGCACTCAATCTCACTCTTTATTGCTACTCATTATCAATTCCTGTA
Organism: Voacanga thouarsii; assembly: GCA_026120185.1. Classification (NCBI taxonomy): domain Eukaryota; kingdom Viridiplantae; phylum Streptophyta; class Magnoliopsida; order Gentianales; family Apocynaceae; genus Voacanga; species Voacanga thouarsii. The sequence goes on along the minus strand of JANUWF010001287.1, from coordinate 10,382,190 downwards.
CCGATAATGCAGATTCTCAATTAGTTTAAACTTATCTCGTGTTCAATTAACATTCTTTGATCTAAAAATTAAAAAAATAAAATATTAGTTACGTCAGATCTCGTGTTTAATTTAAATTTATAATTGTAGGAAAATAACACTCTTGAAGACAATGAAATGAAGCGACAACATATGGATAGAGGTGATTTTAAATTCAGATTCATGAACTGACTTAATCAAGTTCGAACTCAGTTCCATTATAAAATGAATGTTTTGGACCCAAATTAGGTATGAGAATACAAAATGCAAACTCGGGGCAAGCTTGAAATTTTTTAAAATACAATCTTACTTTTTAAAATATTAATAGTCAAAATATATCTTTATATTATCATAATAATAATTTTACATGATTATTGATATTATTATATTCAAAAGTATCATAAAAAAATTTGTATTTTAAAAGTACAAGTAGTAATGTTACAAAAATTTTTAATATAAAAATAATAAGTCTATAGAGTATATTTATGACTTGACAATAAAGGATTCATAAAGCGAATATTATTTTTTAGTTTAATATTATAATATTTAATTTTATTAAATTTTATAAATATAAAATATATTTGGCAATAATTTCATCATAATTTTTCAAACTATAATATGTTTTTAATTTCATGTATTTTAACAAAAAAAAAGTACTTAATCATCATATTATGATTTTTATTAAATTAAAAGAAAAGTAACATTCAAATGGAATATTTACATATTATAAATATAATTATTATTTTTAGAAAATATGTAATTAATAAATAATAAGTAATTATAAAAAATAATATATATATATATATATATTAAACCAGACTTATAATGAACTAAATTTTCTCAGACTCAAACTCGATTTGAATAAAATATAAACTTAAATTTCAAGTCTAAACTTGGCTTGACTTGAATTTACTTAAAATTCAATTTGAATTAAATCGGTCTCATTAAACACAATCCTAGATGCTTTGCCCCATTCATGACATTAACCGATGGCATAGCTTAGCAGCCCTTGATAGAATGGACCAGCCGCACTGTTGCTGCCACGTTCCCAACCTCAAAATTTCTATGCGGTTGTGAGAGACCACATGTTCCGTCTCCTACCTCATAAATTATTAAATATGTAAAGTCAAATAAAATCTCGAAAAAAAATATAATATATTGTAAGTAGATAATAATTTTTAAAAAATAAAAAATATATAATAATAATATATTTAAATTAAAATAAAATTTTGATTTGAAATAAGAATAAAAAATTATTGTACAAATAAGACCTTATTCATTCAGAGTATACTTAGAATAATTGAATTAAGATAAATTTATTTGAATATAATAATAAAATATAAGACTAAGGTGATCCAATAGAATAAAGAAGAAAATATAATGTATTATGAGTATATAATAGTTCTTAAAAAATAAAATTTTATTTAAATAACATAGTTTTAGATTTATATGAATTTGCTATCAATACTGATTTGACAATATGATAAAATTCACATTAATATTTTCGAAGATACATTTACATAATTTATTAATATTCTTTGTATATAACAAATATAAATTTTTATCAATATTGAAATCACAAATATTAAAATAATACGTAAAGTCCTGTATAGAAAGATTGTAAAAACTGACCAACTTAAGGGAATTGGAATTTGGTATGAGTAGCTTCAATTAAGGATTAAATAAGTTCAAGAACAATTCAAAATTCATAAGATAAGTTAAAAATATTGAACCAAACCAACCTATTTCGCTATTATATATTCTCTTTTGCCTCTAGAGTTTCCTAAAATAGTAAATATTCCGAGGGGAAAAAAAATCCATTGCTGGCATAACTTGTCTTTTCCCATTAAAGCAAGCCAAGTGGAAAGAGATATTTTATTTTTTTAATTTTTATCTGTTTTTGTTGGGACCACTTTCTTTTTTACTAAGATTAGTCACTGAATAATAATTTTGGGTAAAGTTAATGGTTTCTTTGGTGAAACATTCGTGTCTGCAGGTCTGGAAGTGCGATTATGGGTCTGACAACATTTATGGTCAATTATTTAACCATCGTCCTTGTTAGGCAAAAATAAATATCCCAAATTAACAATGAGTATTTAGACTTATTTTTATATATTATTCACACTTCTCATCCCAATCCCGTGTTGGATTAAAGTATTACACAAACCTTATTAGATAAATGGAGGGACTATAACCATTTGTAAACCACCGTACCAAAAATTAATAAAATATTAAAAATCATAATTAACCAAGTTAAATTATTGTAAAAGATGGGTTATCGGTTCACTTATTCGAAGTAGGAGCAGCGGCGGACACGCGTTGGGAGCCGGCCCGCCCCCTCTCGCCCTTTTTCTGAAATGGTTAGTAATTATAATAATATATTACAAAAAATTCTTTACTAATTTATATATATATATATATATATATTATACTATTAAGTCATTTCTAAATTTATTAGTCATTTTTTATATTTATAATATATGTTGACTGACTAAAATACTTATTTTAAACGTTTTTGTCTCATTTATTCTCTTTCATTCACCAAATGACAAACAACTCTTCTGAGTCCACTCTAAATTTTGGGCCATCAAATTTTTTATCAGTAGAAGCCAAGTCAAGATTTAAAAAAAAAAATAACAGTAATAATTCATTTGATTAAAATATACTTTCAACGAGAATATGTATATATTAACCTTGTGATGGTTTCTAATTCATGGTATACACTTTTTTAAGAGATAGGTGGTGAGAGCCCACAAGCCCAAACCTTGGGATCTTCAGCTGGATGTGCTAATACAGGCCCCCACTTAAATATGGCTTGGACTTCTATACGTTAAGAAAGCCCATATCCTTTAATAATGATATGTCAGAGCCTACAAAGGGCTGGGGCCCTCAATTCCAAATGTTTTTTCCCCTTTCCTTTGAATGTTCCTCATTGCTTTGTTAACCTTACTTACCTTCCAAAAAATTACTAATTAGTGACTTTAAGTCTTGCATTTGAAAAAAAAAAAAATATTAAGTCTTACTCCTTTCGTTTCAAAATATTTATTCATAAAATTTTTTTTATTTTATTTTAAAATACTTATTTATATATATATTTCTAAAATTAATAATTAGTTTCTTTATATTGTACCATATTTATTCTAAATCAATTTTACAAATCTTTAAAACTCTTCTTTCTTCTTACTTCTTGAGAATTTTTACCAATCAATAACTATCGTGTTTTTAATATAGGTAGAATAAGAATTTTATTTAAATTATAATATTATTTTCAACACCCTTAATCTGTATGCAAAATGTTTCATGAACAAATACTTTGAAACGAAAGGAATACATGATTTGTTTTATTTTATTTTTTTTAAATCAATAATTGTATATAGTATGAGTCTTTCTAAGCAATTTCAATGGAAAATAAAAAGATTAAATTGAACTCGATAATTGATACTCTCTCCGTCCCCTTTTATCTGTCCATTTTAACTAAAATTTTTGTCATAATTTATCTATCTCGTTAACAAACTAAGACGATATTAATTATTATTTTTCACAAATATCCCTCTTTAATACAATAAGTATTGTGCACTTATAGTGAAAAATAGAAGTAAATTAAATATGTTTACTACATATAAAATTTTAGAATTTAATTACTCCTTAATAAAGAGAGAGAGTGAGAGAGATTTTTTGAAAAAAAAATAAAAAATATTAATTAATTAACTGAAAAATCTTATTTTTTAAAAAATTCGTGAATCAGTTAAAATGAACCGATAAAAAAGAACGAATGGAGTATTTATATATATAAAGAAAATCCAACAAGTTCATATTCAAAGTTGGCATGCAATTGCACATGCGTGGACTATTAATATCTAAAAACGGGATGAGACGAAGAAAAGGATTTATCTGTGAGGCTATCATTCTCCGTCTTTTTCGTTTTTCTTTTTGTTTGTTTTTTGGGAAATAAGGGTCTAGACCTTTCATGGTAAAAATAAACAAATAATAGTCAAGGTACCCGAATTCATCGAGTGAATTTTTTTCAATTTAAATAAACTGCCACGAGGAGATTGAGCACCTCCTGGATAATTCTTTTTCCTTTTTAATATTCTAATATTAAGAAAAATAAAGAAAAACAAAGGAATCCTTGTAAAATTCATGAGGTCCGAGCTTGTGACTTTCTAAACTCAATTTAGGGTTGGCCATACAAAATTGTCTAATTTTTTACAATATCAATCGCAGCCGTCTTTCATATCTTCTACGACTGCAAAATAATAAATAACGCGATATATGCATATTATTTATTATTTTTAAATATCTATTATATATTAATACAGACACATTTATTTCTTTAGGCCTTATCACTTAGTGATTGTTTGATAAAATTAAAATTTGAATATTTAAGTACTAAATTCTGAAAATTGAAATTTGGAGATTGAATCTGAAATCTCAAATGTGAATATGAAATTTAAATTAATTATAACTTATTTTTATACTATATTCTATAACAATTTAAATTAAATATAAAAATATTAATAATTAAATGAGTATTTAACATATTCAAATTTTATATTTAAATAACTTTTAGTTCAATTAAAATTTATAATAAGATTTCAATATCTCTTAATTAATTAAGTGATAATAAAAATTTATTATCAAACGTACTTAATTAATTAAATACTTAATATTAACCGTTATTAAACGCACTTAATAAATAAGTACTTAATTCATTAAATTTTAAGTGTTGAATTAGGTTATCAAAAAACCCCTTATTAAGATAATAATTTAGTGATCATGCACTTCATTTATAATTAGGAGAATTGAACCTTGTGACATTTATTTATTTATTTATTTTTACAAACTTTCATTTATCACTAACATTTTTGTTTTTTTTTTCTCAATTATTATCATTGTAATTTAAAGCTTTTCTTGACAAACTTAAGAGAATTTTAAAGAAAAAATGTTTATATTTCTTAGTGAAGAATTCCCCTTATATACTAACTAACTATAAGCTAATTTCTAACCCTTAAAAAAACTATATATAGATTTCTAACCCCTAAAACACTATTACAAATTAATTAAGAAAAATAATACAAAATCTTATGGCTTTAAATGGCCAGTTACAAGGCTAAAAATCAGGCATAAAATTGACTAATTAAATCAACATAAAATTAACAAATCCTTCTAATATCCCCCCTCAAATTGATGCGAGTAAGTCAACAAGTATCAATTTGCCAACCAGAAAATTATGCCGTGGACATGTCGTAGGTTTGGTGAAGATGTCCGCAAGCTGTAGAGTGGTGGAAATATGGGGTAGGGAAATAACCTGATAACAAGCATCATAGGCTTCGTGAATGGAGTGGCAATCAACTTCAATATGTTTTGTGCACTCATAAAACATAGGATTTGTGGAAATTTAAATAGCACTAGTGTTATCGGCATATAACGAAGTTGGTTCAATAGACAGGAAACCAAGTTCGATGAACAGACCATGTAGCCAAATGATTTCAAAGCATGCAGTGGACATGGCACGATATTCGGCTTCAATGGAGGACTTGGAGACATAGGTTTGTTTCTTGCATTTCCAAGATATAAGGGCATAACCACGGAACATGCACCATCCTGTGGTAGATTTCCTGGTGTCCGGGCAACCTAGGCAATCAACATCACTATAGGCTTGTAGGTGGATAAAAGAAGCGGTAGGAAAAAACAAGCCATGATAAGGAGTGCCAATGATGTATCTGATAATGTGGCGGACTACAAAAAGGAGGAAATGCCGAGAAGACTGTATGAACTTGCTAATAGTATGTACAACATAAGAGATATTTGGTTGAGTAATGGTTAGGTAAATAAGACTATCGACCAACTTCCGATACAAAGTAGGCGAGCGCAATATTTGACATTAATTTCTGTTGGAGTGTCAATTGAAGAAGCACTAGTAAGGCCAACTAATTTTACAAGATCTTGAATATACAGTTGTTGATTGACAAAAATACCCTGAGGCCAATGACACACTTCTACCCCCAAGAAACAGGTGAGTGGACCAAGATCTTTCATATGTAAAGTGGAGTGCAATGATTTCTGAACTTGAGATATATGGCCTTGAGATCAGAACCAATGATGATGATGTCATCCACAAAAACAAGGAGAATCTATTGGAGAAACAGAAATGAGTCATATTAACTCTGAGTAAAAGAGAATCTAAGGAGAGTAGACCGAAACTTTTCAAACCATACATGTAGTGCCTGCTTCAAGCCATATAAAGATTGTATTAATTTGCAAATATCACGGGAGAGGAACTAGGTATACCATAGGGAAGTTTGATGTAAACTTCTTCCTTGAAATCACCATGCAAGAACGCATTCTTGATATCCATTGGAAGTGGATGCAACAAGGGCTAGGAGATAGCGAATAGTAGTCATTTTAGTAACCGGTGCAAAAGTTTCTTCATGATCTAAATCATACTCCTACTTATTCCCAAGAACCACCAACTGAGCTTTATAACAATCGATGAAGCCATTAGATCAAAGCTTGATAGAAAATACAAATTTAGTGCCAAGAGGTTTCATAGAGGGAGGTTGAGGAACAACTTCCCAAATTTGGTTTTCTTCAAGTGCAAGAAGTTTTATTTCAATAGCTTTTTGCCAATACTTGTACTCCATGGCTTGTTTATAAGAAAAAGGAATAGGAATAGAAGATAAGATGGCTGTCAAGGCTACGGGTGATGAGAAACCATGCCTATCTAGGGATTTACTAACTCGAGTACTGTGTCGACGAAGGGCAGGTGTTGTTGTTGTAATAGGACTAGCTACATAGGAAGGAGCTTGAGGGGGCTTTGGAGGGACGGAAAGTACACTAGGGATGGCAAAGGGACGCCTTTGATACATTGAAAGTGGTTCTAAAAGATATTTTGTTGCAGATGTCTTGGGAGATTGAATGCGGCATTTCTTGATGATATGACCATCATTTTTACAATAGTTGTAGAACTTTTGGGAGCAAATTGAAGCATAATGACCAAAACCTTTGCAACAAAAATATTGAACATTACCCATATCCCTGCCTCTTGACTTACCTTTGCTGCAAAAGCTACTGGAACAAAGGTGGATCTACGTTGTTCTATAACTTGTGAGTGAGAAGACGTTGCTCTTCTCTCGAAGTAACTCATTGAGACATGCACCCAAGGAGGGAACTAAGTCTTGATTCATAAGATTAGACTTGGTACCTTCAAATTCAGATCTCAATTTCATAAGAAATTGGTATCTTTTTGCAATTTCATGGACCAATTGAACAAAACTAAGGTCTTCATGAGATAAAGTAGCATAGATGATATCAATATATTCAACCCAAAAATTCATAAAACTAGAGTAAAAATCAGATATAGAAAGATTGTCCTGTTGGAGAGTGGATATTTCATGTTCAAGCTAGAATCTACAAGTAGTGTTTTGCTAGCTATAAAGTTTCTGTAAGTAAGTCCACATTGTTTGATATATTGAGCAGAAATAGAGAGACTAAAGTACTGAACTCCAATTGCTTTGAAATCTAATACATTACAACAAAATGATACTACTCTATTTATAGAGCTGAAACCAACAAGAAAAATGCCAAAAATTAGGAAAATTACCCACTAACAACATTACTGTAATACCCCGACCAAATACCACCCTTAACTTATAGGAAAAGGCATGCATGGTATAACATTCTAATGGTTCATATGGGTTTTAAAGCACACACACACACACACACACACACACACACACACACACACACACACACACACACACACACACACACACACAACATACATGGACATACATATATGTATGTTTGTGTGTGTGTGTGTGTGTCTATATGTATATGTATATATGTGTAATATTTGTTTATGAAAATTTAAAATGTATTTATGAATATATTTGCTTTTATATTTTGTGATTGATTGTTAGTATGGAAGATCTTTACCTATTAGATTAGCTAATAGTTTGGCTAAGAGTTTTATTTGGCATATGGAATTTCATGTGGGTAATATTAGAGGTTGTGAGTTAGGAAGAAGTGAATTTGAATGAGAAATATTAACACAAAAGTTACTTGGTCTAGTGGTTATTACTTAGGGATTATTCTTTGGTGACTTAGTTTCAAATCCTAACTCTTGTTAAATCTTTTTATTTTCCATTTTTTTTCCTCTTGGCCGCCACCTTGAGGTTCAACCAACCTAGAACTCTATCTCTTGGTTTCTAGATAATATCTCATAATATCCTTAAGTTAAAAATAATGTTTTTCTTATTATCTTCTTTAAGAGTTTGATTTTAAATTAATTATATCAAACCAGAATTTTTTTTAAAAAAATATTACTATCTTTTACAGACAATGTCTAAGGATAAATATATTGTTAGCCTTAAGGGTATTTTCTTATATTTTGACTTATGACAAATATTAATGAGGACTAACATGTATGTCTTATATGTGATAGGACATGTTTGACTTCAATTCCTTCAAAGACGTGCAAATGAGACTACTAAACAACTCTTGAAGCAATGGAATCCAAGTCAAGTATAACTTCAACTAAAAAGCTTGCAAATCATGAAGTCTTTGTGAAAGAATTATAGATTAGGAATCGTTGTTAAGGTATTTCTTGTAAACTCCTATGTCTCTATTACCTTATGATCAATTTGTTTTTACCTTGAAGTATACAAATTAAAAGATTTCAAAGAGTAAGTCTTCAAATATTTGGATTGAGTAGTTTGGATGGACTTATATATCCAAAACTCCATATAATATTCTGTAACATTTTCAAAATGTTTCTACTAAAAAAGTGCCTTTTTGGACTCATCTTTTGGACGGACATCATTCTATTTTGTGAATCCAAAATCCTTAAAATATTGACAGAAAGTAACTAACTGTTACTAGCCGTTAGGACTTCGAATTTGGCTCCTATAAAAGCTTTCAGAACTCAATTTTGAAGTAGATTTTTGTGCTACTTGAAGGTTAAACATGGCAAAAATAGAAATCCACAGAAGCATGTCAAAAACAGAGCACACGCAGAAGAGTAGCGGAAGTAATTTTTTATATACCTCTGCGCTTTATTGTTGGTTTAGGATGTGTCGGCGACTCGGTCTGAACCACTTATGGTTCTATGATCCTTTCTTCAGGCTGTTGTTCGGCAAGCCACTGGCTCCGTCCGGATATCAACGCGATTCTTCAGGTCTTTTGGAATATTACTCGTGCCTAAAAGCCTGGTAAAGGCTAAGAACGAAGAGGGTGATCTTCCTTTACTGACTGAATGCTATCAAGCCTTAATCAGAAAGGTTTCGCGTCTCTATTCTTGCTATTGAATAACACAAAGAACATACTCTCCAGAGAGAAGGAGAAGAAGAAAAGCTAGAGGAAAAAACGACGTTTTGTGTAAAACTACCTCTGTTCAATTGAATCCCAACTCCTTGATAATAAGCTGTTATCCGGGTATTCAAAAATCAAACAGAGGCAGTGGAATTAGAGAAGTCCTAAGGCCCATGTCATGTTAAGCCATTAACCAGAGTTAAGCCTTTAATTCAATTTAATTATTCCTGAACTAATACAAACTTAATAATTAAATTAATTAAATAATTCAAATGGACCAATATAAACTTCAAGCCTTGGCCCAGTTCATTGGGTTAACCCTTTAATTCAATTTAATTATTCTTGAACTAATACAAACTCAATAATTAAATTAATTAAATAATTCAAATGAGCCAATATATAATTCTTCCTTTTTGGACCTTTTGTTTTATTCTAACCCAATAAATAAACCAAGTTACTCGAATAAAATAAAATTCATTTTATACAAAACCAATCCCTCAACCCAAAACCATCAAGACATATGGACTATTCCGATAACTAAAATACACATCGCATTGGTTACAAAATAACCAAAATACCTCTCCTATAAAAATAGCTGTATTTTGAACTTTAAATATTTTCTAATATCACTATAAGAAAATATTGATCCCAAAGACAATGCTGCGTTAGCAAAGTCTTCTACCTACATGTGTAATGACTAAAATACCCCTCCACGTATCGCCGTACATTTAGAGAGGAAGAGTGTACTAACACTTCTCTAAAAGACATCCACCATCCTTAGATCTCTAATCCAATAATCCACAACTCCTAGAATGTTTCCGCGTTCCAAGGGAGCTACCCTAAAGCAAACATCCAAATCATATTCCCCAGGACCCTAGATATTTAGATCATTCGAATAGTCACAAGGGGCGATATAGCGCAGAAGCTATTTTGTACAAGTTTGTCTTAACCGATTAGTCACATATACCCAACATACAAGTATATTGGTTCTACGATAGAATCTCAACTACAGCATATCAAAATATATGCTTCCAGCTTCGTTAGACCACCAACTCATACTCAAGCGGTAGAGTATTAATGCACACTGTAGCAGTAATAGTTTGGGTTTCTTCTAAATAGTACTTTTAGAAATCACTATTATAGGTCATGTTCTACGTATTCGAAATACGCTTATGCTATGAAGTGAATGGACTATTCACTGGCTAAAGGTAAGCCATTTCTTATTTGGAATTCATAACACAATAACTTAAACATGATGAGATTCTTATTTTCATCAATCGGTTAAAAATAAACGTTTATGTGTAAAGTAGCCCGTGATCCATACCTTACTGTGAAAGACCACCATTCACATGGATCACTTACTTAAACACAATGGGTTTTTTCTAAACGTAAATCGTGCACAGATAAAATGTAAATTCACAAATAAATTTTGAGAATAAGTTTTTTTATTAATAAATTCGATAATTATATCAGAAACCTAATTTAGAGGGTATACATTCCAACAATCTCCCACTTACACTCTAAGACTAAGAAAGTCTATAGGTGCCCACCCCTATAGCGTCTAAATGTCTTTTGAAGATTTTCTCAACCAAAGGCTTGGTGAAGGGATCTGCGAGGTTGTTTTCCGAGGCTATCTGTTCCACCACGATTTTTCGTCTCTGGATAACATTTCAGATTAGGTGGTACTTCCTCTTGATGTGATTGTTGGTTTGATAGAAAACAGAGGAACATGTTGCAGAAACAGAGAACAAACAGAGGCATAGAAAAAACCATTAAGAGCAGCAGCATGGAAGCATTTAAAACATACCTCTGGGTGCCTTAAACCTTTTATGCTGTGGAAGAATAGATTGAACCAAAGGGACAACTCCTTCTTACTTGCTTAATGAAGCTTCCGGTTGAAAACCTGCTAACCTCCTACTCCGCCTTGTTTGCATGAATGATGAATGCCAAAGTTTTCCGGTTGTCGGAATATTTCACTGCCTAATACTTGTTGGTGAAACAAAAGAGTGAAGAGGAATGATCTCAAGAGGAGGATTGCAAATTGGTCACAACTTTTTCCTAGTTTTTCTGAAAAACCAAAAACTCGTTGAAGAGGAAACCTCTCAACCTTCTTAGTGAACCAAAAGTTTTTCTTCCAAAAAAATGAACCACCTTACAACCTCTTGTATCCTTTGTTAATACAAAGAACAAAAGAAGCAAAAGTCACAAGAGAAAGGGAGAGCCAAAGGTCACACGAGAGAGAGAGGGCTTGATGAAAAGAAAACCAGGTTTTCTTCATTCCACACTAAGAGATGGAGGTCTCTTCAAAATCTGAGAATTCCAATTCTCCAATTGCAATTGGAACCCATAAAATTCTCTAATTGTAATTGGAACTCATGAAGTTTTCAGAATTATAAATTGGCCCATCAACTTCTCTTTCTCGCAATAAACTCCACTATGTTATCAAATAACATGTTGAATATATATTCCTCTTTAATTGAGACCAATTCCTCAACCAAAAATTAATTAGGATTTACGGGCTATTTCGAGGACTAAAAAGACACATCACATTGGCTACTAAAATGATCAAAATACCCCTACTATATAAATAGCTATATTTTACATTTTAAATATTTTCTAATATCACCGTAAGAAAATATTGACCCCAAGGATAATGCTGCGTTAGCAAAGTCTCCGACCTACAGGTATAATGACTAAAATACTCCTCTATACATTGTCGTACATTTAGAGAGGAAGAAGTGTACTAACACCTCTCTAAATGACATCTACCATCCTTAGGCTTCTAGTCCAATGATCCACGACTTCCTAGAATGTTTCTGCTTTCCAAGGGAGCTACCCTAAAGCAAACATCTAAGTTATGTTTCCCAGGGCCCTGGACATTTAGATCATTCAGACAACCACAAGGGGTGATATAGTATAGAAACTATCTTGTACAAGTTTATCTTAACTAACTATTCACACATACTCAACATGCAAGTATATTGGCCCTACGATAGAACCTCAACTATAGCATATCAAAATATATGCTTCTAGCTTCGTCAAACCACTAACTCATACTCAAGTCATAGAGTACTAGTCCACGCTATAGCGGTAGTAGTCTAGATTTCTACCATATAGTATTTTTAAGAAATCACTACTACAGGTCCTGTTCTACTATTCAAAATATTCTTATGTCATGAAATGAATGGACTACTCACTAGCTAAAGGTAAGCCATTCCCCATTTGGAATTTATAACATAATAATCTAGACATGATAAGATTCTCATTCTCACCAATCGGTTAAGAACGAATGCCTATGTGTTAAATAACCCGTGATCTATACCTTACTGTGAAAGACCTCCATTCACATGGACCACTTACTTAAACACAATTGGTCTTTTCCAAACGACATTGTGCACAAACGATTTTTAAAAATAAGTTTTTTTATTAAAATATTCGATTTTTTATATCAAAAACTAGTCTAAGAGGGCATACTTCCCAACAATACTTCCCCTTCTTATGGTTCCTGGGTTCTTTAGATTGCGAGACTGTTCCAGTGTTGTTGCAATACATCACAATTAGTCTGTCCATGTGTGGTATGACTCCAAGTTCTGAAAGGAACTTGCGAAACCAGACTACTTCTTTGGATGCCTCCGAAACTGCCACATACTCACATTCTATAGTTGAATCATCAATGTAAGATTATTTGATACTCCTCCATGAAACAGCTCCTACAGACAAGGTGAAGACATATCCACTAGTGAATTTTCTCTCATCCTTATATGCCTAGAAGTCTGAATCTATGTATCTTGTAGGAACTAAGTCATCAGCCCTGTAAACCAATATATAATCTCTCGTACCTTTGAGGTACTTGAGAATATCCTTTATAGCTTTTTAATGAACCTCCCCAAGATTTGATTAATATTTGCTAACTAAACCTACAGCAAAGTAGATATCTGGCCTAATGCACAACATGACGTACATGAGACTTCCCATAGCCAAAGTGTAGAGAATCTTACTCATTCTACCTTTTTTTCCTTGGGACTTAGAGCAATCCTTTGAACAAAAAAACAACCTATATCTGCAAAAGATTATAGCTCCTTTGTATGAGTCCATGCTAAACTTGACCAGTATCTTGTCAATGTATGTCGTTTGGGATAATCCTAACATTTTCTACTTCCTATTTTTAAGAAGTTTAATTTCGAGAATGTAACTGGCTTCTTCTAAGTTCTTCATACTAAATTGACTAGACAGTCAAACCTTAGTAGATGACAATGTCCCTACATCATTCCCAATAAGTAGAATGCCATCCACATATAAGACAAAAAAAATTACATTTATGACTTCCAATTTCCTGTACACGCATGGTTCATCCTCGTTTTGAATGAAACCGTAAGACTTTACAGTCTCGTCAAAACGAATATTCTATACTTTAAATGCCTGCTTAAGTCCCTAAATGGACTTCTTAAGCTTGTAAATCATATATTCCTGAGTTTTAGCAATAAAACCTTTTGATTGGGACATATAGATGTCTTTACTAAGATGGCTATTAAGAAATGTCGTCTTGACATCCATTTACCATATCTCGTAGTCATAATGATATGCGATGGCAAGGAAGATACAGATAGACTTAAGTATGGCTATAGGAGAAAAAGTTTCTTCATAATCAATTTCCTCTTTCTAAGTATACCATTTCATCACAAGCTTAACTTTGAAGGTTTCCACCTTCTCATTCACTCCCCTCTTCCTCTTGTATTCCCACTTACACCCAATGGGTTTTATCCCTTCAGGTGATCTAAAACCTAATTGAAGTACATAGACTCAATTTCGACTTTTATTGCTCTATGCCATAGATTTGCATTAGCATCAGCAATAACCTCCTCGTATCTAGTGGGATCCTATTCCTAATAGTCAGAGACCAACTCGAAAGTCTCTCCAGTCTATCTTTCTGGAACCCTAGATACCCTTCCACTACAACGAAACTCCGTTTGTACAGGTTCTTAAGGTTATGCCTCTTCTTGTTCTACAATCGGATCTGAAGAAGTTGATTCCAAAGATAACTTCTTCTCAAGTTCCAACCTTGTTGAACTTTTAGTAGAAGTACTTTGATAATCCTCCAAATATCTAGCATTAGTACTTACCAGTATTTTTTGCTCCTTGAGATGATAAAAGTAACCTCATTTTGTCCCTTTTGGATATCCAACAAAATAACATACTTCCAATCTTGGTTCTAGGTTATCTTTCTTGATCAGTACATAAGTTGGACAGCCCCATATCCTGAGATGATTCAAACTTGGCTTACATCCAATCCACATCTCATAGGGTGTCCTAGGTACTGACTTGAAAGGCACCAAATTTAGAATATATGACGTTGTTTCTAGGGTATATCCCCAAAAAGAGACCAGAAAAGTAGCATGTGATATCATGCTTCAAGCTATTTCCATCAATGTCATATTCCTTCTTTCAGCTACTCCATTCTACTAGGGTGTCCCCAGTGCAGAGAGTTGGGATACTATCTCATAATGTACCATGTAATCCTTGAATTCACCGAGGATGTACTTTCCACCACAATTCGATCGTAAGGTTTTGATCAGTTTACCTGTCCAACGCTTCGCTTCAGCCTTAAACTCTTTGAACTTGTCAAAAGAGTCAGACTTTCACCTCATCAAGTAGACATAACCAAACCTTGTACAATCATCCATAAAATTGATAAAGTATTCAAAACCCCCTCTAATTGGTGTAGACAAAGGACCACACACATTAGTGTGAATAAGACCTAATATTTTCTTAGCTCTATCAGCCTTTTGAGTGAACGACTTTTTGGTCATTTTTTCCATAAGGCATGGTTCACATTGAGGCCAACTTTCCAATCTTAATGAGCCCAAGGGCCCATCATGGATTAACCTCTGAATCCTGGTTGAATTAATATGACCCAACCTTAGATGCAAAAAATATGAGTTATTGACATTGGTCTTTCTCTTCCTACTTAAAGGTTCAGATTAAGCGTTATTTATTTAATTGTTTGTAAGATTTAAGAAGAACAAGTTTTCATACATGTGCCCAGAATAAAGAACTTCTCTATTTCTACTAATAATAATACCAGAATGGAAAGAAACAGAATATCTCTGATTTATAAGTTTTGTAACTGAAATCAAATTCTGTCTAAATCTAGGTACATATAAAATATCCTTCAAAATAACTACTCTATTACAATAAAAAATAAGATTCAATTCTTTCACTGTAAAGGCCCATACTTATGCTCCATTTCCTACTCACAGTCTATGCTTTCCCTTCTAGAGTTTTCTTATTTTTCTAAACCCCTGTAAGGAGTTACAGATATGATCAGTGGCTCCAGAATCAACAATCCAAATGGAAATTGATTTAACCATTGAAACTGACTATAGATAGAAAACAATACCTGTAGGATTTTTCTTAGCCTGAAGCTCTGGACACTCATTTTTCCAATGTCCCTTCTGCCCGCACTTGAAGCACTTGCCCTTTGGTTTGTTGTGCTTGTTCTTAGGCTGGACTACTGCATTTCCCTTCTTATTCTTCAACTTCTTGGGCTTAGGCCCAATTCTTGAAGAAGAAGCCTTAACAATCATAGCCTTGGAGTGTGGCTTCATAACTTTCTCCGCCATCTGAAACTCTTTCATTAACTCAGTTAAACTCATGTTCAACTTGTTCATGTTGTAGTTCAACTTGAATTGAGTAAAACAGCCCGACAGATATTCGAAAACCATATCCACTTGGCTCTCGGGGTCAATAACAACCCCTAAGACTTTTGCTTCCTCAAAATCAACAATCATTTTGAGCATATACTCCTTTACTAATGCTCTCTCAATTATCTTAGTGTTTATGATCATCTTAAGAGCTTCCTGCCTTGTGGGCCAACTCTTATCGGCGAATATCGTAGCTAATGTCATACGCAGTGGCCATGTGCTCGTGTTTGGATTGGAGCACATTAGACATGGAGACCAACATGTAGCAATGAGCCATCTCGTTGGCCTTCTTTCATACCTTCTCAGTCTTGCACTCAACATCGGTGGAACCTTTCCCGATAACATGGCAGGTTTCGTAGAGGACATACTTATACTCCTCGGCAATGAGTATTATGTCCAAATTCATTTTTCAGTCCACATAATTTGAATTTGTTAACTTATTTTTTCGGAGAATAACGACCAAAGAACTAAAAGAACCTCCACCAACCATTTCTGAAAAATTGAAATAAAAGAAATCTCAGTTTATGAAAAAATAAAAATAATTTGTGCACTTTATCCTCATATTAAATCTGATAATAGTTAACCCTATCACTATTATCTTTAATATGATTAATTTGGCTTTTAGAAAAATTGACATAACTTCTTAGAAAGATTAACATCTTCCTAAACTAAGTGTATTAACCATCATAAATTAATTTTCCTTTTAGATAATGATTTAGAAAATAAGACTATCGATAGGATGGTCGTTTCTTCTTATTTTCTATGAACATTCCTTACACTATAACCTTCAATGTGGGCTGACCAATCATAACACGTGTTTCGGGTTATTAATTACATCCATCCATTAGTTTTAGATCTTTGTAATATCTCAATCCTATACGGGTTCACTCCCAGGGTGACGAGCGATGGAAGCCGTGGAGTCGTTTAAACCCCTCTCCCACTTAGTCTTTTAAAATAAGGATTTTTAAAGAAGATATTCTTTTGAAAATATCCCATTAAGTATCCCTTAAATCTATGTAAAATATCTAAATTCATAAATCTCTATGTCAAGGTAAAATCCTTTAAGAGATTTTTTATGAATTTATTTTACACAGTTAAGAATTTAATGATTTCAAAAAATTCCCTTTTAAACTTTCTAGAGACTTTGGTCTCAAGTTTAATTTGACAAAACAATTTTCTAGTGCAAAAATAAAACAAAATGGCTTTCTATTTTAACTTACAAAAATATCTAAATCCAAAATATTTTTTATGTCAAGGATTAAATCCTTTGAGAAAATATCTAAAGATTAATTTTTGTCCAAGTTAAAAATAACCATTTTTTTAATTTAAAAAATATTTTTCTTGTCATAAATTTTTCAAAGACTTTGGTCTTTGAGAAAATGTGCACATAGGGTACAAAAAAGAATTAAGCATGTTAGAAAATTGTAAATGTTTTCATGCTTTTCTATTCTTTTAACCTAAATATTCAAATAATAGAATTAAACACATTAATTAATTAATAATCTTGTTTAATCCTAAATTCCCTATACTATTATTTTTCATGCAAAACATTCAAATAATATTAACTATTGCAATAAAAATAACTTCGCCTAGTATGGGATCAAAAATCCAAAAAAAAAAAAAAATTCATTTGGTCCAGTGCACCCGCCACACTGAATCATGGCCCATGGAAAAATCCATGGACCACGATCCCGGGCAAGTGCCTGCGCAGAAGCTTCCACGAGGAACCTTCCTCGCGCGCAGGGCTGAGTCGAGGCCATCTCAGGCCCGGTTGTGACTCCCAGCTGCGGCTGGCTTGGGCGGCTTCGGCTCCCCTCACATCAACAGCGCGGCTCGACTCTGCAGCTTAGCTAGTAAAGTATTCATCTTCTTCGATTTTCTTCTTCTGTTTTAGACGCCGCTTCGCTTCATTTTTGACATAGATTTTAACATAAATCATCCAAAACATCCACAAACGCATATGTCTTTAATTATAGGCTTACACGAATACTATGAAAATCACAAAAAATTAATTATAGTGTTCCTATGTCTCAACCGCGAGACATACAGAGCATGAAGTACCCATATCAGAAAATGCAAAGGTTCATAAATTATGATTAAACAATCATCTGACCACTTTTATTTACTAACATGCAGTCTATATGGCCATATAAACCAGTCTTTGATACCACTTGAAGGTTAAACACAACAAAAATAGAAATCCACAGAAGCATGTCAAAAACATAGCACACGCAGAAGAGCAACGGAAGAAATTTTTTATATACCTCTGTGCTTTGTCGTTGGTCTAGGACGTGTCGGCAACTCGGTCTGAACCACTTCTGGTTTTGTAATCCTTTCTTCAGTCTATTGTCTCGCAAGTCGTCGGCTCCATTTGGGCATCAACGTGATGTTTCGAATCTTTCAAAATATAATCCATGCCTAAAAGCCTGGTGAAGGCTAAGAACGAAGAAGGTGATCTTCCTTTACTGACTGAATGCTATCAAGCCTTAATCAGAAAGGTTTCGCGTCTCTGTTCTTGCTATTGAATAGCACAGAGAACACAATATCCAAAGAGAAGAAGAAAAGCTAGAGGAAAAAATAACGTTCTGTGTAAAATTACCTCTGTTCACTTAAATCCAAACTCCTTGATAATAAGCTATTATCTAGGGATTCAAAAATCAAACAGATGTGATAGAATCAGAGAAGTCCTAAGGCCCATGTCATGTTAAGCCATTAACCAGGCCTATGGGCCTATGTCCTAATTTATTGGGTTAAGCCTTTAATTCAATTTAATTATTTCTGCACTAATATAAATCCAATAATTAAATTAATTAAATAAACTAAACAGATCAATATAAACCTCAAGCCTTGGCCCAATTCATTGGATTAAACCTTTAATTCAATTTAATTATTCATGGACTAATACAAGTCCAATAATTAAACTAATTAAATAACTCAAATAGGCCAATATATAATTCTCCCATTTTGGACCTTTTATTTTATTTTAACCCAATAAATAAATTAGGCTACTCGAATAAAATAAAATTCATTTTATACAAGACAAATCCCTCAACCCAAAACCATCAGAACTTATGAGCTGTCCCGATAACCAAAAGACACATCGACTTGGCTACTAAAATGACTAAAATACCCCTACTACAGAAATAGCTGTATTTTACATTTTAAATATTTCCTAATATCGCCATAAGAAAATGTTGACCCCAATGATAATGCTGCATTAGCAAAGTCTCTAACATACAGGTGTAATGACTAAAATACCCCTCCACACATCGCCGTACATTTAGAGAGGAAGAGTGTGCTAATACGTCTCTAAAAGACATCTACCATCTTTAAACATCTAGTCTAATAATCCACGACTCCTGAAATATTTTCGTTTTCCAAATGAGCTACCCTAAAGCTAACATCCAAGTCATGTTCCCCATGACCCTAGCTATTTAGATCATTCGAACAATCACAAGGGGCGATATAGCACAGAAGCTACCTTATACAAGTTTGTTTTAACTGACTAGTCACATATACTTAACATACAAGTATATTGGCTCTACGATAGAACCTTAACTACAGTATACCAAAGTACATGCTTCCAGCTTCGTCAGACTACCAACTCATACTCAAGCGGTAGAGTATTAGTCCATGCTGTAACAACAATAGTTTGGGTTTCTTCTAAATAGTACTTTTAGAAACCATTATTACATGTCCTATTTTACGTATTCGAAATATGCTCATACTATGAAGTGAGTGGACTACTCACTGGCTAAAGATAAGTCATTCCCTATTTGGAATTCATAACACAATAACCTAAACATGATGAGATTTCCATTCTTACTAATCGGTTATGAACAAACGTTTATATGTTAAGTAACCCGTGATCCATACCTTACTGTGAAAGTTTACTATTCACATGGATCACTTATTTAAATATAATGGGTTTTTTTTCAAACGTAAATTATACACAAATAAAATATAAATTCATAAATAAATTTTGAAAATAAATTCGATAATTACATAAGAAACCTAGTCTAAATGGCATACATTCCAATACTATATTTCTCAGAAACATTCTTATACTTTAGAATACAAAAATCTCCCTTTTCATTGTATTTCAAAGTGAAATCAAAATTGCTCCAAGGGAAAAAAAGGTATAGGTGCTTAGCCTATTTATGTCTGTTCAATATATGAGCTATTTCTGCATTTTCTCTGTGATTTGTTTCGTATCAATGTTTGGAAAGTAAAACCCAATTGGGGTGAGCTTTGATTATTGAGTTTAAAGAGGTTAGGTTTAAAACCAAGTGTGGTGATCTTCTTGTGTAAGGTTGGTGTTATCTAACACCATTGATTTAGGAGAAAGGTTTTAGTGGTTGTGTTAAAATCTTTAAGTGTGTGCTTAAAGTAGTGGATGTAGATCATTTGATAATCGAACCACTATATATCCTTGGGTCTTTTCTTGTGCTATTTCCTACATTTCTTCACTGCATTTTCACTGTCTTCTAACTTTAAATGCTGTATCTTTTTCACTAAAATTAGTGGCTTATTTATGACCTTTGAATTCTGATTTAAACTTGTCCTTGACATCTCAACTATCTATCTTTATTTCATAACATTCTCCTATCATTCTGTGCTGATTTAAAAGACCCCTGCCCGCACTCTTAAAATCGCAAAGCACTCTTGAAGCCGCGAAGCATTTTTGTTGTTCAGTTCGAATTTTTAAGTGACCAAAATTTTTAATCTGCATTTGTTTGCCAAAAACCTTATTCACCTGCCCCCCTCTAAGGTTTTTCATTTATGAAATCAAATTTTTATCTATATAAATATAAATATTTTTTTATTTATTTATCTCTTAGTTATTTAAACTTATTTAAGGAAATTTAGAATATCTAATTAAGTTATTTCTTAGGAATTTTTACCCTAGCTGTCCACTCAGGGTTTATTACTCTATTTCATTTATTAAAATTAGTTCTGATTATTTACTGGATAAATTTAGAGATAATAGAAGTTATTTATCAAGCAATTATCATATCTTTATCAAATAAACTACCATATCTTTATCCTATCTTACCCTATCATTTCAAGAAGATTCTAGCCAACCTATACTATAACAAAACCAAAACACACACCTAGCACTCTCTCATTTTCGGCCAACACACTTATACACACAACCAAAAATCCTCTCAAGCTCTCTCTCTCGCTCATTTTTGGCCTCTTATTCATATCATCAATTGGTCATTTTTCTTCACCTATTGCTCACGTACAATACAACTCAAAAGTAAGACCAATCTTTGGTCATTTGTTGGTCATTTTATTGACACCAAATACTAGCAAGAAACCATGCTTTTCTCTCTCACTCTATCGATTTCTTACAGAAGATCAAAACACCAAGAAGTTTTGGTGAGAACCTAAAACACTCTCTAACCCCTAGCAACCGAAAGTCCCCTCTTTAATCACTCACCTCTCGGCTTCTTCAAAAACCCTTAAGGTAATGAAAACTCCAATCCTTTATCATCTATTCTTTTCTCTCTTCTTTCCCCTCTCTTGACCGAAATCTCTCCATTGCTGCCATGTGGATTGCTTATGTTTCCTAGGCGACGTTTGAAGGTTAATGTGGCTAAAACGAAGAACCGAAGCATTCTATAGTGATAAAATCGAAAACAGAGTATCGCATGAAAGCTGTTTACCTTTGCGCTTCCTCACTGGTTTAGGGATTGTCGGCACCTCCGCTCGAACCGATTCTGGTTCCAAGATCGATTCTTCAGGCTGTTGTCCTACAAGCCGATGGCTTTTTTTGGGCATCAACGCAAATCGTCTTGGCTTTCGGAATATAACCCCACCTGAAATATGTGGTGAAAGCTTATGGATCAAAAAAGTAATCTTCCTACTCCGACTAAATGCTATTGAGCATTAATCAGGAGAGTTTTGTGTCTCTGTTCTTGTTATTTTTCAAAGCACAGAGAACGCACGAGAGAAATGAGAGAACGTGAGGCTTCAGGAGGAAAAACCAGAACGTGCTTTTGTGAACCTCTGTTGTTGCCTTCTTAATCCCAACAACCTTAATGATAAGTTATTATCCGGGCATTCAAAAAACAAACAGAAACCCTAAGGCCCACATCATGTTAAGCCATTAAATAAGCCTTTGGACCTACGACCCAATTCATTGGATTAAGCATTTTAATTTAATTTAATTTAATTATTCCTAGACTGAAACAAGCCCAATAATTAAATTAATTAAATAACTCAATGGATCAATATAAACCTCAAGCCTGGGCCCAGTTCATTGGGTTAAGCCTTTAATTCAATTTAATTATTCCTAGACTAATACAAATCCAATAATTAAATTAATTAAATAATCCAAATATGCCAATAAATAATTCTCTCTCTTTGGACCTTTTATTTTATTCTAGCATAATAAATAAACCAGGTTACTCGAATAAAATAAAATCCATTTTATACAAGACTAATCCCTCAACCCAAACCTATCAGGACTTGTGGGCTATTCCGATGACCAAAAGACACATCACATTGGCTACTAAAATGATCAAAATACCCCTACTATAAAAATAACTGTATTTTACATTTTAAATATTTCCTAATATCACCATAAGAAAATATTGACCCTAAAGACAATGGTGCATTAGTAAAGTCTCCGACCTATAGGTGTAATGCCTAAAATACCCATCCACGCATCGTCGTATATTTAGAGAGGAATAGTATACTAACACCTCTCTAAAAAATATCTACCATCCTTAGACCTCTAGTCCAATGATTCACGATTTTTGGAATATTTTCGCTTTCCAAGGGAGCTATTCTAAAGTTAACATTCAAGTCATATTCCCCAGGACCCTGGATATTTATATCATTCGAACAGTCACAAGGGGCGATATAGCGCAGAAGCTATCTTGTATAAGTCTGTCTTAACTAACTAGTCACATATATCCAACATACAGTATATCGACTCTACGATAGAACCTCAACTACAACATATCAAAGTACATGCTTCTAGTTTCGTCAGACTACCAACTCAAACTCAAGCAGTAGAGTATTAGTCCATGTTGTAGCAATAATAGTCTAGGTTTTTTCTAAATAGTACTTTTAGAAACTATTATTACAGGTCCCGTTCTACATATTCAAAATACGCTCATGCTATAAAGTGAGTAGACTACTCATTGGTTAAAGGTACGCTATTCTCCATTTAGAACTCAAAACACAATAACCTAAATATGATGAGATTCTCATTCTCACTAATCGATTATGAATAAATGTTTATGTGTTAAGTAGCACATGATCCATACCTTACTGTGAAAGACCACCATTCACATGGATCACTTACTTAAACACAATGGGTATTTTCCAAACATAAATCATGCACAAATAAAATGTAAATTCATAAGCAAATTTTGAGAATAAATTTTTTATTAATAAAATTTATAATTACATCAGAAAACTAATCTAGATAGCATACACTCCAACAACAGTAACACCTTCATTGGATAGGAAGGACAATCAACGCTCTTGTTAAGATCACTCAAGGCTTACCTACATTAAGGTAAATCATAAACTCAAACTCAAGATGCAAAACGTACGAATGTTTTGAGGAAGGCACCCCTTCGTTTATATGAGAGTATTCTTGTGTGCATTTAGAGGATTAGATTGGGTTGTTATGATAAGATATATATGTATGCAAGTTAAGAATATGTATTATTCAAGTAGTGATTTTTTGGGTGATCTAAGATTATTGTATCGTTTATTGCATAAGAAATGATCTTTGGATTGATTTAAGAGCTATGATTACCATGAGAGTCATCTGTTCTATGCATACCTTTTATGTTTTATAGTAATATTTTATACCATTTTGATGACAAGCTAGTATGTGAGAGACAATATTACCATTGCTAGACCATTTAAGTCGCATAAGATTTTCAGATGAATAGAATTGCTTGCTATGACATATTTTTATGAGAAATAGATTAATTTGCATGAAGAGAATAAGTATATTCTGTGCATAGTGGAGTTGGACACATGTTAAGTTATCGGGTTAAGGTGGAGTTATAGTCGTAGATGATAATATTGATTTCACCTTTGATGGAATGTTGTTTGATTTAAGTTATTGTTATTTTAGACGAATGTACTATTTAGATTTAAAGATCAAGCCGATCCATTACCTACCTGAATACTTTAATCAAGTAAGTCCTTACATAAATGTTTTCAGTTAAAGCTTTTTTTTGCAAGTCAAATGTGATTGAAAAATGTGCTACTTACAACTACTTGGGTTGCAAGCATAGTCTACTTGATGATCAATTTTGTCAAATAAAGTTTACACAAAAATCATTTTACTCACAAAAAAAAATTTCCTATAAGCAACCTCTTTCTTCCAATAAAATGTTTCTAGACTCACTCTGAGAAAACTATATTTGTAATGCCAATATGTTTGCAATTCATCAATTTGAGCATGCTCATCGAGCAAATACACGGACGTTAAGTACTCAATAAGGGTAGGCTGCTAGTGTTAGCCTTCAATGGTTAAGGCAAGTCTTCTGGTAGGCGGCCACCTTCGAAAGATAAACCCTAGCTGAAAATGGAGTCAGTGTTAGTAGGTCAGGCTAGTCTAAGCAAACATTAGTCTGTAACAATTGTTCGCCGATAATGGCAATTAGTCTGGAGTGGACATCTGGATATTTGGGTGAAAGATGGAGGAGTATCTCATCCGGTGGGTTGTACACCCATCCCTGGCATGATGCATAATGTGTAGCGTCATAACTTGGAAGTAATATAAAACAGAGTTTCACGGCTATAAATGGCTTATCTTTGTATTATGATACAATATGTGTAAATTTTCTTCTTGTGGTTCGAAAATTGCTTTATGACTTGCAAATGATTTTCTGATGTGTTCTCAAAAGTGCATTCATGAAATTATTTTAAATTGTTTAAGAGCATACACAAGACTTACTGAGATGCATTTTTCACACTATTTATGTCATGTTTTCAGGGCAGAACCATTTTAAGCAGGTTGAAAACCTTAGAGATTGAAGTGATGTTTTATTCTATTTTGTGGTTTCCTTTTAAAGGACAGTTGCTTGTTATTTGTTTCAGACTTGTATAAGTTTTTAATTCGAATGTAATAAGTTATTTAATTTTTTTATTTAGAGATTCTCGTTTGTACTTCATTATAAAGACCCTTAATTCTTTGGACATGACGACATCCCCACCCTTTTTGAGTACGTCTGTAATGGGGTGTTACAATTACCTACTAATAGCACTACTATCCACTAACTCCTAACATAGTGCTTATGTGCAAATAGATTCTATATTCTCCTCAAGACCAGATAAAAACTAAAACAATTCCTATTGACATAAATAACTAAAGTAATTAAATAAATACTTCTAATAATCCCTCCCTTAAATTGAAAGTTTTTAAACAACCAGCTTTCTTATCGTCTGAAACGTAGGCAACTTCAATGGCTCAGTTATTATGTTAACAATCTGATATTCACTTTTGCAATAAAAAATATCAATTATTCCATCTTTTATGAAATCTCGCAGAAAATAAAATCTCACATCTATATAATTGATTTGTCCATGAAGAACAGGCTTTTTAGAGAGTTTGATAGTAGAATTATTGTCACAATAAATTGCAGTAGCTCCCTCTTGCTTGAAATGCAACTCTTCAAGTATTTTCTTTAGCTAAATTACTTGACAAGAACAGGCTATTGCAGCCACAAACTCTGCTTCAATTGTTGACAAGGTGATAATTGCTTATTTTTTCGAAGACCATGAAACAGCTTCCGAACCAAGTGTAAAAACATATCCCGAAGTAGTTTTTCTATCATCTTGATCTCCAGTATAATCATTGTCTATAAAGCCAAATGAATTTGACTTTTCATTTTTCTTGTAGAATAACCCATAACTAGTAGTCCCTTACAAGTATCGAAGGATTCTTTTTGTAGCAAAAAGATATATTTGTTAAGGATATATCCGAGAGTCAATTTGTACTTATACTATTGTCGTTATGTATTATGTAATAATACGAGGCATTTCTTTTCATGAATAGTGCATTTAGTTTTGTGGTCATCAAATATGTGACTTGATAGTATAACCTTACAATCAATACAATGACTATTCTTAAACTGTCTCTGATCGATTATTATTAGTGGAACAATAATAAATTAAGATTAGTATGCTTGTGACTTGATGGCTATGTTTTATTGGTCATAGATATATGTGATATTAAGTCAAAATATAAATAAATGATAGAGAACATTGTATTGGACATGACCCACTGTGAGAGTACTTCATGGAATATGCCATAAGTACTTTTTAGCCATAATGATATTAAAAGTCATTCGACTTGAATTCATCATAGTTTCCTACTTGATAAATTCTATATTTTGACATTGTCTAAAATTATCTTTAACCAGATAATAAATTAGACTACTGTTGGATATAGAATAAATTAAGGAGAGGAATATGATTGATTGTGAAGGAATTTGTCCCCCTTAATTATGGGAGAGATATCCATGGGCCCCTTGATAAGTTAAACTGTTAAAATGTATGGTCGTACTCAAATATATCAATCTAAGATATTGATATTATTTGTTTGAACAATCTACTATGAGATCAAGAAATAATTGATTAAGCTTAATAAGGATGACATACTCCATGCCTTATACTTAATCTAGATATCATGTGACAAAAGGATTAAATATAAAATTATGGTTTGGTTCAAAAAGATCACTGGTCTTCATTTAACCTGAATAGTTATAATGTTTTGTTAGAAACCGCTTATAACTTATAGGTCATTTAAATGTGATTTGGGCACACTGTCAGTGTTAAATGAACCTATAGGGTCACACAATAAGTGAACTTGTTAGGTTATTTTTCTGGTAACCAGGTTCGATAAATCTGGAAATATGTCTAAATTAATCGAACCTAAAAAATTTACCAGATACAATGAATCTGGAAATATGTCCACATTCGATGTATCTGAATGATGTCCAGATTATAAGAATCTGACTCGGTAAATTAATTAGTTAAATTATCGAAATAATGGTAGAATCTTATCGTATCAGTTTTAATTTAATTTGAATTTAAAATAAAATATGATAAGATATTATCAGAGTTGGACTCCAAGGGGTTCGGATGGGTTTTAAGAAAACCCTAGCCGTCTTCTCAAGGGAGCTGTTCTGTTAAAAAAAAAAATATTCGTGTCTCTATTCACCAGAGAAAAAAAAGGCCGCTCAAGGGTGCTAGCACTCTTGGAGTAACGAGTTAGTTTGTCGTGTGCATTTGATAGAGGGCGTTCGCACACTGTAGCGTCTGGTGATCATTCGGGTTGCACGTATGACAGCACAATTAGAATCGAATGATCTTAATTACACAAAATAGAAGTAATTTTGTAATCCTTAGATCTTCTTAATCGTTTACTTGGGTCATCGAAAGGGATTTGTGAATTTTTTTGCGTTTAGGAGCCCACGAATTTTAACAATATCTCCCTCGGACATTCCATATACCTACTAATAATACTTACAACATCATCACTCAACAACTTATAGACCAAAGTTAATAGATAAGTCCAAAGTTGAATACTATCGATGTCATATGTATGACCATTATTAGTTAAAATGTCAAACTAATTTGAATAGGCAAAATACAGAAAGAACTAACCTTGCAAAAAAGGAAGAAGAGGTGTCTCCCTCAGACATTCCATATACCTGCTAATGAGACTTACAACATGCATTATATCAGGCCTTGTTGTAGTCAAATATATCAAGCTTCCCACAATTTTCTCTTATACAATGCTATCCACTCTTTTTCTTCCAAGATCACAAACAAGCTTCAAACCTACTTCAATAGACGTGTTAACAGAATTGCAAATTTTCATTTGAGACTTGTCCAAAATTTCTTGCACATACTTCCTTTGACTAATAAAAATTTCAATTGCAGATTGCACCACTTCGATACCTAAAAAATAATGCATCTTTCCAATATTAGACATATCAAACTCAACCATTATAGATTTTTTAAATCTATCAAACATGGCACTATCATTTCCAGTAAAAATAAGATCATCCACATAGAAGCAAACAATGAGCAATTTTCCTTCATCTCCAATTTTTGTAAACAGTGTCTGCTCATATGGACATTTTTTAAATCCCTCATTGGAAAAATAAGTATCTATACGACTATACCAAGCACATAGAGCTTGTTTTAGCCCATATAATGCATTTCTCAATTTATAAACCTTATTTTCACTTCCAAGCTTCACATAACTAGGAGATTGATTGATAAATACATGTTCCTGAAGGTCACCATGCAAGAACATCAATTTCACGTCCAATTGGAAGATAGACCATGAGTGTTGAGCTGCTAATGCAATAACTAGTCTGATCATATCATGTCTTACAACAGGAACAAAAACTTCTCGCTAATCCACCCCAAACTCTTGCTTATAGCCTTTAGCTACTAAGCACGCCTTGTACTTGTCAACTTCTCCAATCTCCTTCAATTTCATCTTGTACACCCCCTTAACACTAATTGTTTTGTTCCTTTTTGGAAGATCAGTCAACTCCCATATGTTGTTCCGTTCAATAGTTGCAATTTCTTCATCCATTGCTTTTCGCCATTTTGATTCTTTGACGGCCTCTTCGAAAACTATAAGATCGCCATTAGAAAATAGAACAAAATATGTAAGTGGATGCTCAAAGTAGTCAACTCTAGTTACCTCATAATCGGCCATCCATGCAGGTCTTCTTTTAACACGTTGAGATTGTTCTTCATTTTCTGCTTCTACTGATGAGCTTGGAACATCTACTAGTAGAATTTGTTGATCATTTTCTACTTGTTGCTGCCATTCTTCTTCGTTGACTCCATCAAAGTTGGTAGGTATTTGTTGGTTAACCACATTATTGTTCTATGGCCAGAAACTTTGTTCATAAAAAACGACATCACGACTAACAATAATTTTCTTAGTGATAGGATTGTAAAGCTTATAAGTTTTTGAATGATCACGAATACCAAGAAAAAAACATTTTTCTCCCTTGTCATCCAGCTTTGTTCTATTCTGGCCTAGGATATGGGCATAGACAATACACCAAAAAATTCTGAATTAATATACCGTCGGTCTCAGTCCACTCCATGCCTCTTTTGGTGTCATATTTTGAACAACAAGTGTGGGATATCTATTCAAAATATGAATGCTCCAATAGACTGCTTCAAGCTAAAATATTTTTGGAATGTTGCTCCTTGTCAAAAGGCTTCGCACCATATTCAAAATAGTGCCATTTTTCCTCTCACAGACACCATTTTGTTAAGATGTGTAAGCTGCTGTAAGTTGCCTCTTAATACCAAGTATTTCACAAATATTTAAAAATTCTTGTGAGTTGTATTCTCCGCCACAATCGGTATGAAGAATTTTGATCGAGTTGCCCATTTCTTTCTCAACCAATACATTGTAGTTTTTGGAAGTTGCAAAAGCGTGAGATTTTTCTTGCAAAAAAATATACGCAAGTTTTCCTACTAAAATCATCAATGAAGGTAATTATATACATGTTACCTCCATTTGAAGATGGATTTATTGGGCCACAAAGATCAGAGTGCACCAAATCTAATGCATTCTTTTCTCTCCATGACTTTCCTTATGGAAATTTACTATGGTGTTGTTTGCTAACAACACATTCTTCATAAACCTGAGATGGAGTAGTGATTTGAGGAAGGCCGATCACCATATTTTTCTATGGTAAAGTCTTCAATCCTTTAAAATTCAAGTGACCATAACGAAAATGCCATAACCATGCTGCATCCTTTAGTTTTGCTGAAAAACATGAATGGACAGTGTTGTGAAGATAGAGCGAGAACATACGATTCACAGTCATGTTAACTTGAGCAATTAAGCCTAACTTTTTATCTTGAATTTGACATATACCATCTTTGATAGAAATCTCATACCCCTTATCTTACAACTGACCCACACTAAGCAAGTTAGTTTTTAAATATAGAATAAAAAGAACATTAGAGATAGTGTGAGTGCAGTTTTCTTTGGTTTGAAATGTGACCTTTCCTTTTCCTATAACAAATACTGTGGAGTTGTCACCAAACTTGATAGTGTTGCGAAAAAATTTGTCTAGTTCAGAAAATGCCTTCTTATATCCATACATGTAGTTGCTGCAACCAATATCCAAATACCATATGTTTTGTTGAGTTTCTTCATTCACATGACACACCATCAAAAGAGACACCTCTTTTTTCATTTCTGCTAAGTAAGTTCTTTCACTATTTTGCCTATTCAAATTAGTTCGATATTCTGACTGATAATGGTCATATCTATGACATTGATAGCATTCAACTTTGGACTTGTCTGTTGATTTTGGTCTATAAGTTGTTCAGTGATGTCTTCCTCGTCCTTCTCCTCTTCCTCTTCTTCGAAATTAATTTTCCTAGTACTGGTGCTGTTGTTGTTAGTTGCCACGATCATTGCTTCCTATGCCTTTACCTCTGCCTCTACCTTGTCCTCTATCTATTTTCTAGTGATTTTTGTTGAGACCTTCAGTGCCTGCTCTTACTGGTTCAATTTTTGTTCATGAACTTGCAAGGAACTTTGTAGTTCGTCAATTGAAATTTCTTCTATGTTAGTAGCTTCTTCGATAGAGCAAACAATGAAATTGAATTTTGATGTCATGGATCGAAGGATCTTCTCAACAATTGCTACATCCTCCGTCTTGTCACCGTTGATCCACATCTGATTGTCATCTCGAACTTTGTAAAGAATTGTCTGCTTGGAGGATGCTTTGCAAAGAATTTTCTCCAAGGTTGCACGATAAATGGCTTGGAAAAGATAGTTCTTGGCCTTAAGATCCTTTAGCTTCAACGCTTCTAACTCCGCCCCGGTTGTTGGCTCTACTACTTCACATTCAATAACCTGCCAGTACTCCTTGGACCTCAAGAAGTTCTCCAATGGCATACTGCAATGATCATAGTGACCATCAAACTGGGGAATTACTGGTTGTACAAAGTTGTCGGTAGCCATCGTGATTTAATCACTGTTGCAAGAAGAGTAGGAAAAGAAAAAAGGACTACTGCTTTTCTCTCTTGTATCTCATGCATGCTCCCTCTCACATTTTTTTTTTCTTTAGTTGCCAACCTGACTCTGATACTAACTATTTGATATATTGAGTAGAAACAAAGAGAATAAAGTACTAAATTCCAATTGCGTTGAAATCTAATGTATTACCACAAAAGGATACTACTCTATTTATAGAGCTGAATGAAACCAATAAGAGAAAATGTCAGAAATTAGGAAAACTACCTACTAACCGCATCGACTAACAACACTACTACCCACTAACTCCTAACATAATACTTACGTGCAAATAGACTCCATGTTCTCCTCAAGACTAAGCAAAAACTAAAAAAACTCCTATTAACATAAACAATTAAAGCAATTAAATAAATACTTGTAACACACATCTCAACTCCAGTCTTAAAAAATCAAAGATTTAGGACAATATTGGGTTCAACGGATCCTAGAATCCATGCCATTATCTAAGCATCCTTAACCTCCCACTTGGTGTATTCATTTTTTTTTTTTTTTTTTTTGTCAGGAGTAAGTTTACTTCCATCAACATAATCCCATAAATCTTCGCCTTTAACAAATATCTTGAAATAAAATGCCCAAGCAAAATAGTTTTTGCCATTAAAATGAATCAAGAAGGAGTCATACTTGTCCAAAAACATGAGGCTACAAGATCTTGATCAAGATAATTGAGAACAAGGGATTGAACTAGGGCTATGGAAAACAAGAAACACAAGAGTTTCAAGATAGCTATGGCTTTGATATCATGACAAACTTAAAAAAAATTTGGAGAAAAAGTGTATATATTTCTTGGTGAAGAATTCCTTTTATATACTAATTACAAACTGATTTATAACCGCTAAAAAAGCTATATACAGGTTTCTAACTCCTAAAAAAACTATATACATATCTGTTACAAATTAATAATGAAAACTAACACAAAATCTGCCAGCTTTAAGTGGCCAATTACAAGGCTAAAAATCAAGTATAAAATTAGCTAATTAAATCAATATAAAATCAGTTAATAATTAAGTATAGAATCAACTAATTTTTCTAATATTTCCGACATATTTGATAAAATTAAATTTTGAATAATTAAGTGCAAAATTGTGAAATTCAACGTATAAACATTAATTTTAAACTATGAAATTTGAATATAAATATTAAATTAATTATAATTTATTTTTATTATATTTTAACATAATTTATATTAATTATAAAAATAATTATGAATATAATGAATTTAAATAATATTTATTTTACTTAAAATTTATAATTAAATACATCTTAAACAAAAATCATTGTACAAATCAAAACAATGAGTCCGCGCATTGTACCGCATTTTTTAAACAGTTGGTGCATTGAATTTTCTACTACCGGCAAATCAAAATTACTCCCCCTCGCCCCCCCCCCCCCAATTCTTGACTGGCAATGTTCACCGTATATTATTTTCTCTATTTCAAATTATTTATTATATTTTTGACTTAATTTTTATTTCAAATTTTTTATCTCATTAAAAAATTAAAATTTAACATTTTAAATTTATCCTTATTTAATAACACTTTATTCTCTAAAATAATTTCTTTCTCAATAAACTAATCTCATTTAAATAATAATAAAAAATTTAAAATACCTCAAAACTTTAAAATTTAAATACTTATTACTAAATTAAATTTTAAAAATTAAAATTAAAATTAAAATTAAATTAATTAAAAAATTACTTATCTTAATATTTGTATATAATAATTAAATAAGACAGATAATTTAAGATAAACAGAATATCGTCTTGGTAAGTAAATGTCTGTTTGTAGAAACCAAAATCTAAAGGCAATATGGAAACATTGCAAAAATTTTGCTCTAATCCAAACCCACATTGCAAGAATTTTCTGAGTTGTAATATGAATTTTGGGGAAAGTCGAAATCAGAATTTTAACTGCAAAAAGGACCATCTCCTTTACTGTTTCTTTACAGCTTTTTTCTTTACTGTTTTCTATGGCTAAAATTTAACAGCGCCCAACTGCGCCATCGTCATCATATCCCAGTTTACCAGCAGAGAACCCTAAGAAAACCTAACAAAACCCTACACATCTTTTTACCCCCATCTAAAACTTACTGGAAAACATTTACCAGGACCCACCAAACAAATCTTCCCCCAGAAACTTCTCCCACATGTCATCATCCCCAACATCGATATCAAACCCAGTCTCCACCCAAGCGCAGGTCTCCGCATTGCCACTCCCCTCCACCCAACCAAGCGCCTCCATCGCATCTGAACCCCACGCCCCACCACTGAACACTCCAGACCACTGCTCAACTGCACTCCTAGCGCTGCGCCTGTCAACACTAGCCATAACCGACGACTCCGACTCCGAGAACGACGAACCGCACGACTCCTCGTTCCCGTTAATAGTGACGTAAGCCGAAGACGACTGAACGATGACCGGCGAAGTGTACGGATTGTCAATGAACTTCACCTTGAAGTTAGAATGCTCCAATGCAGACCACGACGCATCCTCGGACGGCTCCAAAAGCTTCGACAGCTCCATCACAGTTTCCTCGTCTAGCGTCAACCACGCCAGCATGTCTTCCTGTTCAAGGTCATCATTGTTCGCCGGCGTTCTAGGCTTTTTCCCTCCGACCTTCTCTTCGGCTCCACATTCACTCACTTGCCGCTTCCTGCTCTCTTCTTCCATGCTTTCTCTTCCACAACGAGGGAACGATTCACATGCGCCTAGTTTGGTGGTAAGAATGGTTAGGTGGGAGAATAAATCCGTAGCAGTATATAAAGGCTTTGGGGCCAAGAGGAGAGGACCTTATATATATATGCGCGTTCTGTATGCGGAGGCGGTGGGGGAGTGGGGAGTGGAGAAGATCCATTTGAAGCTGTGTTTGGCACGAGAACAATGAGGGATTGGGTAGGTGACGTGGACGGGTGACGTGGCAAGATACCAGAAGGCGACATTTGGTTTTACTTAGCCCGGTTGGTTTCGGTTTTTTTTTTTTTTTTTTAAATCTCTGTTTCTTGGGATGGAGTTGTCCATTTGATGAGTTGTTGCACGGAGGTCCCACTGCACGGTCAAGGAAAGGTTGCTGGATGGGGTTAGCCAAATATGGAAAATCTCAAACAGCTCGACATAAAGATGCTACTACTAGTAACGGCAGTAGATAGGAATGGAGCAGTCGACAGTCTTCTTCTATTTGGCGCTAGTAATGATAATAATTTAATAATTAAATATAATTAATTTATATTTATTTATCATTTTAAAAAAATAACTATACAGACGAGATAGAGTGATTAAACTTATGCATGAATAACGCGTGTCACTACTTTATTGAAGATTATTATGTCAAATTTAAGTCTAAATGCAAATAAATGGAGAGACTAACCAAAGATGCTGATAGATTGATTATCAAATGTCGTGTATTTGGTATGAAATTTCCATTTTTTTTGAAACATTCTATACAAAGAAAATGAAAAAGAAGGAAAATATCAAACAAAGCCACCAAAAAATGCTACAACTATTAATGGAAACATACACGGGGCTGGAGCAATTATTGGTGCTTATTTTAATTATTACTAGTTTAATATTCGTACGTTATACGAGTTTGTTATGTGTGCTTTAATGCGCATGCGTTACATAAATTAGTTATACATGCTTTGATTTGCATGCGCATACATTGTATAGTACGTTGTACACACGTTAAATAAAGAACTTTCAGTTGAATTCAATTGTACTTGCGTGTTATTATAGGACTCTTATCACGTATCAAGTAGATAGCCTTTAATTAAGTTCAACTATACTTACATGTCATTGCAAGACTCTCCTACGTGTCGTCCCTTGATACATATGCGTTGCATGTGTTCATTGTACACGCATCAAATAGAGAGCTTTCAATTGAATTTAACTATATCCACGTATCATTGTAAGACTCTACCACGTATCATCCCAAGAGTATTCCATAGTTGCTTATATATACAAACATATACACACTTAGATATGTCACGCTCCGAACCTGAGGATGACATAGCAGTATCCCAAAATGGAATACCGAACTCGGAATCAAAAACAGACAGAACAAACTAAAATAATTCAAATGCCATTAACTACGTGTCATTGCAAGACTCTCTTACATGTTGTTGCAGTACTCTGCTATGTGTCGTCCCTTGATACGTATGCATTGCATGGGTTCGTTGTACACACATTAAATAGAGCGTTTTCAATTGAATTTAACTATATCCACGTATCATTACAAGACTCTGCCACGTATCGTCCCAAGAGTATTCCATAGTTGCTTATATATACAAACACATACAAATGTATATTTGTCACGCCTCAAACCCGAGGATGATATGTCAGTATCCCAAAATAGAATATCAAACCCGGAACTAGAAATAGATAGAACAAACTAAAATAATCCAAATGCCATTAACTAAAACACAATGAAAAATAAAATCCAATAAACTTGCACTATTCCAACAAACGCTAAAACTTCAATTGTCATCAGTACAAATCTAACAAGAATAGTGTATTACACAAGCTTTTCAAAAAATTCACTCTAGATCCTCCCCGAACCACTCGTCTAACTCTTCCTTTTCCAATTGAGAACCTGAAATATTAGACAAGGAGTGAACTCATTAGCTCAGTAAGGAAAACATGACTTAACTGGGATTGAGCAAGTTACATAAGTAAAAGTTTCGCAAAACACTTAGTCTTTCAACAGAAATTTGTAATTTGTCATGATTAGGGAGATGGCTGCAGTCCGAGCTCAAGGAAATTCTCAAATCTAACTCACATCGGTACAACAAAAACATTAGGATACTTTGGCAAAAGTCAGAGAATTAGAGTTTTGAAAGGAATTGAAAAGGTTGTGTACCATCTTAAGGAGATCTCAGAATATCACACCAAGAAATAAGAGGAAGGAAAAGAAGAATAATGAATTCCTTAGTTTTACTCGATACTGAATCGAATGATGCATAACCAACACCCGAATACTGAACCGATGTTGTTTATCCAACAAAAATAATGACAAATCAATCAAGGGGAAAAAAACAAATGCCTGTACAGAAGGAAACTAGCATCGGGATCAAAGTAGAGTGGACCCAGTGCCGTGTGGGAGGATGATGTCGGCTAGGACGAAGCTGGTGCCGGCCGTGAGCAAGGGAACCAGTGCCGGGTGCGCTCTTTAATGCTTGAACGCGATTTTCAAAGCACCCAAAAGCAACCTGCAACCCAACCCTATGAACTAATCCAACCATCCCCTTTACCAAGGAAAACACCAGTTTTGTACACCAAAACCATTTAAATGTATATAACACATACTTAAAAACAGCTTAATTCACGAAGACGATATGTTTGGGGAAATGTTTTGGCTAACTGATATCAATCCCCTAACTATTATATCCCATTAGGAGAAGGGTCAATACACAGAACAGGTTGGCTAGGTATTGTATCCCCCTAGCCTAGGGCTAGTACACAGAACAGAATGGGATCAATCCTACCAATTCCAAGCCCCAAGCATCAAAACAGAACAGAACCATAAATTAGAAATCAGAATAATGCCAGAACAGAAATTTAAATATCTCATAAACTATACTTATCATCATCATAGCCTAATCACAATAATGAACGATTTACCATGCTTAATCCAAATTTTATACTAACAAAGTTTTTCATAATTTCAAAACAGATGAGAGTTTATTAAAAACACCAGTTAAGAATTAAAAATGCAAATAAGTTATAATCCCTTACCAGGAACACTGAATCACAAACGACTCTTATCACCTCCAATTCCTTTTCCCCTACAATCCAATTATCAATACCCTATTAGAATCATCAGACTCACAATTTTTTCCAAATCAGAATCTCAAAATCAAGAACCCTAGATACTAATTAAACCTAAATAGAAGCATAAGGGGAACACGAGTTACCTAAACCTGTAGACTCAAGCACTTCTCCTTCCCTTAACTTCTTCTCCTGGCCCTTCTTCTCTTTCCAAACAGCCTCTGAATGGTGAACAACGTGAATGTCAGTAACAATGTACTGACAAAACGTAAATCACTCTTAAGGGTAATAATTACTAAAAAGTCCCCTAATTACTCTCTATTAATTAAGCCCCTAACCTCATGGACTAAAGCCCATAACGGTTTAGATATACAAAGACAATTCCAATTAAAAGTCGGGCCGTGGGTTCACAATACACCTCCCTTTCAAAAAGTTTCATCCTCGAAACTTATGCACCTGAATTCTCAAATAAAGCAGGATACTTCCGTCATGCATCTTCTTCCAACTCCCAAATAGCTTCCCGCTTAGAGTGATTAGTCCATTGAACCTTCACGTAAGGTATAGGCTTCCGTCTTAGAACCTATATCTTCCGGTTGACAATCTTTATTAGCACCTCTTTATAAGTCAAGTCCTCGCGAACCCGCAATGGAAATGCTTCCAACATATGACTCGGATCTGCTACATACCTCCTTAGTTGGGATACATGGAATACATTATGCAACCTGGATAAAGCCAGTGGCAAAGTTAACCGGTATGCCAGATCCCCAATCCTCTCAAGAATCTCATAAGGACCCACATATCTTGGGCTTAACTAGTGCTGTCAAAATGGGCTAAGCCCATGGGCCAAGCTCGGTCCACAAGTAATATGGGATGATGTAGGTTGTAATTTTTCAGGCTCATATTTCAACGGGACCTATTTGGCCCAGCCTACAAAGCCCATGGGCTGAGTGAGGCTGGGTGGGCTGGGCTTGGCCCATGGGCCAGCTCTTTTTTTTTTTTTTTAATTTCCAAATTCAAAATGTCTTGGCCTAAGAAGAAGTAACCCATCACATAAAACTTTTATTTTTTTTGTGAGTGCCCATCCCAAATCAATTTTTTTTTTTTTTTTTAGAAGTCTAGCCCAAATCAAATGCATAATTATCATTGGAATTTGGAAAGAATCAAAAGAATTTAGATACAATCAAATTCACAAGTGGAAAAAGAAAAGTCCCTTTCATATTCTCTTTTGTTTTGACGAGACAACCGAAACAATAGCCCCTCAATTGAATTCTCAAAAGTCAAATCCCTAATTTTTTTTTTCTTGTTGTGAATTGCGATTGGCACTGCTTAGTGCTCAGTTCCTCAACTCAATCAGCGGCTTCTTCTTCACGTCGTATGGTCAGTAGTGCAATTGCTAGAGAGTGCTGCTCACAGTCACTGGTCGGCTCTCTTGTATTTTTTTTTTAAAAAGAAAACTTAACTTGTCATTCGATATTTATATTTTGTTTTTAATCAAAATTTGATTCATTACATTTGTACTAGGGTGTAGAGACTTGAAAATTGAAAATAGAAATATGATATGATTTTTTCAAAATATTATTTATGTATAAATGGAAGTCCATGGGCTAGCCCATAGGCCAGGAAGGGCTGGGCTGGGCTGAGATTTTGATAGCCTACCAAAAAAATGGGCTAGCCCACCCCGGCCCATATTTCTGTCAGCCCACGTAAGTTGGGCCAGGCCGGACTGACCCATTTTGACAGCTCTAGGCTTAACTTCCCACTCTTACCAAACATCAAAACTCTTTTGGTTGGGAAAACCTTCAGATACGTTTTTTCCCCACATTCAAATTCCAAAGGTCTTCGCTTACTATTAGTCCAACTCTTCTGACGGTCTTAAGTTACCTTCAACTTCTCACGAACAATCTGTACCTTCTCTGACGTTATTTGTACCAACTCTGGCCCAATTATCCTTCTTTCACCCACATCGTCCAAACATACTGAGGATCTATACCTCCTACCATACAGTGCTTCATATGGAGCCATGCCAATACTGAATTGGTCGCTATTGTTGTAGGAGAACTCTACCAAAGTCAGACTATCTAACCAATTCCCTTTGAAGTCCAATACATAAGCTCGTAGCATGTCCTCTGAATCGTTCTCTCAGATTGGCCATCAGTCTGAGGATGAAAAGCAGTGCTCAAAGTGATAGTGGTTCCCATCGCTTCATTGAAGCTCTTCCAGAAACAAGACACAAAGCAAGTATCTCTGTCCGATACAATACTTATTGGCACCCCGTACAACCTAACAATAGCATCCATATATAGTTGAACCAATTCTTCCATCAAAGTAGTTAACTTCATGGGCAAGAAATAGGCTAACTTAATCAATCGGTCTACTATAACCCCTACAGTGTCCTTCCCAATCCTAGATCTCGGTAAATCTGTGACAAAATTCATGGTGATGTGCTCCCACTTCCAAAGAGAAATCTCCAAAGACTTCAACAATCCTGCAGGTCTCTGGTATTCTACCTTAACCTGTTGACATACCAAACACTTAGATATAAAGTCCACTATGTCTCGTTTCATTCCACTCCACCAAAAATACCTTTTAAGATCTAGGTACATCTTAGTCCCTCCTGGATGAATTGAGAGTTTCATATTATGACCTTCCTTAAACACTTCCATCCTTAAGGCCTCATCACTAGGAATGTATAGTCTACCTCGGAACTACAAACTATCATCCTTATGAACCTGAAACTCTGGCTGTGTTCTGCTGAGAGCTGCTGCCCTCTTCTTTTCTAGTTCCCTATCTCCAGGTTGTGCTTTCTTAATTCATTCCACCAAAGAAGATTAGGTTATCAAAGCTACCAAATAACCCGATGCGAGTTGCATAACTTCCAGCTCCAACTTCTCAAATTCTGAAATCAATTATTCCTGCTCAATGATACAAACTGCCAAGATTCCCATTCATTTCCTACTGAGAGCATTAGCTACACGATTTACTTTTCCCGGCTGATAGCTTATTTTCAAATCATAATCTTTAATTAATTCTAGCCAATGTCTCTGCCTCATATTTAGCTCTTTTTTGGTGAATAAATATTTCAAGCTCTGATGATCAGTGAAGACCCCACACGTTTCACCATATAGGTAGTGTCTCCAAATCTTCAATGCAAATATTACTACAACTAACTCTAGATCGTGAGTCGGGTAGTTCTGCTCATAGTGTTTCAACTGATGCGATGCATAAGCTATCACTTTCCTATTTTGCATCAACATGCAACCCAATCCATTCTTTGAAGCATTATTGTAGATGGTAAAACCTCCAGCCTCAGAAGGTAAGGCCAAAACTGGTGCAGAAGTCAACAACCTCTTCAACTCCTAGAAGCTCCTTTCGCACGCATCACTCCACTTGAACTGGACCCTTTCTGAGTAAGTTGAGTCAAAGGAGTGGCTATTATGAAAAAATCCTCCACAAATTTTCATTAATAACCTGCCAAACCCAAGAAGCTTTTGACCTCGAAAGCAGTAGTTGGTTTAGGCTAATCAAGGATTGCCTCAATCTTCTTAGGATCCATAGCAACTCCTTTCTTTGAGATCACATGGCCCAGAAACGCGACATTCCTCAACCAGAATTGACATTTACTGAACTTTGTATATAGTTTCTGCTCACAAAGCTTTTGCAACACTATCTTGAGATGCTCTTGGTGAGCTTCTTCTGATGAAGAGTATATCAAAATGTCGTCGATGAACATAACCACGAACTTATCCAATTTGTCCTTGAAGACTCCATTCATCAACTCTATGAACGTTGTAGGGGCGTTAGTCAAACCAAAAGGCATGACCAAGAACTTATAGTGCCCATAGTGAGTTCTAAAAGCACTCTTCGGTATGTCCTCGGGCTTGATGCGCAACTAATGATATTCCGATCGCAGATCTATCTTCGATAAACACCTTAGCCCTCTTTAGTTAATCAAATAAATCATCAATTCATAGCAACGGGTACTTGTTCTTCATCGTGATTTTGTTCAACTCCCGATAATCAATGCACATCCTCATACTACCATCCTTATTCTTTACAAACAAGATAGGTGCACCCTATGGAGAAACACTAGGACAGATGAACTTCTTGCCTAGCAAATCCTGAAGTTGGGTTTTCAACTTCCTCAATTCTGTTGGTACCATTCGGTATGGGGCCTTTGAAATTGGCTCAGCCTCTGGTGTCAAATTGATCTCAAGGTCCACTTCCCTTTTCGGTGGTATACCTGGCAGATCTTCCGAAAAGACCTCCTTGAATTCCTTTACTACTTCTATGTCTTCAATACATGGTTCTTTTTTCTCAATATCCATCACATAAGCCAAGTATGCCTCACATCCTTTCTGTAAACTCTTGCGAGCTCCGACCGTTGAAATCAATGGCATTGATCCTCTGCTAGGCTCCCTTTCTCTACTTTGGAATTGGAACAATACTCTTCCTGGCAAAGCAAACTGTACTCTCTTCTCTCGGCAATCCACTAACGTATAATTTCTTGCTAACCAATCCATACCCAAGAAGATATCAAAGTCCACCATATGTTCAACTAAATCAAGTTCGCATCCAACTCCTCTCCCTCAATCTCTATCTTACAACCCCTATGCATAAGATTGGAAACCAAAACCTTCCCACTAGGAACAGACACCCTATAAGCATTATCTAACAAGGTAGGAACCAACAATCAAAATCTCAACAATCAACAGTCCCAGAAACTTAAGCACCGCTTAGACCTCAATTCACTTACATATCAAACTTACAAAATTTTCAAACTTATTTTGCTTGTAGTTTAAGCTTAAGGTAATCATAACCTATTTCTCTGATACCACTAAATGTCACGCCCCTAACCTGAGGATGACATGACAGTATCCTAAAATAGAATACCAAACCCGGAACCTAAAACAGGCAAAACAAACTAAAATAACCTAAATGCCATTAACTAAAACACAATGGAAAACAAAATCCAATAAACTTGTACTATTCCAACAAACGCTAAAACCTCGATTATCATCAGTATAAATCTAACATGAATAGTATACTACATAAACTCTTCAAAAAATCACTCTAGGTCCTCCTTGAACCACTCGTCTAACTCTTCCTTTTCCAACTGAGAATCTAAAATATTAGATAAGAGGTGAGCTCACTAGCTCAGTAAGGAAAACATGACTTAACTAGGATTGAGCAATGTTACATAAGTAAAAATTTTGCAGAACACTTAGTCTTTCAACATAAATTTGTAATTTGTCATGGTTAGAAAGATGGTTGTGGTCCGAGCTCAAAGAAATTCTCACATCTAACTCACATAAAAGATCGGTACAACAAAACATTAAGATTCTTGGGCAAAAGTCAGAGAATCAAAGTTTTGAAGGGAATCGGAAAGGTTGTGTACCACGTGAAGGAGATCTCAGAATATCACACCAAGAAATAAGATGAAGGAAAAGAAGAACAATGAATTTTTTAGTTTTACTAAATACTGAATCGAATTATACATAACCAACACCCGAATACTGAACCGATGTTGTTTATTCAATAAAAATAATGACAAATTAGTCAAGGGAAAAAAAAAATAAACGCCTATACAGAAGGAAACTAGTGCTGGGATCAAAGTAGAGTGGACCCAGTGCCGTGTGGGAGGACGGCGCTAGCCAATGTGAAGCGGCACTGGCCGTGAGCGAGAGAGCCGGCACCGAGTGCGCTCTGAAATGCGCAAACACAATTTTCAAAGCACTTAAAAGCTAACCTGCAACACCCCAACCCCATGAACCAATCTAAACGTCCCATTTACTAAGGAAAACACCAGTTTTGTGCACCAAAAACCATTTAAACGTATATAACACATACTTAAACACAACTTAATTCACGAAGACAATATGCTTGGGGAAAGGTTTTGGCTAACTGATATCAGTTTCCTAACTATTGTATCTCATTAGGAAAAGGGCCAATACACAGAATAGGTTGGTTAGGTATTGTATCCCTATAGCTTAGGACCAGTACATAGAACATAATAGGATCATCCCTACCAGTTCCAAGCCCAAGTATCAAACAGAACAGAACCAGAAATCAGAAATCAGAATAGTGTCAGAACAGAAATTTAAATATTCCATAAACCATACTTATCATCATAATAACCTAATCACAGTAATGAACTATTTACCATGCTCAATCCAAATTTTATACTAACATAATTTTTTGCAAAATTTCAGAACAGACGAGCATTTATTAAAAACGCCAGTTAAGAACAAAAAATGCAAATAAGTTAGAATCCCTTACCAGGAACATTGAATCATAGACTACTCTTATTACCACCAATTTCTTTTTCCCCTACAATCCAGTTATCAATGCCCTATTAGAATCATCAGACTCACAATTATCCCCAAATCAGAATCTCAAAATCAAGAATCCTAGAACTAATTAAACCTAGATAGAAGTATACGGAGAACACAAGTTGCCAAAACCTATAGACTCAAGCACTTTCCCTTCGCTTGACTCCTTCTCCTGGCCCTTTTTCTCTTCTTGAACAACCTCTGAATGGTGAACAACGTGAATGTCAGAAACAACGTACTGACAGAAGGTAAATCAGTCTTAAGGGTAATAATTATTAATAAGTCCCCTAATTACTCTCTGTTAATTAAGCTCCTAACCTCATGGGTTAAAGCCCATAACGGTTTAGTCATACAAAGACAATTCCAATTAAAAGTTGGGTCGTGGGTTCACAATATGTATGTATGTGTGTGTATCAAACATTTAGATATATGCTCTTAACTTGATCACGGTTAGGCATTTTATGGTTTAACTGCAAAATAGAAGTGTAGTCATGATTCAGAAATCGTTGATTATGATTTATAGTTGAAATTATGAAATGCGACCAGGATAAGTGGTCCAACTAAAATTGAAATTTCCCTAACTATTAACCGATAGTTGAATTTCAAATGGCGATTGCCACATTAAACAACTAGATTTGCAAGTGTCCTCTTGATATTTTTTTAATTTCTTTCTCCTTCCTTCTATAAATATTCCTCAATTTCCCTCTCTTTTTCACATCTCTCAATTCTTTCTCAATTTTCTTATTATCTCAAGATTAACACAAAAATTTAATTAATAATTATATTTCCTATGTTCTCTCCCAATTGCTTTTCGTTTTTAGTTTAAACTATCATTGTTGCAATATTTATTTTCCTA
This sequence comes from Voacanga thouarsii, assembly GCA_026120185.1. NCBI lineage: Eukaryota > Viridiplantae > Streptophyta > Magnoliopsida > Gentianales > Apocynaceae > Voacanga > Voacanga thouarsii. Next base: position 10,338,136 of record JANUWF010001287.1, on the reverse strand, counting down.
ACTTCTTTAAAAAAATGTCTTATCCAACCAACTATAAGGGTAAAGAAAAAATAAGTTATGATTCAAATTTCTAACTAGAGACAGCCGACCTTCAACTTTAATTCAAAATTTTCTTTTCTCATGACATTTTCAACTTTGACAACTAGCCAACCTTTAGAAGTTGGTGATGATGAGGCCAAAACTCAATAACCATCATATATTGATATTCAAAAAAATGTTCGCTTTTAAACTCAAAGTAATTGAGGTTGTGACGAATAAGGGGGGGAAAAAGAGAAGTTAGCATATTTATTAAATATTTTGACAATATAACAATACTATCCAATGAGACAAAAGTTAAGTGCAACTATTGCATTGTAATTCCCAAATAATATGTATTTAATCCAGAAATGAGTTACCTGGCACTTGCCCAAAAAAAACATTATAAGGCCATTTTTTTTTTTTTTACTTGATAAGGAAAACTAAAACCACTACTTAAAAGTGTGTACATGACTCGTATCTCAAGAGAGATTCGAATTTGGGACATTAGTGTGGAATGCCCAACACCAACTATCTTAGACAATGAAAGGGACCATTACAAGGCCAGTTTAGACCCCAAACAATAGTACTCTCTCCATTTCAAAAAAATATTCATGAAATCATTTACACACAAATTAAAGGCGTTGAAAATAATATTATAATTCAAAAAAAGTTGTCATTCGATTCCTATTTGACACATAATAGCTATTGGTTGGAAAAAATTCCCAAGAAGTAAGAAGAAAAAAGAGTTTTGAGAAGTTGTTTAGTTGATTTAGAATAAATGAGGATAAAATGGGAAGAAACTAATTATTAGTTTTAAAAATATATACATGAACATTTATTTTGAAACATAACAAAAAAATTTTATAAACATCTATTTTGAAATTGAGAGAATAACTTGTTGGCCATACTACCAGTACTTTTACTCCTCATATTGATTTATTAAAATATCATGAAAATAAATAAATAGAGAATAATTAATTAAAATGGTGACTGTTGAGTATCCTTCCCCTAGTTTCAAACAAAAATTACATTTTAATAAATATATCAAAGTACTTTAAATCATGTTACAAAATTTATTTTATGGACTACACTCATATATACAATTAAAAATAATATAGAAATGGTAAGAAATAGTTAATTTAAATTTTTTTCTGAATTTACCTAATAAGATTTCTTTATGCAGTCATATCTAAAGTGATCAATAACAAATTTATTCTTATATGAGTGTCTCATGTTATTGGAAAAATAATTGTTGGAATATTGAAAATAGATTACTTACTTATAGATATTTTAATGATCCACTCTCAACTAAAAAAAGTTGTCAATTACTAATTATTATTCTAAAAGTATATAATTTGGTGAATATGACTTTTTTTCTATTTCTTTTAATAATGTTAGTGTAAATACAATCTCAATTATAAATCTTAAAATTTTAATTGAGTTAACTTTTAGAATGAGATTTTTCCATGTTAGATTGTACATATCATATGTTGAACTTGTATGTATAAGATGGTTTAAAAAGTCTTTGATATTTTTATTAAACCAATAAAAGTTATTTTTTTCTTATTTATGGTAGACTGTCAATTGAAAAATAATAGAGTAATTTTGTTGAGTTATTATATAAAACTAAGATATTTTTTAATAAATGTTCCAAATAAATAGAATTCAATAATAAGTTGTTAAATGAATCATTTTTATATAAAAAACTTATATGTATTTTTTTTTCAGATCGAGTTGTTAGAATACATTTATTCCCTTAATAATTGAATACTTTGAAGCTATATTGAATACTTTAAACACTTTTGATGATGCTATATGTAATTTGTCTAGTGTTTATTATCTAACTTTACATTCAATTGTTGAAAAATGTATTGATACTAATAGTATTTTTAATAAATATTATAATCAGTGTTGATACTAGTAGTATTTTTAACGAATATTCTAATTATATTTTTTTTATCTCCTTATATAAATGAAAAAAACTAAATAGTTGAAATATTATTTAGAAATATCTTATGGTAATGTAGTTGTTATTGTTCTAATTAATGTAAGGAATAGATGGTTTACATATTCTTTTACTTGTTATTATTATACTTTATTTCTTAAAATAATAATGACAATGATGATGATATTCAAGATCTTACATCCCCTCCATATATTTCTTGTATAATTGTTAATATATAAAGATTATTACTTGTAAATTATATAATGAATATTCCACGAGGGTATGGTATGGCCGTTAAAACTTCTCAATATATTGAAGTTATGATTTTCGAATCTTTTAGGATTAATCAAACAAAACTTCTTATGTTAGAATGTCAAAATGACCGAGAGAGTATTTTAAGTTTTACGGTGGAACTTAAATTATATTTAACTTGTACTTTATAGTAGAATGATACAAATGAAGCATTTGATATCTTGAGATAATAGATAAAAAATAAAAGTAAGTTTCTCATTATAACATTAATGGCTAAGGAAATTCATATTTCCATTTCAAATATTACTAAAAAACAAACTTTCAGTGTTGAATATAACATTTTAAGTGAAACTTGCTCCACGATGGCAAAAGTGTAATACATTCGACAGTGATATTAACTAGCAAGGTTGAGATAAGGAATTGATGAAATATAAGATAATTATGAGAATTTTGATTCATATATTTTTCTGCACCTTATTAGGCAAATTAATTTTAGAAAACTAAAATTACGTTCAAATCGTTTATCCTTATACTCCCACCATCCCACTAAAATTAATAGTAGTTGACTTGGTACGATATTTTATATAAAAATTAAAATTAAAATATAATAATAATATAATATAATATAGTATAGTATAATAAAAATAAAAAATACGTAAGTTTCGTAATACTTTATGTCAAATCTAAGTATATAAAAATTATATATATTAGGTATAATAAATTGTATAGTAAAACACTAAAGTATCAAATTTTTTTTGGACAGTCTAAAATAGTAAGTATGTCAATTTTATTAGGACGAAAGTAGTATATTTTATATTTAAATTTTATTAAAAAAACTCAATTTAAAAAGAAAATGTCTACTGACTGTTGACTGATTGAGCAACCTCAACTTTAGCTGTCAAGTGTCGGTTGAATTAACCATGGTAATTGTATAGGGTTAGGGTTAGAGATAACAATTGGATTGGGACGGATAGAGGACTAAAAATCCCTCCCATCCCGCCTTTTAATACTTTTAATCCATCCCCAAACCAAGAAATTCCTGTAATAAAATTAAATATCAAGTACAATGTCAAAAAAATAAATCTTTCTCATATAATTTCATTCGTTGAAGATTTAAGAAGATTTATAAAATAAAAATTCAAATATAAAAATCGTTTAGTTTTATATAATTAAACATTTCTTACATTTTATTTAAAAAAATATAAAAAATACTTTTATAATAGTTCAAATTAATTGTAGAAAATATTATCTTTTTCACTAATTATATATTATCATATATATTTTTTAAAAACTTTAAAAGTGTTTAACTATTTACTATATTTTAAATTATGTGAATATACTCTTAAAATATATTAATAATAAATTATTTTATAAATATAATTATATTTATATATACTTTTATATTTGTGTATATATTAAGATAAGATAAATAAGTATAAATATAAAGAATAAAAAATTAGGACATAAACAGGAGGACAAAACAATCCCCTTTTTTTTCCTGATTTGTTTTCGCTTAGCAAGCAAAGGGATAGGGCTTGGTCTTGTCCCTATCCCTACTAAAGTCAAGGAATCCTTGACCTAAGAGGGTCGAGTCGGGTTGAGTTCTTAATTTAAGTAGAGAAATTATTATCTTTAGTAAAGATTAAAGTTAGTTATTTTAGTCAATCATTAATCGAGAGCTAAGAATTGACAATTATCAATTTCTCAACTACAATTTGATTTATATACTCTATTGTATGTCAGCAATTGTGTAGAAATTTCCCTACATGTTATGGTAAAATAATTCCTAAACCTAATTATTATACATTTATACTTACTTTTTCTTTCTTTTGGTACGTTAATATATTTGATAGTGAAAATATTACACTGTCTCACTATAGAAAAAAACACACACACACACACACTCACACATAATCAATAATGCTAAAAAAATAAATTAATGGAAGAGATTAATTTTTTTTACACTACTACTTATTTCAGAGAAGGATATAGTGTGTAATGAGTGGTGTCTTACCAACTTTTAGTAATACTCTCTTCTCCCTCTCTAAATTGGCAGTGTTTGACTTGACATGATATTTTATATAAAAATAAAAATTGTAATATAATAATAATATAATATAATAAAAATAAAAAATATGTGAATCTTATAATACTTTATGTCAAATATAAGAATATAAAAATAATATATGTGCGGTATATTAATTATTTTATAATATAAAATGTATTAAAAACTTTCTTTTTAAAAAAAGTATCAATTCTTTAAGATGGTCTAAAATAGTAAGTAAATCAATTTAATTGGAACGAAGAGAGTAATATATTAAAAATTAAATATGTATAAATTGACACTACTAAAAAAAAAAACATAGGGTCATTGTAAAATAAAAATATTAAATGAGTGATAGAAAATGTGGGCTTTTGCTTATTTTAAGTGGGTCAGCCGTCAGGCTGTTCTTTTCTTTTTGGGAAATTCTTACATGGACCCAATCTACGGCCCCACCTGTGGACCGGGTCTGCCAAACCATGACACCTGTCATCCCCGAATATTTTATTCAGAAATCTTGCTTTTTCCTTTTTTTTTTCACTTCTGCTCGTTGAACCCAACCATGGTTAGTTCCTTCCCCGAATTCGATGGCAAAATTTTTTGAAAGTCCGCCAAATCCAATCAACATCATCGGATTCCAATCACCCACACACTCTCTCTCTTCCTCACTTACTCGGCCACACTCTCTCTCTCCCTTTCCCACTCACGATCTGTTCCTGCGTGCCGATCGTCGTCCTCCCCTGCCTCCCTTTCTTTCACGGTAGCGGCAATGTCAGCCGCTAACTTAGAGATCTGAATGCTCTGGGCCACTGTTCCCCCCCCCCCCCCCCCCCTCTATGTTTTTGTCCGTGGTTGAGTTCTCCATCAACGGTAATGTCGACAGCTGCACGCCTGACTTCGTCATCCTTTGTCTCCCACTCTTTCACGGCAGCGGCAATACCCCCTAGATGTAGAGGCAGAGACCTCGCTCGGCCACTTTCCTCCTGCGCTCTTTCTGCTTCTTTCTCTCACTGAGTCAACGTGTTCTGTGATGTCGTCCGGAGAGGACGCATAGCCCGGACTCCCCTTTTGAGGTCAAGATTCAGTTAACTTCTTCACTAAATTTTGTCTTGGAGTGTAAAGGTTTTTATGGTTGAGATCTATGATTTTATGAAAATTCATGGAATTTCTGTTTAAATTCTAGGATTTATCTGAAAATTATACTTTATTAGCAGAATGTCTTTGCTTGTTGTTTATGAACGAGAAGTTTTAGTGGTGGTCTTATGATTTATCCTCTGTTATCCTCTGTTTTGTTGTGATATTGTCTTTATTTGTGCTTTATGGTGGTGTTATGATTGGTACCAATGCTGTCTGCTATTAAAATCGTAATTTGCCCTGATTTCAAATTTAATTTCAGTATGGCGCATCTGTTGGAAATGAAATTGTTGTTGTTACAATTCCAGACTTAAGTGTCTTTGTCAACCTATGATTGAGGATTCTACTACTCTACATATTTTTGTAATGTGATACAGGCTCTTCTCTTCCTTCAGGGCCATATTTCTTCATTTTTATACATTGTGTATGTAGTTAATATCATAATGTTAGTTGCCTTCTATGACTTGAAAACTAATAATGTTAGTTGCCTTTTTATACTTGTAAGCAGTTGTAAAACAATTATAGCAATAACAGTAGTAATAATAGGAGTTTTGCAGAATGCAATTTGGCTCTAATGGAGAGTTTTGTTGCTCACCGGGCATTTTTGTGTTTCAGATTGACACAAGTTTTTGGAAGTACTAGCCTTCACGTAATTATCTCAAAAGTCATTCAGTTCTTTATACATTTAAATGTTGATTCCATTTGCATATTGTACCTCATGTTTTAATCTCCCTAAGTAGATGATTTAAACAGGTCATGCCGTTTGATCCAATTTGGATTTTGATCCAGCAAGGGCATATTATCCTTGTAGTGTTATTGACTATTCAAAATACTAATTACCTTTTAAATTGAAAAGAATATGCCATGCACCATGTTCATTTTATTTATATTCTAAATTCACCTACTAACTTATTGTTGTACATATTCTATATTAAACACGTAGATTTTGTTCCTCCACTTTTTGCTTTCAATTTGTAGTTATCTTTTTGTCTTGTCTTATGCATCGAATTTATATTCTTAATTCTCTGTCGGATTTGTAATTTCTTCTTTTACTCTTTTGTTTCTTATAAAATTCACGTCCTTAGTATTTTATAATAGAAGTGGCCTCAACCAGCAGTAAAATTTGTGGTATGAAATTCTCTTTTCACCTTTCTAGACAAGATGATTTTATCGGTTCTGTTAGGTTCTCTTCCTATGAAGAGTCTGAAAATTGGTTTCTAAATCCAGGCCACTTCCTCTCCAATTCCCCACATCCCCTTCCTTTTTGTTCCATAGAAAGTATTAGAAACAAGCCCCGAATTGTACTTTTGTATCCCACAGTCGAGTCGAAAATTGAATAAAAATTGTAGTTTTCTCCAATGCCTTGTGTATGACGTTGGAACTGCATCTTAGTATTTTGGTCTTGAAGTTGGTGGTCAAGCAGATTACACTCATAATGATTTAACCTTTTTTTCATTTTTGAAATAGATTATGCCTCCAAAAAAGTTTTACGTCATTTTTGAAGGGAGACAACATGGTGTATTTGAAGATTGGGTAGACTGCCATAAAGCAACCAATGGCTAGAAAGGAAATCTTTTCAAGTCTTTTGCGTCGGTTGAAGAAGCTGAGCATGCATGGTTGTCCTATAAAAAGGCACACAAAGAAGCTTCTAGTAGCACAACAAACCAAAGTGATTCCAATCGGGCATCTTCTCCACAATTTGATCCACCTCTACCCCCACAACCCCCTTCTAGATGGTTGAAAAAAAGATGGTAGATTCAACTTAGGTTAAAGATGTACAAAACTGAATATTAGTTAGGATGTTTAATTTATTGTACTATATTTGTAAGGGGACAACTCTTGATAATATATGAACCAGTCTTTTTTGAAATTTGGCAGATTCTTTGTGTGTTGGGCAGTAGATATTGTTATTTGTTTCTATGATTTTTTTTTTTTTTTTGGGGAATGCTTGGCCAGTAGAGATTGATTGAAATAGTGTTGTGCAGTTTATTTGATTGAGATGTGTTGTGCAGTTTGGTTGATTGAATGTGTTGTGCAGTTTTATGGATATTGGACAGAAGTTTTGAGGAGGTTTCACTACATTGGTTCAAACTATGTTGTGCAAGCTATTGTTGGGCTCTTTTGTTGGTAGAAGTTGGTGATTTGGGGAGTTGTGATTTAATTTGTTAGAAGTTGGTGAATTGTTACATTTGCAAAAAAGGTGTGTCTTGTGTTGGTGTTGTTGCTTGAGATTAGCTGCTTTTATTGAGTTTTGGTTGTGAAATGCTTTATACATGGTGCTGTAGAGCTTTATACATGGTGTTGTTGTGCTAGTGGGAGAATGTGTGTTGACAAAAGGCATTGAAACGATGTTCTGGCAGGGGTAGAGGGAACATGATTAATGGTGGCCAATTTTAATGAAACATTGTATGAAGCTTATTGGTTTATTTGATTGTTTTTTTGTAGTTTTTTTTTTTTTGCAGAATGGCTGAGGCATTTGTGTTGTTGTGCAGTTTATTTGATTGTGAAATGTAGCAAACACATTTGGATGTGTAAGGGTGTGTGTTGAAATGATGTTCTGCCAATGGGATGATGTGTGTTGAAATGTGTGTTGAAATGGTGTTTTGGCAGGGGTAGAGGGAACATGGATGTGTGTTGAAATGGTGTCATTTGTACTCAGCTCGAACTCTTGTTAAGTGTATGAAGTGAATTGAACTATTTTTGCACTAATGTAAGGCTATGACCACTTTGTAAACAGAAAACAGCAAACTTGTCATTTCCAAACTGCAGGAAATCAAAAAAATTGCAAAATTATACATTACTTTCTAGTGTATTACAAAAGATCTGCAAAATTGAAAAATAGAAAAATAGCTTGAAGATTGGCAAACTGTAGAAAAACAGAAATATTATTCCTCAAATTTCCAAATAAAAAAATAACTTGTCATTTCCAAACTGCAGAAAATCAAAAACACTGCGAAATTGTAAAATTGAAAAACAAAAAAACAGCTTGAAGATTGGCAAACTGTAGAAAAATAGAAATATCATTCCTCAACTTTCCAAACAGAAAAATAGCTTGCAGAAAAATAAAAACACTGTAGATCACATCTCATTTCATCTTGTTTCCAATCATCTTGGCCGGTATGTATAGATCATCGTACTCATTTCATCTTGTTCCAACCTGACATCTAATTTATTTCTTCACCTCCTGAGATGCACAAACCAAGATGCTAATTTCATTGAAAAGAGCAAAATCACAATGCATCATCACTCACGATGTACCCATACAAGTTCACTGCAGGACTTCCCTATATTCAGTAATCAGAGGGAAAAGTCAGCCACATTCAGAAAAATGCAGAAAAGATTCAACAATACACAAAAATGTTTAGCAAAATGATTTACAATCCAAGGACGGCAATCAAAACTTCCTACATTTATTCAACATCCAGTTGTTGAAAGACTGAAATTACAGCATTCTACAATGATGAACAAACCTGATGAAACTTCCTACCGTTTTCGAATGTATATTGTAGAATACATTCCACCCAAAAAAACTACACAATACATTCCAGCCAACTCATTCCAAAAAGGCAGTCAAATACACAACAATATTTAGCAAAAAAATGCCAGCAGACTGTAACCAAACTCCATTGGAAGCAACATCCATGCCAAACTCCAATACAACACCAATTTCCTTATTGGAAGCAGAACACTAGGCACTATCATTTTGGTCCCGATCCAAAATGCCATCGTTTGTGTCATCCTATTAAAATTCAACAATAAATGATTCAAACATATTGCTCCATATTTAAATGTTGTATAATTCTAAAAAAAAAAATCGAAGATTCAACAATGTATAATTTTTACCATTCCACCACTGTTAAGTGTGTTATAAGCTTGTAACATGGATGTGAATGACGGGTAAGAAGCAGCAACCTTCAAGAGAAGAGAACAAATAAAGTGAATTCTATGTAGCATAAAGTATCATTTACCAAAATAAAAAGGAATGCAATACAACCTCATAATTCCAACCTGTATTGGGTATATCGGAGGTTGCTATGCTTGTTTCTTCATTTAATGGCAAATTAACTTGGTCCGGAGTATCTTGGCTTCCATTTCCCCTTGTTGCAGCAGCTTGTGATTTCCTTCTTTTTCCTGCATCTAACAAATCATCTTACAGTTAATTTAAAAAATAGCAAAACCTTTGTTGAATTAAACAATTCCATTAAAAAAGGCAGTAAAACCTTGGGAAGATTTCCTTTTACGCTTCTCAAAATGGCCCTTTAGTCTTTCACCCCTTTCTTTACCCTTCGCTCTTATTCGATTGGGATCTTGAACAACAATGTCACATTCATTTCCATCATCACAAGCCAAAATTTCATTGTTCAGTGCTCTATTATCCCTAATTCCAGATTGTGAATCCTTCAATGTATGTGTTTTCCAATATTCATCAAGCTTTTGATTAGCACTTTCTAGTGCTTGCCACAAAATAAGCCTACTAGTCTCGTGAGATCCACATTTATTAACAACATTATAAGCAAACTTCATGGTTCGATTTGTGAAAATAATGTCCGAATCAGTACATTGCATGCTAAATATCCTATTTTGTTCTACATCACTAACACGCTTTCTAACATTTTTGTCCCACCTTTTCAGGAAATATGAATCCGGAATTTTGGCAATATTCTTTACCTTCAAAGCTGCCAATGAGTGTGTACAAAGTATTCCCATGCTTTCGAATTTCTTGCAGCTACATTGTACAGATCCATCTTTTGTGTTGACAACAACTCTACTTGTTTGGTGGCCCCATTTGGTCTCCACAGTCACTTTTAAGCTATACAATGATTCTTCAACCATAGCAACTTCTTCACTAGATGAAACACATATGCCCATAAATTCCTTCTCAAACAATTTGTACAGTTTGTGAGTATAAAATTGGGCAGCCTGTTGTAACATTGCACTAGATCGTATTAAAAGTGAAGGTTTCCCTTGTGCACAAGTAAAATCAGCCTCAGCTTTATTTTGGCGCCACTCTCCAAGTTTTCGCTCAAATTCAAGAAGAAATTTCGTGAGTGAACATGTTCTACTCCCAATGCCATTTAATACACAATTAGTGCTCTCACTTCTTGATGTTGTTTTGAACCCTGCACTAAATGTTTCATTGGAAAAACCAGTGCACCACCTATCCCGAATATTATACAATCTTTACAACCACTTGTGGCCATGTAAATTATAGTCTGAAATAATCTTGGCCCATGTCTGCTCGAACTCTTCTTCTATCTCACATCCCGTCAAACATTTGTGGAACAAATTTTGGAAACCAGTTTTAGTATTAAGGCCACCCAAATACGATGGAGCATTTTTGCAAATATGCCACAAACACAACCTATGCTGGCTGTCCGAAAACACTATCTTTGCAGCTTTCATAATTGCACTGTCTTGATCAGTCATAAAGGTCACAGGTTGCTTGTTGTCCATCGACTCTAAAAACGATCTAAATGCCCACTCAAATGAAGCGGAAGTCTCATCAGATAAAAATGCACATGCAAACATTATAATTCGCCAATGATGATTTACTCCAATGAAAGGCGCACAAATTAAGTTGTACTTATTAGTCCTATAGGTAGCATAAAAAACAACAACATCACCAAAGTAATCAAAATCAATTTGAGATCTACCATCTCTCCAAAAAAAGTTATTAATTCTTCCTTCGTCATCCAATTCCACATCCCAATAAAACATTTTCTCTTGATTAGCTTTTTGCTTGAAGTGATTTACAAGACTTTGAGCATCTTCTTTTTCAACTACTGAATTTCTTCTATTATTGAGTTCATTGTATGCATCCTTCTTCAAAAAATCAATATTTCCAATACCCCCACTCTCTTTTGACAAGTAAGAGAATGCTTGAGAAGTCTTGATTCCAGAACTTACCAAGGACTCTAATGTGTCTCCCTGCGCATATGTTTCACGCCGGGCTGATTTTAGCAAATGTAGTTCATAGGTCTTGGCCATCTCATGATTGTGGTCCTTTTGTATTTTATTTACTTTCCATTTTTCATTGCAATCGACCTCAAACTGGACCATTGCCTTGCAAGCAGTTCTAGTCTCCAACCTTTCAAGAGAAGACCCACTCTCATTTTCATATTTTTTATTTCCTTGCTTTGAACAAAAAAATACTTTAGATCTAATATTCTTTGTCCCCTGCACATAGTATTGCTTTCCCTTCCTTACACTAAATCCACATGCATGGGCATATTCACAATACAATTCATATGCTGCCTCTTGTGAATCCACAATAGTGTTCATTAGTTTTTTTTTCCAATTCTTGGATAATAGCATCACGACCATCAGATTGATTTTCAAATTCATTCCTTGTCTCATGCAATACTTGAACCTCTTCCGTGCCATCTTCAGGTACATTTTGTTGTATAAACTGAACCTCCTCATTTGAGCCATCGTCAATATATATGCTATCTCCGTAGCTACTCATCTCTTTTTTCAAATACTGATGGAAACTAGCAACAAATTAACAACTAGTAAACAATCTTGGTTAAAAATAAATTCAGCCAATAATAGAAATCATTCTCTTAGAGAATGACTTCTACAAATTTGCCAAAATTCCAAGTAAAACTAATATCCAAGAAAAGGATGGATAAGTTCTAACAACAAAATTTAGGTTCAAAAAACAAACAAAAACAATATTCCTAATATATAATTTCCCTTTTACTGATCCTACATTATAATTGGCATAAAGCATAAAAATAGTCACTGTATAGAAAGACATGAAAATTTATGCAATATAGGCTCAACAGTGGTTTAGTACTTGATGCATCAAGACCTAATGTGTTGAAAAATTATTGAAATTCAATTCTTATCCTCTTGAATTAGTAAAACCATGACTGCTTGCATCATAATACAATGTACATGATTGCTTTGTAATATATAACCAAACTAGTACCAACAGAATAGTACCAACAAAATATCCAATTTGGTTTCAGAAGTTAGGAAAAGACTACCACTAAGATAAAGTGAACTCATACGATCGCATATCAGCTTGACAAAAGGATGACAAGCTTTAAAACCAGAACCACCAAACAAACTAATATCCATACTAAAAGGATTGAAACTTGAAATGATACCTCTGTCACTACAGCTTCCTACTTTTGCCTAGCTATGAGACCCTTCCTCTTCGCTTCCACCTGCTTGCCTAGACATAAGACCGATCAAACAAACCTAATGCATCATATTAAGGATAAAAGGATCAATATTAGCAGAACTTTCAGAAATGAGCATTTTCTTTTTAAGCTAAAAAGAATGAGTAAAATACATATTAAAACACAAGTTCCTGAAACTTGGTAGTTACAATAAACCAGCTTCTTCACAGGCCCACAAGCTCTTAACAGCTACCAATTAATAAAGTAATAATCTTGGAGTCCAAGCACAGAGTTTTTAAGTAGCTTCTGCCTGGTATTCTCCAATCCCTTATTGCAACTACCAAGGACACTAGCCTATTGATCATTTGAGATTAAAATACTCATGAACAGTGGCGACAAAGTATACAAACTTTTAGCCAATGAATACATCCCCATATCAAGACACTTTTTTACTAAGTTAATCAATTAGTAAAAGGCTACAATTGAGATAAAACACACATGAAAATTATATAAAAACCTTAAAAACTTTAACAAACAGAATCTGAAATCAAAATTCATACTTCTAAGCGGTATGGAAACAACATCCATGGCAGTGTCCAGTACAATGCTAAATTCCTTAATATTACACAATACATACAAATAAGTCTAATACGCACCAGAATTGGACACAATGCTTGATCACTCTAACAGTTGGTCAGCAATAAAAGACTCAACTATTGGTACATGCCACAAATACCATACTCATGCGAAATAATCAGTCTATCCAAGAAGAGCATTGGCAAATGTCCTCAAACCAAAATGAAACATAGGGATGCAAGAAATCTCACCTCAAACTGGTATATTAGTTTTGGAGCTACAAATCTAAGCTCACGACAGTAGAATCTCTGGATCCGCGCCTACAAAAGAAGCCGCATTGTCGATTAGAGGGATGTGCGGACAGAAGGAGAGAGAGAGGGAGGGAGGAGGTCAGGCGGTCACCAGATTACAACTGGGAAAGAAAGAAGAAAAAGCAGAGGTCCATCGGTGACAGATAGACAAAGATCAGATCAGAGGTCCGTCGAGAGGAGAGAATCTGGTGCTTTGGAGAGAGTCACCAAGTTAGAATTGGGAAAAGAAGAAAGAAAAAGCAGACCTCACCCACCAAAGCACCACACTGTCGGAAACAAGAAAGAGAGAGCGACAGAGATCAGAGGTCGCCGTCGAGCAGGGGATATGGCCACTGCATTGCCGTGAGTACAGCAATGGAAATGAGAGCTGCAGTCCGATTCCTGACAATCAGAGAGAGAAGTGAGCCGGCGAGAAGATGACCCCGGATACCAGTGAGCCGACGGGAAGAGAGAGAAGGAAGAGAGAGAGAGAGTGGCCAGCTCTTGACAATCTCGTGAATTGCAAAATTAAACTTGATTTTTTTTTTGGATTTGGCGGACTTTCAAAAATTTTTGCCATCGAATTCGGGGAAGGAACTAACCCTGGTTGGGTTCAACGAGCAGAAGTGAAAAAAAAAAAGGAAAAAACAAGATTTCTGAATAAAATATTCGGGGATGACAGGTGTCATGGTTTGGCGGACCCGGTCCACAGGTGGGGCCGTGGACCGGGTCCATGTAAGAATTTCCCTTTCTTTTGAGAAGAGTGAACTTGAAAAGCTTTTTTTTTTTTTAAATTCTTTTCTTTGATAAATTGATAGAGGCTCTACCAAGTACCAAAGTCAAAAGCTTCAGCCTTCAACGAATCAACGTCTGCGTGTGACTGCGTCTTTGTCTTTTCTTTTTTTTTTTGTTGCTTCAAGCCTTCTTCAATGTCTCTGATTATGTGAGCGTGGAGAGAGGGAGGGAAAGAGAAAAGAAAAAGAGAAGCTTTTGAAGTCTCTTGAGTAGAGATTTAAAGTATCAATTTTGTGTGCTTTTTATTATTATTCATTAAAAATTTTTATCTCTTTTCATGTGATCTTTCAAGAGATAAGAGTTGAAGGTTAGTAGTGGAAAGGGAAGATATTAAGACGACAATTACAAAAGATTCTTGAAGACAATGAGGAGTTAAGATATTTTAAAAAATTATTTTAATTATTTATTTTAAATCAATAAATTATTAGTTGTGAAGTTATGATTATTTCATATTATCATATATAATATTGTTAATATTATTAGTTAATTTTGGTTGTATTAGATTTATATTATTGATTATTCTTTATGATATGATTCATATAAAAATATGAAATGTTGAATGTTTGTTAGAATTAATTGAATATTTGTTAATTAAAATATAGACTGAATATTTAAGTGATGATTGATTATTTGAAATTAAATGTAGGGAAAAATTAATATTTATATGATAATATTAATACAGTTTATTTGTTATTTAAATTTTAAAATAATGCTAGTCTACTAGATGTTAAAAAAAAATTGAGGATTTAGGTTTAGAATCTCATCTAGATTTTGATTGAGAAGGCAACTAACTCAGAAGATGAATATCCCCTATGTTCCGTGTTCATAGTCACAAAGTTGTATTATTTTGACACCATTTTATTGACTCTTATTGATTCTTATTTCTCATATTTAAGGAAGATGATCGTGAAGAAAATGTACAGTATTATTTTTACTTTTTAATAATTCAAATATATTCCAATTATTATTTTAAATCATTTTAAATTATAATAGTTGTTTTCTTTTAATTTCAAATAATGGAAAGATACTTCAAAAGAAATTCGACATTGGAGTAGTCAAATTTGAGTGATGAAAGTAGTCATCAGGAAGATAAACAACAATCTTCAAAGTAAGCTCATATTGAACTTGATTTAGAAAGTCTACCTTCGGATAGGTCTTTGTACAAGAATATCAGAAAATCATCCTAATGACCAAGAAAAGGTAAGAAAATTTTACTTGCAAAAACGACCTTGTCAACCATATAATTATAATTTTCCACAAACAAGTATTGGAAATGTGTTGCATCGATTTAATCCTAATTGGTTTAATGAGAATGGTTGGTTGGAATATGGCATATCAAAGGATGCTATCCTTCGCTTATACTGTTATCTTTTTAAATTTGATCGTATTGAAAAACAAGGAGGTGGAGATTCATTTATTTTTGAAGGTTTTTCAAATTGGAATAATAAATATAGATTGAGAATTCATGTAGGTGGTCCAAATAGTGCTCACAATCAAGCTTATAAGAAATGTGAGGAATTGATGAATCAAAATCAATATATTCAATATGTTTTAGTTAAGCAATCAAATCAAGCTCAGAATGAATATAGAACAAGGTTGACTTCTTCAGTAGATTGCCTTCGATTTTTTTTACGTCGAGGGATAGCTTTTTGTGGACATAATGAATCAGAGGAATCACATAACTAAGGATTTTTTCTTGAACTCTTGCATTTTCTTGCTAATCACAATAAGGCAATTAAAAATATTGTTTTAAGGAATGCTCCTAGCAATCTAAAACTAATAGCTCATGATATTCAAACTGACATTATAAGTGTTACAGCAAGTGAGACAACAAATACTATAATTAATGAATTAGGTGATGATTTATTTGTTGTATTGGTTGATGAATCTCGTAAAATATCAAACAAGGAACAAATGGTCATTATCTTGTGCTATTTGAATAAAAGATATTGTGTAGTTGAGCACTTTTTAGGTATTTTGCATGTCTTTGAGGCAACTATTTTGTCATTTAAAGAAGCACTTGAGTCATTATTTTCCAAGTATGGATTAAGTCTATCAAGATTTCGAGAACAGAGCTATGATGGAGCTAGTAACGTGTGGCTAATTTAATAGTTTGAAAAGCTTGATTTTGAAGAAAATTAATTTGTTTTCTATATTCATTGCTTTGCTCATCAACTTCAATTGACTCTTGTAGTAGTTGCAAAAAATGAAAATCCTATTGCTTTAGTATTATATAATGTTAATTTTTTTTTCAATATTGTTGGAGATTCATGTAAACGACATGATAATCTTAGAGAAAGACGAGCTGTCAGGATTTTTAAGGCATTGAAGAATGGTAAACTTACGAGAGAAAAAGGCTTAAACCAATAAGTAAGTCTTAAATGTGCAGGTGATACTAGATGCAGTTCACATTATGGCACGCTATTAAGCATAATAATCTTGTTCTCATCTACTATTGATGCACTTGAAAATATTGTTGACAAATGTTTGCATTCTGAGCAAAGAGTTGAAGCTCAAGTGTTGTTGCAGTCGATTCAATATTTTGATTTTATTTTTAGCCTTCATTTGATGAGAAATATGCTGGGGATTACATATGAGTTGTCAAAGGCCTTGCAAAGAAAGGACCAACACATAGTCAATGCTATGGAGTTAGTAAAAATTTCCAAGTAGCGATTACAAATGATGGATGGGATGATTTACTAGGTGAAGTGACTTCATTTTGTGAAAAACAAAGTATATTGATTCCTTGCATGAGTGAGATTTATGTACCTTCAGGACGATCACGTCGTAAAGTTACTAATGTCTCTAACTTGCATCATTATTAGGTTACTTATTCTATGTGGTTATAGACAGGCAACTTCAAGAGTTTAACAACTGATTCAATGAGATCAATGCAAAGTTACTTCTTTATGCAGCATAGTTGAACCCAAGTAATTCATTTTCAGCTTTTGACAAGAGAATATTAATTCAATTTGTTCAATTTTATTCCCTTAAGTTTTCTGCGATTGATCTTATGGAACTTGACAAGCTTGAAACTTATATCATTGATATGCACTATAATAGTGCATTTTTTAATATCAAAGATGTTGGTCAACTTGTTGAGAAATTGGTTGAGACATAGAAAAATATTGGTTCCCCATTAGTATTTTTCCTATTGAATTGGTTTTGATTTTTCCCGTGGCAACTGCGAGTATGAAAAGATCATTTTTAGCATTGAAATTTGTGAAGAATCGGTTGAGAAATCGAATCAGAGATAGCCTGATGAATAATTGTTTGGTTACATATATTGAACTTGAAAGAGATATATTTAATAATATTGACAATGAAGCCATTATACAACGGTTTCAGAATATGCAAACTTATCGTTGATAACTGTAAATAAAATTTTACATAAATATGTATTTTTATTGTTTCTCTATATATATTTGTGATAACCTTGTATGTGTCATATACGATAATCTCTATATTATAATTTTTTTTACATTAAAAATTAACTCCATTGAGTTAAATTTCTTGCTCTACCACTTTAATAACTAAACTTTACCAGTATGCAACGAGGCTTCCATTTCATAATTCACATTTGTCAAAAACATGGGGCTTGATTACAAAATTTTAATACTTATGATATGAAAGGAAGAGAAGGCAATCGATGAAGATCGAAAAACGAATATAATTTACCAAGAAGAAGCTATTTTTACACTACTAAGCTAACAAATTATTTACATGATTTAAGTTGCAAATGAAACACATATGACAAAGTTAAGGTATAAATATTGAAATTTGGATATATAAATATTAAATTATGAAATATGAAGTATGAATATAAGATTTAATTAATTAAAATTTAATTTTATATTATTTATTTCATGATAATTCAGATTCAATAAAAAATAATATTAATAATTAAATAAATATAAAATATATAAAATTTTAATACGTTTTAATTAAATAAATAATAATTTATTATTAAATATAATGATGTAATTAAGTGTTTAATAATATTTATTTTAAAATATAAATAAATATTTAATTAAATTATCAATTAATTAAAAAGTATTAGAGAGAGAGAGAGTAATGGTGCAAACACATACATACATACATACATACATACATACATACATACATACATACATACATACATACATACATACATACATACATACATACATACATACATACATACATACATACATACATACATACATACATACATACACACACACATACATACATACATACATGTACAATAAACTTAATTGTCATTTTCCACTGTGATGGATGGATGTAAGTAGAGATGGCAATGGGGCCGGGCTGAATCGGTGACTAAAAATCTCAATCCTACCCCTACATATTCTCCCATTTTTTCATCTTTGGTCTATCTCTACCACGGGAAAAGGCGAGGATCCCCGCTCCCGACCCGTTGGGGGCAAAACAATCCCTGGTCTTGGCCCAGCGGAGAAGTGGGAGCCCGTTTGAATTCGGAAATATTTATAATTTTTTTTTACCTCCGATATATTTTTCTTCAAAACTTTTTAATCATTTTGAAAACGTTTGTGGTGTTTCCAATGGTTCACGTATTTATCATATCACTAAATTAGTAAGAGTAAAATTGAAATTTGATAATTGATAATTGATAATTTATTCTTTTTTTTCTTTTTTCTATTTTATTTTACTTTATATATATATATATAATCTACTTATAATTTATATAATATATATATATATATATATAGGTATGTATACATGTGTGTGTGTGTATATATATAATATAAAAATATGTGTAGCGGGCTGGATCGGGGATCATGTAATCCTCGTTTCTGGCCCGCCTCCGGTCAGCGGGTCAATAAATGAAATCCGTCTCCGATCTAATCCTGCTTAAATCGAAAAATTTTCAACCCAATCGAATTGAATCGGACAGGATTTCCAATTTAAACGGGAAAATTGTCATCCTAGACGTAAGCCATCACAAGGAGGAGATGAGAAGAGGATAAAGTGGGGTTTTGCTGGTTTTTGTACTTTTGTTGGATTGTTTGGAAAAACAAAGGATCAGTATTGTGTCAATTTAGTCCTTAAAAAATATAATATTGTGTCAATATAGTGTTTAAAGTTAAAAATATTTCAACTGACCCCTAGTAGTTGAAAAGGAATGCCAATGTCGTCTCCAGTGATATCTTTTAATTCAAATGTTATCTTGGATTGTGGGAATATATTAGCTCTATTTTTTAATTTTGAAGAATGAAATCAATGTATTCTTATTTTTTAGGATTATTTTGAGACAATATTATTTATAGGAATCGAATTGATACATTATTGCTTTTAAAAATTAAAATTAATAAATACTCATTCTGTCACTATTTATCTATTACAATTAAAAAAAATATAAAGTCCTTTAATTTGTCACATTAAAAAAATTTATATAACATTAATGTTAACTAATTTGATTCCCTGTGATGCGTTGCATAGGTTTGTGTAATATATTAATTCAATAAATTTAATAAATTCAGATAATTTTCATTTGAATTTAATAAATTAAAATAACTTTATATATATATATATATATATATATATATATATATTATCAATTCGAAGAATGTAAATTCAGATAACTTTTTATTTGAGTTTTGGAGAATTGGAATGGCCATATGTGGCCAAGAGCTCAACGTATCATGTGCTTCTCAAATTACATTATCTCAATCTATTTGAATTCAATAGATTTAGAGATATTTAGGGGAAAAAAATCATAATATTGGTTCTTATCTATATAAATTTATTAAATTTAAATAATTATATTATTTTAAAAAGAAAACCCTTCAAATTTCTTCCAAAAAAACTAAATTTCATAAAGTCAAATGTCAATAGTTAACGGTACCACGTGTCGCTGCAGGTACTTTCGCAACTTTTATATAAATATATATATATATAGTGTGTGTGTGTGTTATACATTTATATTTCCTTCATTCCTATTTATCTGTCCCAACTAAAAAGTTTTTATATCTCTTTGTATCTGTCCTATTGAAAAAATTTAAGTATCATTAATGTTAATTTTACTGTTATACCATTGTAGTAAATAATTTTGAAAAATAAACGTGTAATAACTTTAGAGAGAGTTAAGCAAACAAGTAAAAAAAATAGTTGGGGAGAACATTAAATCCAAAGGTACTTTTAGAATGTATAAATAAAGTTATATGAATTTAAGAGATTAACTAATTTTTCTTAAATTGTGTGAAATAATTAATTGTAATTTGTAACAAATAAATAAGGACAGAGGAAGTCTTAAATAGTTTTAAAAAATAAAAATATAGTAATTTTAGAGAGAGAATAAAATAATAATAACTGTGAGCAATATTAAATTTATGAATAATTTTAAAATATTTAAATAAAATTATAGAAATTTAAGGGATTCATTAATTTTTTTAAATATAAAAAATAATTAAATATGACATATGAACAGAGACAAAAGAAAGACTAATTTGTTATTATCCCTAAAGCAAATCGTCAAAGGATCTTCCTCCGCAAGAGAATCGGCTATTGTACTCAATCTCTTCTTCGGTGTCAGCAGTTAGTGGTAGTCTGGTACTGACACTATCATCAGTTACTCCTAAGCGTTCTTCTGTCCTTTCAACAACTGTTAAACACAGAGATGGTCTTCCAAACTCTGCCAAATGTACAATTATTTTCGGCGACTGCACACTTTCCATTCTACTACGCAACAGCCAAAGTTTGCCCGTTTTTTTTATGTAAGATTTCAGACTTGCAACCACCCAGTTTTGTCTTCATTTGCTCCCTTCACACCCATCTCTTTATTGTGTCTTTATCTATTTCTCTACCAACTACAGCTCGTTAATACTTTTTTTAATTTTTCTTTTTTTTTTCCTGCCTAAGAAAGTTTGCATATTCAAAGATCAGGCTATTGTGGTAATTGTAGTACTAGTTTTACTTGAGTAAGTAGGTAACCGCTACGAGCGACATCATAAGCCCATCAATTAGTAGTACAAATTTACACAGAGAGTAGTGATTTTTTAAGAATTATTGGGAGCATTTCCGGCGTCCTTATCCGCCGCCTCTTGCTTAGGACTGGTTTGGACGGAGAGGTTTGGGTAGAAAAGAAAGAGAAAAGCACTTTTTTCTTCCTGTTTGGCACATTTTGGGGGAAAGAAATGAAAAGAATGGGAGAAAAGTGGGTTGATAGTTGAGGTACTACAGCAAAAAAAAAAAAAAAAAAAAACCTTTCTAAACTTGGGAAAAAACAAACAGATGCTAGATGTGCAAAGCAATATTTCTAACATGACCAAATTATTCAAAAAAGATGAATTATAAAATTTTATCAACTATTATATTCTAACAAATAAATAAAAAGTTAAAAAATTATTTTTGTAAAATAATCTTTTACAATAACTTTCTTTCACTTCTCTCTAAACTTTTAAATAAACAATAATAATTTTTTTCTTTTCTCTCATAATCTTATAAACAACATTAAAATTAAATCATTTTTTTTTGTAATTTCAAATTTCTCTTTTTTTCTTTCCTCGCTTAAACTCGTTCACTAGCTCTTTAAAAAACAGAGGCACATTAGAGCATTTGTGATTGCCTTCTGCCTGATCTTGCTATTGGTAAACAAATTGCGGAACAAAACGTGGGAAAATGTGAGAGCGAGAGTGCGAGTGTGACATCAGTTTTTCAGTTTCCCAAATAGGACGGTTTGTGGGGGCGAAGGGAAGGGCAAGAGGAGATCATTTTTACAATTTTCTCTCTGGGTGGAGAAATTTATCAGGTGTATCACGAATATAGATAGGATGTTTTATCCACCATCACGTTTGACATCGACATGGCACGTTAGATAACAAGAGAAGGTAGACCAAATATCAGAAATGTAGGTATTTACACCATACTGCCTGCCTACAATCTGGTCCAGGATAATAAGGCCTCTGAAAGCATGAATTCTAGTTCAAACCTGGGCTATAATATAACTACCAATAATTATCGAATGCCCCCAATATTCCACATTCTTCGCCATCCGTGTTTCTCTTTTTCAAATCTACCATTCTAATAATTAATGGTTATAAAATAGACTTCAAGAAGACTTCCTTTCCCTAGTCTACTTGAAATCCGTCCTCCAATGGACGAAAACTATAACCCTGGACCAGAACATAACCCAATAAGAAAGTGATCGGGATGATATTGTGTCAGTCACCGGGTGAGACGTTCAAATCCTGTCTTTGGCAAGATTTGACCCTGATGTTGGTTAAAGACAGCTCTAGTAAAACTATTCACTGAAACATATTCGGTGATTTACTTCCTCCATAGTTCTAGGGTCGAGGCGATGAGAACCCTCAAGGTGGGAGTCCATCCTACTGGACCAAAGCTATTTACTTCTCGGCGAGCTACTATAACGACAAACAGTTAAATACTCACTTCCATTATCGAGACTCCAAACCTACCACAACAGTAACAGAGAGCCTGCCAAAGCTCAGCACTACAAAGTACGAAGCATCTTACATTGTCCCATTTCAAATCGACCCCAGAAACGACGTACTGTTAGGCACACAAACATGCTATTTACTCCATCCCTAGCTCTTCTACCAACTACAGAAATAATTAAATGGTACACCTAAACCATACACCAGTAGATACAAAACAGTTTTCCCGCAATTATGAAGCTACTATGGCTCAAGCCTTTGAAGTGCACTCAATTACATGGTCCTTGAAATGTTGGAGCTCAGCTAAAACCTCCTCCTCAGGCCTGTATAGTAAGTCAGTCATACGCCATATCTGCAAGCAAAATCAACCAATGTGGAAATCAGATGAGAAAACCAATAGCAAAATGAAGCAAAATGCAATCCTACAATCTAATACCTGTAATGTACCCCCACCACCACTGCTCTCACCGTCATCAGAAACACTAACAACTGTCCATGGATCAGCAGCATTCCAGTGGAAATCAACAACTTTGTCCCTGAAATCAAAACAAATAGAACAGGGATCAAAAGATGCAGCAACACAATTGGGAAATCATTAATAGACGATTCAAAGTGGAAAGCAGTTTCTAACCGGTGCCCAGCATGCTGGAAAAATAACCCTGGTATACCACTTGGAGATCTTGTCCCACTTTCAATCTTTTTACCTATCTGGTAGACAGTGCAGAAAGACGAAATTGTTTTCACATTGGTGGCAAGGGTGAAAAAGAAGACACACATATGCCAGTCAATAGAGTTGAGAGGTGAATAATTGTAAAAAAAATTCAGGAAAAATGGTTTGTGAAGCTAAGAGATTTTGCTAGACCCATGAGTAATAGTACTTTAGATTCCCTTTTCTTGACATGCATGGGGTTTATATGCCTTACGATCCAATAAACATGGAGAACTTAGAATAAAAATAAATAGAGGCAAGTCACAAGAAAATGCTAAGCGTTAGTTTCTATACCCTTTCATAATCCCAGATGTTCACCAAGCCATCCTCAGCTGAGCTCCCAAAGACAGAGGACTTATCAGGAGACCACTGCAGTGATAAACAATCTCTAGTTATAAGAAAGGCAATCATAAAACACAAGCTATATAAGCATTACAAAACCTCATGACTAGCTTTAGAAAATCAAAAAGCATATTTTCCACCTGAACGCAGAGTACAGCTGCAGTATGACCTTCAAATTTATGCACAAGTGACTCAACTCCATCAGGTGTTAGTTTTCGGCGATCAAACATGTGAACAGAATGATCTGCAGACCTGCAATGACATCCTTGTACAGTAATAATCTCTGGTTGAAAGTCATGTAATTATTGAATTTCATGTTTAGATGCATCACTAGTCCATAGCCTCTATTATAAATTGAAATGAGATGTAAGTAGCCAATAGAGAGAACTGATCAAAAGTGAACGTCCTATTTTTAATAGATGAGGTCATACCCTGTGAGAATCAGGTTTTGATCATGAGGATTCCAATCAACACAATGAAGATCAGCATTATGAGCTTTTTGAACCTATTCCAAGAAGCAAATGTACAGATCAGCTTTGCTCTTGAAGGTGATTTTCAAAATGGATTGCACAACTTATATTGGAAAGGTTTGTCTCAGAAGACGACTTATATGCAATGAATCCCCACACAACAGAAGGTTTAGATTTTGCAGGTACCTTTGAAATCCATCAATATGACATGGACCATTAACAGATCAGTGGCATAAGGAAATTGACACTCCAACCTGACAAAGTATTATGTAGTGTGTTCCATGGTATTTCTCATTACATATAACTACAAATTTTTTATTTTCCAAATTTGACAATTTATATAAGATAGAATTACATTACTAAAACGTTGAAAATTAGGTAAGTTTAATTTTGCGATGAATTATGGACTGTCAGACATAACTCATTCTCATATAGTAGCCTATGGTACACATTGTTAAAGAAACAAAGGCAAAAAGCAATGAATAAAAATTACGTCTTAAATCTCATATCCACTTTGATAGATAAGTTCCAACAAGAATAATCGAATTCTCTGTCAGATGCCAAAGATGATCTGACCTTCAGAATTGGATTAAAACCCACACGTGCGTCCCATAGGATTAGGCAAGAATCATCTCCAACGCTACAGAACTCCTGTGAACTTCATGGAATTTCAAAGCATTAATCAGAATCCAGTAGCAACACCAAAAAGCCAATTGAAGACTTTGAACCAAAACATACAACGGCAATAACAAATGAGCATTGGACCCATACCCCTTCATTCTTTTGACGAAGCACATTTCAATCAAACATCTAACTAGCAGAGTACTTACTCAGGTCCTAGATTCTAACCGTCTTCTATTTGAGGTATGAATTTTCGTATCGATTTTTTCCTTCCAATAATATTTGCATTGACATCTATAGCATTTTCAAGATCTAAAATTTCTATGTGATAGTCGTCTGCTGAATTTTATTACTTCAAATATTTCTCCCCATACCAAAATATCATTATACTTTTTGAAGGGGTCCAGTTGACTCAAAAGCAAGGTTCTGAAAACCGGACCGATCATCAAACCGGTGAAGCAACAAGTTCAATGGTTCAAAGGTCCGATCAAGTTGAACCGTGATGGAACCGAAATGCAATTAAATATTTTTTTAATATTATTTATACATAAAAAATATTATTTATTATTATATATATCAAAAAAATAAAAATAAATAAAAAATATAGAAGATGTCCCTTAAAGCTAATAGATTTCGAATAAGAATTATTTAGTTATTTTCCAAAAAGGTCTAAAACATAAGAATAAATTTGTTTTCTTTTTTTTTTAATCAAATTGACCGGTTTGACCGGTCCGACCGATTTTGACCGGTTTCCTTGCTGCTGACTTGTAGCATATAGTCGGACCAGACCAGTGACAAATTTCCTGTCTGACCGGTTGAACAGGCCGGTCTGGTCCGACTTTGGGTGAAACCACAAATTGAAAGTAGGACGCAGGGAGTATCAATTATCTTCCATCCATCTTATAGTTGATACAACAACAAAAAAAAAACTAAGCCTTAGTCCCAAGTAACTTAGGGTCGGCTACATGAACCAATACAAGACCACATGTGATCATCCACATGAATCCTCTCCTTCTACTTCTTTTTATCCACTGTCATACTATCCATCTTATAGTTGATATCAATCTAAAAAAATTATTAGACAATAAACCAAATCAAGTTACCTTGATGGGCAAAATTGCACATCTTCAACAGTATCTTCATGACCTTCAAAGATACCACGAGGACCAACAGGGGAATTATCAGCAGGTTTTACAATTGACGAAGATCCCGGGGACTTCGATGCATCTATAGCTGATGCAGATATGTGATCATGAATACTCCAAAGCACCACAGACTTGTCCTTTCCTGTGGAAAAGTTAAATGTTTACAAGGAAATCCATGATAAATGCCAACTTGCCAAGTATATTTGGAACATAGACCAAAGCTCAAACCAATAAAGAAATCACTAGGAACATTCAATATAAATCCAGTAAATCCTTCCAAAACTACAGCACAACAAAGACATGGTACATCTCAGTATTAAGTAACATGATATGGGATGATAAATCAAGTCAGGTAATATGTAATAAACCTCCAGAGAGCACAAATGGTTCAGTTGGGCACATTGCTAGAGCAAATTCCGCATTTTCCTTGTGTCCAGCTAATATCTGTTGGGTTGGGGGGGTGGGGGGAAAAAACACAAAAGTTCAGATGTTGATTGACACAAACATACAAAAGCCTGTTAAACACAGCAGCAATAGGAAAACTAAAGTCCCTGAAAAATGGTTGAAGTGTCATAAGAGACATCTCCAAAGTAAATGACCATACATAGAAAGATGAAAGAACATTTGAAAACTTACTAAGGAGGAAAGTGCCATCTAGATCATCCTAACATACAACTCTTGCAAAGTAAAGTTTCAAGTCCTTCCATAAAGTTCATCCAATTTCTTTACAATACCCTTTCCCTTCAGTATCAATATATCAAATGCCACACAATTGACATATCTCCTTATCCAGTACTTGCCAGTGATCTTTGTAAAGATCAATATTTATTGGTCAATATTTGTTACAGCAAGGAAGACCAATGCCAATAAACCAGTTGAGTTGGTACTCAGAAGACTGAAATAGAAATTCCCACATCATTATATACTTTTTCTGCTAATGACCTGTAGCACAAAATGTAAATTATACATTTCCACTGCATACCTCAACAAACAAATTCATTCCTTTATCGCCAATGCTTGCAATAATAATTTTCCTCAGTCAGAAGGATTAGAAAGAATAATCCTGCCAAACACTTTGCAGAAACTTTGTGGCTTGTTTTCTAAGTCCAAATGAGGGTTTTGAACATCATTTGTTAATCTGACCATCGAAAAACCTACAAATTATTTTTCCCTGAGCATGGATCATTTAAGCAAAAACTGGTATTGGAATTCTTTTGAGTTAGCAGCAACAGTAAACTGAAATCATGTTTTTGTAACAGGATCTTTATACTTGTAGCAACAAAATTTGTGATAATTATTCCAACTTAGTCTATCAGATAAACACCAAAAATTTTGTGACTTCCCAGTAAGCCACTTATCATATTTAGTGGAATATTGTCAGCAGTATGCATGAATTGCCAACAAATACAAATTGTTTCCTTGTTAGAGCCGCCGAGATATCTTTTCCCATGTAATCTTTAACAAAAAGCATACCGCACAACTTATACAACCAAGGATCTATCTGTATCACAGTAATGAACAGAATAGCAAAAATTACACTATCCCTACCAGATCAGGACGTGAATCAGCAGCTCCAAGGACAGCATGACGATTAGGTTGGGATTCAATGTCCCAGATAAGAACCTAATTCAATAACATCAAATCAAGTGAAAAAATTGACAAGTTCTCAATTAATATACACCCCTCGGCACACGGCACCAAATAAAAAAAAAAAGGAATCTTTGATTGAAGCACTTACTTCAGGGCAGTCGGTGTGTGTTGCAACAATGTTTTTGTTCTGAGGAAGTTCCCTAATTCGATTAACCTGCAATAATAAGATTTCACAGAATCACATTGAAAGTGAACTTACAAGAAATCATTAAGTTAATAACATAAAGATGTTTGTTTTTCAATTTCTTTTAACAATAAACATAAAAGTAAAGTCGATTATATATGCAAATTAAGCTACAAAAAATAACATCAATTAGAGAGAGAGAGAGAGAGAGATTTGACCCTATTTCAAAATAAGGAGTTAAAAACGTAAATCTATGTTGTGTTCACACAAAGACAGCTCAAACTTCTACAATTTCTTGGTGGCCAGCCTTTGAACTTTTCCATTGATTGAAACAACAAAACCAAAGAATGAAATTATGCCCATTATAATTGTGGCTGATGTAAGGAGGTGATCAATACAACTGGGAAACTAATCTAAAAGAACTGAATGAGTAAGACATGAGTGTGTAATGTCTTTTCAGTGAAAGATCTTTTTATTTTTGCGGTAATTAAATTCTTTTGCACAGTTTCTTATTCATGTCCACCAAAAAAGAGAGGCAGAGAGAGAGTTCATGATGTGTACCTCTCCAGGATGTATAACAGTTTTGTACTTCTTAACAAATGGAGACCTTGCTTCTTCATTGAACTACAAATTAAGCACACGAACCAGATAATCAATTGCCCAGAAAAATGATAAAATAAGAAAAGTGACTTAATAACAGGATTACATTTGCTATGTGATTTTCTGCTGCAACTCGGGGCTTGACAACATCACAATTTGCTATAATCAAAGTGTTTGGCACTGTATGATCAGTCTGCAAGAGAGATCAGTTAATAAGAGAAGTTATAGGCCAGCTTGTCAATTTAAAGACACATTTATTGACAATTCCAATTTATAGGCAATTCTGATTTGGTGTGCGTACTTCTATGCAAGAGAGGGAGATAGATAAAGTGTAGCAAAAGGTACAAACCATGTACTGGTATTCGGAAGTATAACTAATGCAGATGAAAATTTCTAGAGTTCTTAAGCATTAAAATCTGGTAAACCAGTGTAGTAACTCATTCACTAAAAGAAAGCCAAATAACACCATTACCAAAAGATGCAAGGAGAATAGTAAGACAACATGAGTATAATCTCACCGCCTCACTATAGGAAGACTGGAAATAAGGTATTTTTTAACCCTCTTTGTGCCTTTGCACTTTAACTATCCACCTCCTCTTATCCTCAAGCATACACATAACCAATGCCGATCCACTTATCGCCTAAGAGAGAAAACTACCTAACATGATAACCATCATCAGTGTAGCATAATAGCATCATTACTTAACCCCAACCCCCAATCACTTTAACACCATCCCACAAGGAAGAGAACATACCACTGGATATAAAAGAAATAATCACCTTGACAAACTGCCACATTCACAACATGATTTGTGCATTCCCCTTTTCATGTTTTAGTCATTTACATTATGAATGGTAGTATTATTAAGAGTGCTCAGGTGGACGATTATTTGGGACACAGCAATTTCAAAAGCGAGACTTCCCACTTGTGTGGCTTAAAATGTTAAGCAATTATTAAGTAAAGGAATAAAACACTTCTCACCTTGCACCAATCCAAATGGTGAAACAACAGCTTTGAAAATATCACACATGAAAAGCAAGGACAGGGAAAAAAGAAATGCACTGAAAGTGTTTGTAAATTAAGTGGTGAATAATGTCTGCAGTCAAAATTCACTAACTACAATGTCTGCATTGGAAGACATGATGTTTAATTTCACTTCAACATTTAATAATGAAGTGCACAAAGCATTATATTAAAATAAATTTAAAGAAAGAAGCAAGCATACTTGCTCAGAAAGGTAAAGTCTTTGTCGATTCTTATAAGTTCCTTGCTCAAGAATCGGGCCCCACCTGCACAACGGACAATAAAAAATGCAAAATAATTTCAAGAGATTATTCCGCAAATCAGCTTGTAAGGATAATAAGACACTCTGGAAGATCTTCCAGAAGCAAGGTGTTGTTGAACCAGCAAAAACATGCTACATTAACAATAGGAACAATTGTCTTTGTATACCCAAGGTAATCCTGTGTATTAATTTACAGTAAGAAAAGCAATTCACCAGCACCTAAAATCAACCCAGTCACTGCCAGTTAAACAACTGCACAAGACAATAGAAATTCAGGTACACATTAATATCAAAATAATACATTATAAAGGTAAGTTTCCTTGTGCTATCCAGACTAAAGGAATAATCCGTTTCAAAAAGGTCTCTGGACACTGAAATGCAAGCATTTACAGGTCGATTGAACTATGGCCATTGTCCAGAACCAAAATTCTGAACAAATCAATTAAACCCTATACTGTAACTCATAGACGAATGGACACAGAAAAATTGAAAGTAGGAAAAAAAAATGCACAAATCTCTTCTCCACTTCCCTTAACAAAGCAAAAATACATAGGGGTTTGTATGAAAAACCTAACCCTAAACCTCCATAAACCCTAGCAAAACATTTAAAACAAATCTCACCGGATAAATACTAAGGAAACATACCGGCAAGAGAGCGAGGGCCAAACGAGGTTATGATTAGCCAACCAATCGTACAGAACGGGAACGAGTGACTTCCACTGGATATACTTCTCATCTGCAGGTACATTTCGTTTCTCAGAGCCTCTCATCCTAGGGGTTCCACCGCTTGCAGCAGCCTCCCTTTCGCTCTCAGCTTTAGCCTTGGTAGAACCCTTAGGACGGCCTCTCTTCTTCGGCTGGGTCGGAGGCGTCTCCATTGAAAGATTTTTGTGGAGATTTGAGAGTTGAAAAGAGGGGTTCCTCACTCGAGGGTGGACCTACCCAGACAGTAAGTGCACAGCAGAGAGCGTGGTCGGTATAGTGACTGATGGAGACGCTAGTTGTGTTACTACTGTCCCCTCTCCGTCATTTTTTTGGTGACGCCGCTGTAACAGTAATTCAGTGAATTGTTGAAATAAGTTAACCATTCAAGGGGTAATTTTATTTTGCGGCAGAGATTATATGGATGGTTTACATGTGATATCAAATTGATACGTTTACTCTATGAAATTTTTTTTATTTTGACATGATTAATTTTTATTCTTTATTTTTTTTAATTTAACACATTAAATTTTTTACACATAATTTCGGTGAGTTAATGTGTCAACTCTAATTTTGACCCATTAAGAAAAGACAAATTTAATATTTTACGGTATACTTTCAATATTCATAAAGATAAATTAACGAGTTTAGTCTCTAAATTTTTTATTTTGACATGTTTGGTCTTTATTCTTTTTTATTTAATTTTATAAGTTTTCTATCTTTTTTAATTTAGTACATTAATTCCTTCCAACCTAATTCTAACTGATCAATTCTAAATTAACCCGTCAACTCAAATTTTGATCCATTAAAAATGATAAATTTGATATTTTACAGTACAAATTCAATCATTTTTTATACTAGAATTGTATATATACAAAATTAAAATAATTACAAATTTACGATCACAAATGTATAAATCATATTACAAATCAAATAATTAAAATAAACTACAAAGGTAAAATTCAAACTAGTATTGATTCTATCCTAACTAAATCACACAACATGTCAACGCTAATTTTCTCTAAATAAAAAATCACACTATCGTATCTTCCATTCAAGTAAGACAAATTTATGAGTTTAGTCCTTCAATTTTTCTTATTTTTGCGTAATTGGTCAATATTCTTTTTTAATTTTATAAATCCTCTATCTTTTTTAATTTGGTACATTAGGTCCTTCTAACGTAATTCCGGTAGATCAATTATAAATTAACTCGTCAACTCTAATTTTGACCTATTAAAAAATGATAAATTTAGTATTTTACTGTACACCATCTAAAGTTAACGAGTTAATTTAGAGTTGACCTACCAGTATTAGGTTAGAAGGATCTAATGTATCAAATTAAAAAAGATAGAGGATTTATAAAGTTAAAAAAAAATATTGACCAATCATGCCAAAATAAAAAAGTTGAAGGACTAAACTCACTAATTTGCCTTACTTGAATGGAGAATATGATTTTTGAATTTTTAATTTAGAGAAAAATAGTGTTGGCATGTTGTGTGATTTGGTTAGGATATAATCAATACCAATTTGGGTTTTATCATTATAAATTCTTTTAATTCCTTAATTTATAATACAATTTATATATATGTGATCGTAAATTTGTAATTATTTTAATTTTTTATATATACAATTCTAGTACAAAGAATAATTGAATGTGTATAGTAAAATATTAAATTTGTCATTTTTTAATGGGTCAAAATTCGAATTGATGGGTTAATTTATGGTTGACCTGTTGGAATTATGTTGCAATGACTTAATATACCAAACTAAAAAAAATAAAGGATTTATAAAATAAAAAAAAAGAATAAAGACCAAACATGCCAAAATAAAAAGTTTAGAGACTAAACTCATCAACTTACCTTTATAAATATTGAGTTTGTACAGTAAAATATTAAATTTATCATTTCTTAATGGGTCAAAATTGGAGTTGATAGGTTGACCTGTTGGAATTAGATGGAAATGACCTAATGTGCCAAACTAAAATGAATAGAGGATCTATAAAGTTAAACATAAAAAATAGGGACCAACTATACCAAAATAAAAAAGTTTTGAAACTAAACTTACCAATTTACCTATCATGATTACTGATTAGTAGTGTAATGAACTGTCTATTAATACGAATTAATAAAAAAGATAGGAAAAGTTTACTGTTAATATGAATTAATAAAAAAGATAGAAAAAGTTTACTTCACATATTTGAACTCTACGATTGTTTTTTTTTTTTTTAATTTGTTATCTTTTGGAATCAGTTGTGAATTAATTTATTTGGGACTTAACGAATAGTGTTCAAAATTAATATATATTGGTCAAACAGTTGACGAAAATTTGATTGAAATAATAAAGTAATAAAATTAAAAGTTAGGATATTTATTAGATATAAAATAAAATTTGTATAATTAGGTAGATTTTGTCAGAATTTTAAGGCTCGTTTGATAGAATTGAAATCTAAAGATTGAAGTCTAAATATTTAAGTATTGAATTTTGAAAATTGAAATTTGGAGACTAAATCTAAAATTTGAAGTTTGAATTAATTATAATTTATTTTTTACACTATATTTTATTACAATTTAAATTAAATATAAAAGAATATTAATAATTATATGGATATTTAAGGCATTCATATTTCAAACTTAAGTAACTTTTAATTTACTTAAAATTTATAATAGAATTCAGTATGTCTTAATTAATTAATTGATAATAAAAAAATATTATCAAACATATTTAATTAATTAAGTAATTAATATTACTTATTATCAAACGCACTTATAAAATAAATATTTAATTCACTTAATTTTAAATGTTGAATTGAATTACCAAACAAACCCTTAGACAGTGAGGTGATTTTACCTAGAAAACTCTTAGTTAAAACTTGATTTAACCTGAGTTCAGACTCAAGTTTAACTTCATCTTTGCTCTTTTTTTTTTTTTTCAACTTATTTGAACTTGGAACAAATATTGATGCAGCCAATTGTTTGCCACTCTAACTGTTGTTACTTGGAGTAATTTTTCCCCTAAAATTTGAAATATTTTTTTCTAAAATAAACATAGTTATCATCGAAACTCCAATCATTAACACATATAAAGGTAAAGATTAGCATACTTTTACAATTATACCTGTTACAATTAAAATTTAATAATAGTACACTTCTTAATTTCAAATATATTTTTATCGATAATTTAATAAGATATTTCACATTTAACCGTTTAAAATAATATACTTATAATATATTTATTATTATTTAAAAAAATTAACAATCTCAACTTTTATCTTATTCATAATAAAACAAAAAACTACAGGAATTTCGAGAAAAGAACAAAAATCCGCCAACCGAAAAGCTTCTCTCTTCTATCTTCACCATCTTCATCTGAAAACCCCACCCATAGCTTGAAGACGTTGATTTTGCTAAAATCTCATAAGTTTGTTGACGTTCCTTCAAAGACAAAGCGTCAAAGCATAATGCATTAGGAAAGCAGCAATTTGGAGCTTGTTTTAGTTTGCCTACCAATTTGTAAGCTTATAACTCTTTTACAATATTAGTTAAAGCTGTTATAAAATTAGGGTAGTGTTAGAATAAAATCTACACACTACACACTAAGAAAATTCTAACTATTCTTTGCACAATAATTTCTCTTCAAACTTCTCTCTTTCTTTCTCTCACAATTCTTTCTCTAATATTTCTTTCACTAATCTTTCTTTCACAAAATGATGGTGTATTACAAGCTTAGAGAATAACTCTATTTATAGAGCTCTAATTAGTGAAATGCATCATGGCATACATCATCTTCAACTAATCTCAATTAATGGTGTCTCCACTAAATGGTGGACATCCATAAAAATCTTATAATAATTCACATAAATCCATAATTAGTGGAGCCTCCACTAATTAATGGAGATTCAAATAATTCATAACACTCCCCCTTGGATGTCCATCCATACATAAAGAATATACCTCGTTAAAACCTTACTAGATAAAAACCTAGTGGGAAAAAAAAATATAGTGAAGGAAAAAGAGTACACTATTCTATATGTCTGTTTATTACTCCCCCTGATGAGATGATTCCTTTAAATCTTTAAACCGACGCATACCGATTTTATATCTCAACTTCTCAAATGTTGCAGTCGGTAAAGTCTTCGTGAAAATATTTGCGAGGTTATCACATGACCGAATTTGTAGCACATCAATTTCACATTTCTTCTGGAGTTCATGAGTAAAGAAGAATTCTGGTGAAAATTTATTTTGTCCGATCTCCTTTAATATATCCTCCTCATAATTGAGTTATGCAAGCTGCATTGCCTTCATAAAGAGGAGTTGGAATATCTTTGATTGATGATAATCCACAACTTTCTCGAATATAATGAATCATGGATCTTAGCCATACACATTCTCGACTTGCTTCATGAATGGCTATAATTTCAGCATGATTTGAAGAAGTAGCTGCTATAGATTGTTTAGTAGAACGCCATGATATAACAGTATTTCCACATGTAAATAGATAACCCGTTTGAGAACGTGCTTTATGTGGATCAGATAAATAACCAGTATCTGCATAACCTATCAATGTTGGACTGGTTTTATTTGAATAAAATAATCCGAGATCAATTGTACCTTGGAGATATCGAATGACTTGTTTAATTCCATTCCAATGTCGTCGTGTTGGTGAAGAACTAAATCTTGCTAATAAATTGACAGCAAAAGTAATATCAGGTCGTGTATTATTAGCAAGATACATCAATGCACCAATTGCACTGAGATATGGTACTTCAAGACCAAGGAGTTCTTCATCATTTTCTTGAGGTCGGAAAGGATCTTTATCCACATTTAATGATCGAACGATCATTGGAATACTCAATGGATGTGCTTTGTCCATGTAAAATCTTTTTAGCACTTTTGCTGTATATGTTGATTGATGAATAAATGTTCCACTCTCCAGATGTTCAATTTGTAAACCAAGGCAAAATTTGGTTTTACCAAAATCCTTGATTTCGAATTCTCTTTTTAAATAATCAATTGTTTCTTGGAACTCTTTAGGAGTTCCAATAAGATTAATATCATCAACATATATAGCTAATATCACAAATTTAGAACCAGATTTCTTAATAAAAACACATGGACATACCTGGTCATTTTAAAATCCCGCTTTCAATAAATATTCACTAAGACGTGTGAACCATATGCGCCCGGATTGCTTCAGGCCATATAATGATTTCCGCAACTTGATGGAGTAATTTTCACGAGGATAATGTTTATATGCTTCGGCATATGAAATCCTTCGGGATTTTCATGTAAACATCATTTTCTAAATTTCCATACAAGTAAGCGAGTGACAACATCTAATAGGCGCATATCTATCTTTTCATGTATCGCCAAACCGATAAGATATCTGAGTGTAATAGCATCAACAGCAAGAGAATAAGTTTCATCATAGTCAATACCTGGTCTTTGTGAAAAACCTTGGGCTACAAATCGCGCTTTATATCGAACGATTTCACTCTTTTCATTGCGCTTTCGCACAAATATCCATTTGTAGCCAACAGGTTTTACACCTTCTGGTGTTCGGACTGCAGGTCCGAAGACTTCACGTTTTGTCAGTGCATTTAACTCCGATTAAATCGCATCTTTCCATTGCGATCAATCTTTTTATGCCGACATTCATCAATCGATATTGGTTCAGGATCATCATTATCCTGTGTAACATCAAGAGATATATTGTATGCAAATATATTATCAATAACAGTTTCTATCCGATTCTAACTTCTACCGGAAGTGGTATAATTGATCGAAATTTCAGTGTTACTTTCATCAACTTTTGGTTCTTTGTCATCAGTTCTCTCTTGGTCTTTATCATTCTTTTCTTCAATATGATCTTCTGGATCAGTTAATCCTCTTTTCTTTCGAGGATTTTTATCTTTAGAACCAAGAGGTCGGCCACGCTTCTGGCGTGTTTTTGACTCAGCAGCTATAGGTATAATATTTTGTTCTGCTGGAACTTCAATTCGAATAGGAGCATTTATAGCTGGAATATGCGATTTTGTAACTCTTCTGGAGTCAACAAAAGCATCTGGCATTTGATTTGTAATGCTTTGCAAATGAATTATCTTTTGAACTTCAAGTTCACATGCGCTTGTGCGCGGATCAAGATAATTTAATGATGTTGTCCAAACAAGATCCTTTTTATGCTGTTTTGGTTCTCCCCCTGATAATAGAGGGAGAATCATATCCAACGTATATCCCCTTTCTTCTTTGAGGACCCATCTTTGTACGTTGGTTTGGTGCAATTGGAATATATATAGCACACCCAAAAATTCTTAAATGAGCAATATTTGGTTCTGACCCAAAAGCCAATTGCAAATAAGAGAATTTATGATAACTAGTTGGTCTTATACGTACAAGTGTTGCAGCATGTAGAATAACATGTCCCCAGGCAGATGTTGGGAGATTTGTTTTCATTAATAATGGTCTAGCAATTAATT
This sequence comes from Voacanga thouarsii, assembly GCA_026120185.1. NCBI lineage: Eukaryota > Viridiplantae > Streptophyta > Magnoliopsida > Gentianales > Apocynaceae > Voacanga > Voacanga thouarsii. The sequence continues at coordinate 10,301,417 of JANUWF010001287.1, read as the reverse complement.
GTAATCGTTTAATCAAAGATTCAGCAAGACTATTTTGTGTGTGAACATGAGCTACAGGATGTTCAACATTAATCCCAATTGACATGCAATATGCATCAAAAGCATGTGATGAAAATTCACCAGCATTATCCAAACGGATATTTTTAATGTGATGGTCCGGAAATTGTGCTCGTAATTTAATTATTTGAGCAAGTAATCTCGCAAACGCCAGGTTGTGAGTAGATAATAAACATACATGTGACCATCGGAATGATGTATCAATTAAGACTATAAAATATTTGAACGGTCCACATGGTGGATCAATAGGTCTACAAATATCTCCGTGAATCCGTTCGAGAAATGTAGGACTTTCAGCTCCTACTTTTACTGGTGATGGTTTAACAATTAATTTTCCTAGGGAACATGCAGTACACTCGAATTTTTCTGATGTTAATATCCTTTTATTTTTTAAAGGATGACCATGTGTATTCTCAATGATTCTTCTCATCATGGTAGATTCCGGATGACCCAACCGGTCATGCCAAATGCTAAAAGTAATAGGATTAGTAAACTTCTGGTTTACTAGATGATGAATTTCAATTGTACGTATTTTTACAAAATATAGGCCAGTAGAAAAAGACGGCAGTTTTTCTGATATAGATTTCTTACTCAAATGCATTTGAGTAATAAAAAGATGCTCAATCCCATTTTCCTCATTTGTTTCAACATGATACCCATTTCTGCGGATATCTTTAAAACTCAATAAATTTCTTCTGGATTTTGAGGAAAATAGTGCCTTATCAATAATAATTGTTGTTCCTTTAGGCAACAATATACTAGCTCTTCCGGAGCCCTCAATCACATTTGCACTACCGTTTATCGTATATTTATTTCTCCCATTTTGAGATCAGAAAAATATTTATCATTTTTTAGTATGGTGTGTGTAGTTCCACTATCAATAATGCATACATCATCATTAACAACAGCCATCTGAACACAAATATATATATGCAAACGTAAATATTATTAAAATATAATGAAAATGAAAATACAAAAATATCAGGGTGAGGCTTTAGTTCTTCTGGACACTGCCATCACCAATTAAATGGTCTATCCTACCGTCTGGGTGTTCAAAAAAAATCCGATACATCCATATGGGTAATATTGATATTAAAATCTTCAGGATCAATATCATCATCCTCAACATTATTTATTGGATGTTGAGAAAAATTTGCTTCCACATTTTTATTTTTCAATGAAGTTTGATACAATTCAACTAAATGCTTAGCCGTACGATAGTTTCGTGACCAATGACCTTTCATGCCACATCTATAACATATATCCTCATGCTTTTCTTCAATTTCTTTTTCTTTTCCCTTATGATCTTTTCTGTTCCACTTCAGGTGGCCAGTATTTCTCACAGTTTGATTATAATTGTGATAAGGGAAATATCGAGCGTGTCTACGACCATAACCACGACCACGGTCAAGGCCATGGCCACGACCACGACTATAACGATGGCTTCTGCTGGAGCCAACAACATTCACTTCTGGGAGTGCTGTTGAGCTAGTTGGTCTGGCTTCATGATTTCTCAATAATAACTCATTATTTTTCTCTCGCAATGAGGAGGGCGATGAATTAAATCAGTAAATTTTGTATACCCCTTTTCTCGATATTGTTGCTTGCAGGACAATATTCGAGGCATGAAAGGTGGAGAATGTCTTCTCCAACATATCTTCATCGGTCACTTTTTCTCCGCATAATTTTAATTGAGATGTAATTTTATACATTGCGGAGCTATATTCATTCACGGTTTTAAAATCTTGCAACCTCAGGTGCAACCATTCATACCGTGCAGTAGGTAGTACGACCATCTTCAGGTGGTCAAATCTTTCTTTTAAATTTACCCACAAGCCATATGGATCTTTTTCGGTAAGATATTCCATTTTCAAATTTTCATCGAGATGACGACGAATAAAAATCAAAGCTTTAGCCTTGTGTTGTGCAGATGCACTATTATTTGCTTGAATAGTTTCACTAAGGCCTTCGACATTTAGATGCATTTACGCATCGAGAACCCATGACATATAATTTTTTCCAGAAATATCAAGGGCTACAAATTCGAGTTTAGCGAGATTAGCCATAGAGATCAATAAATGCGTACCTGTCTTCTGGCTTTAATAACGGCAGAGACTCGTGCTGATAACGTGTTATAAAATTAAGGTAGTGTTAGAATAAAATCTACACACTGCACACTAAGAAAATTCTAACTATTCTTTGCACAAGAATTTCTCTTCAAACTTCTCTCTTTCTTTCTCTCACAATTCTTTCTCTAATCTTTCTTTCACTAATCTTTCTTTCACAAAATGATGGTGTATTACAAGCTTAGAGAATATCTCTATTTATAGAGCTCTAATTAGTGGAATACATCATGGCATACATCATCTTCAACTAATCTCAATTAATGGTGTCTCCACTAAATGGTGGACATCCATAAAAATCTTCTAATAATTCACATAAATCCATAATTAGTGGAGCCTCCACTAATTAATGGAGATTCCAATAATTCATAACAAAAGCATTGTTTTGTATTGATTGTTAGTAAAGTTGTAATTTTTTCCCCTTTTGTGTGGGTTGGAAGATTGTTATTGGTGGATAGATATATAAAGGATTTAATAAATATTTGAAATTTTCTGTAATTTTACTGTAAAAAGTAGAAATTAGATATGCAAAATCCATGTTTTTTTCCATTGAATATTACATATTTTGTATGCTGAGACTACATGGACAATTTGTCTTGGAAATATAATTGTTAATTCAAAAAAAAAAAAATTGTTATGGTTTATGCTGCAAAAATATCAATAAGGTGCTTTGACATACTGATGATGAGTTTAAGTTTGTTTGGGAAACAACAATAATCGACACAGTTTGATGTGGTACGAATTTGAGGTGAATTTAGAAACGAATAAGATCTTGAAAGAAAATCTAACAAAGATCGCATAAGCAGAAGATTTTGGAAGATAATCAATGAAGATCTCGGTTTGGAGAAGATAAATTCAAGAAGGAAAAAAACTGCAAAATGTTTAGGAAATGTATGAATAAAACACTATTTAGTAGTTTCCTAATTCAAAGCAATTACAATGCCTTTGTCGTATATGCAGAGCCGACTTGGAAGAAGAAAAGTGTCGAATTCTAAAAGTATTCCTTGAGAGAGTCGAGCAATAAAAAAGATAGAATGAAATTCATGTTTTAAATCTTGAGAAGGTCTGAAACAAATACCATTGATGATTGATTTAGAGTTTCTTTGTTAAATGTTTTGCATCAAAGATACAAGACATTATGCTTCTATATAATATATCAAAGATAGTTGATGGATGATCAATAATGTTGGTTGAGTTAAACAATAGTCTTCTACGAGTTTGATAGAAAGAGCATTGTATTGTGTTCTTGTTAGAATCTACTAGGGATACTTGGTAAATAGAGATAAGTGTTGACATTGTAACATTTGTTAAAGTTTAATTGATTATTTTTTCTAGTTGTGGACTCACAAACGTAGACTTATTGATAGTCGAACTATATTATCATTTTACTGTGTTTGTTAGACTCCTAACTTTACTATTTGTCAAATTAACGTAATTTTAACAGAAAGTTTAATAAAACTACAGGAAGTTAACAATTCAAACCTAACAAAAATGATGTAAATTGCACAATATATTTTGTAGGTTGATAAAATCCTGAAGAATTGCTAATAATTCATTTGAAATTACAAATTAATGTTGTAATTATGCTTTGCCAACTACAAAGCTGATAGTCTAGAATAAAATTTTCCTCTAATCTAAATAGTTATTGTGCAAAAAAAAATTTTGTCGAAGAGGAATTAAAAAAAAAAAAAATTGCTTTAGTTGGTAAAATCCCCAGCATTTGTTTCCTAAAAATTTGTATATTAGATTTTAACATATAGGAGACCAATTATGAACACTAAATGTATCAAAAGATCAAGTTTAGAGGCACTCAACATTTAGATTTGTGTGAGAACTACGACATCCTCACTTATTGTATTTAGAGCTTTTCACAATATGTTACTGTATAGTGCAAATAAAAACAATGTTAAACAACTCTTTAGTACAAGAAACCAACATTAGAGTAATGAATTAGACAATAAAATATGTTGAAAAATTAGAATAATTGTGAAGTCTTAATTCAGTGGTGTTGTCCATTGTCTACTAACTAACCTTTCACATAAAGCGTACCTCGAATAACGCCTGTTCAAATTCATCCAACTAAAGTGCTTTGATCAACAAATGGATTTAAAATATAACCAAAGCATATGGTGTAATAGCTCACATATTTCAGTGGTAGTGGATCTTGTCTTCGTGGGACGTCGTCCCGTTTGATTTCTTAGACAATGGATTTTTATAATGATTAATAACTTAATTTGTAATAGAAACATACTATAACTTCAAAATAGATAATTTATTTATAAAAAAATCTCATACTAAATACATGGATTTTGAATCCTTCGTACAGTTTCAAAATTTACAATATTTCATATTACTTATTTTTACTCCATCCTACTTTTACTGCGCACTCTGATCGCCAACTTTTCTAAGGTTGTGAAAACAACTACAAATGGTCTCCTTTTCTTCCTTCTTGCTCACGGTCCACTCTCTCGATTTTCTTTCTTTCCTTCTCTTGTTTTCTCTTCTTCCTTTTTCTCCCTTTTCTTTCTTTCTTTATTTCCCTTTCTTTCTCTTCTTTTTATCTCTCTTTCTTCTTCTTGGATGGCAGCTGTTTTCTTCTTTCTTTTCCTCCCCCCCCCTTTTCTTTCTTCTCTCTATTTTTGCCACCCTCCTTGCTCCCTTTCCTTCATCCTCCATTTATAGTGTTCTACAAGGCTTATAAAGGATGTTGGAATATATGTCCTCTAGACTAATTTTATTTGATATAATTATCAAATTTATTAATAAAAGAATTTATTCTCAAAATTTATTTGTAATTTACATTTTATTTGTGCACGATTTTCATTTAAAAATGACCCATTGTGTTTAAGTAAGTGATCTATGTGAATGGTAGTCTTTCACAGTAAGGTATGGATCACGGGTTACTTAACACATAAATATTTATTTTTAACCAATTGATGAGAATGGAAATCTCATCATATTTAGGTTATTGTGTTATAAATTCCAAATGGGGAATAATTTATCTTTAGCTAGTGAGTAATCCACTCAATTCATAGTATGAGCGTATTTTGAATACGTAGAATAGGACCTGTAATAGTAATTTCTAAAAGTAATATTTAGAATAAACACAAATTATTACTATTGTAGTGTGGACTAATACTTTACCGCTTGAGTATGGGTTAGTGGTCTGACGAAGTTAGAAGCATATACTTTAATATGCTGTAGTTGAGATTCTTTCGTAGAGTCGATATATTTGCATGTTAGGTATATGTGACTAGTTAGTTAAGACAGATTTGTACAAGATAACTTTTGCGCTATATCGTCTCTTGTGACTGTTCAAATGATCTAATTATCCTAGGCCCTGGAGAACATAACTTGGATGTTTACTTTAGGATAGCTCATTTGGAAAATGGAAATATTCCAAGAGTCATGGATCATTAGACTAGAGGTCTAAGGATAATAGATGTCTATTAGAGAGGTGTTAGTACATTCTTCCTCTCTAAATGCACGGCGATGCGTAGAGGGGTATTTTAGTCATTACACCTGTAGGTCGAAGACTTTGCTAACGCAGTTTTATCCTTGGGGTTAATATTTTCTTATGATGATATTAGAAAATATTTAAAATGTAAAATATAACTATTTATATAGTAGGGGTATTTTGGTCATTTTAGTAGTCAAGACGATGTGTCTTTTGGTGCCTAAAATAGCCCTTAAGTCTTGACATATTTGGGTTAAGGAATTGGTTTTGATAATTATGAATTTTATTTTATTTTATTTAAGTAGTCTAATTGATTATTAGATTAGAATAAAATAAAAGGCCCGAGAGTATATATTTTATCTAATTTAATTGATTAATTAATTATTCAGGGCTCAAGGCCCAGATTGAATAATTAAAAAATTAATCTAGATATAAATTAGATAAATGGCCTAATATTTTATATTGGTCTATTTAGGCTTGTTAATTATTTATTGAGTTGTTTAATGAAGCTCAAAAAATAAATAATTGAGACTTATTATTTATGAGTATTCAAACCCAAGAGTAAATAATTTTAGCTGGCCCAATGAATAAGACCAATGATAAAATAAATTTTTAAAAAAATATTATTAAATTAATTAATTAAATAAAAAATCTCGTATTATTTTGCGTGAGAAATAACAAAAAGTATGGAGCTTTTTGTTTGACTTTTTTGGTCTCTCTTGGTAACGATTTGCGTGAAATCAAGACCAAAAGAAGAAAAAGAGGTAGTCTGCGAATGAATCTAGCAGTGGCAACTGGGTCGGCCCGCACGGTTTCAAGCCATACCGGGCCGGGCCTGAGGACCGGCCTGCCTGGAGGGTGGGCCGGTCCTGGAGAGGGGCGGGCCGGGCTGGCCCGGCCCGTGGCTTATTCCTTTTTTTTTTCTCCTACTTAACATAATTTTTTAAAATTATAAAAAAGCCACCTTGAAGTGGTGGGGGTTTGGCTTGTACCCCTACCTGTTTTATTAATTAATAAAATAAAAATTACATAAGAAGGGGACTTGATGCCTAAACCTCTTAAAAATATTACAATGATTAAATTTTAAAAATATAATAAATATCCTAAAAATAAAATTAAATACATAATATTACTTATCCTAAATTCCTAATTACAAAAATACTAAACTAACTATTTGGTTCACCCCATTCATCATCTGAGTCATCATCAATAATCCACGAATTAGCCGTCCTATCTTCGGCTGCAAACCAACTACTACAACACATTAACATCTTCAAAGTTTGAGGAGCCAATCGAGATATTCTTTTATCGATTGTTCGAGCGCTCTCACTAAAGACGCTTTCCGATGGCACTATAGAGACTGGTGGTGTCAAAAGATCACGTGCCATTTTAGATAAAATGGGGTATTGACTTGCATGAGCCTTCCATCAACCACAAATATCAAAATGCTGATCTTCATTTTCTACCAATGGTTGCATCTCGTAAATTGCCATCTCGTTGTAGGTAGTAGTCGATCTTTTTTTACGTTTCATAATACCCCATGAATTAAATACTGATAAAATTGATGAGGTAGATTTTCGCGGAGGTTGAAAGTGACTACTAGATGATGAAGTTTGTCTACTTAAACTAGGAGAACTAGAACAAAAAGACTCAAACTCATACAAATTATACATGTCAGATAAAGCTTTAACTGTTTTATCTTTTATATCTTTTATCATACATTGTTTAAGTGGTTGTGATTCGTCAAAATCTAATGTTTCATATAAATATTTAATAATACTATGAAAATCAAGCGTCTTTACTCTAGGATCCATACACAATGCCATACAATATAAAATAGGAATATCTTTATAATATTTTTTATATTTTTCAAACATACTTCTCATAAATAAATTCTATTCTAATACTCTTTGTAGAGAAAATGAATAAATTTGAGGATTATGAGAGAAAGATGAATGGAAATAAGAGAGAATTGGAGAGAATTGGAGAGTGTTGATGAGTTTTGGGTTGAATTGGGGGTATTTATAGAGTTTTGGGGGTTAGGGACCAAATTGTAAAAAAAAAAAATAATTCAGCCGTTTTAGGGGCTAAATTACAAAAAAATAAATAAAAATTAAAGGACCAAATTAAAAAAAAAAAAACCAGAGAGGCACCAAGCGAGCCGGCCTGTGGCGGGCCAGGGATTTTACCCCCTGGCCCGGACCGGGGCACAGTGCTCGGTCTGTCGAGCGGGCCGGGCCCGGCACGCCGGCCCAGTTGCCATTGCTAAATGAATCACAGTGGAAAAACAAAAAGCTTCAAGATAGCAAACCCATTTATGTGAGCTTCACCGGCAGAGGAAAATGCACCATTTTGGAAACTCGAAAGTTTCGCGTAAATGAGACGAAATCGACGTTTATAAGGACGTAATCTAATAGCTTCAAACATTATTGTACATACATCTTCTTCAGTGCCAATAAAGTCATTCAAACACAGAGGTAAATTTTTTCGTTTTGTAAGCATGCTTTCGGTTTGATCATTTTTGCCATTTTCGACCTTCAAGTGGTATCAAAGCTATAGTTTGGCAAATGTAGGAAGCATGTTAAACTTAACTAAAATAAGAAAATATTTGTTTTGCATGTTTTCTGTGAACCTTCGCGTTTCTAGTATGGGATAGTCTCTGTGTAAGCTTCGCAAGTGGAAGTATAGGAACACTATAATTTACTACTTTATTAGATTAAACATGTAAGCCCATTGTTTTTAAAGGCATAGGAGCTTTTTAAATGGTATTTCATGCTGTCTGAATGAAAGAACTAAAAGAAGGAATGAAAAATCGCAGAAAAATCTGGAGAAGATGAGTCGAGCCGAGCCGCCTTCATTGGATGTGAGGGAAGCTGCCAAGCAGCGGCTTAAAGCCGCAGCCTAGCTAAGCTGGCTAGGAAAGCTTCCTCATAGCGCTAGGACTATTCAAACGGTTAACGGTTCGGTTTTCGATTTTTTAAATCGGTTTTATTCGGTTTTTATTTTTTTTTTGTCTAATCGAACCGAACCGAACATTTCTTAAAACCAGAACAACCGAACCGAAAATCTTTCGGTTCGGTCTATAACCGTATTTCTTAAGGATTGTCTAGGCACTGAAGATGAAGGGAATAGAATATGAAACCATATTTGAGGATCTTACCAACAAAAGCCTTTCACTCCTTGAGTACAATCCTGTTCACAAAAAGGTGCTAGTGCTTGTGCACAATGGCAAACCAGTCTGTGAGTCACATGTGATTCTTGAGTACATTGATGAGACATGGAAGGAAAATCCCTTGTTACTTAAGGATCCGTATGAGAAAGCCATGGCGCGTTTCTGGGTAAAATTTGGAGAGGAAAGGGTATGACAATTTCTGCTTTCCCTGATAGTTTACTTCACAAGCTCCACCACTTGAAATAAAACTCTGCACTTTGATGCCTGCTTTTGGATATGCCTGGCAATCAATTAAATTTCCTCAAAACAAAGACTCTTACTAACTTCATGCTTTGACAAGTGTAGGTCTCAAATCAATATAGGATGCGTTCATTGAGAAAAAGGAAGAGCAAGAGCAAGCAATTGTAAAATTATTGGAGGATCTAAAATTCATCGAAGAGCAGCTAAACGGATCAGACACAAAACACCCCTTCTCTGCCTTTTTTGCCATTTCCACAGGTTTGTGCCACTGTGCCAGCCCAAGCGCTGTGACTTCTCTTGATTTGTGTTTCTCTCGCACGGTCACACTAACTTTCCGACAATAAGGATGGAAGAAGGAAAGAGAAAGGGAAGGGAGTCGGAGGAGGCGGAGTCGAGAGCGAAAGAAGAGAAAGACTGAAAGTGTGGAGTTAGGGTTTGGGTTCACAATTTTTCTTTCCATTTTTAGTTTTAATTTATTAAAAAATAATTTTTTTTTAAAAATTCATACTTCGGTTTTTCGGTTCGGTTGAATTTTAATTCAACTAAACCGAAAATCGAACCGAAATAGAAAAATCTTTTTTGAACCGAATTGAACCGAACCGTATCTCTCAAAAACCGAACCGAACTCATATATTCGGTTCGATTCGGTTTAGAAAATCGGTTCAAACCGTATTTTGAACAGCCCTACATAGCGCGCCGCACGGGAGAAAATTGCATTTTGCAAAATGCAATTTGCCGCGGTCTTCAATTTTAACCGCGGTAGTAGGCCAGGTCACGGGCACCCATCCCGGATTGCAGTCCATGGGTTTTTCCATAGGGCATGATCTAGTGTGGCGGGTGCATTGGACCTAAAATAAATAAAAAATATATTATTTATTTATTTTTATTTTTAGTCTCATACCAGACGAAGTTATTTTTATTACAATAATTAATATTCTTTGAATATTTTGCATGAAAAATAATAGTAAAGAAAATTTAGGATTAAACAAGACCATTAATTAATTAATATATTTAATTCTATTATTTGGACACTTAGGTTAAAAGAATAGAAAAACATGAAAATGTTTATAGTTTTCTAGCATATTTATTTCTTTTTATACCCTATGTGCGTGTTTTCTCAAAAACCAAAGTCTTTGAGAATTTTTGACAAAGAAAAACATTTTTCTTAAATCAAATGGTTAATTTTAATTCAAAACAAAAATTAATTCTTGATTATTTTCTTAAAGAATTTTATCATTGACATAGAAAATATTTTGGATTTAGATATTTTTGTGAATTAAAATAGAAAATCATTTTGATTTAATTTTAACAAGAAAATTTATTTTTGTCAAATTAAACTTGAGATCAAAATCTCTCAAAAGTTTTATTGAAAAATTTTGAAATTATTAAGTTTATTAACTTAAATCAAATTAATCCATGAAATTTTTTTTCAAATGGTATAAACCTTAACAAAGAAATTTTTATGGGTTTAGATATTTTTATTTTTGAGTTAAAAGAAAATTTAATTGAAATTTAAAAAAAATATTTTTCAAGTAAACCCTTATTTTAAAATATTAAGTGAGAGAGAGGTTTCAATGGCTCCACAGCTTCCATCACGATCTCATTAGAGATCGTGGGTCTCCTCGCTTCACCCTAGAAGTGAGCCTATATAAGATAGAGATACCACTAAAATCTAAAACTAATGGATAGATGTAATTAGTAACCTATGACACGTGGTATGATCGTCCAACCCACGTTGGAGGTTATAATACGAGAAATGTCCATAGGAAATAAGAAGAAAATGTCATCCCACGATGACGTTATTTTTTAGATCATTATCTAGAAGGAAATTAATTTGTGGTGGTTAATACACTTAATTTAAAAAAACTATTAATCTTTCCAATAAGCTATGACAGTTTTTCTAAGAGTCAAATTAATCATATTAAAGATAATAGTAATAAGGTTAACTATTATCGGATTTAATATGAGGATAAAGTCACAATTTATTTTATTTTTCACAAACTGAGTTTTTTTTTTTTTCCAGAAATGGTTGGTGGATATTCTTTTAGTCCTTTGGCCATTATTCTCCTTGAGAATAAGTTAATGAGTCCAAATTATGTGAATTGAAAAATGAACTTGGACATAATACTCACTGTTGAAGAATATAAGTATGTCTTCTTTGACACTTACCTTGTTATCGGGGAGGGTTCCACCACTGAGGAGTAAGAGGCTGAGAAAGTATGGAAGAAGGTTAATGAGATGGTTCGATACTACATGTTGGCCTCCATGTCTAATGTGCTCAAGTCTAAACACAAGCACGTGACTAATACGTACGACATTAGCCAATCACTAGCCATAATGTTTGCAAATAAGAATTGGCCCGCAAGGCAGAGGCTCTTAGGACGATCATCAACGCTAAGATGATTGAGTAAGCATCAGCCAGAGAGTATATGCTCAAGATAATTGCTACTTTCGAGGAAGTAGAAATCTTAGGGGCTGTAATTGACCCTGAGAGCTAAGTGGACATGGTTCTCAAATCTCTTTCTGGCTCTCTTACTCAATTCAAGTTAAATTATAATATGAACAAGTTAAACATGAGTTTAACCGAGTAAATGAAAGAACTCCAAGTGGCAAAGAATGTCATGAAGCCACAGTCCAAGGATATGATTACTATGATTTTTCTTCCAGAATTGGGCCCAAGCCCAGGAAGTTTAAGAAGAAGAATGGAAACGCACCGGCTCAACCCAAGAACTAACCCAACAAGCCCAAAAGTAAATGTTTCAAGTGCAGGCAGAAGGGACACTGGAAAAAAGGAGTATCCAGAACTTCAGGTCAAGAAAAACTCTACAGGTATTCTTCTTTATCTAAAACCAATTTCAATGGTTGGATCAACTTCTACTTGGATTATTGATTTTGGTACCACTGATCATACCTGTAACTCCTTGTAGGGGTTTAAGAAGATTAGAAAACTCCAGAAGGGCAAGCATGGACTATGAGTAGGAAATGGAGCACGAATATGGGTCCTTGTAGTAAGAGAACTGGATCTTATTTTTTATTATAATAAAGTAGTTATTTTAAAAGATATTTTATATGTACCCGGTTTTAGACAGAATTTGATTTCAGTTGTAAAGCTAAAACATCATAGATATTCTGTTTCTTTTTATTCTGGTATTACTATCAGTAGAATGGAGAAGTTTTATATATAGGGCACATGTATAGAAACTTATTATTTTTAAATCATATAAATAATCAAATAAATAACGCTCAATCTGAACCTTTAAGTAAGATGAGAAAGACCAATGTCAATGACTCATATCTTTGGCATCTAAAGTTGTATCATATTAACTCAACCAGGATTCAGAGGTTAATCCATAATGGGCCCTTGAGCTCATTAAGATTAGAAAGTTGGCCTCAATGTGAATCCTACCTTATGGAAAAAATGACCAAAAAGTCGTTCACCCAAAAGGCTGATAGAGTCAAGGAGATATTGGGTCTTGTTCATATTGATGTGTGTGGTCTTAGTCTATACAAGGTAGAGAGGGTTTTGAGTACTTCATCAATTTCACAGATGATTGTACAAAGTTTGGTTATGTCTACCTGATGAGGCGCAAGTCTGGCTCTTTTGACAAGTTCAAAGAGTATAAGGAGATGTATTGTCATACTCTTTCACCTTGACTAAAAGATACTCAAATAATGTGGCTGAATATCAAGCCTTTATACTTGAGTTAGAGTTGGCTGTTGATATGAAACGATTGCATCTCGACATATATGAGGATTCCTAATTGATTGTTGATCAATTACTTGGTGAGTATAATGTTAAGAAGCCTGAGTTGATTCCATAACATAATTATGCGAGACAACTTATGGGATATTTGGGTGATGTGATAATAGAACATTTATTAAGAAGCAAAAATACGCAAGCTAACGCGTTGACAAAATTGGCTTCTACTTTATGTCTATATGATCAAGAAATTCAAAGTTCTATATGTCAAACATGGGTCATACTGCCTATTTTTAAAGATGAAGACGATGAAAGGCATGAAATCTCTATCTTTGTCTATGAAATTAATGAAGAAGATTGGAGACAATCTTTTATAAACTATCTCAAAAATGGAAAGTTTCCGAATGATCCACGAAGACGGAGTGATATTCGCCGGTGTGCCACCCACTTCTTTTGCTATAAGGATAAACTCTTTCGACGTTTTTTTGAAGGTGTCTTCTTGAGAAGTTTAGGTCAAGAAGAAGCTGTACAAGTAATGAAAGAAGCTCATTCTGGTATATGTGGAGCTCATTAATCTGGTCTGAAACTTCATTTTCGTATCAAGAGAATGGGATATTATTGGCCTACTATGGTGAAAGACTGTCTAGCTTATGCTAGAAGATGTCAAACATGTCAATTCAATGCCAATTATCTACATCAACCTCCTAAGCCATTACACTCAATAATTGCTTTATGGCCATTTGATGCATGAGGATTGAATATTGTTGGACCGCTACCAAAGTCTTCTACTGGCCATTTTTATATCTTTGTTGCAATAGAATACTTATCTAAGTAGGCAGAAGTTGTAGTATTAAAAGAAGCAAAAAAGAAAAATGTCATTAATTTTATATGTGTAAATATTATCTATTGATATGGAATTCCTCGATATATTATCATAGATAACGGCAAGCTATTCTGTAATAGTTTGATGGACAAGTTGTGCGAGAAGTTTAAATTCAAGTAGTACCAAATCTTCTATGTACTATGCCCAAGTTAATAGACTTGCTGAAGCTTTCAATAAGACTTTGTGCAATTTGTTGAAAAAAGTGGCTACTAAGTCAAAAAGTGATTGGTATTTTTGTATTGGAGAGGCACTTTAGGTATATAGAACTTCTTACCGCACTCTAACCCAAGCTACCCCATATGCGTTGATATATGGTGTGGAAGTTGTCCTTTCACTAAAGCAACAAATTCCTTCCTTGAGGATCGCTATTCAAGAAGGTCTTACCAAGGAAGATAATGTTCATCTCATCCTTGAAGAGTTAGAAGCACTTGATAAAAATATGTTAGAGGCACAACAAAGGTTAGAATGCTACAAAGCTCATGTTTTCGAAGCCTTTAACAAGAAAGTGCATCTTCATTCTTTTCAAGTTAGTGATTTAGTGCTCACTGTGAAAAGACCAATCATTGTTGGATATAAACCAAAGAAGTTAACATCAAAATGGGATGGCCCATATGTTGTTCAAGAGGTTTACTCAAATGGATCTTACAAGATAGTTGTTGAAGATGGGTTGAGAATTGGACCGATCAACGACAAATATTTGAAGCGATACTATGCATAAATGGAGGCTCTTCGACTGCATGAGCTTAAAATGCAATTTGCTCCTTGACTGCACGAGTTTAAACTGCAAGTTACTCCTGGCCCGCATGAGTTTAAACTGTGTAAAGGCAACCACCAATAGTGTAGTACGTGGTTAAACTGCTGAAACACTCAATCAAGTTCAAGTTGGTAAATAAATGGATACACTTGGCCTGCACAAGTCAAAACTGTGAACGACCCCCCCAAAACCATATTCATCTATTTTTAACTACGTTTGATTTGATTCTTAAGTTATTCTTAAGATGCATAGACAGTTTAGAAGAAAATTTATAAGTTCAATCATATCATTTCATCATTCTCCATTTAACAAAAAAAGAAAAAAAATTGAGTTCACAAAAAAAAAAAAAAAATCAAGATTGGCGACAAGTGCAATTTGGCTAACTGAAAGAGCGTTGAAAAAAAAAAAAGGTTCACATGGTTAACTTCCCAAAATTGTCGTATACAATAGACTCTAGCATGCACATAAAGCATAACTAATACATATGGCCCACAAGACTATTCTAAATGGAGAAAAAGGAGACATTGGCTGCTTTCGTGGGAATTGAGATTTTGTTTGCAAAATTGCGGGAAAAAAAAAAGACAAATAAAAGGGACGAAAGTGCATGTGTTGTGTTGAAGTGGGACTCAAATCACCAAGTAAGTGAGCAACAATCAAATTCATATAAAGACACAGGCAATAATTTTGTGTTTAAAAAAAAATGCTTGCTCAAGAGTTTACCGAAGGTCAAGGAAGATAGCTACTGAATATCTGAAGCAAGCCTTCAAGTTTGATGTTGGTGAAGTCTTTTGAATTTGTGTGAAAAAAAATTGTAAGGATACAAGCCTTTTTATAGGTATTATGGAATGCCTTTTCCAAATCCTCTAAGAATTTTAATTCTTGATTAAAAGATTTTAATTGAGATTTAAATTTAAATTCAAGTAATTTAATTGGTGAATTCAAGAAATGTGATTCCTTCTTAAAATTGGATTTCAAATCTTTTTATTAATTCCTTATAGAAATAGAAAAAGAATTCTATTTTATTAAGGAGTTGAAAAGGGCTTTTATATTAATTTCTAATTAACTTAATAAATTAATATTTTAAATACTTTAAGCCTTGTTTCTAAATTATTTTAACAAAATATTTTTCTTCAAGTCTTGAAGTGGGACCATTTGTAGACAAAGAATTTTGAGAGAAATTTTGTTTAATCAAAATTACAAGAAAATGACATATTTTAGTATTGATTAATTAAAATTAATTCGTGAATAAATATAATTATTCTTGAATTAATATAATTGAGACATCATTAAAAGCCCATTAAATCCAATGGATTATGAAATTGGACTATTAAAATTGGATTGTTATTAATGGTCTATTTTATATTAAATCTAATATATTATGGATTAAATAGAATTGGACTAGGCTCTAAAGTTAGACTTTTTGAAAATCTCATAACTCAAATATAATGTGAATTAAATGAAATTGGACTAAAACATAAATTAAACATATGTCATCTTAAACTCAAATCCATTATGGTTTGTTAGGAGACTTCTTTAATACCCCACATCGACTATTTTTGCTAAAGTCAAGGGATTTTTGGCCTATAAATAAGGTCTTCTCTTAAAGGTTCAAGACACTTCTAAATCCTCAATCTTCAACAAACAAGAGGCATCTCAAGTTTCAACAAGCTCAAGCATTCAAGTTTCATCAAATTCAAGGTTTAAAATCTTCATCAAATTTTAAGGCGTTCATTTTGCTTTGCATCAAGCAAGTCACGAAGACTTGACAATTAAGTGTTCGTCATCAAATTTCATTCGATTCGAGATCAAGCTCTTCAGCTCCCGAATCAACGTTTCTAAAAAAGAGAAGATCAGAAGAATTATTTTGCAATTTAGGACTTCTTCGAAGATTTGTAACCACTTTTCATATTTACTAAATATTTTGTATTTTTTTTATATTTTTCTTATCTTATTTACAAATTTGAAATTTGTCGTCTACAGTTACTTATCAAAATCAAATTTTTCTTCCTAATAATAACAATAATAATATTTATAGGAAAAATAATATTAGTTATATGTAACATTAATTGAATAATATTAATAATAGTAGTAATAGTAAATTAATATGTATAGTAATAGACTCATAGCAATAATAACGTTTGGAAATGATAATATTTAATATAATAATTATAATAATAGTAATGAATAATAATTTTGATAATAATAATATATCAGTAGTAAAGGTAACAAAATAAGATTTCTATGTTAATATTGATAATAAGAATATTAAAATAATAAGAATGATATTTATTATAATAACAATAATAGAATAATATATATGTTTTTATCAAATATAAAATATATTTTGTATAAAATATTCATTTCATTAATAGTTACTTTCTTGAAAATAACTTTATAAAATTCAAAAAAAATCTCAAAAGATCACAAAGATAGTAAAAATCTCCTATTGTTAAGATGGCTAGGATGTTACACATGGTCTCCATTCTGAAAAAGTAAATTTATACTTTTATTATTAACAAAAAATATTTTTTTTACGCTTTTTGTTTTGTCTACTACTAAATTGGTGTGAAATAATATTCGCAATCATTGATTATTTTATCTTGTTTTAGGATCAATTTCATTATATTCTTCCTGCACTTTGGTAAATAAATTAAATTTATTTGTAATGGATAATTCACCATTTTTAGCATTAGGATGCATCATAGTGGGATATCTGAAGGCGATGGACAAAAGAGCTATAAAGGCGGCAAAATAATCCACCTTAATAGGGTGGAAGGGGACATATTGACACTTGTTAAATTGAATATATGGCAAAAAAAATAGCACTTGTTGGATTGAAAAGATTCTACTGCAAATCTTCAAAGGCTGGTTAGCATTTATTAGATTCTGACAAAGAGGTTTTAGACCTTAAAAAATGGATTGACAAACATTGACTAATTGATGTTTATGTTACGAAAATTTCTTGATACATAATTGACAATGTTTGAGCAAAACTAATTAGGGTTGGATTAGGAAACTAAATTTCAAAAGAAAATGAAAAATATACTCCTCATGGGATTGAGTAAAGGAATTGAAGTTGACTTAGGAAACTAATTCCAAAAAATCTTAGAGTAGATCTAATAATATTTATTTGGAATCTTTATAAAGATCATGTTATAATGATTATTGAATATTTTTGAGATTGAGTATAAAAATATAGAAGATATTGACGGGTATATTTTAAATAATATCCTAATTCAACAAGGAAACAAAGTGCTTCACTGTTGTTGTCAAAGTTGGCATATGACAGGCATTTTTGATAGAAAAAAGCTGTTTTAGAATTTACAATATTGGTAAGGTTTTAATAATGTAATAATTCAGTTTGAGTAGGAAACAGATTCTCCAGAATCTTGAATGAATTTTAGTGGAGATCTAATGAAGATTTTGTAAGTGAAGATTCTGAATCTAAGTGGGATTGGAATTGTAAAGATTTAGGAAGTTTTAAGGCTAACACAAATTCCTAATTTGATAGGGAACTATTACTCTGTTGCAGTATCTAATAGTGACCAAAGACGAAGAGAAAAAATATGGTAGATGCACAAAATTTGAAGAAAGATTCTCATAGTTTGGTCATGAAAAATAGTAGAGGAAATTTATGAAAATATTTTAAGTCGTTGAGAAGCATACATGATTAATAAAGAGTGTTGAATCCTTCTGTTAAAGTATGCTTCCGGTTCAAATTGTTAGAAACAACAATATACAATCTTCTTGAAGGACTTGAATCAGTATATTTAATCTTCAAATCAAATACCTTTTTGGTGGGAAGGTTTTTGGAGTCAAACGAAATATTGGACTGCTGTAGCAACAAAGATTGAAAGGTGTTCAATCGTAGAGTTGGGTCCAGTAAAGGATCTTCTAGAAGTTTGACAGAAAGAGTGTTGTGTTGTGTTCTGTGAAAGTTCATTAGGGATCACTTGGTGATTGAGATAAGTATTATCATTGTAACTTTGATTAAAGTTTTAGTGAATTTCTTTATTAGTCTAATACCTGCAGACATATGCTTATTGATAACTGAACTTCGTTACCAATTTGTTGTATTTGTTAAACTCTTTATATTATTATTTGTCAAATTAACATAACCTTAACAGGAAAATTTAACAAAATCACAAGAGATAGACAATTTAAACCTAACAATTTATATTGAAGAAATTTATAGAACTACACTTTCCCATAATCAATATTTTCATGGAATTGGGAAAAAAAGGCAAATGGACTTCATCGTAGCATGTTCTGATGAAGACAAGATTAATGAGGAAGAAGAAGAACAACAACCATGAGTAAATGATGATGCCATTCAAGGTGACACCATTATTGATCATGAATATAATGTTGATGATAGTGTTTGTAAGGTATCTCTCAGTCATATCATACATGAAGCAGAGGAAGAATAAACAAGATACCAATGCCAAGATCCGCATATGTGTAGAAAACAAGACATATAAAATATGAAGCAGCAGAAGAATAAACAAGATACCGATGCCAAGATCTGCATATGTGTAGAAAACAAGACATATAAAGATAACAAAGTTAACAGATTTTTACCTTTGTTGATCGTGTGAAGAACAAAACTTTTTCATCTTCAAGATTGAGGCGCGATCCAGCAATCCTCTTGCTCAAACACCATGAGAGATGAAGATCTAACCACTACAATCACAGTTTGTAATTGTCTCTAACAGAAATCCACACAAGGATCACTCTCAAGCACCTAGATTTTCTATGCTAGTAGAAAAACTATGGTGGCTGGAATTTTTCTTCTCTTTGTTCTTCTTGTTTTTCAAAAACAAAAAAAACAGAGAATTGGAGTAGATGAGATCTGGTTTTTCTCTTGGAGAAAAAGCCACGAAATTGAGAGAGAGAGGGGAGCAAAATCATTAAGGGATCTCATGCCAAAGGTCCACACTCACAAGGCATCACATGCCTTAGATGCTAAAATGAGTTGTTCCACTCACATGGCATCTCATGCCTTTGTTATTTTAGTTGTTTCATGTGATCCATGGGACCTTTGTGTTTCATGTTTTTTTCATTTCTTGTAACCAGAAATTTTCTACATAAAACATATTTGAAAATTCCAAACAATTCTTTAATTGCAATTGGAACCCATCAAGATCACATAATCACAAATTCGCCCATAAATTATAACTACTTATAATTTGACTATAACATCTTCTCTTTCTCATAATAAACCCCACTATGTTATCCAATAACATCTTGAGTATAGAATCCTTTATTGTGTGTGACCTATTAGGTTTCCCGGTCAATTGGTAGCGAACATGAATTAATCCAAACGTCTTTGAGATTAGTAATCCACAATTGATTAGAATTAATAGGATTAATTCTAATCAGGATTGATTTATTAATTCATCAATTAATAAATTCATATTTTCAGATCATGAGTGGTATCTAGCAACACATCATTATCACCCAAAAGTCCAAGAAGTCAAGTGGCTTGACAAAAACCCTTCAATTAACAAACTATAGTACAATTAACTCATTTCACCATACAATATCTCATTCGGTTTGGAGTATGGAACTAGTGCCAACTCCAACCAGAATATGTTAATTCTTGCCCGAACATAATAGTACTTGTACAAGGAATTCACTACCCTCGATGTGTCTCAATTTGAACTATTTCCAATACACAATTGCCTTTGCCAAGGACTTCTCGAGTAGTAATTCCTACAAGTGGCCGTGAGATATTCGCCTACTATTAGAAGTGGTGAATCATTTATTGACCCTCTCAACTACTTTCATTTACCTCACAATGCACCCAATATCCATCTCATAGGTGGCCCTCGATCAAGCTCCAGAGATTGGAATCAAAGTACAATGCTCAACAAACAAAGTACCTTGGAGATCTCAAGTCTAAGGATACTTGCACGTTTGCTAAATTGAGATTATATCACTGGCACTAAATAGTTATCCATATGATTATCTCATAGCTAGGTCATCCAATGAACTTGTTCCATTAACAAGCATCCATGTGTTAATTTTGAGTATCTCAATACTCACGGATATAAGAACCATCGCCTGATCAAGATCAGGAAGTTTTAACACATGCTAGTCTTAACGCATTAATGATGTCCTGTCTCATTAATGCTATGACTAGGGACAATTTAAGTACTAACACTATTCAATATAGTAGGAATCTCATATCATGATCTCTATCATGATTTCCTTAACACAATGTTATACTAGGGACTTTATCGAACAGTTATATTACTCACAAGTAATTAAAAAACACTGTAAGATAAATAATGTCTTTTATAAAATAAAATATGTTATATACAACATACAAGTGATTGCCTCTAGGGCATAACACTAACAGTGTTCTCTACAGTGCTACATAATTATTTGTACCAAATGCAAGTGTAGGTGGTTTTGGTCCAAGTATAGCTACTAA
The DNA here is from genome assembly GCA_026120185.1 of Voacanga thouarsii. Lineage (NCBI taxonomy): Eukaryota > Viridiplantae > Streptophyta > Magnoliopsida > Gentianales > Apocynaceae > Voacanga > Voacanga thouarsii. The sequence continues at coordinate 10,280,592 of JANUWF010001287.1, read as the reverse complement.
ATTTACAGAATGGTGAAAATATACTGGAAGATAAAATAGACAATGAGATACTAGTTGTTGGCTTAATGAAGTGCAAGAGATATTACAAGAGACTAATGTTTGTGCCGATAATGTTCAAATTGCAAGTGATAGTGACATTTCATTGGATGGAGAAGAAGGTGATAATTAAGCAAAACAAGCAAGTTCAGGAAAAAGGCAATCAAAGTACTTTCCTGGTTTGGAATTTGCAGATTGATAGGTTTTCAAGAAAGTCTTTATGGAACATTCTATTAAGTGGGGAAAATAGGTGAAATAGGTCAAAAGTGATACTCATAGAGTAAGAGCCAAATGTAGCAATGATTGTGATTTCATCACCCTAACATCTCGAAAAGGCAATGAAAATACATTTCAAGCGAAGACCTTTAAAGAGCACACTTGTAATAGGAGTTTTGATGTTCCATTGCTAAGTACAAAATGGTTGATTGAAAAATATCGCCATAGAATCAGAACTAACCCAAAATATCCAGTAAAGAGTATGAAAGTTGATGTGGTGCAAAAGAAGTTGATACATTCTAACATAAGTATGTTGTATAGAGCAAGAAGCAGATGTTTAAAATATGTAATTGGCAATGAAGTGCAACAACACAAGGCATTGTAGAGCTATTGTTTAGAGATGTATAGAGCAAATCCTAATTCTACTTGCTTAATCAAGGCTAGGCTAGTTGATGGCAAAGTTCAAAAAGATTTATATATGTCCTGGTGCATTGAAAAAAAGGCTTTAAAGAATGCTGCAGACCTTTCATAGATTGGATGGGTGCCACTTGAAGGAACCATTTGGTATTTTTTTTTTTTTTACTACAATTGGAGTTGATCCTAACAATCAAATATATCATTTTGCTTATGTCATTGTTGAAAAAGAGCACTACAAGTCATGAAAGTGGTTAAAGGATAACTTAGGAATTAATAATGACTTCCATTACACATTCATGAGTGACAAGCAAAAGGGATTACAACTGGTCCTTGATCATATATTTTCCAATTATGAATAAAGTTATAATATGAAAATTTCTATATCTCATTTACCTTATGATTCAGTTTGATTTTACATTGAAGCACGAGAAAATAAAACGATTTCAAAAAGTAAGTCTTTAGATATTTGGATTGAGTAGTTTGGATAGACTCTACATCCAAAAGCTTCGTCCAAAACTCTGTAACAGTGTCTAAATGTTTCTGCTTCAAAAAATACATTTTTGGACCCACCTTTTGGATGCACTTTATTCCGATCATTGAGTTAAAAACTTTGAAAAATCTGACAGCAAAAGACTAGACGTTACTAGTCATTGCTGTCTTACTTTTTGCTCCTATAAATGCTTTCAAAACTTAAATTTGAAGCAGATTTTTGTGCTATATTTATCAGAGACACTTTTACATTTTAGAATGCAAAAATCTCCCTTTTCATTTGTGCTTCAAAGTGAAATAGAATTGTTCCAAAGGTAAAAAGTGTTGGTGCTCATTTGTTCGCATTCTGCTTAAATCTGTGAGCTATTTCTGTAATCTTTTTTTCAATCTAACTTGTATCAAGGTTGAGGAAGTAAAATCCAGTTGGGGTGAGCCTTGATTATTGTGATTAAAAGGTTGGGTATAAAACCAAGTAAGGTGATCCTCTTGTGTAAGATGGGTATTACCTACCACCATTAATTTGGAAAAAAGTTTCTAGTGAGTGGTGTTGAAATCCTTAAGTGAAAACTTAAAGTAGTGAATGTAAATCATTTGAGGATCGAACCACTATAAATTATTAAGCATTTTCTTGTGCTATTCAGCCAAAATTCTTAACTACACTTTTTGCTATTTTTGGATCTTAAATGTTGCATCTTTTCTTCTAAAATCAATAACTTTTTTATGACCTTTGCATTCTAATTTAAACTTGTACTTGACATCTCAACTACCCATCTTCATTTCATAACATTTTCTTATCGTTCTGTGCTGATTTAATAGACACCTATCCAAACTCTTGAAATCGTAATGCTGCAAAGCATATCCGCTACTTTGTTCGAATTTTCTAAGGGGACCAAAATTTTAAATTTGCATTTATTTGCCAAAAACCTTATTCACTCCTAAGGTTTTTCAATCCTTTAAATTTTCTAAGAATCACTTCTATGACTTGTAGTGCTCATTTTCAACAACGACATAAGCAAAAGGATACATTTGATTGTTAGGATCAACCCCAACCACAGTAAAAAAAAAACACCAGATGGTCCCTTCAAGCAGCACCCATCCAATCCTATGAAAGGTCTGCAACATTCTTTAAAGCCTTTTTTCAATGCCCCATGACATATATAAATCCTTTTGAACTTTGCAAAACAACCATCAACTGGCCTAGCCATGATTAAGCAGGTAGAATTAGGGTTTTCTCTATACATCTCTAAACAATAGCTCTGAAAATTCCTTGTATTGTTGCACTTTATTGCCTATTACTTGTTTTAAACATCTACTCCTCGCTCTATACAACATATGTATGTTAGAATTCAACAAATTTTCTTGCATCACATCAACTTTCACACTCTTTATTGGATATTTTGAATTACACCTAATTTTGTGGCAATATTTTTCAGTAAGCCACTTTGTACTTAGCAATGGGACATCAAAACTCCTATTATAAGTGTGCTCTTTAAAGGTCTTCACTTGAAATGTATTTTAATTGCCTTTTCGAGATGCTAGGATGGTGAAATCACAGTTATCTCTACATTTGGCTATTACTCTACGAATATCACTTTTGACCGATTTCACATGTTTTCCCCACTTGATAAAATGTTCAATAACTGCTTTCTTGAAAACCCATCTATCTGCAAATTCCAATTAGGAAAAAGCTTTAGATTAGATGTGTCAATAGTAGGATTGAACTTTTGGTATTTAGGCTCTGTTTGCTTTTTTCTTGAACTTGCTTGTTCTACTTCACTAACTCGTTCTTCTTCATCCAATGAAATCACTATCACTTGCAAACATTAGTCCCTTGTAATATCCCTTGCACTTCATTAAGCCCAACAACAAGGATCTCATTGTCTATTTCATCTTCTTGCATGTTTTTACCAGTCTGTAGAATATCAGTAGCTATACTTGGACCAACACCATCTACACTTGCATTTGGTACAAATAATTATGTAGCACTGTAGAGAACACTGTTATCAACATTATATTCATAATCAACAATGGTTTCACCTTAAATGGCATTATCATTTGCTTGTTGTTCTTCTTTTTCTTCTTCAATCTCGTCTTCATCAGAACATGCTACAATGAAGTCCATTTGCCCTTTTTTCCTACTTCCATGAAAATATTGACTATTGGAAAGTGTAGTTCCATAAATTTCTTCAATACAAACATCAACTAGTGTATGTTTGTCAATCCATTTTTTAAGGTTTAAAACATCATTGTCAGAATCTAATGAATGCCTACCAGATTTTGAAGATTTGCAATAGAACCCTTTCAATCCAACAAGTACCAATTCTTTTGCCATATTATTTAGTTCAACAAGCGACAACATGTCTTCTTCCATCCTATCAAAGTGGATTATTTTGCCGCCTTTATAGCTCTTTTGTCCATCACCTTCAAATACTCCACTATGATGTATCTTGATTCTAAAATATGGTGAATTATCATTGCAAAAGTTTTAAAAATACTTACCAAAATGCAGTAAGAATATAATGTAATTGATCATAAAATAAGATAAGAAAAGCAAGGATTGCAAATATTATTTCTTACCAATTTAGCAGTAGACAAAGCACGTAGAAAATCTTTTATATTAATAATAAAAGCACAAATTTACTTTTTCAAAATGGAGATCATATACTTGGGTTAGACTCTAAATCCACTTGTTGAGCAAGGCAATTTAGTTGGATGAATTTGAAAAAGTATTATTCAAGGTACTCTTTATTTGAAAGGTTAGTTAGCAGACAATGAACAACACTGTTGAAATAAGACTTCACCATTATTCTATTTCATCAACATATTTTATTGTCTAATTCATTGCTCTAATGTTGGTTTCTTGTCCTAAAGAGTTGTTTTGCATTGTTTTCATTTGCACTATACACTAACATATTGTGAAAAGTTTTAAATACAATAAGTGATGATGTCGTAGTTCTCACACAAGTCTAAGGTTTGATTTGGTTGGACTGTTTTGTGGAAGTAAATGGGGAGGGAAAGTAAATGTGGAGGTAAATGAGATATTTATTTCGTTTAGTTAGATGTAGATGCGGAGGGGAAGTAAATCACGAGGGGGTACACTCTCCTCTATATCAGCATTTTCTTCCCTCCCAATTTGGAGGGATTGAGAGAGAGAAAATAAAGTATGAGTAATAATGACAATATTGACTATATTTTTAACGTTAAAAATTTTAATAAAATAGATAATGAGGGATAAAATAATAAACTCAATTAATTATTTTCCCATTTTTTCTCTCTCCTTCCCTCCTATTTTCACTCAAACCAAACATAATAATAGTAAATACATTAACTTCTTTTAGTGAAAATAAAATGTGCCACTCATCTTCCCCTTTCCTCTCCCCCTCCCATTCACTAATCAAAACAAGCCTAAATGTTGAGTGTCTCTAAACTGGATCTTTTTATGCGCTTGGTGTTCATTGTTGGTCTCCTATAAGTTAAAATCTAATATACAAAATTTTTGTAGCAATCTTTTATAATTTCTTTTCAACAAACTTTATTTTACTACAAGGGCGAATTTATTCTAGACTTTTACAAGCTTTGTGGCTGGCAAAGAATAATTACAGCACTAATTTGTAATTTCAAATGAATTATTAACAACTCTTCAAGATTTTGTCAACCTACGAATTATATTGTGTAATTTACATAATTTTTTTAATGCACTATTATTTCCAAGACAAATTGTCCATGCAGACTCAGTATACTAAATATGCATTATTCATTGGAAAAAACAATGATTCTGTGTATCTAATTCCTACATTTTACAGTAAAATTGCAAAAAAAATCAAATATTTACTAAACCCTTTATACATCCATCCAACAATGTCCACAGTCTTCCAACCCACCCACAAGGGGAAAAAAAAAATTACAATTTTACTAACAATCAATAACTAACAATGTACAGAATTATAAGCTTTGGCGCTTTGTCTTTGAAGGAACGTCAACGAACTTCGAACGGTGAAGATAGAAGAGAAGAGCTTTTCAGTTGACGAATTTTTATTCTTTTCTCAAAATCCCTCTTGTTTCCCGTTTTATTATGGACAAGCTAACAATGTACATTTTACTGTAAATAATACTACGAAAATTAAGTTTATCAATTTACTCTTCATAATATAATAATAATAAATATATTATAAGTATATATTTTTTAAACGATATCATATTAAATTCTTAATAAAAATATATATTTAAAATTAAAAAAAATACTATTATTAAAATTTTAAATGTGAAAAATATAACTACAAAAGTATGCATTTTTAAAAAACATTTTTTGCCTTCAATCCTATTAAAAATTTATTGCACGTTAAGGTGTTACCTTCTAAAACATGCAATTAATTTACAATGTATAAAACAATTTCCCTTGTATACGTCTTCCCCATAAACGAATACACAGTACAAATCCTCTGCCCTATTTTCTTCCTAATTCTCTCCTCTATTCATATAAAACTGCCATATATTTGTTTTGTTAAAAAAAATAAAGAAAAAAAAATAACAATGTAATAAATGACAGAGGACGGAGTGGAAAAGAGAATGAAATTAACCAACCAGAAAAGAGAGTACTGGTGAATAGCAACATCTTATAATCCCCGGCACTCTAAGCCGTCTCTTATTAATCTACGTACTATTGATAAGTAAAAGAGCAGAAATTCATAAATCATTTCAGACTTTCAGGCATGGTTTCAGCAGCAGAATTAAGCCATACGAAACAGTGTATATTTCACCCAAAAATATGATGAGAATCAGAACTTGCACAAAATTAACCAAAATGGCACTAGACTATCTGCTGAAAATTCGAACGGAAAATATTTCCCGCAGGGTGGTGTATTGCAATGTAATATAAGTTCCAATGAAAATTTCAGTTAAGCCAAGTGCTCGAAATTTCCTCCATCTGAGAAATTTCTAACAATACATGCAATCTCATTTGTTCAACAAAAACTTAACCTATAGATCTGAAGAAATCAAACGTAAACTCCAGAAGCAAGTAACAAGAACAAGGACCCAAAACCCTGCGAAGTGAGTGGACACTAGTATGAGCCACAGTTGCATAAAAGAACAGTTAGCTTAAGATAAATATGAAAGATAGGCTTAACAGCAGAGGGTTTACCAAGAAGACAGACGCTATTGCGCCAGTGGTGACCTCCTTAGCAAGATTACGGCTCCTCCTAGAAGAGGTAGCTTCGTAGCTGCACAGGAATGTGCTGCTTGTTAAAATAAAAACTAAAAAGAGAAAGGAAAAAAAAAAGACAAGACTTTTCAAGGATGGATTTCTCAGAAACATCAAATTCAACTGCTACAGCAACCTCATTGGAGAAACAATGACCTAGCTAAAAGATATTTATGATTAAATAGATGAGAGTGATGAAGTCTTAGCATCCAGCAGTTTGGAAACTAGGATTTATAACTAGCATATATTATTTTTCAAATCACAAAGTAGAAGAACAAAAAGCCTCCAACAAATTTCTGTTTCAACCTAACATAGCGAGAATAAATACAATAAACTTTTCAGATGCCAAATCAACAGCTTATTACTGCCGTCTCATTCCAAGCCTACATTGTCAACATGTAAGAAGGTGAAACTTTGAGCTACAGTTCAATGAAAAATCAAGTAGATGAAACAAAATGCTGGGTCCGTGAGATTTGCAAGTTTAAAAAAAAAAAAGGGGGGGGGGGGGATTGTCTGAAATGAAGACCAAAAACGGAAAAGATTTTATATTAAGCTGAAGTGCTACCAATAAATTGACGGCAGAAATAAAATTTATTTCAACAGCCATCCGAACATACCAACAAATTGAAGGTAGAAATAAATTTATTTCAACAGCCATCAGCACTCATTTCAACATAAATGTACCAGACATGTAGTATTGAGAGAGAACAATAAAAAATGATAAGATATGAACATTCTAAGTACGAATAAGTAATTTTCTTCTCAACTTTGCTCTACCTCCATTTACTCTGGGAAAGAGATTAAGCTGGAATGGAACACAATCTTCTGACAAAGGAAATGGTCTTTTAAGATTTTGGGTGTAAGTGGATAAGAATTAGTTGGAGATGAATTTTGTAAAAAATTATAAAATATATGGGGTCAGATAGTGTCCAAAAAGATATATGATGTGTTGTGGGTAGATGACAGTTCTCGAGAAATAAAAATCATATAAAATAATAATACATTTGAATTAAAGTGAAATTTTAGTTTGGATTGAGAAAGTGAAATCCCAATCCAAGTAGAGCCTTTCTAAAATGGTGGGAGTTTAAAGGAAAGGGCATAGAGGACTCCAAGCCCATCTCCCCTAAGTAGATTTGAGATAACATCCAACAAAGTACTCAAATTATGGGGATTTGTGATCAATGGTCAGGTAAAGTGAAGATATAATCCACACTTTGTACATTTGCATTACTCTTATGGTAATTTTCATAGGTTTCCCCTTCCAGATTCCAGTGAGTTATCCAACCAATCTCTTCACTTCCCAGTATTCCCATAGCCCTATACTTACATTGTACCATATTCAACAAGAGATTGCCTATAACTCAAGAAAGCAAGCTCAGGTAGAATCGCACACTGTCGACCTTTACATAAAGATAAAAGATGACAGGAGCAGTGCAAGGGATATATCCAACCAATCTCTTCACTTCCCAGCATTCCCGTAGCCCTATACTTACATTGTCCCATATTCAACAAGAGATCGCCTGTAACTCAAGAAAACAAGCTCAGGTAGCATCGCACACTGTGGATCTTTACATAAGATGAAAGATGACAGGAGCAGTGCAAGGGATCTTGCCTTGAGGGGTCAAACTCTAAGAAGATATATATAATAGGACAAACATTAAAACTTTTACAATTTTTTTGGAGAGGGGTGAAATGTAAAATTTATACGATTTTTTAAAATTTTTGAATTTTTCTTCAAAGAAAAAGGGCAATTGTAAAAATTTTGGGGGAAGCCCTTAGATGCGCCTTTGAATGATGATCAACAGAGCTATTTAACTTCTTGAATTCTTTAAACCAAGACCTGGTACACATTTGGCCTGTTTTCAAATTAAGCACAATCTTAAATCCAATGGTGGAAAGCTATTAGGAAAACGGAGATGGAAAAGCACCAAGTTTGCAGTCTATAATTTAGAATATGCGTGAAAGCAATCCTTAATAGTTCACTTGAAAGTTAGTGAGAGAGTTCTCCATTATTTAACCTTACACTTTCCAAGTATAAAACAGGTAAACACTAAAGAAAAGAGGGGGGAGAAGAGTGCACTCTCTCTGTCTATCCCTATGTCTCATGGATCAGCTCTGCTTCACATAGCCATTCCATCTATGATCTATTCAGTCCAAACACCACATAAAATCAACCGCCTTGGAACCACTAAAGGGATTTTCTTTTTTTCCATTTTTTATGGGTCCAATTGGAGAAGCAAACGCAATATATCCCATAAAATTTTCAAAATTCTTATCAGAAGCTTCGCATTATTTTGTAGAGTAGAAAATGTATGCAATCCAACCACAAAATAAAATGCAATACCATAATTCCAACGGCCCTAAATTCATATAATATTCAGTTTCAAAGCTACTATCTTTCCAAACCCATTAATAGATTACATAGTTCTAATTAACCACCATAAGTTTGATAATATTTCCATCGTTTCACCAAACAGTGTTTAATCAAAACAAAAGAAACAATTCCAATAGCCCCTTTTTTATATTATCTAAGCAATTAAATTAAGGTAATGGTAGAATGGAAAAACTTTCTACCACCCTTAAAAACTAAGAAAAGGACAGAATTCCAGATACAACAAAAATGACAGAATTCATCCTGATTAGGCTTAAAAACGAAGTGAAACAAAAAATACGGATTTCCTCTAGAAAATCAAGGGAAAATGTAATCCGAAATCAGATCGATATCTTACATGAAGAAGGAAGCCGTCACGACAAGGCCTACGGCCAGCATTACCACTGCAAGGGTGGGGTACCAAGCCTCCGACACGGGGCTGGAGATCGGCTTCACCGATTGAACCTTTACAAAATTTTCGACAAAAAAAAATCAAATCAACAAAACGAATTTCCAAAAGAATAGAATTCGCTGTTCTTCGAGTATAAGAATGTGAAGGCGAAGCAATTTCATACCATATTTGTTCTATCTTTCTCGAAGGTGACGGCTCTTCTCCTGCTTGACCTCAGTGACGACTTGTCTAAAGTCTGTGAGAAGTGCGGCACTTCACCATTATATGTAAACCCAGGGGTACTTCGCTGCTTCTGGGATGATTGAAATTTACGATTTCTAACCCAGATGACTTTTGGGCCGTCGACGTTATACACTATACTATTTCCGTTTTTTACACTTGTTCATAAAAATTAAAGGTACTAAATTCTATATAATTTTAAATTTAAAATTTTAAAAATATTTATAATTAAGTTTTTATTTATTTTTTTCATCCACAAATAATTGACCTAATTTTTTTTAATTTATTCAAAAATAATTATTCACTTTCTAAATATAGGTTGCATTTATTTATTTTTTTCAAATTTATCATTAGTAAAATTTTCTATCAATTAATTACAATTACCCATATTAAAATTATTTTAACCAATAATAAAATCACGTTATAATATAAAAATAGTTAAAAGTATAATTTAATAAGGTAATATGGGTGAAAAGAATATTCTAAAATAAAAAGTAGGAAGAAAGAGACAAAAGTCATAATAGGTGAGACGAGAGAGACCCCTGTAATTATTAGAGTGATATAATTAAAGAATGAGTGAGATTCAAATTAATGAAATGAGAAAGATAATAAAAATACTCCAAAGGATATAATGAACATTTTAATCATTTTTATTATAAAATTTCACAATTCCTTAATATACGTAATTTTTATAATTAGACCAATTATTTGTAGACGGAGGGAGTACTTTGATAATTGGAAAGAGTCCGGTCATAATTAATAGAAAGAGAGAAATTGTAGGAAATGGTAAAGTTAGAAAAAAAAACAATAAATGTTTATAAAACTTTATAAAACGATCTATATTATGAAAAAACTTTTTAAATTCAAAACGATTTATATTGTGAAATGGAGATAATATTATTTAAAAAGAAACTAATCAAACAAACTATTTACCAAATCATACATAATTAAATTATATCCAAAATTATACCAAATGCATATTTTATTAGGATGTAAAATTTTTAAGAAATGCAGTTAAGGAATATTTTGATATATGACTCTAAGTATTTTCCAATCTAAAGGTCCTATTGGTTGGATTCTATTCCCTTTTTCTCTTATATGAATTTCATATTAATTTCATTTAAATATTGGGAATGCTTTGTTATTGTATATTCCTTAATTTAGTCTTTAAATTATTTTTAATTTTGATTACTTTTTTCTTAAATTAATTATTTTTAGTCTCTAATGCAATGAGAGATTTTAACGTTCATTAATATTTAAAAATATATTTTTTTTGAGAATATTTATTTTTTTACAAATTTACCTCATCCCTTATTCACGACTTTCTCCTCTTTTTATATGAGTAAGGAGTGGGATAAATTAAAAGGAAATAATTGTTCGTAAACATATTAGTACATGAGTGAAAGGTGTATGTATAGATTGTTACATAAACTAAATTGATTGGATGAAAATAATTTAATGACTAAAAAAACTGAACAAATAGTTTAAAAATAAGTAATAAAAAGTTAAAGACTAAATTAGCAAAGTTTTCATTGTATATTTTATATTTCATTTTTAGCTTCTTTAATGCAAAGGTCATCTTGTGAGTAGTATATGACATCATGGAAATTCTTAGCTACCATTGCATGTCCCGTGCACATGATGTTTTACATGATTGTAAGTGAGTAGTATATGATATGATGCAGATGATTGTATTACGTCCAGATAAAATATATATAATATTTGATGCATAATTATACATAATATAACTACATAAAATATTTGGTGCACGTACACTTAAAAATTTCCCTATGATATAACAAGAGAAAACAACTACTCCTTTCATCTCATAATATAAGTTGTTAGAGACTATTTTTGCTGTCCCAAATTATAAGTCGTTAAGACTTTTTAAGAAAATTTTAAAGCTATTTTTACATTTTTATCGTTATTTATTATTTTCTTTCCCTTACTTTCTCTCTCATCTCTTCTCTTGTTTTCAATATATTTAAATAGGGATATTTTAAGAAGAAAAAATATAAAAGTCACTTTGTTTTTAAGAATTTTAATATAGGTGAAATTAAATCAAACGACTTATATTATTGAACGGATGGAGTATTTTTAAAGAAAATAAAAATATAAAAATAAGGTCTTTACAATATGTTTAGTTTAACTAGCTTGATAAAAGAAAATAACAGGAGATATATATTTAAAAGTAAATAAGTAATTTATAGGTTTAAATTGATATGTAAATTAAAATAATATTTATTTAATTTTTTTCTATTCCAACCAAATAAAATAAGAATATGATTGATAAAAGTAAAACTTCTCTTTTCTCTCTCTTCCTCTTTTGTAAACCAAAATATTATAAGAAAAATGAAAATATAAAAACAGAAAAAAAATATTTTTTTAAAGTAGTTAAATCTGTTAGGAAAAAAGGGAAAAAAAAAAATACAACAGGATCGATAAGCCTGTCACTGTATAGGTGAATTGGACAAAATTTCTTCTTAATCCAAAATCACTTTTAATTTAAAATTATTATTATTTAAATAAAATTTATTTTTCAAAAATTACTATATACTTACAATACATCATATTATTTCTTTTTTACCCTACTTAAACCCCACATTAATATTCATATTTAATAATTTTTATTATAATCAAATAAACTCAACTTAAAAACAATTACTGTCCAAGTATATCCTAACCATTAAGTTAGAGTCCCATTCATTGCAGGGTGAAACCTAGTAAGAAATTTTATTTCCCCCACTTTTCCCCTCCAATTGGACAAAAGTTTCCTCTCTCTCTCAAATTGATAACAGAAGTGGTGGACTAGAATAATCTTATATTCATGATTTTCCGTATACATAGATATCCTCTATAAGATAAGATGCCTGGACAAGAATAGCACTCTGGGCATTCTGTGAACTTGCATTTAATAATCTGTACATTTCACCAAGCCAAACCATATTTCCTTTTACCAACTGATCACTAGAATTGCATGCATTTGGAGGCCTCCATCTGACTAGCAGCTTGTCATCATAACACAAGAATGCAGCAAATTCTCTCAGAAAATCTCTTCTCCATGCTGTCTTCAACCTTTTGTTTTGTTCAGGGTATAAAGAGGCCTCAGTGCTTGTTCCATGCATATAACTATTACCTTCAAATGTAGTTGCTGCAAAATTTTGCACCCAAAACTTTCCCCTCGTGTTGAGAAAATGTCAAGCATTGCTACTCCAAGAAATGGCTGACATATAGTTCAATCCCAAGGTTTAGTGCCATGGAAAGTCTTTCCATTCTTCTGGCAGCCAATCATGTGATAACTGGTACCAGAAACTTTTCGGAGAGGCCAAAGGTGGTTGTTATGTTCAAAATATTCGGTGGACATTACCGAGATCCATGCCATGAGCCATACATTAGACGATGCTCGCTCACACTGCCTCCAGATAACTGCCTCATCTTCTGCCATAATCGCCTTGTCTTGCCTATTCTTAGAGGACCTGAACTCGAGTGCCTCCGAGGTGATCCAGAATTTTGCCTTGCATATGATCCCAATAAATCTGATGCTGAATATCCTCTTTCAACATCCAGCTCAGAATCATATTCAGAGACTGGAGATTGACCTTGTAAAGGATCTCGTAGAAGGCCTGAAGTGTTACTGATCCGGGCATCCATGTCCACAGATAAATCTTCTCGACTACAACTTCTAGATCCCAATTCTTTAGTTTCATCACACTCATTGCATACTAATTTTAGTGCCTGAACAACCTCACCCATAAAAGGTCTGTGTGACACCTCTGGTTGAACACACGTGGAAGCAATGGCTGCTACCTTTGAAATACTACCAATTGGAAAACTAGGCCCTAAAGATGGGTCAATAATGGATTTTAAACCTTCCTCACTTGTAAGGAGTGGGCGGACCCAAGAAACCAAATTCTCTTGACCAGGTGGCTGAGACATGTCCACAGGTTTTCTGCCTGTTAAGAGCTCAAGAAGTACTACCCCATAGCTGTAAACATCACTCTTTACAAGAAGATGCCCAGTCATGGCATACTCTGGAGCCACATACCTGGGAGAAGGAATGCAACCAAAGTCAGGAATATGCAGACATGAAAACGAACTGTAGACAGAAGGGAAAGACAAACAGGTGAGAAGCAGTCAGGCAAGTTCTAGGCTAATTTCCCTTCTACTACAATATGGTTACTAGAGGTAAATCTACAACAAAGTCAAATGCAGAACATATACCCAAAAGTTCCCATGACACGAGTAGAAATGTGTCTATTTTCCTCCTCCATTGCAGTTCGAGCCAAACCAAAATCTGACACTTTTGGCATAAAATCGTGCTCCAACAGGATGTTACTGGACTTGAAATCCCTGTGTATGACACGGGGACTGGAATCTTCATGCAGATAAGCCAGACCTCGAGCAGCACCAAGTGCTATCTTCATCCGGGAGGCCCAGTCAAGCGGAGAAGATTCCTTGTGAACTCCTGAGAGCAAACAAAAATAAATACTAGGCATATCAAGGAACAAATGATGACAGCAGAAGTCTCACAAATAGTTAATAATATACCATGCAGATGAGATTCAACACTTCCATTTGGTATGAGTTCATAAACTAAGCAGCGAGCACGGTCCTCCGTGCATATACCAATCAACTTGACCAAGTTTCTGTGATGAAGGCGGCTAAGCATCTCAACTTCAGCCAAGAATTCGCGACCACCCTGCTGGTCAGCTCGTTTAAGTATTTTTACAGCCACTTTTGTCCCGTCTTCAAGCACACCACTATAAACACGACCAAACCCACCTTCACCAAGTATTCTTGATTCACTGAAGTTATCAGTTGCTTTTTCTATATCACTTGAGCTGAATGTTTTTGCAGAACCAGTATATGCCGCAATACTGGAATGAAAGGACAATGAAGCAGAACTGGGTCCACTACCAATCACAGAGGCAGCAATTCCTACAGCATAGCAAATGATTTAATAGCAGTTTCAAATTCACATGTTGTTCTATGAGAGTCATGTAACTTCTTTGTGACACGGAGTTTCATGTACCAAATTTTTAGTTCTTCAATTAGACCTTAGGTGTGTTACTAATACATTCATGTCATCATTAACAAACATATTCACATCACCAAAGCAAGGGAAAAAAAAAGGCTAAGGTTTGCTATAAACAATGAGTCCTGCAATGCCATTTTTTCAGACTTTCCTGCATTTATATCTACTTAGGTAGAGACAAGCATCTAATATAGGACCTGGAGAGGTGATAAATGCAAATATTCTGCAGCTTAACTTATGAATATTCATCATATTAACCAATGGATTAGTTAGATCTTCTGAAATTTTCTTCTAATGCGCATAGGGAATCTATTGCTACGAAAGTTTGTGTGCGTTTTAAAGCATTTAGACTCCTGGTAAAGTAAAATATTAAATTTTATCTCCTCTGGAAGCAAGTATAGTTTCTTATGTTAGGGGCTTCATTAAGGGATTACAGTATGTATCCTCACCTGCTGCTCGGAATCCACTGTACTCATATGCAAATTAATTTATGGTTTATTTACTCATGCAACTTACCTATATTACTTGTTTTGCCTCCAAAGAATATACTTATATGTTCATCCCTTCTCTTCATGTCGCCAAAAGTATATTGATATATGTATGTATTTACATGATATATGACAATTATCATTTACTTGAGAGTGAAAATCCACAAAGCCTTGCAGAACATTATAACTTGATATCGGATCTTTTTTTTTTTTTTTTGTGGAAAATTAGAAGTTCATACTTTTTTCTTCTTTTATTCTTCCTAACAATTTTGTAAATGATAAGATATTTTTTATTATACTTATTCTTTCATAACTGTAGGCAAGCAATCACCAGTTCCAGTAAAGCTACGTAAATCAGATAATTCTGTTGTCAACCCACTAAAAAAAAAAAAAAAACTCCCCTACGTAGGACATTGACATGTCCCAATTTCAAGTTTTAATTAACCCCAATTAAAAAGGTGAATCACATGTTCTGCGGAAGCATACAAACACTTCCTATGCGGTATCTTAATGTTAAGAACCATTTGGGACAGTAAAAGGTATTAATTCTGAAGGAAAAAGAATCCCAAAAAATGCAGGTAGTTGTGTAGGAGAGGTGACAAAATGGGGGAGTAGATAGCACCTAGTCATTTGGGGCTGGTGAATTTGGGGGAAAAATCATGCTGGTACCTGATGATTTTGCAAGCGAAGGCACAGTAGCTGGTAGAGTTGGGTCCTGTTGGCAGAGGTTGTCTCTGTGTTTGAAGAACAAAACCCATGCAACAGCACAGCACAAAATTACAGCTATAGAAGCAGACAAGACTATTATTGCTATAACACTTCCATTTGGACCGCCTTTGTGATGCTTCCGTCCTACATCAACCCCTAGTGGTTTTATTGCTGCACCATTGTAGTTGTGTCCAGAATAGGGATCGCTACCTATAATACTAATGTCCGAAGATGCTGAAGGAGGAGAGGGAGGAAGACCTGCAAGTTAACATTAATTAGTACCAAGATCAAGAAGATTCAGATCACAAAATGATACTAATCAAGGTGGTCTGACATCATCACCTGGATAACGCACATATAGCACTTCATAATCTCCAAATAATGAAGTGTTTATAGCCACTTGTTTGTGCCAGAATCTCTGAAATGTCAAATTAGCTGTAGTGTTATCAAATTTCTCCCCAATGGGTACCAAGTCTATAAGCACAATGGTCTTTTCTGGGTCTTCGCTGGCTGCATTTGCTCCCATTATACGGACTTGACTTGACTTCAAAAATACTCCAGTAGCTATTTCCGTGGCCAACTCTGAGACCAAAGGAAAAAAGGTGTACAATGCTACACTTAAGCGCAGACCAACTTGCATAGGAAAGACGCAGATACATGGAGATCCAGGAGGACCATTTGTCAATGGTTCTGAGCATGTCAATGACATGCAATCTACAAAATGAAACTGGGTGTTGAAATTTGTAGCAGGACCAACTATAGAAGAACAATAATATCCAACTGAAGCAGATGCATGTGTACCTTCATTTGGAGGTGGAGGAGGTAATGCATGAAATGGTGCTGGTAAAGGCTTCTTTGGAATCCTTGGCGAAGATCCAGAAGGAGATATCTTAGGGGGAAGAAGGGGCACTTGCAATCGGAAAGATGATCAATGGATAAGCATTTAGAAATAAACCGTAAATCAGACCTGAGCTACTTCCCTTCCCTTAACAAGGAAGATATGAGAGTTTCTTACACTTACTTCGTTGAGATTGCGATGGCACAGGAGAATCAGGGCTCTTTGATGGAGGAAGAGGGGAAAGAGATGGTGAGATAGATGAGCCTGTCAAGTAGACGTCATCACAGATAGGTAAAAGAGATAAAAAGGAACAAAATAACATTGATATAGTCAAAAATTACTAAACATGATACCTAAGTTTGACGGTGGAGGGGCATGGAACTTAAGATTAGTCTTTGGATCTGTTATTGAATGATGTAGAGGAGCTAATGCCAAGTCAAGATTCACAACATATTAGAAGTCAAGCAAAATCCAAAAAAAGTCAGCAAAATATTAGGAAGAATATTCTAAGCAAGACATTTAGCTAGTAAAAGTAATACCTATTTCAGTATAAGCAGGAGGAGAAACTATATGCACTGATGGAGCAGGAGCAATCTTTTTATTCCATTCATGATGATGATGCTTTAATGATGTAGGAGACTGGAATGAAGGGAAATGAAACTCTGACCCCACAGGAGACCTCAAAGATGGAAGAGGAGGAGGACCGTTATCAGAGTGTCCAATGGATCCGTGGGGAGATGGAGCTAAGCAAAAGTAAATTTCATTAACACTCCTAAGTTAGTTTAGAAATGATGCCACTGCTGAATGCAAATTTCATAGTCACCTTTTGTTGGCTGAGGATTTAAAGCTGAGTGGTGATTAGTTGTTCTATTTGGGGGTGCAGCAACAGGTGTACCAGCTCCTCTTGGATTGGTGCTTGGGGGAGAAGATTGTACAGGAGATGCAGTAGGTTCTGCATGGAGGATAGAATCAAACTTACAACTATAATCAGGGTAAAGAATTTCACTTTGAATCTGAATCACAATATTCATATCCAAGTTTTAATGAACTGATTTGTTATGCAAAAGAGCTTTCGTTGAAAAATCCAACATATATAAAGAAATTTGCCCTGCTGAATGCAAATTTCATGTTCACCTTTTTTTGGCAGAGGACTCAAAGGTGAGTGGTGATTAGTTGTTCTATTTGGGGGTGCAGCAACAGGTATACCAGCTCCTCTTGGATCGGTGCTTGGGGGAGAAGCATTAGGCTCTGCATGGAGGATAGAATCAAACTTACAACTATAATCAGGGTAAAGAATTTCACTTTGAATCTGAATCACAATATTCATATCGAAGTTTTAATGAACTGATTTGTTATGCAAAAGAGCTTTCGTTGAAAAATCCAACATATATAAAGAAATTTGCCCTGCTGAATGCAAATTTCATGTTCACCTTTTTTTGGCAGAGGACTCAAAGGTGAGTGGTGATTAGTTGTTCTACTTGGGGGTGCAGCAACAGGTATACCAGCTCCTCTTGGATCGGTGCTTGGGGGAGAAGCATTAGGCTCTGCATGGAGGATAGAATCAAACTTACAACTATAATCAGGGTAAAGAATTTCACTTTGAATCTGAATCACAATATTCATATCCAAGTTTTAATGAACTGATTTGTTATGCAAAAGAGCTTTCGTTGAAAAATCCAACATATATAAAGAAATTTGCCCTGCTGAATGCAAATTTCATGTTCACCTTTTTTGGCAGAGGACTCAAAGGTGAGTGGTGATTAGTTGTTCTATTTGGGGGTGCAGCAACAGGTATACCAGCTCCTCTTGGATTGGTGCTTGGGGGAGAAGCATTAGGCTCTGCATGGAGGATAGAATCAAACTTACAACTATAATCAGGGTAAAGAATTTCACTTTGAATCTGAATCACAATATTCATATCGAAGTTTTAATGAACTGATTTGTTATGCAAAAGAGCTTTCGTTGAAAAATCCAACATATATAAAGAAATTTGCCCTGCTGAATGCAAATTTCATGTTCACCTTTTTTTGGCAGAGGACTCAAAGGTGAGTGGTGATTAGTTGTTCTATTTGGGGGTGCAGCAACAGGTATACCAGCTCCTCTTGGATCGGTGCTTGGGGGAGAAGCATTAGGCTCTGCATGGAGGATAGAATCAAACTTACAACTATAATCAGGGTAAAGAATTTCACTTTGAATCTGAATCACAATATTCATATCCAAGTTTTAACGAACTGATTTGTTATGCAAATAAGCTCTGGTTGAACAATTGAACATATATGAGGAATATGCCAACATTTTATAGCTGCAAGAAAGAAAATGAATTTATGCATTTACTATCTTAATGAATGGGTTTTGAATATTATTTCGGACAACACCATAAAGTGCAGCCAGACATTGCTGGAAACAACAATTACCATCCTATTTACGCAGGGCTAGGACAAATTTTTGAAATTTGACTAGGTGATTTATAGATTTTTGTTACTATAGTTCTAACAACATTGATGTAAATTGCGTCAATAACAACCAAGACTGTTGCGAAAATATTAGAAGAAACCCACTTCCATCAGTAAATCAGGAATAAACAAGCACATGAACACTTCGAATAAACCTACACATATATCATCTTTAGCGTCACCTGGCAAGGAAGATGGAGGTATTTTAGGCCATACTGGATGGATAGGTGGTGGATTCTCCGGCAATTTGTTTGGAGATGACGCAACTGGTGCTGAAGTAACTGAACAGAGATGCTCCTATTACTGAATATTCATTTTGAAAGAAATTTTGCAGGGGCAAAAAAATGGTAATAGCAATTAGGCATACCAGGAAAAGTTGGTGGTGAAATCTGAGGCGAAACCATGGGTGGCAGACTTTGTGGCAGTCCCCTTGGGGCAGGTGCATTAGACGCTGTATTTCAGAACCAAAACATCTGATATTTAGGAAGTGGTCTTGCTAGAAAAATGTCACTTGCAAAAAATTTCATCTGTCAGCTACCTGGGGCAGTTGGTAGTTTTGGTGCCTCATCTTGATGAGACTTTGGTGGATTGGATTTTGGCACCACTGAAGGGCTGATAATTGGATCATTCGGAGATATCCTTGGCAGGGGTGCAATTGGTGCTGCTTTGTAAACAAAAAACAATTATAACCAGAAATTATTGATGTTACAGTATATCAATAGCAAAGCAGATACCTGGGGCTTCTGGTACAGGATGCTTTCTATAGAGAGGCTTTGCTTTTGAAGCACTAGGTGGCAAGACTGGAATAGTATATTTAGAATATACTGGGGGGGCAACTGAAGTATTTGGAGGCTGTGCCATGCTAGGCGGAAAAGATGGCATAGGATCGTTAATTTTTTGGGGAGCAGGGGCAGAATAGAGTGGTGATGATTCTTCTGGAGGATGCAGAAATGTCCCTGAACAAATATAATACCATAATGTAAAAAGCCACAAGTGATTCAAAAGGTATGCTAAAAAATGGTACTTTACCATTTTGTAGAGACATTGGACTTGGTGCACTACTTTTGAATGTTGCCCCACGGGAAGTAGGAACAGGGGCTGCATCCCTATCAGGAGAAAATGCAGGAAGTGCTGAAGGAGAGGGGATTAAGTCGTAACCTGAAATAGACTCCAATATCATATGTATTTTGAAACAAAGTCATGAAAATATATGTGACAATAACATTCACAAAGACAAGTTTAGAAGAGCTGCATATGTGGAATTTGCAAATCCATAACCACTCTGCTTGTTTTTGGAGAATGGTAGAAAAATATCGTCCACATTTTTCAGTGGATTCATATCTTATCAAACGAATATAAGAAAAGCTAGTTCCCATAGACTCATTGAAAGGAAAGCTTATCAGCAAGGTCTTCAGGAAAGCTTTTCTAGTCATTTAGAAAGAATAAGAATAAGAAAGAGAAATAAATCTGCATATAGCTCTCTCATAAGGTTTGGGGACAGTCCAATAACTGATTTTTAGGAGAAAATTAAAGACAAAATCAGAAAAAAGCCAGGGCCACGAACATAAGTTGAGTCAGAAAGCACATGAATAACTTGGCATCTACAAATTACAGATTCTAGTGGAACCAATGAGGGGAACATTGAAAGGGAACTGAAAACTAGTCTTATTGCAAGGAATTACTCAAAAGAGAAGCTACAATAGAAAGAATTCAGATGTAGACCAAACAAAGTTCCATCAAAAGAAAATATCAAAAGGGAAGGGGAAAAACACACACACATACACACAGTGTTACTTGGTCCAAGCAGGTGCATTTCCTATGCGTATTAGTAAACCTGAGTGTGTAGACCAGAGTAATTTGAAACTAGAACTTATAAGCTCCCTAAAGTTTAGGACATTTACAAGATCAGGGATCAATCAGATAGGCTTCTAATCCAATCATAGTACTACCAAGAACAAGGCAAAGAACAAGGACCATAATAGTATATTAAATGAATAGAATTAAGGAGGAAAAATGGCGTAAGGGGTGCTTTTAGCCGCCAAACTCCGAAAAACGGCATTGCCAAGATCAAAATAGTTATCAAACCCAATCTCAAATATCTTTGTTTGAACATAATAAGTCATCAAGCTATCATTTTCGCGCCCGATTAAAACCATGGAACAAGAATAAGAGTGAAGGAATTACCGGCAGATCCTGGAAGCAACAAGAAACAAACCAAGGCGCAGAGTTCCAGCACCAAGATATCAACTTTCATCACCACCACTCCCATCCGATACAAAACCAATCTCAAAACAAATTCTCCAATCAAAACTCAACGACAATAACGCATAGTCCAGACATCAAACGACAAAGGATCAAAGAATTTGTTTCGACACAAAAGAAACATTGGTGGCTTGAAGCAACAACCTCAATAGGACAAGTTAGACAAAAGGGGACTAGCAGGAGACCCACAAGCAGCAATAGTGAGAAACAAGAAAGCAATGAAGAAAGAGTTTCTTAAAACACCCTAGAAATGGTTTAGTAACATGAATCAAAGCAATGAGTCGGTGAAAGTCTGAGACTAACCATAACCAAAACCATGGCAAGCTTTGGCTGAGAGTTTTGCAGAGCTGAAGATTTGGCATGTTACTGACAACCGTTTCTACTGACATGTGAGCAATTAAAGAGTATTAAAAACACTGACCTGCTATTGCTAAGTTAACTAAAAACAAGAAAACCAGCACCCCTTTAACAGTGTTTGTAACAGTCACCTCCACAATTTTAAAATACAGATGCATTTAGAAGAGAGAAGCTGCAAGTCTGTGACTTGTGGGTGCCACCCCAATCCATGGCGTATGAATTACTATGTAACATTGAGCGGACGGTCCCTAAAATTTTCGTATGCATTGGAAGATAGGCTGTGGGTTGAACTTTTGCTAACCAAGACTCATGGCGGTGGCCGGTAGACCACGGTTTCAATTCTTATCTACGTTATGATTTACATTTCCTGCATAACTCCAAGACTCATGATGAAATATTACTACAAAAATTAAAATAAACATAAAGTAAATACATAATAAGAAATATAATTATCGATTATAACAGTATTATGATATAGATTTAAAATTGTATACATTAAATTAATTTGATCAGATCTAACTATTAGAATTCCCATAAAACAAGTTAGTATGAAGGATTTGTGTGCTGGGGTTGCATGACGGGGATTCTTGTCCTAGCTAACTTGTGGTTGGTCATAGAAACGGTGAATTGTCCATTATAGAGAGAGAGAAAGAGAGAGAGAGTTGTACAAAAAGTTTTTACCTAATTAATTACTTTTTCTCTTTCTTGCAACTACCAAAGTGCATAAGAACATTTACACATGTAATTTAACATAAAAATAAATTATTATTATTTCTTACGTTTTAAAATATTTATTTCTGAAACTTATTGCACACATATTAAAAATATTAAAAATAATACTATAATTTAGATAAAAATTTTATTATACTCATATTAAAAATATAATAGTTATTGATTAGTGAAAATTCTTAAAAAGTAAAAAAAAAAAGAAAAATTTTGAAATATTATATCGTTGACTTAGAATAAATTAAAATAAAATAATTATTAATTCTAGAAATATATACATGAACGAGTATTTTAAAACAAAATAAAAAAAATTTATAAATAAATATTTTAAAACGAATAAAATATTAACTTATAATAAAGTGATATTCCATCAGAAATATTTTTTATTAAATAATAAACTATTTGTTCAATTTTATATTTTATATGTAAATGTATTGAATAAGGTTTAAACTCAAAATCTTCAACTTTTGTCAATTCTTTCTTAATTTTTTTAGGTGGCAAGCTCGATAAATTGAATAATATATAAAATAATCATTTAATAAAATTAAATACTCAATTGATTAATTGGGAAAAAAAAATAATCTTGGAATAGTCTACGAACGGGGGGTTAGACTGCTTTTGGTGGAATTTGCAGTTTGGGTGATGTGAACCCAATGCCACGTCAGAAGAAGTTGTGTGCCATGTCATATGTGGAATTTGACACCTCACCTTCTCGTCCCTTATAAGTCAGTACAATCTTAATCACCTCATTAAAATATAAGCCACATTTCTTTACCTCTACCCTTGGTTTTGGGCCCATTTATCATGACTTGATCACCAACTTTATTATTATTATTATTTTTGGCAAGGAAATATAAAATTTGGTAGCCAACTATTGGATTCTCTTTCTTAGACCTTTAATCCTTCATCGGTATTTTTCAATTCTAAATTGGTACTTTTTTCGTTTCAAAATATTTATTCATGAAACGTTTTTATTTTGTTTTAAAATATTTATTTATATACATATTTATAAAACTAATGATTAGTTTCTTTCTATTGTACCATTATTTATTCTAAATTAATTACACAACTTTTCAAAATTCTTCTTTCTTCTTACTTTTTAAGAATTTTCACCAACCAATAACTATTGTATTTTTAATATGGGTAGAATAGAAACTTTATCTAAATTATAATATTATTTTCAACACCCTTAATCTGTGTGCAAAATATTTTATCAACAAGTATTTTAAAATGGATGGAATAGTATTAATTTTCTTCTTATTTGAATACAATATTTAAATGAGAAAGTGAAAAAGTATCAACCCTTGACTTCATATCCAAATTTTCATCATTTTGATTTGTGATCCGGTCAATGACATGCAAGTCTTTGGGATATTTTTTGGACCATGAGTGAGATTTGCATTTAAACTTGAATCTATTTGTATTTTAGATTATTTGACCGGTCCCCAAAAAGAAAAAAAAAAAAAAAACCCTACTATTTGTTAATACAACACCATCTTTGATTTCAATGACAACAATGTATTCCACCGAATATTCAAAAGATAGTGAAAGCTACACTAAACTATATTGATGTATCAAATTAATGAAATTGTTACATTATTGCCTCATAAGGTCACTAATTTTTTTAGAACTTTACAAGAATACCGCAAAAAAAATAATTATTTTTTCAAGAGCACTTTCGAATTGATTCGAGTGCTTCCCATCTCAATCTAAAATTTAATTTTAATTTTATACACTTTCAATATATTATATTTTTTCATTTTAATTTCACTGATCCCATATATTTAATATTCCTTTCATTTTAAAATATTTGTTCATAAAGTTTTTTGCACCGATATTAAGGGAGTTGAAAATAATACTACAACTTAGATAACGTTCATATTCTACCTATATTAAAAACATGATAACTATTATTTGGTGAAAATTCCCAAGAAGTAAGAAAAAAAAAAGAGTTTTGAAAAGTTGTGCAGTTAATTTAAAATAAATGAAGATAAAGTGAGAAGAAACTAATCATTAGTTTTAGAAAAATATAGTATTTTAAAATAAAATAAAAAAATTTTATAAACAAGTATTTTAAAATGAAAAGAGTAATATTTTATTATATTCAAACAAATTCATTTTAATCCAATAACTATCTAATTAAAACTTTAATAAGTGTAATATTTATTTTGATACATGTAAATTGAATTAGGACTTATCGTTAATTAAAAAATATATAAGCAGGTGGAATATGGTTTCTTTGCAATTTTTCCTAACTTTACATTAAGAGGGCTTTGATTTGGGGCGTGGGGGGGATAAGGTTGACAAAGCAAAATGGGAGGAGGCTAAGTTGGAATTTGGTGGGCGCAATTAGGGAGTGAATGGAATTAAAGTGGTAAAGAGGTCAAAGTCGTTTTCTTATTCCTTTTGTGATTATGAGGATGTAGGGATTGGGAATTGTGATGTGAAAAAGACGATCTGAATTAGGACAAAGTATTCTACTACTGCTATTAGTGCTCTATTTTTTTTTATCTGTTTATTTTAATTAAAATTTTTATCATAATTTATCTATTTTATTAATAAATTAAGATAATTTTAATTATTATTTTTATAAAATATTTCTCTTTAATGTAATAAAAATTATGCACTTATAGTGAGAAATAGAGGTAAATTAAATATACTTATCATACATAAAGTTTTAAATTTTGATTACTCATTAATAAAAAAGAGATTTTTTAAGGGTAAAATAGAAAATGATAATTAATTAATTAAAATTTTTTATTTTTTTTAAATTTATGAATCGGTTAAAATAGATAAATAAAAAAGAACGAATGAAGTATTATTATTATTATTATTATTATTATTATTATTATTATTATTATTATTATTATTATTTCAGAACCGGAAAAAAGGCCTAAAAGACGCCAGAAATTCATCCCAACTGAAAATACCAAGGTATCGCTGGTTCCCCCACCTCATGCACCGTCCCAAACTCCCAATGGCATCATTTGCCAGAACTCACAGCCTCTGCCTCACAGACCGTGTGGGTGTGTTTCACGAGGAATTATTATTTTATCTTTTTTACTTTAAATACTTTTTATTTTAAATTATTTATCTTAATTAACTGATTATACGTGTATTAAAATAAATAATTATTTAATAAATTAATTTTTAATTTTTAATTTTAAAATTCAATTTATTTGCTTTCTTTTTATTAAGAAGTATTCAAATTTTAAAATTTTAATATACAAGCTAAATTAGTTCTCTCTCATTTATTTAAATGAGATCAATTTATTAAGAAAAAAATTACTACTCTCTCCGTTTTCATATTATTTGATCTTTTAGTCTTTATATTTTGTTTCATAATATTTGACTCTTTACACATTTTTATACATCAATGATTACTTAGTATTTTTCAATATTACTTTTAATTTTAGTCAAACTATATTTAATGAAAAGATAAAAAATCTTGAAAACGTGAATATTGTTATGAATTATTGGAATCTCCATTAATTAGTGGAGGCTCCACTAATTATGGATTTATGTGAATTATTAGAAGATT
This sequence comes from Voacanga thouarsii, assembly GCA_026120185.1. Taxonomy (NCBI): domain Eukaryota; kingdom Viridiplantae; phylum Streptophyta; class Magnoliopsida; order Gentianales; family Apocynaceae; genus Voacanga; species Voacanga thouarsii. Next base: position 10,254,824 of record JANUWF010001287.1, on the reverse strand, counting down.
TTTATAGATGTCCACCATTTAGTGGAGACACCATTAATTGAGATTAGTTGAAGATGATGTATGCCATGATGTATTTCACTAATTAGAGCTATATAAATAGAGCTATTCTCTAAGCTTGTAATACACCATCATTTTGTGAAAGAAAGATTAGTGAAAGAAAGATTAGAGAAAGAATTGTGAGAGAAAGAAAGAGAGAAGTTTGAAGAGAAATTCTTGTGCAAAGAATAGTTAGAATTTTCTTAGTGTGTAGTGTGTAGATTTTATTCTAACACTACCCTAATTTTATAACACGTTATCGCACGAGTCTCTACCGGTACAAAAGCCGTAAGACTAAGCACGAGTTTCGCCGTTACCAAAGCCGTAAGACAGTACGCATTTATTGATCTCTATGGCTAACATCGCAAAACTCGAATTTGTAGCCCTTGATATTTCCGGAACAAATTATATGTCATGGGTTCTCGATGCGTAAATGCATCTAAATGTCGAAGGCCTTAGTGAAACTATTCAAGCACATAATAGTGCATCTCGCACAACACAAGGCTAAAGCTTTGATTTTTATTCGTCGTCATCTCGATGAAAATTTGAAAATGGAATATCTTACCGAAAAAGATCCATATGGCCTCGTGGGTAAATTTAAAAGAAAGATTTGACCACCCGAAGATGGTCGTACTACCTACCGCACGGTATGAATGGTTGCACCCGAGGTTGCAAGATTTTAAAACCGTGAATGAATATAGCTCCGCAATGTATAAAATTACATCTCAATTAAAATTATGCGGAGAAAAAGTGATCGATGAAGATATGTTGGAGAAGACATTCTCCACCTTTCATGCCTCGAATATTGTCCCGCAAAGCAACAATATCGAGAAAAGGGGTATACAAAATTTACAGATTTAATTACCGCCCTCCTCATTGCGAGAAAAATAATGAGTTATTATTGAGAAATCATGAAGCCGTACTAACCGGCTCTACAAAGACTCCTGTAAGTGAATGTCGTTGGCTCCAGCAGCAGGCTCATCGTTATAGTCGTGGTCGTGGCCGTGGCCGTGGTCGTGGTTATGGTCGTAGTCACGCTCGATATTTCCCTTATCACAATTATAATCAAATCGTGAGAAATACCGCCACCCGAAGTGGAACGAAAAGATCAAAAGGGAAAAGAAAAAGAAATTGAAGAAAAGCATGAGGATATATGTTATAGATGTGGCATGAAAGGTCATTGGTCACGAAACTCGTCGTACGGCTAAGCATTTAGTTGAATTGTATCAAGCTTCATTGAAAAATAAAAATGTGGAAGCAAATTTTTCTCAACATCCAATAAATAATGTTGAGGATGACGATAGTGATCCCGAAGATCTTAATATCAATATTACCCATATGGATGTATCGGATTTTTTTGAACACCCGCATCGGTAGGATAGACCATTTAATTGGTGATGGCAAGTGTCCAAAAGAACTAAAGCCTCACCCCGATATTTTTGTATTTTCATTTTCATTCTATTTTAATAATATTTACGTTTACATATATATATTTGTGTTCGTATGGTCTGTTGTTAATGATGATATATGCATTATTGATAGTGGAACTACACACACCATACTAAAAAATGAGAAATATTTTTCTCGATCTCAAAATGGGAGAAATAAATATTTATACGATAAACGGTAGTGCAAATGTAATTGAGGGCTCCTGAAGAGCTAGTATATTGTTGCCTAAAGGAACAACAATTATTATTGATAAGGCACTATTTTCCTCAAAATCCGTAAGAAATTTATTGAGTTTTAAAGATATCCGCAGTAAATGGGTATCATGTTGAAACAAATGAGGAAAATGGGATTGAGCATCTTTTTATTACTCAAATGCATTTGGGTAAGAAATCGGTATTAGAAAAACTGCCGTCTTTTTCTACTCGGTCTATATTTTGTAAAAATACGTACAATTGAAATTCATCATCTAGTAAACCGTAAGTTTACCGATCCTATTACTTTTAGCATTTGGCATGACCGGTTAGGTCATCCTGGATCTACCATGATGAGAAGAATCATTGAGAATACACATGGTCATCCTTTAAAAATAAAAGGATATTAACATCGAAAAATTCGCATGTACCGCATGTTCCCTAGGAAAATTAATTGTTAAACCATCACTCAAGAAAAGTAGGAGCCGAAAGTCCTACATTTCTCGAACGGATTCACGGAGATATTTGTGGACCTATTGATCCACCATGTGGACCGTTCAAATATTTTATGGTCTTAATTGATGCATCATCCCGATGGTCACATGTATGTTTATTATCTACTCGCAACCCGGCGTTTGCGAGATTACTTGCTCAAATAATTAAATTACGAGCACAATTTCCGACCATCACATTAAAAATATCCGTTTGGATAATGTCGGTGAATTTTCATCACATGCTTTTGATGCATATTGCATGTCAATTGGGATTAATGTTGAACATCCCGTAGCTCATGTTCACACACGTAATGGTCTTGTCGAATCTTTGATTAAACGATTACAATTAATTGCTAGACCATTATTAATGAAAACAAATCTCCCAACATCTCGCTCGGGGACATGCTATTCTACATGCCGCAACACTTGTACGTATAAGACCAGCCTAGTTATCATAAATTCTCTCCTTTGCAATTGGCTTTTGGGTCGTAACCAAATATTGCTCATTTAAGAATTTTTGGGTGTGTCGTATATATTCCAATTGCACCAAACCAACGTACAAAGATGGGTCCTCAAAGAAGAAAGGGGATATACGTTGGATATGATTCTCCCTCTATTATCGTGTATGTTGAACCCCCGACAGAGATGTATTCACAAAGAAGATTTGCCGATTGTCATTTTGATGAATCATTATTCCCTAAATTAGGGGAGAACCCAAACAAAGATAAAAAGGATCTTGATTGGACAACATCATTAAATTATCTTGATCCGCGCACAAGCGCATGTGAACTTGAAGTTCAAAAGATAATTCATTTGCAAAGCATTGCAAATCAAATGCCGTACGCTTTTGTTGACTCCGTAAGAGTTACAAAATCGCATATTCCAGCCTATAAATGCTCCTATTCGAATTGAAGTTCCAGCAGTAACAAAATATTATACCTATAGCCGCTGAGTCAAAAACACGCCGTAAGCGTGGCCGACCTCTTGGTTCTAAAGATAAAAATCCTCGAAAGAAAAGAGGATTAAATGATCCGAAGATCATATTGAAGAAAAGAATGATAAAGACCAAGAGAGAACCGATGACAAAGAACCGTAAGTTGATGAAAGTAACACCGAAATTTCTATCAATTATACCACTTCCTAGAGAAGTTGGAATCGGATAGAAACTCGTTATTGATAATATATTTGCATACAATATATCTCTTGATGTTACACAGATAATGATGATCCCGAACCAATATCGCTTGATGAATGTCTGGCATAGAAAAGATTGGTCGCAATGGAAAGATGCGATTCAATCGGAGTTAAATGCACCGGCAAAACGTGAAGTCTTCGGACCTGCAATCCGAACACCGTAAGGTATAAAACCCGTTGGCTACAAATGGATATTTGTGCGAAAGCGCAATGAAAAGAGTGAAATCGTTCGATATAAAGCGCGATTAGTAGCCCAAGGTTTTTCACAAAGACCAGGTATTGATTATGATGAAACTTATTCTCCCGTTGTTGATGCTATTACACTCCGATATCTTATCAGCTTAGCAAGACATGAAAAGATAGATATGCGCCTATTAGATGTTGTCACCGCTACTTGTATGGAAATTTAGAAAATGATGTTTACATGAAAATCCCCGAAGGATTTCATATGCCTCGAAGCATATAAACATTATCCTCGTGAAAATTACTCCATCAAGTTGCGTAAATCATTATATGGCCTCAAGCAACTCGGCGCATGTGGTTCACACGCCTTAGTGAATATTTATTGAAAGCGGGATTTAAAAATGACCAGGTATGTCCATGCGTTTTTATTAAGAAATCTGGTTCTAAATTTGTGATATTAGCTATATATGTTGATGATATTAATCTTATTGGAACTCCTGAAGAGCTCCAAGAAACAATTGATTATTTAAAAAGAGAATTCGAAATCAAGGATTTTGGTAAAACCAAATTTTGCCTTGGTTTACAAATTGAACATTTGGAGAGTGGAACATTTATTCATCAATCAACATATACAAAGAAAAGTGCTAAAAAGATTTTACATGGACAAAGCACATCCATTGAGTATTCCAATGATCGTCCGATCATTAAATGTGGATAAAGATCCTTTCCGACCTCAAGAAAATGATGAAGAACTCCTTGGTCTTGAAGTACCATATCTCAGTGCAATTGGTGCATTGATGTATCTTGCTAATAACACACGGCCTGATATTGTTTTCGCTGTCAATTTATTAGCAAGATTTAGTTCTTCACCAACACGACGACATTGGAATGGAATTAAACAAGTCCTTCGATATCTCCAAGGCTATCTATTTACATGTGGAAATACTGCTATATTATGGCGTTCTACGAAACAATCTATAGCAGCCTACTTCTTCAAATCATGCTGAAATTATAGCCATTCATGAAGCAAGTCGAGAATGTGTATGGCTAAGATCCATGATTCATTATATCCGAGAAAGTTGTGGATTATCATCAATCAAAGGTATTCCAACTCCTCTTTATGAAGACAATGCAGCTTGTATAGCTCAATTACGAGGAGGATATATTAAAGGAGATCGGACAAAACATATTTCACCAAAATTCTTCTTTACTCATGAACTCCGAAGAAATGTGAAATTGATGTGCTACAAATTCGGTCATGTGACAACCTCGCGAGATATTTTCACGAAGACTTTACCGACGACAACATTTGAAAAGTTGAGATATAAAATCGGTATGCGTCGGTTTAAAGATTTAAAGGAATCATCTCATCGTGGGAGTAATAAACATACATATAGAATAGTGTACTCTTTTTCCTTCACTAGATTTTTTTCCCACTCGGGTTTTTATCTAGTAAGGTTTTAACGAGGCATATTCTTTATGTATGGATGGACATCCAAGGGGAGTGTTATGAATTATTGGAATCTCCATTAATTAGTGGAGGCTCCACTAATTATGGATTTATGTGAATTATTAGAAGATTTTTATAGATGTCCACCATTTAGTGGAGACACCATTAATTGAGATTAGTTGAAGATGATGTATGCCATGATGTATTTCACTAATTAGAGCTCTATAAATAGAGCTATTCTCTAAGCTTGTAATACACCATCATTTTGTGAAAGAAAGATTAGTGAAAGAAAGATTAGAGAAAGAATTGTGAGAGAAAGAAAGAGAGAAGTTTGAAGAGAAATTCTTGTGCAAAGAATAGTTAGAATTTTCTTAGTGTGTAGTGTGTAGATTTTATTCTAACACTACCCTAATTTTATAACAAATATATATATATATATATATATATATATATATATATATATATATATATAAGTTTATTGTGTACCAGATTCAATCATTTCAATAAGAATCAATTTATTTGTTGATGGTCCTATATAAAATTTGGAATATTAATACATCTTAATTAATTGAAGTACTATTACAATATCTGAGTTTTATGAATAGAAAAATTTTCCTAACTATCAGAGCTTTGATAAACTATTATTTCTATTTAACACAATAGAAAATGGATTCAATTGAAAATGAAAGATAATTCTAGAAGAAGAATTTTTTTTTAAATGATAATTATTTGAGAATATAAAAAAAATATTATTTATAGATTGAAGTTATATAAAATAAAATAAAATCATTCACATGCATATCAAAAAGCCTAACGTGGATCTAAATCTGAAATTCGGACCTTGTAAGATCTTTGGAGGGATTTTCCCCCTTTTGAGAGAATGGAAGCAAAAGTCGCACCTTATAGTAATATTTTTTCCTTATTTTATATATTATATATATTTATCATTAAAAAAGTATTTTTTATTTAATTAAATTATAGAATAACTTTTATTAAAAGAACAATTTATTAACTCGTGATCTTTTTTATATTTAAATTGTGAGTTGATGGTCGCGAAATTAAATTTGTCTTTCGTCTTTTATCTAATCTGATTAAATTAAAGAATTTATAAATAGATCTAATTGTAAGAAAGTATTATCCGAACCTATATAAGATAGTAATAAGTCCTGCGTTCAATCCTAATCTACCATTGCCTAAAAAAAATCCTAACCTACCAAATGATGTATTCAGTATTCATTTGATAATTTTCTTGAATGAAAAATTTCCACCAAATTGAGTCACCATCTTAGATGGGGAGTTGATTGCCTTGGCTGCCCACGTGTGCAAATCCATGGGTGAAGCCATTGATATCATAATAGATCCAGACAGATGAACGATGGTGAACGATGGACCATTTATATTGATGTAGACATACCATACTATCTCCATTAGATTTCTACACTTTGTAGTAGTTGGTGGATGGTCCCATTCTTCAATCGAAACCCATATTAAAATTCATTATGCTCGACTTCCTTTTCACCGAGACAAGCAATTTTGAGGAGTGATCCTTCTTCCGAACATATAATTAGAGACTGATCTAGAAGAGTTGTGGCAGTGTTCGTCCCTCAAATAAAATTTTGTTAATTTTAAAAAAAGTATGAATACATAGTATTTTTATATAATACGAGTATTAAAATTTGAATAACATTTAATTACTTATTAGAACTTTATATTGATACGAGAGAATTCACGTTTAAGTAAATAATTTAAAAAAAAAAGGGAAAATGCATGGTAAATCAAGTAAAAAATTGTTTGAAGTGATCCTCCACTCATGTTTTTCATTAAGTTTGTACTTCTCCTTTGGAAATTCATCATCATGCTGGGAAGATGAAGAAAGTTAAAGAGTGACCATAAATCTCTTGCTACGCACACTTGTTCCCCTTGAAGGGTACCTTTCTCTTGTTTGGTTACGCCATGCCCTTTTTCTACCGAACTTAGTTTCATTCTTACTCATCTTGTGCAACGTGCATTTGTTCTTTCTGCAGCTTTACAAAGTAGGCATATACTGCAATTGACAACATGAATTAATATTAAAAAAATAAATGAAAGGTGTGGATCCTTCTAACAACCATGTGCAGGCATAAAAACAGCTTCCATCAATGGCATTTACGAGGCTAGATTAATGGAATTTCCTAAGTGTAAGCATCTCGTTGTGGTCAAATTGTTAGCTTTTCTTAAGGCTAAAAAGAGATGATGCTCTTTGTGAGAACATTCATTCCTGAAGCAAAAGATCCTTTGGCTGTGGTGCCTTCTCCTTTCCGAATACCCAACTCTCAAGGAAGCTTTTATTTGTATTAGTTGCAGCATTTATGAGCTGCGTACAAAACTTCTTGTTCCTTTATTGCTTCGTCCGCGATTGGTCTGTGATTATTCAGCTGCCCTACCGACCTGGTATGCCACCCGCCCTGTATGGGAGGGGGGATCTCGTAGTTTGAAGAACACCAATGGACATGGACAATGCCCTTTATTATGAGAAAATCGAGTAACTCAGGTTTAGTTAAAAAAAAAAAAAAAAAAATGAAGCATAGAGCCCGTTTTCCTTCTTAGTCCTTGTCCACCTGCAAAGGCCGAAATTGACAGGGTCATCGGGAATACGAGCACGACAAGAATAAGAGTTTGGCACCACATGCACACAAACTAAACAAACGAGTACTCTGATCCCCAGTGCTTGAAATGCAAGCAACATGAATGTTGGGCTGCAATGGCCACACTTCATTTTTAGCAAGTTGTATTATATAGAACAACTAAAGGATAGAGAGATGCTTGTTGTGCAGAGTAAAATGGTCGAATACATTCTGAGATGACATCAAAATTCTTCAAATCGTCAATTACAGAAGACACAGCGGACCATGTAAACTCAAATGCATTTCACGTTCGAATCAATTGGTCAGCTGTCCAACTTTTCTAGGGACACCGCAAGCTGAAAGTGGACCACAGGCTCCATTAAACAGTCTGTTATTGTGCCAATGCCCGATTTGGACAATCTGAGGGAAGCACTTGGAGTTTGGATGATATTTAATCGAGGGTGGCACATCAGACCACCCGATTAACATGGCACCATGTTTGTCCTTCATGCTTAGCAAGGGACCAGAAAGAAAATCCGCACTGTTCACTAAAAAACAAGAGACAAAAGCAACTCAACTGAGTATCTTCTCAGTGCCACGATAAAACAAATGCATGACCTAAAAACAGTCAACTCTAGCGTCAATGCTGGTGAAAAGACAGAAGTGAAGAAAACCTCAAAGTTATGCATACACACCTAAAAATAAAAAATAAAAATAAAAATAAAAGGTCTGCCGTATAACAAAAGAAAAACACATGCCATGGCGCCATGAATATAAGAGTTGCAATTCCAGCTACCATACCTTTCATCGAAAGAATCAACTGTTAGGGTCATAGGCCTCAAATCGCGTCTTGAAACTTTCTGCCATTTCTGTTTCTTCTTCTTTGCTAAGCTTACAGTTTTTCCAATCAGCCCTATCTGCCATGTTCAACAAGCCCGCCATAACCTACAACCAGTTTCCCCAATCTCTCACAAAGTTATCAGGCAATTGCATCTCTACAGCCATACGCCATGAGATTTAACCAGATCCACAATTTTTATCATTTGCAACAAAATTGATTTGTCATCAAGGTCAACAAGATACATGAAACTTCCAAAGGATAGTTGGAAAAATAAGAGAACTTGTTACACTCCACAAAAAACTAAAAGAAGACTCTGGAAGAGTTATGAAAATGTATACTACTTCCACATGGGGCAGGGATTGACAAATATTTTGCAACTGAATTCAAAATAATACTTGCTCCAACTTAGAAACCAGAATATGAGTCCTATCAGAGTCCGCCCTGGGGCTTCCACCACCTTACCACAGGGAGGCAAAAAAGAATAATGGTAATAATAATAACAATAATAGTCCCAATGAAAAGCAAAAAAGCCTTCGCTTTCCACAAAAGTCCTCCAACTATATCCTTATTTTCCTGCCTTTCTTTCTAAACAATTGCCTCAACACCACTCTTCAGTTGACTCTAGCCTCCTCAACCCCATCTGCAACCACCGACTTACCACTAATTTGTTTCTACACTTCTGAAACTAAATTCAAAATCAGAATATGTGGCATCTGGCACCCAAAAACTGATTTTGCTTTGGTTGGGGCAGGTTTTGAGGTTAATCCAAACTTATAAACTGTCCTGACTTCTTGTTTCAATGGATTATGTACAACTAGCAAGCAAAAACTGCTAAAAATCACGAGTCTTGGGGAGTACTAACAAAAACTTTGCATTACCACAATTGGAAATGGCACAATACACACACATCCTGAAAAAATTACACAAGACATATGACTGATTCTGTTTCAGCAAATGGACAAAACAAGCATCACACAAGATCAGTTTAGTTTGCCATTTAGAATATACTCAAAAAACAGCACATTTGTCAGTTTCAATAATGGAAGCATTAGTTCATCCAAATAGCAGTTAGAATCTTACCTCGCGACCAAACTGGATAGGAAATCTCTCGTTCTCTTCAATATCATGAGATAAAATTGCACCTCCAGGAAGTTCAACATAAAATAAACTGTCACTTCTATCATACTGCATCCGTAATATTCTTCTACCTTCAGAACTGTTATCACCTGCAATGGGTCACCAGGAAGCGCACCCAAAAAAAAAAAAAAACCTAGTTATTCCATTCTAATTTAATGGATAAGATATAAATCAACCCAGCTCAGTTCAAGGACACCTGAAGGAGTATTTCCTGTGCAGAGTCTCACAATGACAATATCTAAATGCATTCTTCAATTGAATGAAGACATATAAAGGATGATTTTTTTATCCTAGAAAGGCAAGAAGGAAGCAAAATTGAACACAATGTGACAATGATGTTCAGGACATCAGCCACATGTTTGATCGTGTTTATAACAGAAAAGCTAACTCCCCTTTTGTGTTCTGAGCAATGGCTCCTTTTACGCAAGTCTTTTTCAACATTGAGGCAGGTTTTAAAATTAGATTTCTTACCATCATCGGCTTAAAAGACTACCCTTAAAATTGCTCCCCTTTGTTGAAAGAAGCTATTAACTAAGCTTGATATTCATGGAAAGATATAAAACCAAAATTTCAACAAGGAAAGATGAAATAGATTTGTTTCTCAGTGAGATTAAGTTTGGTGCAATTCAAAAGCTTTTGGGAGATGAAAATAAATTAGGAATTCAATATGAATAAAATGAGCAATTGCAGCACATACAAATTGCATTGCAGGATTGACTAACTTCCATTCTCAAGTTTGTTAAATTCAAAGTCCACATATAAAGTCAACAAAGCATGACAAGAAGGCAAGTATACACAAGGCAAATACAGAAGATAGAAATAAATATGTAATAGTTGGTGGGATTGCTTACTTTGAATTGTCTTAAACTTAAACCCCAACCTTTTAGCTGCTAAATTGAAAATATCTTGGGTGCTAGAGGCACTAGAAGAGGGTATTGGAACAACCTAAAAGAGAAAGGTAGCAGTATCAATATAACTTGTAAAACATGATAAACATAATGATCTGACAGGCAATTCAAAAGTACTCCACCACCCTCATGCAGCAGGTGACATGAAAAAAGGACAACAGATGTTGGTTCACACTGGAGTTAAGCATCTGAGAAAGTGCTAGATTGCTCTTGTCAAACAATTCAGTGCAACATACTTACCGAGCAACATACTTAGCATTCTGAGAAAAAGTTCTGCAAAATTAGCTTTTGCTAAACCCTTTTTTTTTCCCCTCTCTCTTTTGGGGGTATCCAAGAGTTATGGCCTAGGCAGCCAAAGTTGGTGAAAATAACATTGGAACTCCCAATCCTCTCAAAACACTGCACCAACAGCCAAGTGAAGATCTGGAGTATTTAGGGATGACATACCTCATGAAGTGTGGGAGCTGGAAAAACTAAAGTTTCTTGAGATATGCTTGAAACGCCATATCAAAGACAACAGTAACAATTTTTAAAATATTTCCACCCATAATCACAATGCCAGTTTTTCTTCAGATATGCTGTCTCAAAATTTTTGCCAAGTTAAAATAGGACATTCATATCCAGACAAAGGGCGTATATGATATTTTGGTTGGAGAAATACTAGAAATTGGGGCTCGAACATTGCTGACAACATTTCAAACTCCAATAGTTACTGAGTCAATGCTCGTCCATATCACTAGGGCCCAAAGTGCTCAACAAGTTGATGTTAGTGTTCCCTCAGGTCCTTGTGGCCCCAAAAGCACAAACTCAAGTCATTACTGAGTACTCGCCCAAGATATTACAAATGAATTTTGATTCAAGCTTATTAGTCGATAATGTTCTTCATTAAAACAAACATCCATGGAGTGCCTGGTGTATTGGAATGTTCTACATGTTACCCATGTAGGGTTGCAGGCTTACAAAACATCAAATGTATCAGGAAAGGAGAAAAAGACACACAGTTTCCCTTTGAACAAGAACTTATTGCTGCATGACATGCAACAGGAATGATGTTAAGTCAACAAACAATAACTAACAAGCATCCATCTAGTAACTCAGAAAACCAGAACATGTGTTCTCCAATACTAAGCATAACAAGATGACCCCATACCTGAAGATTGGCATGAGTTCCTCGTTTAGAAACCCATTCAAAGAAAACTGCTTCCTTCCCTTGGTTTTCTAAGAAAGCTCTGAGACTCTTCTGATATCTAACCAACTCCGTTTCACATTCTGCTGGTAGACAAAAGGTGTTTGGCAAATGCTCAACTGGCATTATTAGCACATGATCTTCTACAAGGGGCCCTTTAGCAAGTGCACAGTAACAATGTTCTCCGATACTAATGATTAGATGTGATTCCACATTGGGACTTGACAAACAAAACCAGCATTCTCTTGACCTAAAACAAAGAATCAAGATCGCTTTATATGTGAAGTCCCTATCATGCTGAGAACCAGCTAACTTTATTTTTTTTTATTTTTATAAAAAGCTTACTCATTGTAAGAATTGTAAAATACCCAAGGAAAGGACATGAAAAACCAATAAGCAACTTTCTATTAAAAAAAACACCTGTGAGATTTAGGAGTCCCAGAGAAAGATCTCCTGCTTGAGCCGCTGTCACCTTCTTCCTGTAAACTGTGCTTAAAATTACAATCAGGACCTCTCTCACACTTTCCTTTGTTAAGAAAGTCAAAACAGACACCCTTCATTGACTGTTCCCTGGCTTCTTCATCATGCCGAAAGTGGCACTTTTCTCCCCGAGAACACAACCCAGAGGATGTATATTTAAAGCACAACTTGTCACCAGTGCCATCTCCCTGTTTCTGCCTCTTTTGGGAGACATCATACCGCCAATACTGCAAATCAGACACACATTCACCAGATCTATTTGCTGCAATCTCAGCGTTGGTTGTTCTTTCTACAAGTGTATATGGAGATGAAGTTGTATTTGGTGGCTTTGCACAAATTTCAGCACTGGACATTGTAGATGCAGGAGTGGGAGAAATTGCATGAATAAATTTCTGGAGGCAAGAAAAGCCAAGGAGAAATAAATACCAAAACTCCAATATTTAGAGGTGCAAACAGGATGGTATTTACATCTACATGTTTATGTATGTGTACAAGCATCACATATTGCTTCTATACAGATCCCTGGCTATAGAGTTAACAAATGCAATTTTCCCATATGTAATATGCATGCACAGAGACATGGAAATGGATTATAGCTAACAAAAAGGATTGTCCCTTTCTATGGAACCATGTACACAGAGTTACAGTGCAGTAATTGCAAGAAGTTGAATCAGACACTGACCCTGATGAAGCCTGTACTGGTATCACTAACAGACTATATAACCCAGTCACATCATTTTAGAAAAAATGATCTACATCTATCGAACAAAGTTCTGAACTTAACTAACTAGAAAGGGAGAGGATGACAACTCTGAATTTGATTCACTAAAGATGGGAAAGATGAGAAACCACAGGACAAAATCTAGGCAACAAATTATATATAAAAGAAAAGTGACAGAAGAACATTAAGTTAGGAAATGCACCTGTTTTTCTTTATTTCCAACAGGAGCTAAACCAATAAAACGAGTTACGTGCACAGCATCTGCATTCACATATGGCTCACGTGCATAAAACACACCCATAGTTCCTGCAATATGGTAGCTATAAAAAAAGAAAGACAATTACAAACAGCTTACAATTAAGGTAATCATATAGCAAAAGAGTAATTTTTGGTACATTCACATACAAAAGAGACAAAACACAGCAAGGTATTGCTTCTGGCTGTCAATCTTGTCCCTATACAACAAGATCACAAAGCCTGTTACCCTTGGTCCTTTTCAAATGTATCTTGCAAGATCACTCAAATTGCAATGAAAAGTTAGCCAGTGAACATACGTAAATATTCAAAGGTGTTGCAAGCAATTCTGACTGCTAGTGTAGGTGACACTTGGAGAATGTATTGTTACACACAGCTTGTTGAAATACATAAGAAAATCTAAAATAATTTTGTTCTCATTACATTTTATATGGAAACTTTTGACCAAATACTACATTTTACGCAATAGTTGAAAATTTAAGTATAGTACAGTAAATAGTAGCAGAAAAAGTGGGACAGTGCTTACTTTACTACAAATCCACAAATGAGAAGTAGTCAAACAAACTGGGTGCTTTTATTATTTATGCATCAATGGGCTGCATGCTGCATTTCCTTCCTAAACAGATTTATACACAATAATTCTGGGTTAAAGTGAGAGGCTTGGAAGTAGCAACGGCACAACAAGAAGCTAATGAATGAAGGGAGGGGTAGAGCTATGAGATAGACATAGAACCAAGTTAGCACCTTTTGCAAAGCAGTTGAAGCAAAAAGCAGCCTGACCACAAGAGTTTAAAATGGTTTTCTAATCCACTCAAGTGAAATACAATTGGAATGAATACAGAATCAATGTTCCAAAGAGAAGCCAGAATCTTATTTCAGAATGGAAACAATAACAATTGTGTGGTACAGAGAAAAATACCACTTACCGGGGCTTGATCTCAGATACTAAGTCTGAGATGGTGGAATCAGTACCAGACGTGTCTGAAATTCCTGAAGGGACATCAGATGCAGCGGCTCTTTTGGACACTCCACTAGGCCATTCATTAGTACTATTAATTAAGGAATTAAAAAAGAGTATCTTGCACAGAACCAAAAGAATAGGTTTTTTACTGGGAGGGGTTTAGTAGTGAACAAGGGATATTCTGGATCGATAACAAGGATATGTCAGAAAAATGTCCACAATCCCTGGCTCCTCAGCAAGTGCCCGGAGTGCATCAACATCATCTTGACTGTACGTCCCAAATTGACCACTTGCAGATTTCTTACCAGATAGATATGCAATAGATAATCCTAGATATTACAACAGCATGTCAGCTATTAAAATCAAAAGATAATTTTTTAAATTAATATTTGATGAACTTAAAAAAGTATTATCTAAAAGAAATAATTCCATTTAGAACAAACTTGCAGATATACAAGCATAAAATTGGATTCAGCCCATTCAATGGAATTCAAAACTGTCAACCTCACAAACTGCATACTCTGTAGATAATCTTTAAATACAACAACATGAATTACCTTTCCAGTTATTCTTCCTAACCCAAAGTCCACCAGCCTAACATGGCTAGTTCCCAACATTTCAGGGTAATCCATACGACAATCATGCATCGCTTGTTACGTTCTTTGAATTGAATTAACTATTGTCTCCCAACCCCCCCCCCCAAAAAAAAAAAAAAAACGTAAATGAACCCAAATAATCAAGTTCTTCTCTCATATAATTACCATGGCGAGTGAACTTTCCACTGCCCTTCAACCAGTAAAGGTTTTCACAAACCTTGAGACCATCCATCTTGAACCCTTTGTTGACGGCTTCCTTTGAAGCCGCCGAAAGAACCTTTGGCGCTCCAACACCGTAATCACCGATGAAGTAGGTAGGAAGGGAGAATTTCGAAGTGCCTTCAATGTACTGATTGAACTCCTCAAGCCCTTCCGGCGCGTCAGGGAAAAACTGACCGACGCACAGCAGCGCGTCAAATGGACCTGCCGATTTGCTCACCTGAAATTCACCTCAAGAGTAAGTAATTGACAAATTCTGAAACCGTTCACCACATATACGTAAGAAAGTGTATTTGAGTTGAGAAAGAGACCGAAGACACTCGCTTGCAGAGCTGGTTAAGTCGGCCGAGGACGTCGCCACAGAGTAGGATTCTCGGTGGAGCCATGTCTGTGAGCCGGAGAGGGATCAGAGTCGAGGCCGGAGAAGAGATGGGCTTTGGTGAAGTGTTCTTGATTTGCTAATGAGGATCCAATTGGCCCAAATTCCTAATTTATTGAAGTTTTCTCTTCGGCCTGTGACATTTGCTAAACAACTCCGTGACTACAAACCCGCCCATAATGTTATTACCCATAATGAAGCCCAAAGGCCTTTTGGTTTGACTGGGTATGGTCTATTTCTCATCTTATTAATCTAAATGTATATTCTAAATATCAAGAGGGGATTGAATTGTCTATATTATTTTTTTAAAATTTTTTAAAAAAAAACTTTTTAACTTCTTTAATGAATGGTATAGATTTTAGAATCCTTCCACCTAAACTTTTTAATGGTTGAGATTAGTTTGGTCGTTATGGATAAAATAGTCATTGAACATATATAATATTATTTTTAATCAAAAAATTATGAAAAATATTTATAACTATTAATAACTATATTAGTAACTATACACTTTATTCTATTATTAACTATTAATAACTCATAGAATGTCAAGAGGAGATTGAATTGACCATATTATTTTTTAAAGAATTTTATAAAAAAAATCTTTTCAATTTCCTTAATGAATGGTATAAATTTTAAAATGCTTCAACCTAAACTTTTCAATGGTTGAGATTAGTTTGATCATCATGGGTAAAATAGTTATTAAACATGTATAATATTGTTTTTAACAAAAAATTATGAAAAATATTTATAACTATTAATAACCATATTAATAACTCATAGAAAAAAATACTAAAAAACCAATCATATTAATGAATTTGTAAAAATGCATAGAGAATTTGGACAGTTTATAAACTAAAAATTTTGTTATAAATGTAATTAGAATACCAATGGGTTACTTTTGAGTAAGTGGCAAAAAAGTCAGCATTTTAACATATATAAAATATAAAAATAAAAAATAAAATACCACATAACAAAAAAAAATAATAATAATAGACGTACTTAGTTCGACAAAGATTACAGAACATATGCACACACATATTCTGATGAGAAAAATTAATTATGAAAATTACTCAAAAATAAAGTACCATCATGACCTTAAAAGCCAAAAGAATTGCCCACAAAACAAGAACATATGAAGAAGCAAAATAACAACAAAACTCAAGAAAAGAAGTCGAATACATAAAAAATATACAAACATATTTATAACATTAAAAAAGCAAAAATACCATCAATAAATTCACAGGTCAACAATATTCAAATAAGATAAGTGCTCCAGTTTAATATAATTTTATGACAAAAACATAACTAGAATAAATATAATTGGAATAACTCCAGAAAAGAGATAACAGAAAGAGGAAAAACAGCGGACAGTAATCATATAAAATATTCTATAAATATTTATCAACCTACAACCGTGGTAACAAATATTTCTACTATTTTTGAGTTATTGTGAATCTTTTATTTCTTAATTTGTCTATGAGTATATCTTCTTATTATTAATTAGTTAACTCATCTATTCTATCAGTTCATATTGGATGTTTGTTATTATTTCTTTAGAAATTTTGGATTTCTATCATTTTTTATCTAAGTTTCTTTTCTGTCTGTTACAGTTTTGTTTTTTTTTCTTGTTTTTTATTATCATTTTTTTCCTGGTTAAGTGAAAAGGGAATTAAATTATCCAAGTAAATTTTCAAAACAATTTTTATTTTCTCTAATTAATGGTGTAGTTCTATTGAAATGTTTTTGTATTCTATTATGAATGATGTTAA
This sequence comes from Voacanga thouarsii, assembly GCA_026120185.1. NCBI lineage: Eukaryota > Viridiplantae > Streptophyta > Magnoliopsida > Gentianales > Apocynaceae > Voacanga > Voacanga thouarsii. The sequence continues at coordinate 10,237,772 of JANUWF010001287.1, read as the reverse complement.
TCTAATCAATACTTCCACCTAACTCTTTTTATGGTTGAAATTAATTTGATCATCATGGATAAATTAGACATTTAACAATATTGTATAAAAAGATATATGAGTATTATTATAACATAAATGAGAAAGATAATTTATGAAAAACAATTAAAGAGTCATATAAGAAAAATAAAAATATACATTATTATTTCGTAATAATATAGGCTTACAAGTTTTATTTTTTAATTTATTATACATTATTAATCTTTTTGAAAAAATTAAAAGCGAAGAGGGGATTAAATTATTCAAGAAAATTTTCAAAGCAATTTTTTTTTTCCATCTTCTCCAATTAATTGTAAAATTTAGTAAAACCTTTTTGTATTCTTTTATGGATGGTGTTAACCTCTTAAATAATCTCTTCAATATAATTTAAGAGTCAATAAGAAAAACGAAGAGACACATTATTATTTCATAATAATATAGACCTACAAGTTTTATTCTTTAATTTATTACACATTATTACTGTTTGAACAAATTTTCATTCTTTGATTTATTCACGGAATGACATCTAGATGCATTGGCTTACTATTTTTTTGCATATATTCTTCATTTAATTGAAATTAGAATTTTGAGTTTTCATTATTGATGATAAGATACATTTTTTTGTTTATAGATGCAAGTATGATAGGTAGAAAACAAAAATTGATGACTTAGAAAACCAACTCTATGAACTGAAGGCTGATAGACATGAAAATGAGAGGGATGCTAGATTTTTTCAAGCGATTGAAACTCCCAAATGCCTATTTCCTGGTGTTCATGGTCACTTAACTCATCTTTGAAATGCAACATAGAAGAAGTATAACCTTATTGTTACTAATGCAATGGGCACATTTATAAATGAGTTGTAGTAGTTGATGATTAACATACAGGGTATCAAGATATCATACATAAATATTTAATTTGTCTATTCATATTCAATTTATTCTCTTTTTATTTTGGGTTATTAACTTTTTTTATTTTATCTAATATAATTTTGAAGAACCTCTTCCATATATGTGATAACTCTTTGTTCTTTTCATTTTGGATACAACAAGATTGATGATTAGGATCCATTCCAACGTAATTTTTTATTTTCTTTTTGGCTTTTTCCCCTCTTTTTGCAGGGATACATTTATGTAAATTTTATTTACTTATTTATTTATTTTTTGAGGAAGTTTGGATACCAAGTAATAATAATCATTTACAATATAGGTTTTGCTTATCATTATCCTTCAATTTTGATGGAGGTAAGAAAGAAAGAAAAGAACTAAAACTAATTATTTTTATCTTATAATACTGCTTTATTTGTGATTGCACGTAAACAAATTTTGAGAAGTAACAAAGGTATAGAAAATTAACTTATAATACTGCTTTATCTGTCTTATAATATTGTTTTGTCTGTGATTGCAGTTCTTATTTTAACTATAAGTCTACAATTTTAAGTAATTTTATCTAATTTTACGAGTAATTTCGATAATTATTTTATTTATCACTTTTTAGTACAATATTATATTAATCTCTCATTTTTTTTGTTTAATATTTATTGCTGCAGGAGATATTTGATAAAAAAAAAATCATAATTCATACAAATGCAAAAATTATATATTGATTTTTTTGAATCGAAAATAATATAACTTAAGAACAGTTTTTCTCACAAATTTGAATTTTATGTAATTTCTTTTCTCCACTCTATACAAATAAACACATATAAAAGACAATTGATTTATTATTTTTTAGATTGATTATTAAATCGAAGAAATTTATACTTATTCGTTTTTTAATTATATCTCTAGTTTAGTGACAATAATTATAGAAAAATTCATAAAAGTATAGGGGGTCAATTGTTGATTTTTTTATATTTAAATGTATATCCTCTATCAATAGCAGTTGTAATGTATGTACATTAATTTTTGTTTTATACTATCTAATTAATAATTTATTTATAAAATTTTATTTATTTGTACATATTTGATAAATTTTATTTAATCGTCGGGCAAAATCTCTGCGCATAGCATGGAGGTGTCAACTAGTAACATCTAAACAAGATTTATCCCCTTAATTTTTAGTTCTTCATTAGAGCCCATTTAATAAAGAAAATTTAAATATTTGAGTAATAAATTTTGAAAATTGATAGTTGAAGACTAAAATAAAAATATTGAATTAATTATAATTTATTTAAAATATAAAATATTTAGTTCAAATATAAATTTGAATTAATTATAATTTATTTTAAATAAATAATAATTATTTAATTATTTAACATATTTAGAATTCAAATTTAAGTAGTTTAATGTTACTTAAATTTTATAACAAAATTTTATTCTGTTTTAATTTAATAAAAAATTGTAATTAAAATGCTACTATTAAAGAGGCTCAAGGTTGAAGTTTGAACACTATTTAAGTGTTGCCCATTAGATAAAGGTGTTGAAATTTGAAAGATAAAGTTTGACTTTTAAATTTTAAAATCTAAAATATGAAATTAAATTAATTATAATCTGTATTTATATTACATTTTATTATAAATTTAAATTAAATAAAAATAATAATTAGATGAGTATATTTTAAATTTAAGTAATTTTTATTGTACTTAAATTTCATAATAATTTTTTTGTATATCTTAATTAATTAAGTTACACTAAAAACTGTTATCAAATAGTTAAAATAATTATATATTTAACATTATTTATTATCAAACATATTTAATTAAATACGTGTTAAATTAATTAATTTTAAATACTAAATTAAATTATCAAAGGCCTTTATCTTGTTATAAACACTTATTATAGTCCCAGCATCGACTCACTCTCCAAAAGTATAAAATATAAATAAGGAGTGTACTTGTTTTGTAACTTTTTTTTGAAAAAAATATTGCTTTATTATTTTTAGCAAAAAATAGATTTAATACAAATTAATTTTATTTTATAAAAAATTATCATTTTTATTATTCACTCCAAATTTGATCACAATATCAATTTTTAAAATTTTAAATTTTTTATAAAATTTTAAAATTATAGGAAAATAAATTTCTACAACCACTGAATTTTATAGAAAAAATGATCGATTTGGTCATAAAAAATCAATTGTAACGACATGACAACAGAAAAATGCTCATTGCTATTGAAGGGGGTAGCAATTGCCTTTACAACTGTAAGCACCGTCGCAATAATTTATTTTCCACGAAAATGCCTCTTTTTACAACTTTTTTTTTTCGTTACAAAAAATCTCAAATCTATCCAAACTAAATGTAATAGTTTTTTTTCCCCGTTGCATGGCCATTGCAAATAGGTTTTTTTTAATAGATTTTGTTCGTCGAAAATACAATTATTGCTCGTTGCAAATATTTAATATTATAATTATTTTTTATTTTAAAATAAATATTTAATTAATTCCTATCACTTTTAAATGTATCCCTACTTCCATGTGTTCTAAAATTTTATGACGCATAATTTCTGATACTTATTATATAAATGTACATAATTTTACGATGCCTATGTTTGCTAGTGTTGCCTAATTTACTAATATTTATTATATAAATTATTTTTGCACGACACGTTTTGTATAAACGTCTCCAAATTACCGATATAAGATTACACTTGATTCCTTTTTTTGCTACACTATGATTGTATAGCGTCTCAAATTTGGCAACACTTTCTTTCCATAAATGTTCTTAAAATGATGACAATTATGATTCTATCTCTTTCTTACTAACGAAATAATCCATAACATCTTAGAAAAATGTTCCAAAGTAATGATGTATATGTTATGAATTATTGGAATCTCCATTAATTAGTGGAGGCTCCACTAATTATGGATTTATGTGAATTATTAGAAGATTTTTATGGATGTCCACCATTTAGTGGAGACACCATTAATTGAGATTAGTTGAAGATGATGTATGCCATGATGTATTCCACTAATTAGAGCTCTATAAATAGAGCTATTCTCTAAGCTTGTAATACACCATCATTTTTGTGAAAGAAAGATTAGTGAAAGAAAGATTAGAGAAAGAATTGTGAGAGAAAGAAAGAGAGAAGTTTGAAGAGAAATTCTTGTGCAAAGAATAGTTAGAATTTTCTTAGTGTGTAGTGTGTAGATTTTATTCTAACACTTCCCTAATTTTATAACACGTTATCAGCACGAGTCTCTGCCGTTATTAAAGCCAGAAGACAGGTACGCATTTATTGATCTCGCTAAATTCGAATTTGTAGCCATTGATATTTCTGAAAAAAAAATTATATGTCATACAAAAATGCATCTAAATGCTAAAAAAAAAGGGAGATCCATATGTCATGTGGATAAAAAGAAAGATTTGACCACCTGAAGATGGTCGTACTACCCACTGCACGGTATGAATGGTTGCACCTGAAGTTGCAAGATTGTAAAACCGTGAACTCTGTAATGTATAAAACTACATCTTAGTTAAAAAATTTATAGAAAAAAAGTTACTGATGAAGTTATATTGGAGAAGACATTCTCCACTTTTCATGTCCTACAGTAATAATATCGAGAAAAATGGTATCCCAAATTGACAAATTTAACATGAGTTATTATTGAGAAATCATGAAGCCAGATGAACTGGCTCAACAGCACTCCCAGAAGTGAATGCTGTTGGCTCCAGCAGAAGCCATCGTTATAGTCGTAGTTATGGCAGTGGCCGTGGTTATGGTCATGGACACACTCGATATTTCCCTTATCACAGAGAAATACTGGCCACCTGAAGTGGAACAGAAAAGATAATAAGGGAAAAAGATATTTCCATTAATAATAAGTATCACATCTTTTATTCATATCACTAGTGTTCATATGAACTTGAGGATACATGCTTATAGTTGCTCTTTTGTAATTGAGCTGACAAATGTAAGATGAAGACAAACAAGTAGTAATTATGGACTTCAACTCCTCTTTTTCGACATCCTCCTCCTTTTCTTTCCCCTTTGAGCCAACATCGAGACTAACAGCAGAATTAGCCGTAAAATGATTGCGAAATGAGTCTTGAGATTTTATGATCTCCTTAAGTTTATTATAATTAAATTTCTTATTATATTTGGCCTTGAAGCATGCTTGTCTCAATTTCTGTGTTTGGTCTTCTAACTACGTATTAGAACTTTCTTCCACCAACTGTTTTTCACATTCCAGTATCGCAATGGCTTCTTTTAATTTCTTCTCAGCCATATGTCCTCCTTCTTCTTTATTTTGCATATCCTGTAAATCGAAGTGCTATCATCGGTTATTTACTTATAAATCTTTCATAGTTTCATACTTGCAAATTATAAGTATGTATGAGAGAGAACCTGGACATTCTTGATTATGGTCTCCAAGCTCACCAATTTCCTGTGAGGCCATCGACGAATTCCTAACTCCCTACATCTTTTCTTGAGACGGGTTATGCCAATATTCAGTTCTTTGGCTGCGCTCTTGATTGGTAGGTAAAAGTACTGCGAAATTATTTCTCTTGATAGTGTTTGGGAGTTATTGCCCTTCTTCTCTCTCTGCCTCTTAATCATCTTCTTCTCCCCAAGAATTTTGTCTGCAATAATATCTTGAACTTCGATATTATGCATTTCATGAGTACTTACTCCGACTTCGTTGCCAAGACCACTCATTATTTCTCCTAGAAAAAGAAAATAATATCAGTAAAGGTAATACCATTCAAAATCCATGTTTAAATGTATAATAACCTGGAAACATATTATGGCTTTGTTCAAAATCCATTAGAGAGTAGAAAGGATCACGCATAAGCATATCCTCATTCAAAGGAATAGCATCAAGAGGAACAGTATCAAAAGCAGTCTCTTGTAGGGGCAGATCAACTTGGTCCAAAGCGGTATGTTCAAAACTTCCACTGATTTACATAAAAAACAAACCAAAAGAGAGTTTAATTTCATTATCAAGCATACTAAAAACAAATGGAAGCCCTCAAAGGTATCTCACCTGAAATTAGGAGGAAGCGGTTGGTATGGAAAGGAAAACATATCAAAATCTTCTGCGTTCGAATTAGGCAGAAGCGGTTGGTTTGGAAAGGAAAACATATCAAAATCTTCTGTGTTCGAATTAGGCAGAAGAAGTTGGTTTGGAAATGAAAATACATCAACATCTCGCACGTGAAACCGAGTCAAAATTTGACCATGTCTCAAATGAATTACGAGTCTCCATATCTCGCTTTGTGATTTTTGTTTTTGATGTTTACTAATGATCGATAACCGAGATATATATCGATACATATATATATATATATATATATATATATATCTGTATGAGGAAGAAGAAGAGGTCGATGGTAGGTAGAGGGTCGGAGGAGAAGAAAAGACAAGAGAGGAAGATGAAAAGTCGGTACCGGGAAGAGTGAAAAAAAAATAGATATTTTTCTTGGCATTTCCTGCTTGTCATCATTTTCTTATATTTCTTTTCTTATTCTCTTATGAAATCATTATTCCCTAAATTAAGGGGAGAACAGAAACAGTACAAGAAAGATCGTGATTGGACAACATTATTAAATTATCTTGATCCGCATACAAGCGCATGTGAACTTGAAGTTCAAAAGATAATTCATTTGCAAAGCATTGCAAATCAAATGCCAGACACTTTTGTTGACTCCAGAAGAGTTACAAAATCGCATATTCCAGCTATAAATGCTCCTATTCGAATTGAAGTTCCAGCAGAACAAAATATTATACCTATAGTCGCTGAGTCAAAAACACGCCGAAGCGTGGCCGACCTCTTGGTTCTAAAGATAAAAATCCTCGAAAGAAAAGAGGATTAAATGATCCGAAGATCATATTGAAGAAAAGAATGATAAAGACCAAGAGAGAACCGATGGCAAAGAACCGTAAGTTGATGAAAGTAACACCGAAATTTCTATCAATTATACCACTTCCGGTAGAAGTTGGAATCGGATAGAAACTGTTATTGATAATATATTTGTACACAATATATCTCTTGATGTTACACATGATAATGATGATCCCGAACCAATATCGCTTGATGAATGTCGGCATAGAAAAGATTGGTCGCAATGGAAAGATGCGATTCAATCGGAGTTAAATGCACCGGCAAAACGTGAAGTCTTCGGACTGCAGTCCGAACACCGTAAGGTGTAAAACCTGTTGGCTACAAATGGATATTTGTGCGAAAGCGCAATGAAAAGAGTGAAATCGTTCGATATAAAGCTCGATTAGTAGCCCAAGGTTTTTCACAAAGACCAGGTATTGATTATGATGAAACTTATTCTCCCGTTGTTGATGCTATTACACTCCGATATCTTATCGATTTGGCAAGTACATGAAAAGATAGATATGCGCCTATTAGATGTTGTCACTGCTTACTTGTATGGAAATTTAGAAAATGATGTTTACATGAAAATCCCCGAAGGATTTCATATGCCTGAAGCATATAAACATTATCCTCGTGAAAATTACTCCATCAAGTTGCAGAAATCATTATATGGCCTGAAGCAATCTGGGCGCATGTGGTTCACACGTCTTAGTGAATATTTATTGAAAGCGGGATTTAAAAATGACCAGGTATGTCCATGTGTTTTTATTAAGAAATCTGGTTCTAAATTTGTGATATTAGCTATATATGTTGATGATATTAATCTTATTGGAACTCCTGAAGAGCTTCAAGAAACACTTGATTATTTAAAAAGAGAATTCGAAATCAAGGATTTTGGTAAAACCAAATTTTGTATTGGTTTACAAATTGAACATCTGGAGAGTGGAACATTTATTCATCAATCAACATATATAACAAAAGTGCTAAAAAGATTTTACATGGACAAAGCACATCCATTGAGTATTCCAATGATCGTCCGATCATTAAATGTGGATAAAGATCCTTTCCGACCTCAAGAAAATGATGAAGAACTCCTTGGTCCTGAAGTACCATATCTTAGTGCAATTGGTGCATTGATGTATCTTGCTAATAATACACGACCTGATATTGCTTTTGCTGTCAATTTATTAGCAAGATTTAGTTCTTCACCAATACGACGACATTGGAATGGAATTAAACAAGTCATTCGATATCTCCAAGGTACAATTGATCTCGGATTATTGTATTCAAATAAAACCAGTCCAACATTGATAGGTTATGCAGATGCTGGTTATTTATCTGATCCACATAAAGCACGTTCTCAAACGGGCTATCTATTTACATGTGGAAATATTGCTATATCATGGCGTTCTACGAAACAATCAATAGCAGTTACTTCTTCAAATCATGCTGAAATTATAGCCATTCATGAAGTAAGTCGAGAATGTGTATGGCTAAGATCCATGATTCATTATATCCGAGAAAGTTGTGGATTATCATCAATCAAAGATATTCCAACTCCTCTTTATGAAGACAATGCAGCTTGCATAACTCAATTACGATGAGGATATATTAAAGGAGATCGGACAAAACATATTTCACCAAAATTCTTCTTTACCCATGAACTCCAGAAGAAATGTGAAATTGATGTGCTACAAATTCGGTCATGTGACAACCTCGCAGATATTTTCACGAAGACTTTACCGACTGCAACATTTGAGAAGTTGAGATATAAAATCGGTATGCGTCGGTTTAAAGATTTAAAGGAATCATCTCATCAGGGGGAGTAATAAACAGACATATAGAATAGTGTACTCTTTTTCCTTCACTAGATTTTTTTTTTCCCACTGGGTTTTTATCTAGTAAGGTTTTAACGAGGCATATTCTTTATGTAATGGATGGACATCCAAGGGGGAGTGTTATGAATTATTGGAATCTCCATTAATTAGTGGAGGCTCCACTAATTATGGATTTATGTGAATTATTAGAAGATTTTTATGGATGTCCACCATTTAGTGGAGACACCATTAATTGAGATTAGTTGAAGATGATGTATGCCATGATGTATTCCACTAATTAGAGCTCTATAAATAGAGCTATTCTCTAAGCTTGTAATACACCATCATTTTTGTGAAAGAAAGATTAGTGAAAGAAAGATTAGAGAAAGAATTGTGAGAGAAAGAAAGAGAGAAGTTTGAAGAGAAATTCTTGTGCAAAGAATAGTTAGAATTTTCTTAGTGTGTAGTGTGTAGATTTTATTCTAACACTTCCCTAATTTTATAACAGTATAAGTATAATTGCGTTCTTTTTTCACAACACTAATTTTTTTGTAGTGTCCCAAAATTTAGCATCACTTTTTTTCAATGTCCCAAAATTTTCAACATATTATTACTATTGTGACATTTTTTGGTACACAATTTCTCCATAAACTTTTTACTCTTTTTGTTTTCTTTTTTTTTAAATACTTTTAAAGCTGCCCGGTAACATTTTTTAAATTTTAGAAAGTAAAAAATATGAAACATAATTTAAATATTCAAAATCTATATAATTCAAATATCCATATAAAAAACAAATAAACTAATATTTGATTACAAAATATTCAACTAATTCTAAACCAAAAACATCTCTTCGCATAAAAGATGTTTTGGCAATTTCAATATCATTTAAATCCTCAACCTTAAAAAGGAGATTGGACATAGGAGTTAATTTCCCTTTGCTGCGGGGACTAGAAAATCAACAAAAATTGTACTAGTGTAGGTGTAGCTAGCAAAAAGTTTAAGAATAAAGTTTTGTTACTCACTCTCACAGCAAAGTTTGCAATCGTTGTAGATCTGCGACACAAGAACCAAAAATCATTCAATATAAAATCATCAACAACTATCATTGTGATTTACACTTCCTGAGAGACAGATAGAGAAAGAGAGAATGAACTAACAAAAGACACAAATAAAATTAAATAGCATCCACGACTGAAAATGAAGAACGAAAAGAAAATCCAAAAGATTTGCCATCAAACACCACAAATTTTTTGGACTTTTGAAATTTTACCATACTATGCTTCAAGTTATTGAGAGGTCCGTCAACCAAACACTCGTGTTCCTGATAAAAGTATTAGATAATTAGCACATACAACATGTCATAAGACAATAAACATAATCAAGTAAAAGAAATTGTTTCTACTGTGGAGACCATTGACAATAGGAAAGAAAAATGCATAAAGAAAGTTGGACATTTAAATAGTAAACAAAAATACTACAACCAAAACATCAGATAGGCAGCTAAAGAACATCATTTTCCTACCCAAGCTAAAAATTAACAATAATAATTTGCTATCCTATGGTGATCAAACAAAACGAATCAAACAAATTCATATTAGCATCTTGTCCCTCTAAAGTATCAAAATCTAATCAATCTTACTAGGTTTGGAGCAACCCAGCCAACAATTGCAGATAAAAAGGCCATGACCTACAAACCATCCAAGAAACCAAAGTCTTATCAGCATTAGTTGTTATTGTACAGCTCTGACGAAGAATGAGATCGACAATTTAGAAACGTTTGAGAGAAAATAAATGAGAAGTTCTTACTATCAAAGCTGCTAGGCAACCTGACAAAACTAGTCTTCTAGGATGACGCATTGCCAGGATCTAGAAACAAGCATAAGCAAATAGAGGATAAAAATTTTCAATCACTGATGCAAAAGGGCAAGAATCATGTCACTTAGTTGGTAAAATGGAGGTTGCATTACTTCAATAAATGGTTGTACTTCAATCAACAACTCATCTTACAATTATCAAATTTCTATGCAAAAGGAAGTTGCAACATGCAAAGTATACATATGCCAGCACATTGAGGGGAAAATGAATAGTAAGTTGTAGATTAGAAACCTATTATTTGGTAAAAGCAATATCCAAGAGCTAAATAAAAGACCAATTTTGTCGACAAAAGTGATTCATGGATCCTTAAATTCTTTGTCTGGATAAACACATTCATGTGAATTATTAATTGCGTGGTTCCAACTAAGATTAATTCTTCAGAATTAAAACGAATATCACAATTTATTCTTAAATTGAGACAAGGTTCATTTCTTTGATAAACTTTATCTCTCATATTAGAAGAAATCGCATATTAGTGACTGAATTATAAGATATTCCTTTTCCAGATATAGAGAAGGGATAATTTGATCTAACAAATAAGGAGACCAATCTACCAAAGCTTTTCAAATCATGAACTAGACAAAAGCAGTTTTACTAATACTTTGCCTAGACATCCATGGCAGTAAGAAAACTACCTTGAAACAAGCAACAAGCCTTGAAGAAATTCCTCAGACTGTTTTTACTTAGTACAACATGCCAAATTTGTTTCTTCTTATTACTTAAAAGAAAAGGTTCATTGTTATTAATTAAAGTGGTTGTACATCTACCAAAATGCTTAATCCTTATTCGGAACATTAAGTTCATCAAGCAACTATCGATCATTCGCTATGCCCTTAAAAAAGTGAGAAGAGAACAAGGAACAATTCCTGCAATGCAACAACAAAGTATCCATTAATATTAGACAACTACACAAAAAGATGCACAATCCTCTATACTCTTTAGTATAAGGTTCTTGATAAAGGTAAGAATCTAGATCCTTTTCCAAAATGTGATCATAGCATATTTGATCACCATCAACGGAATAAACAAGCTCTAAATTGGACTTTGTAGTGGGGTTTCAATTCAAATAAACCGCTCCATACTTGTCAACACCCTTGTAAAGAAGGATTCAGCTCTCTGCAACATGGTATCATGCCCAACATCACAGTCACCATTTCCCCCATACTGAATGCAGAAAATACACTTAAAGCAACTTGTTTACGAACTTAACACAAGAATAATTACCCTCCAAACACAATATCATCAGGGCTGACCTGATCACAATCAAATAGTTTAATAATTCATTAGTAAAGTGCTTCAATAGGAATCATTAATCTACAAGGGGAAAAAAAATCCTTAATTTACCAAAAAAAACACATACACGAGGCATACACTAATCTGGGCCAGTAAGAAATATGCCATGGGGCTAGACTCTTGAAGGGGGCATAGATCTCTTCCCTATTGAAAGGCCCAACTCAGATTGTTGATGCCGAGTAAGGGAACCAAAGTAGTTGGCTTATTCACTTTATCTTTGGTTGCCCATGAAATTCCTCTGCAAAATTTCAAAACTCATTTCTCAAACCTTTCCCAAAATCACTCTTTAACACCATCAGACTCAAAATTTAGAACTTACTCCTAGTTTGGTGAACTTTGCTGCAATTCTCGGAACGTCGAAACTCAATGCACCCTCTTGCAACTAAGTACCCAAATTGGAAATCGGAGACATGTAAGAGCAAATGGCTCCATTAGAGGTCCGGAAAAGCCACCAAACATTGTGCCCTTACCATCCCTGAACCGCCAACATTAAGAGCCCAGACGACCCAATTGGAATTTGCTCCAGAACTTCTAAGAAGATATCAGTTACCCAAAAGAAGAACAATAAGAATTCTTATTAGAAAAAGAACAAAAGCAATTACTGTAAGTGTGTTGTTTTTTAGCTTTTGCTAGTTGCAGAAAAAGGGCTTGGGGGGTTTTCAATGCGAAAATATTTTGGGGAAAATTTTTGACGTCTTTTTTAGCGCCTTTTGTTTTTTTCTTTTAAATTAATAAAGGCTTTAAGCTTTTCTTTTATTCTCTTCTTCTAAATAAAATTATACTTAAGTTATGAATATATTATAACATATAATAAATGTTATTAAATAAATAAATATATATATATATATATATATATATATATATATATATATATATAGCCAAAGGTGAGAGCTGTAGTGTTGACATGTGTTATGTCTGAGAGGTTGACACGTGGTAGAAGAATGACTGGGCTGATTTTACTTTCTTTCACCACTTTTCCACTCGGCTTCTTCTGGCTTTTGTTATTGGCTTCTTCTTGCTCTTCTTAGATACAGTGCCTTTGACTCCACCGACTATCTCTGGCTTCTCAATTCTTTACTCACATACTTTCTCTGCGAGTGGAGTGGTTTTGCAAACGCAATAATTAATCATCTCAAAATCTGAGTCGCCTCTTCGTTTCATGTGTCTTATCATTGGTTGTCTTTCATCATTCGAAGAATTTGCAATGACACAAAACTCAGTAGTTCAAAATCCCAAATCTGTGCCGAATCATGACTTCCACGATTTGGTGTGTTCTTATCTTCTGCCATTCAATCGATCGTATGCTAATCTGCTTTTAATACTCTTCGATCATTGATCATTAACTTATGGTAAGTGTTCATTTTAACTTTGTGACCAGATTCAAAGTTTGTCATTGGGTACGTGTTCATATCTTTATTACTGTTGGCGCAATCAATAGCCTATATCAGTACTCTATATTGATTCGTTTGTTATATAATAGTACATCATTAGGTATTCATAAGCAAAAAATACAGGAATGGAGGGGAATTTGACTGTCTTTGGCATATTTGATTATGCTTTTCTGCATCCTCGATTGTGAAAAATGTTAAAAGACAGATTCCAATTCGTCTATTTCAATGAATTACCAAAACGAAAACAAGAAAAATGTGTTTTATTTAGAATCATCCGATTGTGGGATACTTATAATGCTCAAAGAGTAGGAGAGATTATGAGTGTTGATTTTGTGGCCTTGGATGCAAAGGTAGAAGCAGGTCTAAGTTTGGCTGATACATGATATGATCATAGATAATTCATTATTGTGCTTTTGATATAATGGTTTAAAAAAAAATGAATGATGTTGTTATATTTGTTTATATGCAACTGTTAACCCTTAATGTTATTTGTGATGTACATGTTGTTTGATGGTTACTTTTGGTTGTTATGTAGGACAATATGAGGCACTGTACGATTAGAAGCAAATTTGTTCCAGACTTCCAGAATATTATTCAAGAAGGATCTTTTTACATCATGAAAAACTTCACCCTCCAACCACCAAGGCCAACCTACAAAATACTCGATGAGAATTTACAGATTCTCATTGATAGAAGCACACATATAGAGGAATTAAAGGACGAAATACCTCAAATTCCAAGGCACAAATTTCGTTTTGTGCAGTATGAATATATTGAAGCTCATGCTGGAGATATCACACTCTTAGTTGGTAATTGATGAATGTCATAATCTTCTGTGAGGCTATCTTTATTAGTAATTGGTAATTGGCAATTATGTTCTCTGCATGCATTGTTGTACTACATACAATTTGAATTTGTGCAGTATGCATATATTGAAGCTCATGATGAAGATATCATACTCTTAGATTGTAATTGATGAATGGCATATCCTTCTGTCAGGCTCTCTTTATCTGTAACCATCTTCTTTCAGCACATTTGCCTACCTTTTAATTTTGTTCTCTTCTTGGACTGTTATTAGGTACTGTCATTCCAGAATCCACTTTTTACCTCAAGCTTTCTTAAGATATCTGATCATTGTGTTTGAAGTTAAAGGAGTTTAGTAATTCTAACGATTGTTTGAGTATATGAATTTGAATTATTTAAAGTTTTGAGGCAGCAACTATATGTACTGCATTGTTTCTATAACACCTATACCTGTTGGAAATATAACGCACGGTGGGCCGCACAGTGTGTTGCAGCTTTTTTGTAGCCTCTTCTGTAGCCTTTTCATGGGGCCACTGTATTACCCCAGCTTGACTTGGTCATGTTCTATTTCCTCTCTTAGTTTTTTGGCAAACTTGGAAGCCTCTGACCCTGTATCTTGAGTTGTTATCTGAGATGTACCTCGAGCTTCTAAGTTGCAAGCCTTTGTTTCTACCTTACCTTAAAGGCTGTTGGACTGCCAAGGTAACCTTACCCAGTTGAAATGCTTTAGATAAGAAGAAGCAAAAGGCCGGGCTATACTATAGTATATATATTTGTTCACTTTGTATAGATTTATTTCCTTTACATTTGGAAGCCAAGAGAACCTGTGTGAATTGATGTACATGTTTGCTGTGAGAACCCTATGGTAGATGCTATTGGAATGATAATAGGTGTGTCACCTATCCAACAAAGGTCCCAAATGGGAAACTAAGTAGATATACAGTTTGTCACAATCAAGAATGAGAAGTAAGAATCTGCCATGAAATTGTAAATACACATACACACAAAGTTATATAAGTCTGATTGAAGCCATTCCAAAATGCAGGGGACAGGAGATGCGGGTGACACTTTGGGGAAGCAACGTCCAATGTGATCCAGCACACAGATGTGTTTTCCTGCCAAACAGTACATGTTGTTGTTTTGACCTCAATGATAATGAAAAATGACCAAGGCCAACCATCAATATCCAGTAGCAGCGCAACAAAGATCTATGTTGATCTGGACATTGAAGAAGTTACGAGCATTAGACAGAGGTAATCCAAAACTGTGCAAAGCTGACAAATGCAGAGGTGAATTGAAATAAAGTAGATACTAATCTGTGTTCTGAAAAAAATATGAAACAGCAGTGAGAAGGAGCATAAAGGTGAAATCGCAACAGAGTTGTCAATAGAAAACCCTGTGTTAACTGCAAAAGTACTTGAAGAAAACAAGAGAACTTTAGCCGAGTTGCATGCACTGATCAATGATGGCGATAAAATGGTATTGTTTTAGTTTGATTGAGAATTTGATCTATTTGTTTGTGCTACTATATTGTATAACAAAAACCACTGAAGCACACATATGAATAAAAATAATGCTGCTACCTTTGACTTGACGAGACAGGAGAAATCATATTATTGCAGTGTTACCGTGTTGGACATTGACACATACAATGGATGGAGGTACAATTCTTGCACAAGATGCAGAAAGAAGCTGAAAGCTTATGGAAACAAACTGGCATGTGAATCGTGCATTAGGACAGAAGATTACCCAGACACGAGGTCATTATAAATATTTACTGAAATCCATTTCCATGCCAAGATAACAAAAATAGAAAGAAATAAATGCTTAATATCTTTTTACTGCAGGTATCGAGTGGAGGCCATTGTTGGAGACCACACAATCCAAGGGCGATTTATTTTCTTTGATAGAGATGTTGAGAAGATTGTAGGGATACAAGCGAGTGAACTAGCCCTTACCATAGCACAGGTATATCCATTTCATATTCAAAAGAAAAGGTATAGTTAGAGTGTCCCTCAAAACTAAATATTGCCATATAGGAGAGACTGCATGATGCCATGCCCGGACCATTGAAGAATATGATAGGCAATGCATATATTTGCCAAGTGAGATTTAATGAGCAAACAAGAGGATTGCCAAGAGAGAGTTTTACTGTGAATCGAGTTCATCATATGTCGGATATTGTTCTGAAAAAAGAACAAATAAAGGTTAGTAACATAAAGGTTATCCCCATGACTGCATACTAAATAAACAGAATTATATATGCTGAGGGACATTTTACATGCAAAAACCGTGCAGGCTGCTGAGGAAAATGGAACGGACGCAGAAGCAAGAGAAGCTGATAATGTGGAACAACTTAAAACACCCAGCAAAAAAGACACAAAACGAGAACTCATTGCACAGTACGAAAATCAAATGCCACCAGTGATTCTCTTATACATAATTAAATTCTGACTACAACATTTTTTTTTATAGGCGATCGCCACCAGCAATGAACAAAGAGATGGCAGACACCAAAACAAACAAGAGATTGAAATCTGACTAATTAAACAATAGAAGAGAGACAAACTGCAGCATTATGAACATAATATTTTGTTATTATGATTGAATATTCAGAACTTTATCTACAATTTTAATTTCTCCTGTTACTTAATTTACAACAGACATTTACTTAGAAGAATCCTTAGAATTGTTTTAACCTGCTTGGATGATGTTATTAGATGACCATGGTACATGATGTTTGTTAAGTTCACTTTTAAATAGATGAAGTCTTCCGATGTTGTGATACTGTTGTGGCTTATGAATTGGTCTGCCTTCACTTCTTCGTGCACAATCTTTTCAGGCAGCTGAAGAACATGGAACAGAGACCAAAATAAACAAACAGGTGGTGGAGTCTCAAACAAATAACAGATTGAAATTTTACCAAAGAAACAATATCTCAGGATCAAATAGCAGCACTGTGGAACATGCTGCATAATAATATGGAAAAAAATATTTTGTTATTATGATTGGATATTGTAGTTAGTAGTTTTTTTATGTTCTCATTTCTCTACAAAACAACAGCTGCACAGTATAAGATGCTGCATGGTTCTAACTGCAATATTTTCTTTTATAGGAGACAGAAGACAGCAATAAACAAACAGTTGGCAGACTCTCAAACAAAGAAGAGATCGAAATCCTTCCAGTTAAACAAAATCAAAGGATCAAAGAGTAGCAGTATGGAAGATGCTGCAGATCAAAAAGCATAGAACAGAGGCAGAAATACATACACAGGTGCTGGACTCTCAAACAAAGAAGAGGTTTAAATCTTACCAAATAAACAAAAACAGGGGATCAAAGAGTAGCAGTGTGGAAGATGGTGTAGAATAATCTGAAAAAATGAATCATTATTATGATTAGATACTGTAGTTAGAATAGTCTTCTGATGTTGTTATTTCTCTACAAAACAAAGCTGCAGATTGCAATATGATGTATGGTTCTAACTGCAATGCTTTCTTTTACAGGTGATACAAGTTAGCAATACACAAACAGCTACCAGAGATCAGTGGCCTTCTTGAGAATATTTTGAACTTCAACCTTCAGAAGTTCTTCAACTGACCCTTCATCTAGTTCTTTGGGGCGACTTTTGAAATCATTCTCTGAAGGTATTTCCTTATCAAGGTGCACAAGCCCAGGCGTAAAATAAGGGTGCTAGGGTCGGTGGAGATAAGGCATCCTCAACTTCTTTGGACAGAAAATGTTGACAGTCTCCTTTTGTTGATGAAGGTGAAGGAACAATGATTACTGGCCAAATGAGAGGGGAAAAAACATCCTCGGTGTATCATATGACAACCTCTGGAGATTTTTGCTTGATTGAACTCGGAAAAAGAGAATTTATGTGTATTTGCTGTTTGTGTTCTAACTCTATTACAAGTTTCATATAAGTGAGTTTGTAAGTTCAGACTTCAATTGTTTATTGTGTTTGGTTTGCAATAAAGCTATGACTTTGTTTGATATTATTAAACTTTTGTCACATACTTCTGCAATTTTCATCTAAATTTACGTTTTGGAATGAAGAGCAATCGAAGATGAAATTATACATCTTTGAAATCAATGTCTTTTACCTTTATTTGAACTTTAGCACATCCTTGATTGCTAGATTTCCATATACAAATTTCTTTTCCTTTATATCAGAATAATGTGATTTGCCATGCATACGGAAAGATGTCTGCTAATACGATGCGCACATAAACTTCTTTTGTTTCATGGTTATAGCAATTAGCAATTGAAAAAAATAGAGAGAAGTATTCGTACTTGAGCTTTGAAATTTGGAGGCAATTCATCAAGGAAATCTTTGCCTTTTTTTTATTAACTCTGCCCTTGCATTAGACCATGGTTTACGAGGAAAATTGAAGCCAGGTATAAGCTAGAATACTTTATCATTAGAGTACGAAAACCCATTATCTTGATCTTCTACCAAATGGGAAAGTAAAAGTGACATTGTTTAAACAGATCGATCACTTTTGCTTTATTAGGGGCTACCCTAAGCATCTTCAGAACATTCATCTGTTTATCATATAAGGACAATTTTGACAGGAAAGAGATAAGGCGGCTTTGTAATTGACTCACTTTAGACAAGTATTGCTTGATTTTCAGTAATAGAAAAACAGAGCAACTAGCATTGTTGACTGAAGAATGAAACGGAAGGGATGTTTGAATTTGTCTCTACGATTCAATGGCAAACCCAAATCAATGCTGCCTTCCAATTTCTTTCTGATGCAACCATTGAAGCATTCTTGAAAAATTATTTCACACGTCATATACTATGAAACTATTTTTCTATAACAAAATATGAAACTTTCAGACCTTTTCATCTCATGATCGCCCTTTGAAGTCTTGCAAGAAACAAAAAAGCATTTCAAGATCAAAATGAAATGAAATGAGAGCAAAATTCATCACACATTTACAGAAGAAGATCGATTCGGGTTGCACTCGAGAAGAGTTTACATTATATATATAGTACTCCAGCTACCACAGAGCTATCTGAAGAATATGACAGTACTAATAGTGAAAGAAGAAAAAGAAAAAAATGATAGTACGGGAAGATAAAAAGGGAAAATTTTGGAACTTTCTCTGTAAGGATTATTACACAATCCACTAACTCCATGGTAACTGCCGGAGAATATTTGTTCAGTAGATGTTTAATGTTATTGTTCAATACAAGACGTTGCATAGTTTAATTCATGTCAAGAAAAATTTGCAACTTCACACCGGTGGTAAATGAACAGCCTATTCAGGTCGGGCCTTTCACAAGCCCTAAAGAGAACTACACTCTTTCTGTTTTCTCTCTCCATTTTGTTCCCCCCTCTCTGAAGGCATGTCATGGGTAATTTGTCTGTTTGAAGGCATGTCATGGGTAATTCAAATAAATCAGTATGTAGGAAGCAATTTGAGTGTAAACACAATTAAAATAAGCGCACTTCTCACTAATAGACAAATTTCCTTATAAAATAACTATGATGATGGCATATCATCACCACTGCAATATATAATGTAACCATTAAAAACAAAGTAAACATTCAGGAAATTAAAGCATCTTAAGTCTTTCTAATGAAATCAACCACTTCAGTAGCCTCTACAGAAGAACTTTCAACATCCACCATTTCAACATTGTAGTACAGCCAAATAGAATTTTTTGGATCTATTAGCAACTGAAACTTCCGTTTGCCAATGTAGTCCTTGAACAATTCCTTATGAGTGTGGTACTGATTTTCAGATTCAACAATAGCAACAGCAAGAGGTTGATAGAACTTCACATATGAATCTATTTTACGGTCAGTCTCTCCAGCCTCCAAATATTCTTCATTCAAAAACAAGATTGATAATGGATGTTGTAATCCATGCTCATGGAATACCCAGGGATGAGAATCAATCCACCAATTGCATCTGGTCGCACTCTCACTTATCACGGTTGTAGACATTGGAATAAAAAATTCAACATACTCATCAAACTCATATGTTGCAGCATGCAAAACCATTCGGACTCTATTTGCTCGCCTATCAGGTAAGGCAAAGTATGGTTTATGTGATTGCAGTTGCTCTGTTGATAAAACCATTGTTTCTACAATAAATGGTTGAACACATGACCTGCCAACCAATGTATGTTCGATAGGCATGCCATTGTATAACTCCATATTAAAATGAAACTAAAAGGACGACAAACAATGGACAACTCTCTGTAAATATCTATATATTTATAGGCAAATAGATTACTCACATAATTAATGCGTGACTCTACCAATTTCTGAAGATATAGTTTTTAAAAAAAACTATTTCTTGCATTATTTGTCCGCAACCAAAAGACCTCCCAAATCCCAATTATTTATTCAATGAATACCGCAGGATTGATCCTTCTATACCAATCATCATATTTAAAAGACCAAGTCCTTTCACATAAAAATAACGTATTTAATAAATACTACACGATGCAATTATGATAACTGAATCAACATTCAGATTAATTCCATAGTTATCAACATGCAATCCAAGAAATGACCCTTCATCTTATTTATTTAATGAATTTGACCAAATTCATTCTACACAATTTGGATTATGGCTATTGTAGCTCTGCGGGATCTGCGCTTCAATAAATGGTATAATGCAAATTTGAATTTCACAAAGCACATGGCAAAGCTAAATAAATAATTCATGTAACATCGGATAAAGAAGCGCACTCAACAGTTTTTTCCACAACTACCAAATCTAAGCAAACAATATAAAATAGTATTCCAAATGCTACAAATTTGAAACCGCAGCCACCTGAACATTACAATACAAACCATACAGATTAACACTCAACGACGTACAAATATCAATGTCCACCTTCAATAACCCAAATGCCGAAGCTAACTTCCATATGCGTAAGCAGTCTATTTGTTCATGCGGCTATTTTCCTAAGAACAAAAATAATACCTGAATGAAATGTTTTTTACTACTATCAATACACTTCGATTAATATGATGTATGAATTTATGCAGATTCATTACAACATGACAACACAAAAGAAAATAGATTACGAAGAAATAAAGCCTTGAACAACAAAAGGAAACATCCTTATTCTAAACAAATTAATAAAAGAAAAAGAGATCCAATATTAGAAAACATCTCTTCTACTGACCTGCAATTGCAAGACATAGAGAATACAGGTAATGTTTCTTATTAATAGAATACTTTTCAACGAAATTTTGTTACAGTTATACAATTCATACTGAATAATAAATACAGCTAGGAAAGCAGTGATGCATAGAAAAAGGAGGATTGATATACGTAGAGTAAAACAAAAGGTCCATTCCCATAACACTGAAAAGCATGATGCAGCCTACGCAACCACTTCAATGAGTATTCAAACAGGTAACATTCATACCATAATTCTTTTAATCATATGTTATATATTATGGGTAATATTAAACTATAGCATTTTGATTGATGATATCAGGTCCTCACACAACTTATGTATCGTATATTGCAAATAATAGCTAACTAATTGCAAATTTCATATCAAAACAGATTCTTCAACAACTCATGTGCTACATTATGGACCTCCTACGCTTCAATGCACGTATTGTGATGCAATATTTTGGGAGCAAGAGAAAATCAAAGGGCAACCAAAAAGATTGTATCCAAAATTCAAATTATGTTGTAAACAAGGAAGAGTCCAACTACCAAAAAGGAGATATCCACCTGAGCCTCTAAAGACCCTGCTAACAGGAGTAATCGATGAGAAATCAAGGACATTTCTAGAAAATATCAGAGCATACAACTCAATGTCCTCAATGACTTCTATGGGTGCAAAAGTTGATGACCAAGTGAATGAAAGATCTGGACCGTATATTTATAGAATCAATGGTGCAAATTATCATAGACTTGAGTCATTAATACCAACAGATGGATCACATGCACATTTTATCCAGCTCTATTTTCATGATACAAAAAATGAGGTCCAGAACAGAATTCAAGCAGTGAACAAAAGGCAGCATAACATGCAAAATAAGAGCCGACATCACACAAGAACTCATATCAATACTGGATACTTCGAATGAGTTGGTTAAAATTTTTCGAATGGCTAGAGATAAATACTCCTCAGGAGAAATACCCAATTTCAAAATCAGATTGCATCACAGCAGATATCTCACAGGAAGACAGTATGATGCACCAAGAGCATCAGAAATTGCGGCTCTAATTGTTGGGAATCTGAATAAAACAACGAAAGATCATGACATCATTGTTGAGATGAAATCTGGAAGTCTACAACGAATAAGCTATTTACATCCTTCTTTCATGGCTATGTAATATCCATTAGTTTTTCCATATGGAGAAGATGGATATCATCCAAAATTAATTATGTACAAGATGGACAACACAAAAAAACCAAGAGATCTCATGTAACAATGAGGAAATACTATGCACATGTACTTCAATACAGAAGCACTGAAGGAGCCACTTTAATTCACTCAGGAAGGCTATATCAGCAATTCATTGTAGATGCTTATACATGCATTGAACAGGCAAGGCTAAAATGGATTTCAACAAATCAAGGAAACTTGTGAACAGTATTATATAGAAATGTACAAGATTGACTGTGGTGATATGGATTCAAGAAAGATTGGCAAAAGAACAATACTACCATCAACATTTACTGGTGGATCTCGGTATTTGGCTCAGAACTATCAAGATGCTATGACACTATGTAGATTCTTTGGTAACCCGGATTTATTCATCACATTTACTGCCAATCCTAATTGGCCAGAAATAATAGACCTCTTAAATAAGATACCTGGCCAACGACCAGAAAACCGGCCTGAAATTGAGGTTCGAGTATTCAAGATGAAACTTGATAATATGATCAATGACATATTAAAGAACAAAATTTTTTGCCGAGTAGATTCAGGTATGTTACTCGAAACAAAGATATTTCCAACATTTGACCTTTACAAATTCTGTGTGTATTCGTTTTAACTTACGTTTTACTTTTGTCAAACAGTTGTATACACAATTGAATTTCAAAAACGAGAACTACCACATGCACACATCATCATTTGGCTACATCAAAGCTCAAAGAAAAAGACCCCTGAAAAAATAGATAACATAATATCTGCTAAAATTCCTAATCCACTTACTGATTTCATTGCCTACAAAAGTGTCACAAAATTTATGATGCATGAGCCATGTGGAATTGGACACGAGAACTCACCATGTATGGTACAAGGTAATACTTTCTTCAATGAGCCAATTTCTAAAAAATAGTACATACTGCTGGTTAAAAACTAATACACTTATTTTTGACATAGGACATTGTTCAAAGCATTTTCCTAAGTCTTTTCATAACAGAATATCAATTGATGAATTAGGATATTGTATCTACAGAAGACGAGATAAATCTATAACCATTGAGAATAATGGATTTTCCTCGATAATAGATTTGTAGTACTGTACAACCTTCATTTATTACTCAAATACCAAAGCCATATTAATGTTGAAATATGCAGTCAATCAAAAGCCATTAAATATTTATTTAAATATCTCAACAAAGGTCCAGATAGAACAACAGCAGTCATAGAGAAAAACCAGGCTGAAAACAATATGCACGTTGAATCAGAAGCGCGGAATTTGAATGAAGTCAAAACATTTTTGGATTGTAGATACATTTCAGCATGTGAAGCATCCTGGAGAATATATGAGTTTGATATCCAATTTTGAACACCAGCAGTCCAGAGATTGGGGTTCCACTTTCATGAAGAGCAGAATATCATATTTAATGATAACAGTTGTCTTCCTAATATTGCAATGACTGAAGATGCAAAGAAGACAATGTTTACAGAATGGTTCAAAATGAATAAGGCGGACTCAAATGCAAGAAAGTTAAAGTATGCAGAATTCCCACAGCATTATTGCTGGTACAGAACAAAAAAAGTATGGAAAAAGAGGAAGACCAAAAAGTGCATTGGACGGATCACCTTCGCACATCCAGCCTCAGGAGAAAGATACTATATGCGAATGTTACTTAACCATGTCCCTGGTCCTAGAAGCTATAAAGAAATTAGAACATATGATGGGAAAATATATTCAACTTTCAAAGAGACATGCTGTGCAAGAGGTCTACTGCAAGATGATAGAGAATGGCACGAAATAATTGATGAAGCAGCTCAATGGGCAACAGGATGGCAACTACGTGATTTATTTGTCACAATTCTTATTTTTTTGTAATGTTGCAGATATGAAGAATCTCTGGGAAGTAAATTGGAAAAAAATTAGTAATGTTATTGAATACAGACAAAGAAAAAGTCATTGGATTTCCTTCTTTACATCTCTTAGAAGATCAGGTCAAAAGCTATACCTTGAGAGAATTACAAATTCTACTTCAAAAATAAGGCCGAAGTCTAGAAGAAATAGAAGGAATGCCTTTGCCAAATGAAGAGTTGCTGAAGGATCTACGAAACACATGCATTAGAGAAAAAATCATGTATGATACAAATATCCTGAGAGCAGAACACGAAGTTATGTATGCACAATTAAATGCAGAACAAAAAGATATATATGAAAAGGTCATAAATGTAGTTGATGATAATAACGGGAAGCTCTACTTCTTATCTGGTTATGGAGGCACGGGAAAAACATTTCTCTACAAAACAATTATCAACAAGCTTAGATCAAGATCACAGATAGTACTTGCAGTAGCATAATCAAGTATTACTTTCTTATACACCTCCCAAAATTATTTAATTGTCAATCACATTGTAACATCTTCTTTGCTAATGCATCGATTTTATTACACATTGTCATTTACAACGTTGAACAGGGATTGCATCATTACTACTACCAGGTGGAAGGACGGCACACAACAGATTCAAAATTCCATTGGTAATCTCAAAAGACTCCACATGCTCAATAAAAACAAATACTCAGCTTGCAAAATTAATTAGAAGAGCAGTACTCATAATTTGGGATGAAGCTCCTATGCATTTAAAATATGTTTTTGAGACTGTTGACAAAACACTCAAAGACATACAAAGAATGGCAAAAAATTTCAATGAAAACAAGCTTTTTGGAGGCAAAACAGTGCTATTAGGGGGAGATTTTCGTCAGATTCTTCCGGTTGTACCAAAAGGTCAAAGAGCTGATATAGACACTCAATCAATCAGAGATATGGGACCATTGTGAAGTCCTTACACTATCCGAGAACATGAGGCTTAAAGAAGGAAATGAGTTACAACAATCAGAGGCTGAAGAATTAACATCTTTTGCCAACTGGATACTGAGAATAGGAGATGGTACAGAACCTACAAAGTGTAGAGGGAATGATAATGAACCTACATGGATCAAAATCCCAAGCTACTTGATGCTAGAACCAAATGGTGATCCAGTGGAAACAATATTCAACTCTACTTATCCAAATTTTAAAGAGAGGTACACAGATCCTAGCTACTTGATGGAGAGAGCAATCCTAACACCAAGAAATGAAACAGTTGCAGAGTTGAATAATTTTGCTTTGGACAAAGTATAAGGATCTATTACTGAATATATAAGTGTAGATAGAATAGACAATGTCATAGGCCCAGTGAAAGATGCAGAAAACATGTATCCAACAGAATACCTCAACAGCATCAGTTTCCCAGGTATGCCTGATCATGTTTTATAGATTAAAAATAATGTGCCTATTATGCTACTGAGGAATGTCAACCCAGGAAATGGATTATGCAATGGCACAAGGCTGATTATGACACAAACAGGTAAAAGAGTTATTGAAGCACGTATCATTTCAGGTTCAAAAATAGGAGCAAAAGTATGTATTCCAAGAATAGATATGACTTCGACAGATTCAAAGATTCCTTTCACAATGATAAGAAGGCAATTTCCAGTGAACATATGCTATGCAATGACGATCAACAAAAGCCAAGGACAAACTTTGTCGACTGTTGGACTGTACTTACCAAAACCTGTGTTTTCTCATAGACAATTGTATGTTGCACTTTCAAGAGTCAAATCGCCAAGAGGAATAAAAATCATGACACACGAAGATGACATAGAATTCAAGTCATATACACAGAACATAGTCTATCAAGAAGTATATGATCGACTACCAAAGGTAACGTTAAATTGTAATTTTCCAGATTCCTACACTTCCAACTCTAAATTCACATATTAATTCTAACAAACAAAATAACTATTCTTAAATTCAGGCTGCAAAACACACATGATATGATCCAGTAAACAGCAGCTCCAGAATAATGAAGAGTATAGATGAAGCAATGCAGTCAGAGGAAAAAAGTACACTGTCCATAGAATTGCTATAAAGTCAACTTTATAAAATAAATTCTGTTATCTTTATGATTATTAATACAACATCCTTGCAAAAGCTTGAATGATTGACAAACCTGCTTATATTGATACCCAATATACCTAGCATATGATGGATTTCAAAAACTTCATAGCCTTTCTAATTTATTTCAATTTCCTTATCCCTTTTTATAATTACAAAAAACTCAACAGTAGTTTTACATATACAAAATTGACAATATTTTCACGAATTGTGCATCATACATGGGGCTTTTGATGATAGACCATCGTAACAACAAACTGATTGGATCCCCAATCATGCTTAAATTAGCTTCCAATATACTTAGCACACATAGAACAAAATATCAGATCTTCTTCAAGTCACATACTTAAAAAATAATTAAATTGCCAAAGATTAACCTAACTTCCAAAACCAATAAGCTAAATTCCCCACAGCCTTTCGAGAAATTCTGCCATCTATTTAAAACAAATGATTTCCAATATAATTGCCACAAAATTAAAATTCTTAATCCTATACAATAACTCAATACCAATTCTATGATTCATAATTTGTTTATACTGATTTGGAAAAAATAAATAAACCACATATTCTATAATAAAAAACTCAGTGAAGTTATTGTGCATCATACGTGAGATTCTAATGGTAAACTATCGTCGCAAAATACCGAAAGGTTTCCCAATCGTGCTTATATTGACGCCCAATATACTTAGCACTTCACATAATATTTTTTACTTTTTACTACAACATTTTCAGTCAAATTATTAACAACAATCATTTTCTTGCAAAAAAAAAAAACCCTTCTTTTTTCCCAAATAAACAAAACTATTGTTGCAGAAAGACATTTAAAAAAAATCACTGTTGAAAATATTCTAACACACAAACGGTTATCCAAAACAGTCTCTAATGAAAGCGAATAACACTCCCCAGTCAAAAACCATTGCAGAAAGTATAATATCAAAAGCAGTACAATTTCATTAAAGCACACAACTTTGAAAAAACACTCTTTGTGTAATTAAAACCACAGTTAAGTTAACAAATATTCATAAACCACTTTTTCTATAATAAAAAACACAGTTCAGTTATTGTGCATCATACGTGGGCTTCTGATGGTAAACCATCGTCACAAAACACCGAAAGATTCCCCAATCATGATTATATTGACGCCCAATATACTTAGCACTTCATGTAATATTTTTTACTTTTTACTACAATAGTTTCAGTCAAATTATTAACAACAATCATTCTTTTGCAAAAAAATAAAAATAAAAAACAAAATACCTTCTTTTTTTCCAAATAAACAAAGCTATTGCTGCTGAAAGATATTTTAAAAAAATCACCGTTCAGATTATTCTAACAAACAGACTGTTATAAAAAAAAGTGTCCAACGAAAGCCAATAACATTCCCCAGTCAAAAACTATTGCAGAAAGTATAATATCAAAAACATTACAATTTCATTAAAGCACACAACTTTGAAGACGTACTTTTTTGTGTAATTAAAACCACAGTTAAGTTATTATGCACTATACGTGGACTTCTGATGGTAAATTATCGTCGCAAAACACCGATTGGAACCCCAATCATACTTATATTGACGCCCAATATACTTAGCACAGAAACATGCTTTTTTCCATGATTTTGTTCATGATTTCTAACCAACTAACTCTAATTATTAAATAAGAAAAGCCACAAATCTCAACTAAACTACAGTCTAAAATTCTGTACTTAATTATGTGTTTACTAGACAACCTAATATGTATGCCCATGAATTGTAATGTGCATGTCCATGAATTGTAAATATCTAATGAATAAAGTAATCCATGCACTCAAAGACATTAAACATGCTTTTATTCATGACTTTGTTCATGACTTCTAACCAACTAACTCTAACTATTAAATAAGAAAAGCCACAAATCTCAAACAAACTGCAGTCCACAATTTTGCACTTAATTATGTGTTTACTAGACAACCCAATATGCATGTCCATTAATTGTGCATCATACGTGGGCATTTGATGGTAAACCATCGTCGCAAAACATAGAATGGTTGCCCAATCATGCTTATATTGACGCCCAATATACTTAGCACACAAACATGCTTTTTTCCATGACATAGTGACAAGATATTACTGTATTTATCCACTGTGTTCGTTAGATAAGCTTGAATTAAGCTGTACCGTTTAGTACAACTGCCACCGACAATTTTTTATATTTTCACTGTGTAATTATAGTGCTCGAACATGTTTTTCAATATAGAAGTAAAACTACCATCGACTGTTGCTGTATTTTTCATTGCGTAACTTCAAAATCCTGGAATTCTGCACTTAATTATGTGTTTACTACGCAACCCAATATGCATGTTCATGAATTGTGAATCATACGTGTGCTTCTGATGGTAAACCATCGTCGCAAAATACCGAATGGTTGCCCAATCATGCTTATATTGATGCACAATATACTTAGCATAGAAAAATGCTTTTGTTCATGACTTTACAACTCAAACAAGCACCATTTTTCCACAGAAACCATAACAAAACTTCGCCAATTCAAATGTCTATTTGTAAAGACCTATACACCAGTGCAAAGTCTATTCTATACCACAATTGAGGTACTGCAAAGATATTGTACAAAAAACACAAGCAATTCCTCAAAATTCCATAAGAGAATTAAATAAAAACAAAGAACCATGACTAAGGTACAATAACATCAAAAGTAAACTCAGATTCATGAATGATGTCAACATTTAGGCCATGAGGGCAATTGATATTTAGCTAATGTAGCAATGAAAGCATTTAAAAATTTATGCCCAAGGAAAAAAATGCAGTACTTGACACCCAATATACTTACCAAATAATCAAACACACAAACCTTATAAACTAGGACCATGGTTAAGCAAAAAATCAGGCCAAATAGGCAAGTTAAGCATTTTTTAATAGGTAATTTGTATTTTAAGAAACAAAATCTAATTTTAAAATTTTTCAATGGTTTGCTTTCAGTTTTCTCAATTTCAAAAACTGCTAAATGTTATTCAGTTAAAATGTCACTTAAAATAAGCAAGCCAAAAACAAGATTACATAAGAAAAGTCACAAATCTCAACCAAACTACATTCCAAAATTCTGCACTTAATTATGTGTTTACTAGAGAACCTAATATGCATGTCCATGAATTGTGCATCATACGTGGGCTTCTGATAGTAAACCATCGTCGCAAAACACCGAATGGTTGCCCAATCATGTTGATATTGATGTCCAATATACTATGCACACAAACATGCTTTTGTTCATGACTTCTAATCAACTAACTCTAACTATTAAATAAGAAAAGCTCCAAATCTCAACCAAACTACAGTCCAAAATTTTGCACTTAATTATGTGTTTACTAGACAACATAATATGCATGTCTATGAATTATGCATCATACGTGGGCTTTTGATGGTAAACCATTGTCGCAAAACATAGAATGGTTGTCCAATCATGCTTATATTGATGCCCAATATACTTAGCATACAAACATGCTTTTTTCCATGACATAATGACAAGATATTATTGTACTTATCCACTGTCTTCGTTACATCAGCTTGCATTAACTATTGTAAAATCTTTCAATAGTATAGCTGATATCTTCGATGAGTTGACATTCTCAAAAAATGAGAGACATCCAAAATCAAATAGGGACAGGAAAATATAGTCTTTCCTCACTTCAAATTATTGTAAATTTTTAAAAAAAAACCCCTCTAAAAGACTTTCCTCATATGTGTCACATGCTGCAAAATTTACTAGACAACCCAATATGCATGTCCATGAATTGTGCATCATACGTGGGCTTTTGATGGTAAACCATCGTCGCAAAACACCGAATGGTTGCCCAATCATGCTTTTATTGACGTCCAATATACTAAGCACACAAATATACTTTTGTTCATGACTTCTAACCAACTAACTCTAACTATTAAATAAGAAAAGCCACAAATCTCAACCAAATTACAGTTCAAAATTCTGCACTTAATTATGTGTTTACTAGACAACCCAATATGCATGTCTATGAATTGTGTATCATACGTGGACTTTTGATGGTAAACCATCGTCGCAAAACACAGAATGGTTGCTCAATCATGCCTATATTGACGTCCAATATACTTAGCACACAAACATGTTTTTTTTTCATGACATAATGACAAGATATTACTGTCTTTATCCACTGTATTCGTTAGATCAACTTGCATAAACTATTGCAAAATATTACAATGGTATAGCTGATATCTATGATGACTTGACATTCTCAAAAATGGAAGACATTTAAAATTAAATAGGGACAGGGAAATATAGCCTTTCCTCACTTCAATTTATTGTAAATTAAAAAAAAAAAACCACTCTAAAAGACTCTCATCATATTTATCATATGCTGCAAACTGATTTCATTTTCTAAGGTAGACACCCAATATCTTCATTAGATATGGATCCTTATGACAGTCATAGATTAAAATTCCCAACTACTGACCATGTTTCTGTAGTTACTAAACAATTAAAATTCTGTTCCTTTTTGAAATTCTTCAATAAAATATAATAATTATCTAATTGTGCCCTCAACAATTACAATACAATTATTAAAACGTTTTACAACATGTCATGCACAGACAAATTCAGAAAACAGCATCTTCAGTCTACTTAAACCCTATGTTTTAATGCATTTCACCATAGCATAAATACCTTAAAAAGACAAGATAACTGCAGCGGAGAGAAGAGGGGGAAAAAGTCCAATAAACAATGGACATCCACACAAATGCAGAACAACCCAATATGCATATCCATGAATTGTGTACCATACGTGGGCTTCTTATTGTAAATCATTGTCGTAAAATACCGAATGGTTGCCAATCATGCTTATATTGACGCCCAATATACTTAGCACGAAAAAAAGGCTTTTGTTTATGACTTTGCAACTCAAACAAGGACATTTTTCAACAGAAATCATAACAAAACTTTCCCAATTCAAAGGTCTATTTGTAAAGACCTATTCACCAGTATAAAGCCTATTCTACACCACAATTGAGGTAGTGCAAAGATATTTTCCAAAAAACACAAGCAATTCCTCAAAATTCCATAAGAAAATTAAATAAAAAATAAAGAACCATGAATAAGGTACAATAACATCAAAAGTAAACTCAGATTCATGAATGATGTCAACATCCAGATCATGATGGCAATTGATATTTAGCTAATGCAGCCATGTAATTTTCTGATGTTAAGCAATACCAAGAAGTTTATGTACAGAGACATTAAGTGAAGAACAATATTCTCTGCTGAAAAGAGAATATTATTGACACCACAACTCCTTACTCAAAAACTGGTTTGCTTTCAGTTTTCTGAATTTCAAAAACTGCTAAATGTTATTCAGTTAAAATGCCACTTAAAGTGAGCAAGTCAAAATCAATATTTCATAAGAAAAGCCACCAATACTACATTCCAAAATTCTGCACTTAGTTATGTGTTTACTAAACAATCAATATGCATGTCCATGAATTGTGCATCATACGTGGGCTTCTGATGGTAAACCATCGTCGCAAAATACCGAATGGTTACCCAATCATACTTATATTGACGCCCAATATACTTAGCACACAAACATACTTCGGTTCATGACTTTGTTCATAGCTTCTAACCAACTAACTCTAACTATTAAATAAGAAAAGCCACAAATCTCAACCAAACTACAGTCCAGAATTGTGCACTTAATTATGTGTTAACTACGCAATCCAATATGCATGTCCATGAATTGTGCATCATACGTGGGCTTCTGATGGTAAACCATCGTCGCAAAACACCGAATGGTTGCCCAACCATGCTTATATTAACACCCAATATACTTAGCATACAAACATCCTTTTTTTTATAACATAATGATAAGATATTACTGTATTCAAAATATTACAAGGGTATAATAATTATCTAATTGTGTGCTCAACAATTACAGTACAATTATTAAAAATCACCCAAATAAATTCATTACGTCAATCCGGCTTTAACATGACATGTAAAAAGGTTTGTTCAAAAAATGAGAGCACAAATAACATAAATGGAATCCACTTGGTTGGAAACAGTATGGGATAATGGCAAAAAAGGTGGCAGAAAATGTCTATTTCAAAAACTTGGTTGGAAAGAGGAGGCGATTATTTGTGATCTCACTGAAAGTTCTGCAAAAAGTACTGGAAAAGGTTGAAAGGGTTTAGGAAAAAGTTTTATCCAAAAAGCCAACTAGAAATAGCAAGGAATAATGGCAGAAAAGAGCTTTACACATATCTAAATATTTGATTTCATTACAACTCACAACCATAACAAACTCAACAACATTATACCACCTGTAAATGACAAAACTCAATTTTAAAATCTATATACTAGATATTTCATACAAAACAGGACACAAAACAGGACACAAGTGAACAATTATAACTGTTCTACACCCACGAGAAAACACAATAACACATAAATGAACTTTTCGACTTCAAAATTGACATAAGATGATTCAAAAATAGAAAGAAGACAAACTTACACAAAAATAGTTATTACAACATGTCATGCACAGACAAATTCAGAAAACAACATCTTGAGTCTACTTAAACTATGTGTTTTGCTTCATTTTACCATAGCATAAATACCTTAAAAAGCCAATAAAACTGTAGCAGAGAGAAGAAAAGACTAAACAAAAGTGCAATAAAAAATGGACATCCACACAAAATGCATAACAACACAATATGCATGCCCATGAATTGTGCATCATATATGGGCTTTTGACACCAACAATTTGAAACCTATACATGTTTCATTTGAAAAATAAGGTTTCTTGCTTAACTTTTGACTTTGTGTCAATGTTAGGACTTGCTTTTCGAAATGTTGTTTTATTGAAGGCTTCTTGCAAATTGATGTGTTTTTTTTTCCCTGCACTACAAAAAAAAAAAAAACACACACACACACACACACAATTCAGGTACTGCAAAGATATTTCCCAAAAAACACAAGCAATTGCTCAAAATTCTTTAAAAAGATGAAGAAAACTTCCCTTCTTTGTTGCCAATTTCTGGATGGTCCTCTGTGATGCTTTTTTGGTTTTCTACCATGAATCTTTAGAATTGCACAAAAATGATAACAACATCGCTTCAGCAGCAAACTTATTCTCAACCTCAAAAGTATATGCAACATCAATAGCATCAAGAACCATGTTATTCTTCACCATCCCTTCTATAACATCTACAACAGAGAGAATAGATTAAGGATCAAAGGACTTAAAAAATATACCAACTCCTATGCAGCTCAGATGATAAAATAAGAACCAGAAGGAAAGAAAACTAAACTCATGTCATAATAGGACCATCCATTTCATTCAAGATACAAAACGAAAACCAAAGAAGAGCTGATCTTTTAACAATTTACTATGTAAAATAGGACCATGGTTAAGCAAAAAAAGAGGCCAAATAGGCAAGTTAAGCATTTTTTAATAGGTGGTTTGTATTTTAAGCAACTAAATATAATTTTAATGTTTTTCAATGGTTTGCTTTCAGTTTTCTCAATTTTAACAACTGCTAAATGTTATTCAGTTCAAATGTCACTTAAAATGAGCAAGCCAAAAACAAGAATCCATTACAAAAGTCAAAAATCTCAACCAAACTACAGTCCAAAATTCTGCACTTAATTATGTGTTTACTAGACAGCCTAATATGCATGTCCATGAATTGTACATCATACGTGTGCTTCTGATGGTAAACCATCATCGCAAAACACCAAATGGCTGCCCAATCATACTTATATTGACGCCCAATATACTTAGCACACAAACATGTTGTTGTTCATGACTTTGTTCATGACTTCTAACCAACTAACTCTACCTATTAAATAAGAAAAGTCACAAATCTCAAACAAACTACAGTCCAAAATTCTGCACTTAATTATGTGTTTACTAGACAACTCAATATGCATGTGCGTGAATTGTGCATCATACGTGGGCTTTTGATGGTAAACCATCGTCACAAAACATAGAATGGTTGCCAAATCATGCTTATATTGACGCCCAATATACTTAACACACAAACATGCTTTTTTTCATGACACCATGATAAGATATTACTGTATTGATCCACTATGTTCGTTAGATCAGCTTGCATTAACTATTGCAAAATATTACAATGGTATAGCTGATATCTTTGATGACTTGACATTCTCAAAAATGGGAGACATTCAAAATCAAATAGGGATACCAAAATATAGTCTTTCCTCACTTCAACTTATTGTAAATTAAAAAAAAAAAAACCCTCTAAAATACTCTCATCATATTTATCATATGCTGCAAAATGATTCAATCTTCTATGGTAGACACCCAATATCTTCATTAGATATGGATCCTTATGACAGTCATAGATCAAAATGTTCATCTACTG
The DNA here is from genome assembly GCA_026120185.1 of Voacanga thouarsii. NCBI lineage: Eukaryota > Viridiplantae > Streptophyta > Magnoliopsida > Gentianales > Apocynaceae > Voacanga > Voacanga thouarsii. The sequence continues at coordinate 10,203,049 of JANUWF010001287.1, read as the reverse complement.
ACTATGTTTCTGTAGTTACTAGACAATTAATAAAATCCTGTTCCATTTTCAAATTCTTCAATAAAATATAGTAATTATCTAATTGTGCCCTCAACAATTACAATACAATTATTAAAACATTTTACAACATGTCATGCACAGACAAATTCAAAAAACAGTATCTTCAGTCTACTTAAACTCTGTGTTTTAATTCATTTCACCATAGCATAAATACCTTAAAAAGGCAACATAACTACAGCAGAGAGAAGGGGGAAAAAAATCCAATCAACAATGGACATCCACACAAATACAGAACAACCCAATATGCATGTCCATGAATTGTGCATCATATATAGGGTTCTGATGGTAAACCATCGTCGCAAAGTACCGAATGGTTGCCCAGTCATACTTATATTGATGCCCAATATATTTAGCACAGAAAAAATGCTTTTGTTCATAACTTTGCAACTCAAACAAGGACATCTTTTTCCCATAAACCATAACAAAACTTCCCCAATTCAAAAGTCTATTTGTAAAGACCTCTTCACCAGTGCAAAGCCTATTCTACACCACAATTCACGTACTACAAAGATATTTCCCAAAAAACACAACCAATTCCTCGAAATTCCATAAGAAGATGAAGAAAACTTCCCTTCTTTACTGCCAATTTCTGGATGTTTTTCTGCGATGCTTTTTTGGTTTTCTTCCATGAATCTTTAGAATTGCACAAAAATGATATCAACATTGTTTGAGTAGCAAACTTATCCTCAACCTTAAAAGTATATGCAGCATCAACACCATCAACAACTGTGTTATTCCTCACCATCCCCTTTGTAACATCTACAACAGAGAGAATAGATTAAGGACCAAAGCACTTAAAAAATATACCAACTCCTATGCAGCTCAAATGGTAAAATAAGAAGCATAAGCATAAGAAGCGGAAGCAAAGAAAACTAAACTCATGTAATAATTGGACCATCCTTTACATTCAAGATACAAAACGAAAACCAAAGAAGAGCTAGTCTTTTCTTTTGCCCCACACAAAGAAAGGATGGGGACAGCTAAACAAAAAAAAGGAGTATGACAAAAAAACTTCAAATATCTAATGAATAAGGTAATACATGCAGTCAAAGACATTACTGCCAGCACAAACTGTCCTTCCCCTAAAGCTCAAACATTTGACAGCAGCAACTAAACATGTAGACAAAAGCAAAACCCTTAATTCGGGTGGTTAATTACAATATACAGTTACCTCACTATGCTACCTAAAACCTACAATAACCAATTCCTGTCCCAATTCCCACCAGTGTAATGGAAAACAAAATAATAGTTGCACTACTAGATTAGATGACTTCGCATCTCTATTACTCTACTTCACAAATACAACCTGTCACGTATAATTGTATTCCAGAAAATAAACAACTACATAAAAAAAAAAATAAACAAAGGCAAATCTACCAAACAACTGTTAACTTATTAACTAACACTGTTAAAAGGACGTAGCAAAACCTAGACTTCTCCTACACCATAAGCATGCAACAGCTCAAATCATTGAGAGAACATGTATTTTAAACTCCATGATATTCATCAAATTCCAGTACATCCCTTACTAATGATTGGACCACAAAGTTAAATGACAATGATGCAAGACATCTATGTAGATATTGGTTTTACCTTTCCATGATTCAAATAATACCAAACGTATTGTCTCTCTCCATAGATATTGCTGACTCAGACTCTGCTTCTGCCACTTCTGGCAACTCTTTCTCTCTGAAAGCCTTCAAAAAAAAAAAAAAAGAAGAAGCAAACTGCATTGATATACAAACGAAAAAAAGAACCAACTTAACAACAGAGTTCATTGCTAAATGTTAAAACAAAAAAAAGGTTCTGAAATTAAAAACACCCAACAAACCAATCTGACTGAAATCAACATCTCATTCACAGAATCAAGCCGAAAACAGATTAAAACAAAAAAAATCCTTCTGCTAAAATTTATTACAAGAAAATCACATTTATCGACGAACTCTTACCATTCAAACATATATAACTTCAAAGCTGATCCTAAAAAATCTGTCAACAAGATTTGCTTTTTCTTCTGAAGAAAAATGTCTACACATAAAAAAATACCAAACGGCATCGCTAAAAAAACATCCACATTGCATACAAACCGTCATACTCGTGACGAAAAACAAACCAACCCTAGATCAACGCTCATAGAATTGAACTCCAAAACAAAAAACCAAAACCACGATTACAAAATGCAAACAACAATATAAACCGCTGATGATTATCATAAGATCTCGGATCTGAGCTGACAAACAACAAACCCAGATGAGACTTCACAATGTTCAACCGAAAAAATGAAAATGACGAAGAACAAATGACTACACTGAAGAGAACCACCTCGCCGTTCTTACAATATCCGAATGCCAAAAACATATTCAATCTAACAAAATTCGGAATCCAAAAGATAATTAAATCCACCGAATTTGATTGGTGGATTTAATTGGACTTCGTATAAAAAAAAGCCCAATACCAAATGACCTTTCCAAGCCCAATAACTGATTCAAAAAAATAAAAAAACATTCTGCTTTTTTTAAAACAAAAAAAATAAATCATCGATTTTTAATTTCAATACATAAAGTAGTAATTACATATTCAATATATATATATATATATATATATATATTATATTAATACATAAAATTTGATATGTATATTTATAAAATTCTATATATATGTATATTTATATATAGCATTTATGTATGTATAAATATTTAATATTAATACATAAAAAAATAAAAATAAATAATGCTTAATTACAACACTTTAACAAATTCCAAATACACCAAATCATAAGCAGAATTCAATTCTTAATAAAAAAAAGTTTGAAAAAATGTTGATCAATTGGAAATTGGAAAAAAAAAACATTAAACATAACATATCGTAATAATAAAAGGCATACATTTAAAAATCAAAACTTACTCATATATTCATCATATTTAGAAGCATAAAATCCACAAAAAAAAAAATCTATATACAAATATATTACATCACAAAACTCAACAATAACATTTTCAAACAAATTATTACCACAATCTATAAAAATTAAATTAAGCTAATATTTTTTATATACAAATTAAAAAGATCTTTTAATCGCTTTTAATTTTTTTACCTTCTTAGCTACGCTAATCAAGAGTTTAGATTAATTAATCAAGATACAATATCATGCCAAAAAAAATGACTATATAAAACAATAATATAATATATATTACATTGCAAAAAAAATATATAACCACAACCTATGACAATTAAATTAACATAATCTTTTTAAAAACAATTTAAAAGTCCTCATACTATTGCAACCCATTTAAAATCCATTGAAATTAAAAAAAAAAACTATTTATCCCGAGCAACGCTAAGGCCTCCAACCTAGTATATTTATTATTATACTTAACTTTAGATTTTTCTAAAACTACATGACACAAATTATAATTTTTTCAAAAAAATATCAAAAATATTTTTGTATTCTGACACTTTTTTTTTTTTTTGGTTAAGGTTGGGAATATTTAAAATATGTCGACTCTTTTATTTTATGTCAAAATTTTTTTAATTAGTAGATATTTTACATTAAATGTCTAGAATATCGATGTTACGGAGACTCTTTTAATTAATGTTAGTAAAAAAACTCCTTTTGAATCAGTATAATTAATTTTAAAGTGTTCCTATAATTTTAAATGAGATGACGCTTACATTAAAAAGTATCGTCGTTATTTGATATTATTTAATTAAATATTACTTTTTTAAATAGTGTCAAAAATATTTTTAATATATATTACGACGTATTTTTATTAATGTTGAAAAAATATATAATATGCCGACACTTTAATTAAAAAATAACATGATAATTTTTATTTGTCGACGTTTTATTCTAAATATTGAGAATATCTTTATTATAGCAACACTTTTAATTAATGATATAAAAAAAAGTATAGTTAGAATTGATTTTATAATTTTTTTTTGCTGTAGTGGTACTTTTAGTTTTTCCCCTTTTTCGATGGTTGCACACTAGTTGGGTTGGGTATCTAATGTATATGTGGTGCTTTTAATATTAGTCTTATTGCTATATATTGTTAACTTCAAGTTTTGCAAACTTTTTTACTATTCTTAGTTTTTTTTTTTTTAACAAATACTAGATTTAGTTGAATTGATGACTTCTTATTATACAATTGTTGGGTATTTAATATATATGTGTAAATGTGTAAACATTTTTGGAAATAATATTTTTTTAATTTTATGAGTGCAAAAATTTCTTTGAAACCTTTTTAATATGTATTCTTTTCGTACTTTTTCTCACAAATAAATGGGTAATTACACAACTTAATTAATATTTATTTATAAATCATTGAGTCAACAAGTATTATTAATTTTAAATTTGTTTTAAAATTCACTTAAGATTTGTTTTAAATTAAATTATGAAATAAAATATCAATATTCAAAATTATAATCCTCATCATTTTCTTCATCGCAAAAGGTTATCCTTTTAGTCGTAAATAAAGATGGTTTATAAAACTACATACTTCGGTTACAATTGATTAATTTTCGTTGCATGGCATTAAAAATTCATGATATTTGTAATGAATATTCATTTCGACACAATTGAGTACTTATTTGTAATCAAAATTCATCCGACGTAAATAATCTGATTGTAAAAATATCTTTTTCTTGTAGTGCATTATGGTTCCTAAAAATAAAAAATTAAAGATCATAATGGTAGAAAAAATTATTAAGAACCATAATGATAAAAAAAAAGTTTAAAAACAAAAATATTATAAATAATAAAATTTAAAGATTAAATAAATTAATTTTTTAAAAAAATATTTAATATTCAGGGATTTAGGAACAGGGAGTCAATGACATCGAGACTTTGTTTGCTTGGGAGGGGCCAGTTTTCTTGCGGTACGTTGCTTTCGGTACAACATGGAAAGACCAATCTTTTTCAAACTAAAGGCTTACCTAAAATCTGTTTGTCCTTATTTGCTTTTTGCTCGAACACGTCGTTTCTCTTTGATCTAAAAGATTGGGTTGGGCTCCATGGGGCCTAACCCAACTCATCCGACTCAAGGCCTTCTTAGTTTTTGTGTTGACGGATTGATGATCGGGAGTTCAAATCTTAACGGGAAGTTTGTTTTCGAATTGATGATTTGGAGTTTGAATCTTAATATCTTGACTGGTCCTATTGGATTATATTTAGATCAGTTAAAGTCAAAATTAATCAGTTTAATTAAGATATATTTTAATTTTATTTTATTGTAAGTTTTAAGTCAGACTCTCAACATCATAGTTCTGAAAATCGAATCGAATCGATCGATTCAATCGGTCGAATCGAAAATTGATCACTAGTTTGGTTTGACTATATACTATAAGTTGACGGTATAGAAATCGGTCAAGTATAAATCGATTAAATCAGTTAATTTAATTTTTTATAAAAAAAATAAAATAAATTTATTTTTATGTTTTAGATCTTTTCAGTAAATAATTAAGTTATTTTTATTTAAAATCTATTAATT